>OX438944.1:5307500-6507500 GCA_949316185.1 Pyrausta nigrata | reverse complement strand
CGATATTATAAACTAGACCCAAATTATTTCTTACAGAGTCTTTGTATCAAAGTCTATGAAAATGAGGTTAGCCACGCTTCATTAAATTAGTAACGCGTGAAGAAAAAAATACATTAAATATGCGTAGGTACAAACTTAGCTTTGTTCCCAATGATTCATTTTTACCTTGCACATGTAATTTACAAGACTATTGTTGCTATATTGTATGAACAGAATAAAAATGTGCCTTATTTTGTTTTGGCACGATAGTTTACTGCGAATAATTCTCAAAATATTTAATTCACCAAAAGGAATACAAATAGTAATAGTAACTAGCCTTCAGAGAAATGTATATCTTTTGCCATGTTTTCGCCCTTATGACATCACATTTCTCCCACCTTTCTTCAGTGTAATTTATACGCTGTTTTGCAACTCCAGTGCTTTCTAAGGATTGATAGTTCGACCAATTCTATTGTGTTGTATCGGGCATAATGTTGAGAAAATGTGTAGGCTCTGTGGTTGGGGCTATCACAATTATCTTGAAATATGGGAATGCTTGTTACTTAATGAGTACCTACTGACGATCACGATTTTCAAACTGATTTACCAAACAAATGTTATATAGAAGCTTAAACCTAGGTACCTATTTCTTATTGGTTACTTTTTAAAGAAGTTCTCTCGTAACTCTCTCTGCCCCTTCCTCTGTTTCAATTCTATTTTTTTTTTGTTCTAGTATATAAGGATAATTGATGAGTTCAGTTTAAGTCTTTTTGAGACAATTTCACTTTAAAAAAAACTAACTCGTTTCCATTAACGTGACCAAAATAAATGTGGACTGGTGGCCAGTCATGTTCCATCGGCTTATCTTCGCTTCTGGCTTTACATACAATGACCCTGCCCGTCATTGCTTGCCCCTACTCACTAATTGTCTAATTATCTTTATTACCCGTTTGTTTGGGCCTCCATCTCTCGAGCAATTTTCCAATTCATTGCACGACGTACAAATGCGTGATTATTCCGTACACCATTTTATAGGGCCGTTACATTTTACAGGCTCTCCCATCGATACAGATTTTTATTAAGCAGCATCGTTATGATATCGCTTATTTGTTACCGAGATAAATGTAAACGATAAAGAAATCTGGATTCTTAAATAATCTCCAGCGATTTTGTGATCTGAAAACGAAATATTATCAACAGTAACTTTTATTGCTCGAATAATGGGTGTCATTTTGTCGATGTCGGAATGCAGTCGACTCACTGGGACATAAAAATAAACAGTCGGATTTTCAATCAAGTTGAAAAAATAAAAACGTGGTTTGGCCAGCAACACAAACATGCAAAAAAACATAACAGCAATCAGCTTAATGATTTGAGGACCGGCTGGCCAAGCGGCCAGCGTTTCGCGCTTTTAGCCAAAATCGTGAGCAAAATAACCGCATCGGTTAGGTAATCGAATTTAGTGGGCCCCATTGTTCGGCGAGGCCAAGGCCTTCGGTGTTTACATCGCGGTGATGCATTATTTAAAACGCGATTGACGGCGGTTTGACGTCTCGCTCTAACTTCGCGAAGTATAGCTACTTCGTGGTCCGTGATTCATCGTCTCTTCGTTGGTAGGTACTACAGACATAAATAAGTTCTACTTATGTTCAATTGTTATGGTTAAAAATTAAGTAGATGCCTAGTGAATCGCCTATCGGATCGGACCACCAAGACAATTTGCAATCAGTAAAAAAGGTGTCAAATCAAGTAGGTTGTTAAGCGAAATATCTAGTCCAGTGTAAAGCAAACCTAGCCAGTCAATTTCTGCCGACAAAAAACTGAAATACGATACTCATTAGTCAAAATGTTATTTGCTCAACTTGATTATGCAATCTACAAAAAATGGACAGCGGCGCTTTAGCTACGTTTTTTAATGTCCATTCATCTGCCAACAAAAAAATAACTATATCAGAGCTGACGTGAATTAATGTTCGGAACTATTGCTTTTGACCTTGTATCACGTAATAAAACTATTGTTTTTAAAGGCCGCAAAACACATTTAGTAAGTACTGTAAAGTGCGATTACGATCTTATTTACAGCGTTTTGCATTTTAGTACCGTGTTATTGTGGGTTACATGTTAATTATGTCTATAAATTTAAATTAGCGTTTTGTTAATTAAATTAACGCGACTCTGTTTGTAAATGATGCAACAGACTTTATCGCCCACGTAAATATCTTGGTTTGAGACAAGCGCAGCGCATTGTTGAGGATACTGTGGGTTATATTAGTCTGTTTTAAGACGCCGTTCGATGTGGTGCTCAATCACGTGTAGGTTGATTTGAGGGCTTTAGGCGGAGAAAATTGTTTAACTAGTTTTTATATTTTATTTTAGCATCAACTAGAGTACTCTCTAGTACTACCTAACTAAAATATATAATTAAAATTCTCATGATGTTTTTTGTTTAGTTGAAGCAAAATATAGTACTTTATATCCGCTTATTATAAAAGTAACATTTTCTGGTTACGACTGTATTTCGTACCAATCGGTAATGTTATAATATCTTAGGCAAACAAAAAAATTACAACCTACATGAGATTGTAATTATGACCTAAAGAGTCAATAGAGATCCAAAAAACGCTTTTCTGTCAAAACGTTGTACCTAATTTAAATTATTTTTAAACCAAATTACGACTTTATAATACCTAATCATCGATTTAAAATGCAAATAGTTCTCGATTTGCATACCTAATTATATAATTTGTATATATTTGTTGTCTTTTAATTAATAGAAAAAATGCAACACCTAAATTGTAGCTGCAGCCAGAATAAAAGCAACTTCCAACCAGGTGGATCTTTGATATTATCTACACTATTTCGAGGACTAAAAAGTCTAGAAGTTTCAGTATTTGCTTTATTGAAGCACCATTGAGACTCTTTACTTTCTATTATCATATTTTAAACACTTCATCGATAACAGATATATTTTACATCGCTGCGGTTTCGACTCCACTGTGTGCGAACAGTCTGAAAAGAGTGAACACACACTCCCATATGTTGTCTTAACAACTCGTTGCGTAACTCGCATCGAATATTAAAAAGAAACTCGGTTTCGGGCCACGTTCCGCCAAAGGCACCTTGATGCGTCTTTGTTTTTATTGGTTTTTATTCAGGCTTCCTGTGGCGACGCACATTTGTTAGTGCTCTGGAACCTTGAAAAGGCCGGTTTTGGAAGGGCAAGCTAAGGGAGGAATGATAATATCATGTTGTTGATGTTTTGGACCCTTTCGTTAGGACATCAAAACAACAGGTGCTTCTTTTATTTTGCGGGCATCCTGTGACGACGTACATTTATTAAGTTGTCCAGTATAACTGGGCCTTCAGCCTTGATCGGGTCTGGGATCCTGCCCTGTAAGATGTCCGTATTTTCGTTTTATCTTTCGCACTTGCAACTGTCATGGTTTGGGTCGAAAGATGTCCCATAACAAGCCTAGATATTGATCAGCTACTAACTTTTTTAATTCGAAATGGGTTAGCTCTTGATTCTAGCAAGACTAGCCAGACGTGGCGTAGACAGTCGACGCGACGGTGGACGAGATCACAAAGAAATGAGATAGTATCAAAGTATTGTAGGTAGTTTAAGCCTATCTTTTGGTAGTAGTGGCCTAGCTTGCATGCAATTTGGGACATCTCCTTTGAAAAATATGGATATCTGTCATGTCATTCTTTTGGAGTAGGCCCTGTTTTGGCGCGAAGGGCGAATGAAGGAAAGGATGTTACATCACGTTGTTGTTAACTTGCACCGTTTGTTCGATATAGGCCGCAAGGGCACCTTGCGTTGTTTGAGTCAGGTTTCCATTTGCGACGCAAATACCTACTTTATACGTCTTCAGCCTTGAAAAGCCCTAATTTGGTGAGGAATGTAAAGGTAGGGTTGTGTTTACCCCTTGGAGTTTAATTAGTGTTCCAGGCCAGGAGATATCGAAATGGACCTTCATACGTTGTAGGGTACTAACAGGAGCCTATCGCTTAACCTCTGCTGTCTATCCGTTCGTCTGTCTGTCTCAGCGAGTTGTATACCATGAAGCATGGTCTATTGGGATAGGACAGGAATGTTTATTTCTATGTACATATACCACGACAAATAATTATAAATCAAGTACATAATCTTGTAATGTGTTACGGAATTCTTTTGTTGTTTTTGTTTTTCCAATGACTGGACCTGCGGCCTTGGAGAAAGTTTGTTTTGATGCAAAAGGGCGAATGAAGGTTTGTAAACTAATGATAGCGATACAACAGATAGGTACATTCCTTTGGATACCTTCATGCTTTTGTTTTGGGCAGTCATCCTACGACGAAGGGGAGGGTCTGCATTTTGCAACCTTCACGCTTCGCCTGTTTATCTCATACTCCGGAAGGGGAAATAGCTCCTTAGGCTCCGCGCAGATGGGCCACCGACCAATGACACTGGTGGCTAGCGACTAGCTGTTTACATAATTTTTAATCATAATATAATAATTCATTTATACATTACCAAATAATGGTCACAGTTGAGTCAGAAAGAGTGAACCCTTGACATTGAAACTATTGACTGTCTTCAGTGTCATTGATTCCTCGAATTTTTAAGACTTATAATACGTTTTGTATGGAGGCGCCGCACATTCGAAGCGAATGGCGTCTGCTCGCGGCTTAGTGTCCGCGACATGCCACCGGTGGCGACCACTCGTCACTCACCATTTTGACAAACGTTTTTCAAACGATATTGGTGATAGACAACCACAACCGACCAGTGGTGGCGGCCACCTACCAAGTGGTGGCGGCCACTGACCAAGTCGTGGCGGCCACCGACCAATTGGTGGCGGCCACCGATCAACTTAACGCCCTTTGTTCCTGGGCAAACGAAGGTGGTCGGTGGCCGCTACAATTAACACTCATCGGCTAGATCCTTTGACATATGTTTTGTCAGAATGGCGAGTAGCCGTCACTGGTGGCGCGTCGCGAAAACTGAGTCGGGAGTGGACGCCACACGCTTCACTTGAGTGTGCGGCGACGGCGACTTCATACATATCGTACCAAATTTAAACAGCTTGTCCGTGGTCTGTGGCCCATCTGCGCGGAGCCTTAATGCCGATACCTTACACCTTTTCTAAAGGGTTCTAAGGGCACCTTGACGGCGTTTGTTTTTATTAACGCTCGTCGTTTAACGACGCACTTTTAAATGCCTGGGGTTTCTGCAACCTTGAAAAAGTCCTAATTTCGATCGATTGTATAACGAAAGGGATGTTATCAACTAGTTTTTCTAGTGATCGATTGTGAAAGGCACCTTCGTTTGTTTTGAAGACATCGGCCTTGAGAAAGGGATGACACATCGTTGTTATCAGTAAATTACTCTAAGTTTTACGCAAGGGATCATCTAAGACACCTTTATGTGTCTTTGTTGTTATCATGGACTTCCTGTGTTGTGACATACATTTGTTTTTATCAGTTTGAAAAGGAACTGCCTTAATTCGAAGGGCTTACGAAGGACATCTTTGAAGTAAATTTATTTTATACTAATATTAATCTTCAACTTTTGCAAAGTATTATTATAATGAATCGCAACTTCCACCCAAGCATACAATTCTCATGCTGATGCAGCATATTCCGCGCTGCATAATATTTACTTTTCTTCGTAAACAGAAAGGCGAATCTGCATTTACAGAGCTAGTATAAACATAACTGGATATAACATAAAGTAAGGTACCCTAGAACTACTAACGTTAATAATCTGTGCATTCGGTAGGAGGGCCGACCCGGTTGCCGTGGGCCGAAAGCTTATGAATGAGAAAGTCTGAAACCGGTCCAAGCTCTGGTGTCTACTTTCAAATAACAACACTAGTGATGTGCGAGCTACTTGTTTCACGGATCACGAGTTGTAAAACCCTTTTTCGGATCGAGACTTGTTAAACTCTGAAGTGACGTAAAAATAATGTAGGTTCGACTCGTCGGTAAGCGCCAAAACGTTCATTAGTATATTTTTAACGTATGATTTTAGAATGAACTCTTAATAAAATACGCAAAAAATAACAGAACTAAAAGCATAAACGTGTTTGGCTTAGCGTCGTATTTTCACAATGGGTAAAATTATAATGAAAATACCAAAAGTCTTTGCTGACCAGTTGGCCTTGTGGGTGTGTTTGGTGAGCAAATATTTAGTATAACACGTCTTTTCAAGTCTAGCTAATAGCTAATCTATAGCTTAGAGACAACCAGGATGCAATAGTATCTTTGAACCATTTATTTATTTATTTTGCCCGTATTTAAAAATCTATTTGGTATTGCTTTACGATTCTGGTCTCTATTTTTAAGACGAGGTAATGTTCTCGTAGTATTAAAACCAGATCCTATGTGTTAATGCAGTCTAAAGGTTGCTTGAGCAATATCGAGGGTATACTAATACGGACAATTTAAACATGACAACAATATAATACAGGCTTATTGTTACATTGCAATATTTACAGTTTCACGGCTACGCTAATTTGCATTGAAATTTCTTTGTTGCCGTTCTTGCGATATACACTCGTAGCAACCGGCGTATGGGTTTTTAAAACTCGTAAAACAAAATTTTATCAGTATCGTCATCAGTCTAATGATTTACCACCTTGATTTGTTCGTAACCCGTAAGTACCTTTTGATGTTGTTTTACTTCAACTATAAAAATACCCGCAGTGGTGGAAAATTGTAACATCAACCATTACACTTATTTCCTAGGGACCAGTCCAGCCTTCGCATAGGAGCAATAATACAATATAATTCTAAAGTGTATGCCACTAATGTCTATTTATTGCTGGAACAGAATAAATTTAAAAGCAGCTGGTAAAAGCTTTTTAAAATTGGTTCTGTAGGTCCAGAGGTTACTTCTTAACAAACAAACTTACAATCATTACCTCATTATAATATTAGTAACTAAGATCACAAAATAAAACTGTTTATGTCGGCAAGTTTAAAATCATTAGAACTTTCAGAGGACATCATTTTTGAGGATGAGAAACACGAAACTATCATCACCGTCTGAATAAAATCATTGTCGGTTCTGCTATCAAATAAGTAAGGTACCAACTTCCCTTCATTCCTGCTAGGTTGCATTTCATGCAAACTTAAACCCTAATACGGTCTGATTCTCTGAAGAGATTAACTGGGCCGTGTGTGTTGCCATTTGACGTACTAAATAGGTTGAAGAAGCGGCTTATAAAAAGTCCTATTTCACAGCCCGACTCTGACACGTGTATCGCATACAGACAGTGGTGGCTATGTGTGTGTGATGCACACAGGCTCAGGTTGCGCCCGCGCTCCTCTGATATAAAATCGACTCGACAAAAACATCGTTATTTTTATTCTGAATCCAAGGCCAAGACCGCCATATTGCATTCGCTATATATCAACCCGGCAATGTTTGTCCTGCAAACACGATATGAAAATTAAATGCAATATGGCGTTTGTTTTTAAACGAGTGCGAAATGAGTGCAGAATTTAAACCAGACTGTATAATTAATCTGGTTTTTCATAATTTTGTTATTATTTATAATTATTGATTGCTATTATTACTTTGCTTTTTATGAATATTTTATTATTTAACTGTGATCTTGGTTTTCATCTGTATTATGACATTTTTAAGACTACTAATTTAACATCCATTTATATAAAAAAAAAACGAATTCTAATCTTAAAAGCAAAGAAATATAAAAAACGCTTTTAACCAATTCTTGGTTTTCTGGAGAATATGAATTTAATAAAGTAAATAATAATATGTTATGTTAAAAGGATGTAAAAATAACAGAGCTGGGGCAGGAATTATGTCATGTAATTGGTGCGGCGCGGTTGAAGAGATTGACTTTTTTACCCACTGAATAAAGTAGTCCATTGTTGCAGATTCAAGGTTACCCAGTTTGGGCTCATGAGTTACTACGTCATTTTATTTGCAACGTTGTTTTTAACCTTATTCGTTTAATCATTAGAGTGTCTATTGGGTTGCGGTGTAGAACCACACTGTGTAAAAAAATGTGATTCAAACGTGCCGAACTTAGCCACGTTTTTGAACAAAACAAAAACGATAATCATGAGGCGTGCTTAAACATAACTTAAAGTACATTTTTCAACTCTCACGTCAAAGGTCTTACAAAAAATTGGCTCTAAATAATAAAAAAACGACCTGACATTGTATTATTTTTATTATTAATGTAATCTCATCCGCCACAAAACGCTCGCTAACAATATAATCTCCGGTTTTTTTATCGCGTGTAAACAATGTGTGTTGACATTCACGATACCGTCCGGTATATCTAATTCGGTTGGCCTTGGCAATGAAAAACAAGTTTTTAGTCCACCTTGAATATTATTTTGCATCGATACGAGATATGAATGTGTATTGGTGAAGATATTTTTGACTGACGTATTGTATTGTGATACTCGGGACGAATACTAATCGAGTTTTAAGTGTATTTCAAATTGTTAAATTAACTTTGTTTTTCTTTGATCGTGTCCCAATGAGAGTATCATATTATAGTGATTAAGATAATGTGTAACTCTTTTTACAAGTAAATCCGGCTCATTTTAATATCACATTGAAATAAGTTTTACAATTATTTGGCATTTACAGTCCGTTTTTTTTAAATTGCAAGGTTTCGGTAAAAGAGATCTATCTAAAAACGAACCTGTTTGAAATAATTAACTAAACCGGTTACTTAATTAAATTTCTTGAGTGTTATCAAAGCAGTTGCTAGGTGTGGGTTTGCTAAAACTAAGATCTTGCTCTACGAACAAATTTTTTTGTTACTGTTACTTAATTTATTATATCGAGGATGAAAGTTGTTTATAATCTAGGTAGGTAATATTAGATTATACCACAGAAAATAATACTTTAGTTTCACAAATTTGTCAGCCTCTGTCTAGAGTCGCAAAGTCGTGTAATGCGATTAATCGCAATACTGTCGCAGCATGTACGGTAGTATACAATGTCTGTGTAAATTTGATTTTGATTCATTAACTGAACATAGATTCCTGATAGTCCACAAGCAGACAAAATTCACTTGATAGTGAACTAGCGGTTTCCCGCGACTTTGCTCGCTCAAATATCGAATTTCCCATACAAACTTCCCCTTTTTTGTCCCTTTATAGAATGATTTGTGGGATACAACTATCTAATACCAATTTAATCGGTTTAGCTGTTTATGACTGAGATAAAGTTACAAACAAACACACAGGTCACAGGCACACTTTCGCGTTTATATTGAATATAAAAAGTAGATTTTATTATTTTATTTTTAACCAGTATTTTCTTTTACAGAGCTGGTGCTGGGGCGAACGGGATATTCTCAAGAAGACTGGATTTTTCTACTTTTAATCTGCTGCCGAAGCATAAAGTGAACTCATATCAAATTAAGGTAAGTTTAAAATAGTTCATTGTACACGTCAGACGTAGGAAACTCCTATATTCGGTTCGGAACACGTATTCAATTTTGTGATTGTGCACACCTCGCATCGTAGTGCTAAGTTTATAAACATATCTTTTTTTTATTGATGCTTTTTTCATTTGATGCTAAGCGACGATGCAGCCGAGGATGGATCATGAGTTCTTTTTATCCCTGTTATTGAGACGAGACAATGATTATTTTTACTTATTCAATATAAAAAAAACTGATTCGTTTACTATTAGTACCAGTATCAGTATAGCTACGTTCTCCTGCGCAGCTTAACCAAGATAGCAGCACCCGACAAGAGTAGGTGTTGAAAACCTGGTGAAAGCTAAATAATCGTAAGTTCTAGGAAAGTACTATACTACCTATAAATAATGGACTAATAATTATACGTAAAAAAGATCTTTATGTTTTTTAAATATTGGTGTAGTAGCTAAGCTACCCCGAAAATTAAAGGCGGTTTCCTCGAAAAAATAATTGACCTTATCGCCGTAACAAGGAAATCGTTCAATAGTTGTTTCTATAAAAGCAGGCATGTATCTTTCCCGGAATTCCCCGTATTTGACGGGGAATTCCGCTAGTTACTGCTACAGTCATAATATCAACCGTATTTTTTATTGACTGTGTTCATATTTGTCGTCCCAATTGTTCCAAATATAGGTTGGTCATAGTTATACTCGTATTCCATCACTGTACCGACGACACCATATTAGGCCAAACGCTGCGACATCTTATCCCGTTGTAATATGAATTATTTTGCAACGCAAGTTGGTAGGCTGAACAGCAGATCAGATGGGTGGTTAGATCAGATTGTAGTGGTGGCCAGCAGGCCACTGCACAATAATTTGACAGTCCAATCCTAGATTTTAAATACCTACTTCTTTGAAATAGTTTTTTTTTTGCTAATCATTGTTCATTCAACTTCAATCACGGTTACTAGACCTTATCGTCCCTTGCCGTTACTGCTTGTATTGAGATTTCGATCTACTCGTACCTCGTAACGAACGGACGACATCACCTTACAAACGTAGTCTCCTGTTTTCTCTCTGGATATTGGCTTAAGGCAAAATATTTTTTTACATTAAAATCTACATTTACCACAGCTTTGCTCCTATTTTTAGTTTTTTCACATATTCGAATTAACAAAGGAAATATGATTTTTCAAAAACTAAGAAAATTCCCTAATTTCAACCTCAACTTCAGATGCTCGTCAAAAAATCTACGCAAATTAACATTAAAACTAAAACATAGGAGCATAGACCCATATTTTTAAAAATTATTTTAGAAGGAAATATTATCATTTGTCAAATTTTGGACGAGGAAATAGGGGACTTCGAAATCCTGTTTAGGAAGGAAAATATCCGTCTGAGCGCATTTGTCCCTTTCTACCTAGGGCGGCTACTATAGGTCGCATCGAGACAGCAACATTTTATTCAAATACCACGTGACCACGTTTCCTCTTACGTTTATCACTGCGGCATCTAGTACTGATAAGGGCTTATACAGCTTCAACATCGTCCGAGTGACGAAAAATTTAGAAATAAAAAGATTAAGCTGACGTGCCCTGCTGCCCTGGCTGACCAAATTCCATACTCATTTTCGCCACACGGACGGAGGTGAGCGGGTGAAAAATCTCGCAATCTGCTTTAAAAAGTACTTACGATTACGCGTATTGTTGAAATCATTAAAACACTAATTTACGGATTACTTCGCGATTTATTTACATTTTATTTAAAACCTGATGTTCGAACACTTTACAGCGTTCGTGGTCACAGGGAGACCATCCCGTCTGTCGTGGTCTCCCTGGAGTTAAGAAATGCCGTCTAAATAATTACTAGCAAAAACAATACGATGCACAGCTGTCCACTGTGATACATCACCGTCTACTGGACAAAGGTGTGCGCGGTAAAATACTTTTATTACTGAAAACGTTTGCCGAGGTGAAAGTTTGCTTTTGTTGGCCGCAGTAAAACAGGGCTGACACTTTTCGCGATAAAACACTGTCAGGGGTGGCGCCGAGTCCGTTTTCCACCGAAATAAACGTAACTTTTCTGTAATTTAATCGCGACACCGGCTTGGTTTACGGGATACAACTTTGATCAATATCGCCAGACCAACTTTTTAGGGTTCGGCTGCCAGACAGAAACATAAGCATAAGCAGCTGTGCACTGCTTGTGTTGTTCCGGATTAGAATGAATTTGTTATCTCCAAGTACTAGTGCATTCTAATATCTACGTCCAAAATATCGGACATTTCCTTACGGAAATCTTGTACGTAGTTAATATGTGTCAGTTAGTGAATCTAAATTATGAAGCGTTAGGTACTTACTTAAATAATGAATAACATTAATTCAAGTGTCATCTATAAAATCCTATCAACGGAAGAACCATGCTTGTGCATAGAACAAAATATGCTATCACTAGAGTATTTCATGCTTATGTTAGTATAGTTTGATACTAAAAACTTAAATAAGAAATAAATAATTGCAACGGAACCTTTGTGTCAACTTGGAGTTGGCATGACAGGCACTTGTCTTTTCCCACTAGAATTACATCGAAATAAAACTAATACAATTCTTTTAAACGTCCACGTTATTTTTGTAGACTGCACGATACTGCAACAGGGTTTTACGTCGCTTCAAGACTAAATAGTAATAAAATGTTGTTTTACGACGATATCAGATCTATTTTAGTATGCTAGGAAATAGTGGAACAATGTTGATGCTTTGATAACACTCGTGTATGACGTTGACCATGACCTAGCATTATGCACCATGAAGTTATGTTTTTCGTGACAATGAATGACCTTACTCATTTTCCTCCCTTAAAGGCGTAGCTGTCACTAATTAAACGAATTAATTTTCATTATTCATCTGAATACAATAGCTAATTAAATTCTAAAAAAAAACTGTAAGTTTACGCTTTTATATTAAAGCTGAGTGGAAAATAATACAGACATATGCCTCGTCAAAGTTGTTCCAAAAAGCTGTCGATAAAAACGGCCTGTCAGATCGTTTAGCAAAATTTACGTTCAACTACCAATCTAACAGCAGCTTGTTGCCAACATACGCATAATGATTCTAAAAATATTTAACACTGCACAGATGTGAACAACGCGTGGATTATTGTTTTCTAAAACTAGCTAATGCTAACTTTGTCCGTCTAGAATTTAAGCCCTGTTACTAGTACCTAGATTATACGGTCATATTGGTACATACTTTAAGCGAATCGAAACCCCTTCGATACTTATTTGCTCACCATATCACAGAAGCTATATTCTGTATTGAGTAAGCAATTACGCGTTCTTTGATTTTAATAATAGTTATGTATTTCATTTGTGTAATAATTACACAAGTGAGATACGATATAATATTAACAGCCTTGATTATCGCAGTTTTATGCCTTCATATAATAAAGTTATTGAGGATAATTTGAAATACTTGAACCAGTTATTTATTTAACTATCCACTTCTAACCTCATAAGAGCCGCGGGCTGACCGATAATAATAAATTTTCTATTATACCTGGAAATAAATAATTTGATACGTGAAAGTTTAAGATAACTGATACATCAGTTGAATTGCTAATGTACCTAAAAGCTCCCTGTACGTACAACCTTATATTGTGAAAGATTTCCTTTTTGCGATGATCCTCACCTGCATGAGCCTTTAGTTTGTTTCTTATCATCATCTCAGCAGAACTAATTAATTTTCCATTCACCACTACTTTATATGCATAGCTCTTAGCAATACCCTGTGGTTATGCCCAGTATCTAATCCCGGCCCTTGAGCCAGTTGTGTCAAGCGACGGTCATTAGCCTGACCGCTGCTATTTTTAACAGGCGCTAAGTCCCGAGTTCATTCTCGGGTTGGATATTGAGTCTATTAACAACCTTATTTTTAGACAAGACAATAAGCCAAAGCCAGTTAACAGAAAAAAGAAGTAATGCTGTAATTGTAAGCGTTAATTAAATGTCGCTTTTGTTTCTACGCTATGTCTTAATAACATTGTCATCACAAGATTAGATATTGCGCTTGAAAAAATGTCTTATATTTGTTTAGCTTGCAAAGCGAATGTTCAATGTTCATCACTTCAGCTTCAAAACATTAATTTTATCATACTTCTATCTGTACCTGTCATCAAGACCTCTTTAATTTTTTCATCCACTGCTGACACATTGCTTATCGGCCAATAATTTGAATTGTTAATTTGATCATCGGTGTTCTATAAAACGATCTTCTAGACAAAAGTATGCCCTGCTATCCCATGGGATGGTTATTGCATGAATGCTGCTGAACAAACCTAGTTATAAGAAGAATAAGAAAGTCCTATCATACCATTTCACTCTTTGCTCCTAGCTCTAACCCTCGAAAGGTCTTACCAGTAGTCCTTATTTGCCACCGCTTTACCTTTTTGCAGAATGTTCTACGAAATCTATTCTCTTGCTTTTACATTTTTGGTTCTTCAAAAGTTTTACCCGCAGTCTCATTTTGCTACTGCCTTGCGTGTTTGCAGAATGTTCGAAACGGAATCTCTTCCACCTATTCGTCTTCTATATGGTTTATACGGCCTTGTTAAAGGCCCCCCCATACCGTCTCATACCACTATGTCATTTGTGTATCTGCTTGTAACCCTCAAAAGTTCTTATTTACATTCACCATTCGTGTTATTCTGCAACTGCGTTATGTTTGTTATGCGTGCGGTATCTAATCTGCAGGCCTTGGTCCGGTTGTGTGTCAGGCGTCGGTCGTTCCCCCGGCCGGCTATTTTTACCCGCCATTTGTTTGCGTTACACTGTTGCCTGTGAATAATTGTGCCCTTTATCGTTAGCCTAGACTGTATTGTTTTCTCATTTGTCTGCGGTTGTCATTGCAATAGCGATATCTGTAGGCGCGTTGCTGTTTTGACTGAGTTTAAACGGGATGAGGACGATTTGGAATTGGGCGAACGTTTTGAGGCTCTTTTCACAAGTGAAAGATTGCTGTGTAACGATTTCAATAAGTCCGACGAAAGAGTCCTACTTTAACCATGTAACTTTTTAATGAGTGTCCAAAAGTTTTCATTTTGATGTCAGTATACTTTTTGCCTAAAAATAATATATGTATATATAATGAATTAAGTTGTTATGACAGGAGAAATAATAAACGGCAATCATATTCATTCACACTTATGTCAAGTGCTATCTAACGTTGCAACAAAGTAGACAACAAATCACAGTGTAATGTTTCATATTGCATCTGCTTATAATGGCGTAACATTACCTACCTTAACTTTAATTTTGTAGTAGTCATTGTTTTGTACATAATTGCTTTGATAATAATGCGCTTAATTATGTCGCCAGTCGCCACTGTGATGTCAACGTTTTATCTTCACGAGATCCTTCATGACTTGAATTTATCGAAGCCAATACTGAGGAGATTCCAATAATTCTAAATCTACATAAAGTTAAAGCACGATGTAGTATTTAGTTTCAAGGATAAGCTATCTAACCGCCCATTTCGAATATTCGAATATCGAACTCAAAAAATATCATGTCTCGAATAAATTCTTTCAGTGTTATTTACAGAGACAGTCAGCTGTCTTATAAAATTAGATTTCGTGCTTCACAGTGAGACAGACAGAGCCCTAATCGCTCCACCCGCGCAAAGTAGATAGTTTAAAACATTCGCTTCACTTATCTATCGCGTAAATAGCTCGTTGTCTTGTTGCGCGCTCGCTTAGCTCGATCGCGTGACACCTCCCCCCGTTCACCACCAAAGAAAACTTCATAACTCCTATCCTACACGTACATTACCCCAATATGTTCGACCGCAACCTTTTACACGAACTTTTGTTATCTCGCACGAAGTAAACAACCGCTATCGAGATCGTAATCTCCGTTTTCTAGGATATAAATTGTGACCGTACCATTCGCAGAGGCAATAAAATTCAATCGGTTGTACTATGAAATAAATATCCTACTGGAATCTAATATCTGGAGTGAAACGGTTGAGATACAAAGCTGCAAGCATGATTGATGAGAACGACAGCGAGCGGTTTCGCGGGGCGCGTCATTAAATCGAGCATTTCTTCTATTTATGGTGGCCTGCTGTCTGGCAGCATATTGATATCGCGGACCGGTCTCGTACGGCTAACACAACATGAATTTATCGCAGATTTCACACACACACGCGAACTCTGTAACGAGCTGGACAGCTTCATAAAGTACGATTTAATTTTTTCGGCTTGCAGGGATGCTCCGCATGGACGATTTTGACATTGATCGTCTACTTCTGACAGAAAAATTGCAACTGCTCTATTATTATACAGCAAATTCAAAATGACATCAGATACACTGCGCTCACAACGGTTGTGCAATTTGTAAGTGAACATCTCATTTGGCCTGATTGGTGCAGTTGATTGATATTGCCCTTGCATAGTAACCTTAAATCATCGTAAACAACGTTACGTAACTTGAATCGCTCGCATTGTGTTTATGTTCAGAAGAATTGGCGGTCAATATTTGTATGAAAGTCATACAGCACGTAGGAAGATGAGGCGTTCGAGCATGTAACCCAAGCCGACGCGGTAACCCGAGCGGCGGCTCAAGGCTTCCCATGTGTATTGGCAGTTGGCACCGTGTTTTTCTATAGAAACGTCTTGCCCACCGAGCATAACTCGACCATTATTGTTTCTGCACCAAAGCGCTCACTCCTAAATGTTTAAGCTTCAAAATAAACTCCAGCATTTCAGCTTTGAGATGTGTTTGTCGAATTTCAGAATGTTCCGTGACTGTAAGAGTAAATATTGAACTAAGAAAAAAATTAATTTATCGTAAAGATTCTATTGAAATAAATGTGTGATTCTATATTAAGTAAAAACGCGTGCACAAACAAGACTAAAACAAACAGCAAATCGTAATTATTGTCATATTTAACTTTCTAAGCGTTATCATTAAATTGTCAAGTCCAGAGTCGGGAGGAATGACAGATATGGTTACGAATGAAATCAGTTTGTGTGGGTTGGAGTTATGCTATCATACCGCCTCTTCATAATCCATTGATGCTGCAAATGCATCTCGATTTTCTCGGCGAGCCGTAAATGGCAAGAAATGAGAAAGTAGCCGGTTAATAGATACAATAGGGCTGGATAGGTCTCGCGTTGCAACCTGCAACTTTCCTTCGGCAAAAAGTTGTAGAATGATAGCAGCGTGCCGCGACCGGCGTCGACTTCTTACTCCAGAATGCCCAGCCAGCAGACCGTTTCGTAAGCCGAACGTAATTACTCCATTACATAGATGTGCGATAAATAATCGCTTTTAGGTACTGAGCCCTTTAATCAAGAGGAATTTACACGAGGTACATGGATTGTGGTGCAACGTTGACTTGCGTATTTTCTTCGATACGGCTTTCGACACGGCCGGCCCGGGCTATAAATGGTAAACGGCGTGCAAACTTTATCCAGCAACCTGCAGGTTTGCGAGACCATTTCGTGTACCTCCGATCAAGTTTTTGTAATGTTATCGCAAGTATCCACTTGCAGGACACCGGCCATACAAGGCACAGCTTTGGAGCCGGTTTTCGTATACTTTGTTGTATTTAATCTTGATAAATACGCGCCTTGTTTGCGTGTATTCAGTTGAATGCACCATTATGCGACGGATTCAGTCTTATAAATTTTATGGTTGGAGATTTCTGAAAGTAGCTGTTGCTAATACGACCTTAGTGCTATTAAATGGATTATATTAACGAGTGAGAGAGTGGTCGTGTAAACAGAATGGGTATTGGATGGGCTGAATGATACGTGTGTCGGTGCATATTGCCTGGATGCCCACGCGTCGCGCCCACGCCCCGTCGCTGTCTCGGCTGAGCGCACGCGCACCTAAATGATAGATGACTCGCTCACTACACGCCTTATCAGAAGCCATTCTAATTCGCCTATTCTAACATTCTTGCATGACGGCCAATCCCTCATACGATAAATCCTCAGGAATAGTGACGACAGAAAAGCGGATGATAAGAGCAACTTGAAACTGATAAAGAGATGATGGTGGATATCCTTAAAGTGGAATATATATGATACAGGATCTATTCCAGTCTCGTGTTGCATATCGAGGAATGAAATCTAAATAGAGTATTGTCCGCCGATAAAATTTATTATAAACCGTTCACGTTTAAAAACGCCATTCAAATTGAAATTCAAACAAATTCAGTTACAATGGCAGTAAAGAAAACAAGGTTGCCAGTTGTAACTCTAGTTGTTATTACTAGAATAGAACTGGGCCGGTCATTGATCTCTGTTACGTCGATAACTACGGCTATGACTATGAGTAACAATAATAGGAAAACGTGGGCTTCATTTGGGACGGTGCAATTTGTGTATGTAAATATCTAATGAATTACTTATGGTTATTCTGTTAACTGTCGCCCAACTTTGCATATAATTATATTATCGCCAAGATTTCTTACTTTTTTCTTGTTATTTCTTTTGTATCTCATTTTAAAGTGTATGTCTCTAAAATTTATTTTTATCTCAATGTTCAAATTCTCTCACTCACTGTTCGCATATTCTCTTACACTATTATTATATTAATATTTTAGGAACCTACTGCTTTTGTACCAACACGAAATGTCCATTAAGTGCCAGAAGTTAACTAAAATCAGGTAAAATTAATCATGGGGAATACCGATTGACTATGTTAGCTTAATCATCTACAACTTCCATAGAGTTATTCGGTAAAAATCATTCACCCCTCAAACCTATTTTACTCTCTATAATTTAACATACACATAATATAAAATGTGGCATAGTGCCAGTTTACACGCGGGCTAATCAGTCAACCGTTTTCTGTAATGATGCCGATTTAATTGCTAATGCATTTGTCACGCGCCTTTTACGGCTGTTAGAGCAGAATAGCGCATTAAGCCCACAACTATGCAAGTTGAGTTACATAAGAGTGGCATTAAACTGCGAGATCGGTGCTAGCACAGGCTAACCCTGAAGTCGGGCGAGAGGTCGACGTACGATCGCAAGTTGCGACCCACATACAGCTGCAGCCGCTTGCAAATCGCTAGAGCATAGAAACGTTCCGACGCCATATTGTACAATCGGACTAGAAAAATACAAGGAGGACGGCTTTCTTACAGACGTCAGATTGACAGTTGGAAGCCACCGAGAGGCGGTGGTCCAATCTGATGCACAGCTCGAGTCCAGAAATTTTAATGTTCATGGAATATGCGAATTTGTCGGACATAGTTAATCGTCCACCTCATTTGCACTGAAAATAGATCTTCGGGATTTCAATGACCATAGTTCTTTTAGAGTAAAAAGAGGAGTTTTAATTGGTAGTTATCAATTCTTCTACTCTAATTTATTGCTCAAATAGCTAATAATCCATCCTAAGTTGAATCTTTTTCACCCTTTGCGTGATGGATTCTTTCCGTTCCATAAGCCCGCAGTATCGCTCAAATTTTACTTCATTACGAAAATTAACTTCTTCAAACTTTTTGTGAACTGCTTAGACTCGTTATTGATGGTTTCTCATTCTGATTTTAACTTTTTCAACCACACTACCACATAGTTAAAAGCCAATATGCAACTCACACCTATAACCAGTCTCGTTTTTATCTGCCTTTCCTTATTAAGTTCGGCGTGTGTGTACTTAATAGCTGTATAAGCGATTCACATAATCAAGACCGATATAATTGCTAGGTGTGGTCTGTATACATGATTACTCTAACAAATTATAGTAACCGTAGATAAGACTTGCAAGATTAAACCGCTGTAAACAGTCACGCATCGAGAACTCGAACTAAATAGTCGTAATTCTATAATTAACGACTGAGATAGATTAACTGGCGTCCTTATTTAATTAAATGATTATCTCGCATTAACAAATTGCGTCCAATGAACTGGGATTAATATTTATTGAATTACTCCTGTGATATTATAAAACAGAAGGACGGATCGATTAGGAGATGGTTTATTTGACGCTTCCAATTCTGCTGATTTCAATAACACATAAGCGTGAGTAATTAAATTGAAGTGATATAAAACCTAATTTTTCTAATCGACTTGGTTCTGAAATATGCGGTTGGCTATCGTGAACATGGTAAATTAATTTTACTATTAATGTTAGTCTCGGTAACCCTATCGCAAACAGCATCAAGCGACATCGTAGCCATAAATTGTTAAATATTATTGCCTACGTGACCTACCCACACTTTTAGCACTTTGCGACTGGCTGAGCCACTTAAAACGCAGTAATTCTGCTTCTCGATGATACCATTGTATTTATAGTTCGTAATTAGAATAGTTGTGTATAAACGCGTCATTATGGCGGCATTACTCAACAATGCGACATAATTGGTTTGATTCTATTACATTGTCCGGTTCAGAATGCAAATGAATGCACGAAACAAGTTTCAACTGTAAATAAAATGAAGCCGGGGCTTATAAAGCAGTAGTTTGAACGACCGGGATTTGTAAAGTAGTTGAGGATATATTTGAGTAGAAAAGGGAATAGAAACGATCGCGAGAGCACCATTAGCCGTATTGTTATTGCCAGTATTCCCAGTAATGAAACGCTCGTTTCGTCCCTTAATATTACCACTCTACCATTACTTATACTCGAATAGCGCTGGCTCGATTTCACTTTATCGCATCGGTTCTCGGTTTGTATTCCCTTAATTAATTCCTTTATTATGCCAGCGCATCATTTTCCTCTGACGTCGGATTTAAATTTAAAATCTCTGAACATTCCCAAGTTTTCAATTGCGCTAGTATGCATGCTGATGAGATAAAACGCTTGAATATTGGCTTTTGGAGTGCCCTGAAGAATAACTAAAGAAACCCACCTCGGTTGTTTTTCCAATTCAGCTATTCCTGACATTTTGCCGGCAGTTTTTCGGATCATTGACGCCAGTGTTGCCAGCGAAGGGCGATTTACATGGAAACTTAGTGAAATATTCACATCAGCTGCCGATTGTCACGTTATATTGAGATATTCAAACTTTCCCTCCGTCGGGGTTTGTGCATCTAATTTAAATAATGAGATGCTTCGCATTGTATAGCTTCATCTCGACTCATATCTTTGTATACAGACCATTCTATTCTATTTACGATGCAGATAAAGTCAAACTTCATGCATTATGAATTCATACAGTAGTAGGTACAAGATAAAATCCTTTTATTTTTAAATCAAAGTGATCATGATTCGTGACGCAACCGGCAGATATTTCCACACTTTCGCCCACGAACCTTTACGCGGTCGAGGTGAAGTTCAAGACTATTTATAAAGCGAGCCAAGTTGTTACTTGGCGCCTATTGATCGTCTGGAGAGCACGCACCCCGGCGTATTACGGTAGGTTAGTATGCCCGCGGCTTCGGAACGCGCCGAGAACTGCCGAAATTTTACATCCCCGGCCGTATTGATCGGTCTTGACATTGAAATCGTAATAGAAGCAAACAGCTGGGAAAGCGAGGAGGGTGCGACCCGCCCTCGTACGGAGCCCTCAAACCGTCGCGCCGCTCTTCCTTTTTTTAACAACACAACGTCCGATTTAATTAAACCGTTCTAACGAGAATTTAGATAACGTACTTGATTGTAAGCATCCATTAAAGTTATTCATCGGCGCTTAAATGTACTTGAACGTTTGTAATGTCTAGTAATTATGCAGGAGAGCCCTAAGACGGGCGCCGTGGCGTTCTAAAATCTCATTTATATTCAGTGCGGTCGGAGTTTGAATGTTATCTAAAATCCGTGTTTAGGTGTCGGGCTGGATTGCTCTAATCTCGAAACTAAACACATTGTTGAGTTAGCCAAAGCTTTGTTCTCTCTTGGCGACCATGCGATCTCGGCGGCGCGAATTCTTGGAAGTTTACATTTAATATTGCTGTGTAAGCTTTAGAATGATTATTCTGAGAAAGTTTCTTGATGACTTCTTAAATTCTTCTTCTTCAACTTGTTTGTAAATTAACACTAAGTAAAGTACTGTTTCTTATTGGTTTTGAATCAAAAATAACGTGCAATTTCAATGCAACAAAACCTAAGCAATTTGAAATCGCCGAAGATATTTCTGAACAAAGTTTGCAATAAACTTGACGCTGGCTGTCTATTTAAAAAACAATTAAAATTGTTAGACATTAGATACTTTTACGCGTCAGTTATTTCTTGAAAACAGCTTTTCTTATCATTCTCATTGCATTCTAGTCATTTCCTGAGCCTGTTACCAGTTCCAGCACTTACCTGTATTTCCTGCAACATGGTATCTTGCTCACGGTACATTTACTTAGTTGTAAATTACTCTGATAAACTTTCTTTTCGATAATGCCACAAGAACTTAGAAATTTAAGTGACGTATAATGTTAGTAACTCTTCTAAACATTTTTCTGGTAAACGAGAACTCTTTTGTTTCAATGATTAGGAAAAGGGGTCCCTGAAGGCAGAGGACAATGCCGTGTCCTTCAGTGAATTCAATGGGGCGTAGAAAATTTCACAAATCTGTAAGTCACAGCCAATCCCTTTGAAATCCAGCAAAGAAACTAAAAACGAACTTGCACAAGAGCTCTCGAATAAGGACGCAGATGCGAGCATTTGTTTCCAACATCGAAAGGAAAAGGCATAAATTGTAGTAGAAAAGTACTACTATTCGACCTGCAGCAAAAATAGTTTTATCGACGTATATTTCGAATATAAAAATGATAAATCCAAAGACAAAATGTATTCGTTTCCCGCAATGGAAATAATTTTAAATTCAATCAAGCTCTAATCTCTGGGACGGATGGCAAATCCGATCAAGCTGTGCAAAGCTGAAGACACACCGAGATGTTTTTGCGGAATACTGATCAGTTCTCTCGAAATTATTCCATTACCCCAGCTGTTCCAATACAAAAATTCATAAATAAAAAATGCGCGAGGTGTCTCGATGCATTTCTATGGAATCACGGCTCCTCCAAGTTAAATAAGTGATCACCGGTCGGCGGCGACGTGATCTGAACTTGGAATTATTCGCCACCTGGGGCTTAGACAATCAACGCTATGCTAGACTGTTGGCTTGTTCGTTCGTATTGTTACAATCATTATTAGTTCTTCGAAACTTAACACAACGTGTTGCATTTTTAATTAAAATTTCCAACAGCCACACAAACGGAATTTCTCTTTCCGTTCAGCTCGTCTCGTTCAGATATTGTAAAATATTTGTGGCTCGGATTGCTGTCGTTTATTCCGTCCCTAATTAATTTATTGAGTAAATAACTCGTCCGTTATGAAACAATTGGGTAGTTACAAATTTAAAATAGGGACGTAAAGGTTGATATAGATTGGTGGTGGCGCAACGGCGGGCGAGACCCGCTAATCGATCGATGTCTGTGTGCACACTGCCTGGTGGCTGCTGCACCCGATCATTTGTCTCGTTTGGACTCGTTCATGGGCGATACAGCCGTCCTTGTCTGTTCGTTATTCATCGTCCCTAACCACCCGGTAGTCGGCGTCCCGGTGTACTCCCGTATTTAGACACTGCACTATCTAATTTATGTTTTAAATTGTTCGCTTCAAGTCCCGTGAGCGCGCGACGTTAACGACTATATCTAAGGTTATCGTTACACGAGCTAAGAGTTAATGGACTGTCCGTGCAAATATTTGTTTGGAACTCTTCATTTAAAAGGTTTTGCGTGTTTAGGTGAAATACACTAGTCGTAAAATATTATGACATTCAGAAAACATGTTTCAGGTATGTTAAGCCGTTCCTGCAAAGTCAACCGCTCCAGGCGTGTTTCTAGTATTTCTTGCCTCGCTATTACGGAATGATGTCGGCAATTACTTGTGAATCTGAAGGATCTAGTAGTTATCTGATGCTATTTACTAACCTGACGAAACACCGCCCTTTGCTCTACTGACATTTGGTTTATTTTGACGATTGTATAGTATTTGTGTCTATGTACTTTCGATTATTGCGGGGCCTTGGCACAAGCCGGCCAGAGGAATAGTGCAGTGGCATTTGGTGCGACGTCGACGCCATAAGTCAAACAAATCAGCTATATAGAAAGGATAAACTTTCATATAAACTTCGGAGCTGTTTGACTGAAATCTAGTTCTTGCCGCAGATAGTAGAGTCCTTATTATCAAAAAAACAGTCAGTATTCTTTTCTATTGTGTTGTGCCTAATTATGTCTTAACGTCATGTCGTACCAGAAAACCAAACCACAAGCATACAAAAGAGAAAAATTACGATTTCTCCATCGACAAGAGCATAGATCTTAATTTTGTGATGATCATGTGCCTAATCGTCGTTTTCTTCCGTCACCATCAGCTAAATTTCCAGTCACAGCAATCCACGACCTGTCTTATCTTTTTGGCCAGGGTTAGTGCATTGCCTACTTACATAACGCACCTGCCGTATCTGGCTGCACCGCACCTCACGTTCACTCGCCCATTCTATGAATTACTTACAGGTCATAGACCTTCCATTATTTTATTCCACTCCGCACGCTATTAGTAATCATCGATTACAATTGCGACGGCGCTGCCTGGGGGTTTCGTTGTTTTGAGTTCTAATTGATTTTGATTAGTTTGCAGTTCAATCTTTGGTTCAAGGTCTAGAATTTAAAAAAAAAGCAAGCACAGATAGTTATGATTTTACCTTACTGTTCTATGAGATGAAGATGCATTCTAGCGTAGTCAAGCCCGCAAAGGGATATTGCCACCAAAAATAAATGATGCCCCCATTAATCCCGATAAGGCCAGCTCCAGAGCTTGTAAGACAAAGAAGTGCAGTATAAAACGAAGGCATCTCTGGATCGTCGGAAATCTTTCGCCGTTAGCCAAACGGATTCTCAAGGCTTCGGTCTGTGCTCGTTTTTTCGCTGTCTGTAAACGCGGCAAATCCTTCAACATCCCTGAGGAGTGGGGTCTCGTGGCTAAAACGGGAACTGCTAGTGCGTCTGAAGATTTGGTTTCGGTATCAGTCTAAACATCAGAAACTGGAAATAAAATAGCAGAGATGTATATTTTTGTTTATCGCCGTATCGCCCGAATTCTTTGTAAAAGACGTATTTGACATCATCGTCGCAACATTCGAAAGAAGCGTGAATACTGCCTGTGTGTCGTTTCAATGTTCACCGTTTACGACACAAACTAGAGCTGTTATCATCACGTCGGCCTATCATTAAGGGTATGCTATTGATTGGATTATAATCACTATCATCAGACATAAATAAAGTAGATGATTGATTGACAGTTTCAGATTCATCAGTCAATGAATCATTAAGCAATCGAAAGTATTAAGTTCGTACGTGACTCTCATCCTACTTTGACAAATCTCGTATAAGAAAACATCTACATGGTTTTTCTTTTACTTTATGTTTGTAAAGTGTTTTTCTGGTTGCAATAAAGAGTATCTATCTATCTATCTAGTCGAAAACCAACTCCGTACTGAAATTCGGTTTCGCAAAGACGAGTGTCATGCACTAGAGCTCTGCTTAAACACTGCGAGCACTCAATGACTGTGCAAACACAGGCCGAATGAAATTTTAAACTACGGAGTCCTGTTGTCTGAATTACTTTTGAGTGCTTCTTGAGAATACTTAAACTTCGCGAGGAACATCTTTGGGAAGGAAAAGGGGTTTCATTCTTTTAAAGTTCAATGTTTTTTGCGAACCATCAAGACTTTCAGTTTGATGATGCGCCAAGACAAATCACACTCCAAAAGCTGCAAAAATATGACCGTGGCAAACTCCCACAAATCACTGTCCGAAATCGCGACGCAATAAAACAAAAGAAAATCTATTCGTCCAACAAGAACAGTGGACCAGCCAGTTTTAGATTGGGCAAGTCGTAAAATATCAGGTTGCGATGAACAACAATGTAAGTTGTTACCGGGCCCGCCTAGTCGAGGCATGGGACGATAAATCGTCCGGGTCGGTGCCTCCGGTTAATCCCAAGTATTAAGAGCGTCGAGAAGATGCTCAAATGGATCAGTCTGTTCATTCAACAGACTTAAAATATTTATGGATGAAGAAAGAGAAGCTGGTGTTTAGAAGTAGTACTTTGAATGACACACAAATTACCCTCGCCCCAAACACAAATGTTAAAAGTATTATTGACGATTCCTTGCTTTAGGCACAGATTATATAATAGTTACTATGTAACATTAGGTCAATGTTTTGGCATACATTAATTTTTTTTTAGTTTTAGTATCCAAAAGTCGCCATTGTTGACAATGTTAAAAATGTATACTTGTACATGAATCAAAAGCAACTAAATGGTTCAATTCTGCAGCACCAGATTTAAATTAGTTATTTGCAAAACGATGCATCTACTACCTTGCTTCTAAATCCAATGTAGCAGTACTACTCGTTACCAACATCGATTTCTGATCTGGAATGAGGATCCTAAAAAAAGTAAAAAAGTTGACGAAAGGTTCTCCTATATTGCTTCTTTTAAATCTCTAACTTGACCGAAGCATACTCTTGTGTTCACTTTGATTTGACATTGATTCCGGGTCTTGTTTATTTTGCGCCGAACATGGCAGTTTGCTGTGAATTTTAAGTATTTACGAACACTTATCCGCTTAGGACGGTCAGTATTCACATCAGATCCAAACATGGTGGAGTAAACACAAAAAAACATCACCGTCCAAACTAGTAACACTATATTTGGCATACCTATACCAATTAAATACGTAAACTCGATGCTAAATCCTTGCAACGAAATTTGTTGCATTCATTTGCATATCAATGTAATAATGGCAATGTTATTATGGGAGCGAAATGCAAATATCGGTCTAATTCGAACGAGAACTGCTTTTAACCGTTTTAGATATAATTGTTGCAACAAGGAATAGGGCTCAATGTTACTCCGGCTAAAGCCATCGGTACCATTAATCTTGTTCAGAAAGATTTCTACAATCGCGTTTGGAGTTTCTGTTTTGCAGTTAATAAATTCTGTGTCTACCATACAGGCATTATCATCATTTTTTGGACTGCTTTGAACAAGCGATCAGCGATTGTTCGAAAAAAAATAATCGAATGAATCGACAATCAACCATTCGAACTATCGAATGTCGATTTAGTAATTCGGAAAAAAAATAATCGAATAATAATCGACAATCGAATGATAATCTATACTCGGCCCTTCGATGCATTCGATTGAATTGCCGCGACAGGACAGGCAGCGAACGAATGAATAATCGACGCGACGAATGACGATCCATTCGTTAGTAGATAGTAGTACGGCCTGCGCACCGCGCGATCCGGTATTGCTCGCCGCATAATCGAAGGATAATCGAATGACTGCGGTTGCTTATCGAATACATTCGATTACACGGACCATTCGAATATTTCGATTAATTTAGTAATAATCGCCCATCGCTACTTTAAACAAAAAAAAATAACTACAATTCGATATCACAAGCAGTGCGCTTTGTAAAGTACAATACCATGGCATTTTTCTATGACAAATCTATCATCATTTGATGAGATATGTAAGTTTGTGTGTATTCTTATCATTCTACCATAACTAAACATACATATTTGTCGAAAATGGCCGATTAATACTTCGTGTAAAGCCATTGAGCTTTTATCTATGATTGAAGTGCTGTTGATAATAGTATTTTAAGTTACATAACATGCTATTTTAGTACAATGACCGATAGACTATTTGTATCCATCGGTCAATATTCTGATGCAATTTTATGCGATGACTGTCACTTTTACTCTGTGATCGATCAAATGATCAACAATTATCTAAACGACCAAAATGCTTGTTTATATGTACTTACTTAATATAACAAAGCTGAAGTTTGTTTGTTTGGTTGAATGCCCTAATGTCTTAAACTAGACTAGTTCGAATTGAAAAAATATAAACATGTTTAATTTTTTAATCAGCCGGTTTAGCATTATTTGACATATTTTGTATGGGAATTCAGTCAAATTAATCGTCGTAATCGTCAATTGAGATTTAAAGGCTGTTTAAAACTTTGTGAATTTGGATCTTAATGTAGTACGCCATTATTAAAGTCTGAACTGAGTCTAAGTCAAACAAGTATGTTGGACTCAGATCTTCCCTTTTTTGGCTTATTCTAAACGAATTCTGCTAATAACTTCTGGTATGGCTATAAATAAATTTTAACAGCAATTTTCACACCTACAACTTAATTATCTCATAAACACTCACGTATTAGGTCGCCGGATGTTTAAGATAATAATATGTAAATTGTTAACGCATTGAACACAGTAGTAGATTATTCCGTCTTGTACCTAATCAATAAGTCAAGCTTACGTAAAATGAATTGGAATTAATTACACTATATTTACTACGTTGGTGTCGTAATAACTTGTCACGAATACGGCTGCCTTGTTGGTGCGAAGTTTGGGTTGCCACTTCATAGGTTTAATGCTGTCCAATTATATTTAGTTGTGGCGGTATCAGGTTTCAGTAAATGTTTACAGGAGTAATAAATAACATGTATTTGACACTCTGTTAAATATTATAAAGTATCTGTTTCTATTCCATAATATCAAAATATCAGTATAATAAAGTATTAGTATTCAAAAACAATGTAATTTTTGACTACGGCGGTCAATCTCAAGAGAGATTAGTCAACCGCGCGGGAGATATTATAGTGCACAAGTGTGTACACAATACACACGTGCACTCTGTTCCTTCACTCTCATAGTTCTGTGAGACGGCAATGCGATATGACCGGGGAGAGATGAGGCGCAGGACCAAAGGCTTGACGTGCCTTCCAAAGTTCCGAGGCACATCGCAAACGTCCTGACTCTGAGCTGTTTCTAAGTAATTTTAAGACAGAATATCCCAGAAACAAATTTTGGTCCGACCCGGGGTTCGACGAACCCGGGACCTTGTAGATAGTAACCAACCTGCTGACCACTAGACCAACGAGGCAGTCTATATGTACTAATAATTATTATGAGGTTAAGGCGAATGTTTACTTATGATGTGCATGAGTTTCATTAACTTTGATATTCCGACTAGTTTAGTTTCTTCATAAACCCCGAAGTCTTTTATTTACTCTACAAATTGTATTGACTTAAGAATATTTGTAAAATAGTTTGGCATAACAAAAGCAAAGCAAAACAAAAGAGCTATCTTTAGTACTGGAATAAATTTTATAGACGTCGACTCGCGATCCGTAAAGATATCTGCCAGAGCTTCGTTTTTCAATTCACCAATAAAAAGTTTAGCCATTCTACCAACTCCTGGATCTATTAACGCAATATCTCTGGATATTTTACGACTTCTATTGTCTGGGATTTTAAGGATGTTCCATCTAATGATTGGAGTTTTCACAACTTTCAAATAGGTGATGATGTCAGCAACGAACAGTGATTATACTAAAACACATCATTAAGCCATAAGAGTTACAGCTATCGGTCGTTTTGTCAAAGTAACTAATAATTCAATTTCCTTAGTTAATTTATTTTTATTTTCTTCATCTATTTATTAATTACCTCAGATAATATAATACACTAGTAACGAAACTATAATAGTAAAATATTACATACAACTTATCGTTAAAAATTAAAATAAATTATTTTATATAATAGAAAAACTAAAATTATAAAAAGGGTAAGGACCCTTTTGCTAAGGTCCAGCGTCCTTGGAGCCAGCAACCTTGGAGGATGTTGGCAGCATTACCGTGCTGGATAGCGATGCTTATACGCTGAGCAAGGTAGCTGCCAGCTCTTGGGTCACCACTAAAAAGTTTATGAATTCTACCAACTTCTATAATTAGAAACACAACAATTAAGAACAGAACCTCAAACACTTTTTCTTGTAGGTGATTTGTTCAAAAATTGTTTCATCAAATTCAACGATAGAATTCATTGATCGTTGTTATATTATAGGTTTCGCGTACGTGAATTCTTCACAATAAACGAAGTTAGGCCTTTGAAATCGAGATAAAAATGTTATTTTTAAGCATCAAAGAGCAAGTGTTTGTTTTCAATTGGTTTCTTTGCGTTAAATTGACGTTTAGTGCGGTTAAGCCAATAAATAATAGCGTTGTATAAGACTTATTACACACTGACGTAACACAATGCGATAATAAGCGATGAAAAAACTCGTATCTCATAATAGGGTCATATAATCTGCTTTATCACCATCTAATCGTAATGATTAACTATTTCTGAAGAAAGTGCACGGTGATAATCGTTTGTTGAATGATAATGTTTTTTTAAACACTAAAGATTAAATTGAACTGTAACAAATATGTGTGCGGGTTATTCATTCCATCGGCATCCCATAGTGTGTTAAAATCCATACTAATATTATAAATGCGAAAGTGTGTCTGTCTGTTACCTCTTGACGCTTAAACCACTGAACCGATTGAGATGAAATTTGGTATGGAGACAGTTCGAGACCCTGAAAAGGACATAGGCTACAATTTGTCGCGAAGGGGGTGAAATGGGGGATGAAACTTTATATGGAAAATCCAACTCTTGCGGGCGAAGTCGCGGGAGCCACTAGTACTGAATATATTAATTTGATAATAATAATATTACTTATTAACTGCGTTAAATCAGAACTACTACCACAAGCTTGGTCTATCGTAGAATGATCCATTTATTTCTCTAGCCGATTACTCTAGCTGGTTTGTTTTTCAAACAAGCCAGTGGACATTGATCATTAGATTATCGCGCACCTATACCAACATGGAGCATGTTATGCAAGGGTTACAGTACTACGATCGGCATCACGTCAGATTAACCATTTGAACTTCGAAAACAGCTTTTATCACGTAGGGAATAGAGGCGGTCTCAAGGCCAAAGTGGGGTAGTCTGACGTGCGGCTTTGGTATTCTATAGGGTTATGTGTACGATTCGCCTTGAAGCGGGCGTTGCGACTTGCGACCGCGATTCAGTCGTGTCTTATCGCATTTGTGCCTACTAGATAGACTAGGGGCTTGATAACATTAATCCATACTAATATTATGAAAGAGGTAAGGTTTGTAAGTTTGTTAGCATGTTGGTGAAGAGAGATGTCGGAAACTATTATATTTTATTAATATTGCTTCACCTGTTGAATGCTATGATACCTGATTGACATCTAGGTTATATTTTTATTAAAATTGCACCCGTTCGAACCGTACCCAAACCCGTTTTCTGCAGTACTGTACCAACGCTACGTCACGTATATTTTTTACATAGTTTACTATTATTAGTGAAAAAATTAACCACAATAGTTTACACAGATATTTTTCCCAACCCTTACTAATTACTTGGAAAATATTTGAAATGAACACGCTTTCAGAGATAACAGGCGAACTGTGATTGAAAAGTTCGTAAAACCTTGAATTGCTTGTAAACTTTTTTAAATATAACCTCTTCGGAACGCTTCATGTTAAGTGGATGCGAGTTTAGCATGAGGGTTTAGCTTGCAATGTAAGAAACGTATAGCTTAATCAGGCATTCTATCTCTCTCTTTAGTCGCTCCCTCATGTCTAAAGATCGTGGTCAGATTTGCCTCCACCGGTTTCTTATTTCGGTCTACCGAAGTTGTTAGAAATACTTTTTGATGAGTTTCATTTCATGAGATTGCAATATTAAGTCTTACCTGGCATCTGAATAAGGATTCCAGTTCGGTAATCAGTGTTTGTCTAATTTAAATTCTGTAATGTAATTGTAAACAAACATACAGTACACATGTAATGTGAGTGTTAGTACGCGTGAGTTCGCCTTGGCTCGGTCGTTATCCCCTGCGGCCGCGATTCGTGTCGGGGTTAACCATAATCAAACACGCCTTATAGGCAAAGATACCAAGTGCATTTCATTAAAAAAAGAAAAACTTGAGTTTGTGCATTTTATGATGAAACCACCATGGTTCGAAAAAAAACTAAAGGACATCTAATAAAAATTTGAAAGAATGAGTAAGATGATTCAAATGGGTCTGTGATTTTGCTAAATTAATTAAGCAATTTTCTAAAATTACTAAGCAATGGATTTAGATGAAGTTTATCGTCTTATTAAAATATTGGACAACATCGCATACCTACATTGGTCATTGGTGCATTGGTGCTTAAGCACTTATGTTATAAAAATCAGAAACAGCGATGGACCACAAGCCACCACACCCAGACCCGAGACAAGACGAGAGAAATATGGTTTTCTAAATTTGTTTCGATCGGAGACTAAATCTGGGACCTCTAAAATGAAGACAACAGCCACTCTTGTTGTCATGAAATTCAAATGTCGTAAAACAAATGTATTCAATAATTTACAATGTAGCGGTTATAAAGTAACATTACTTTATTTAATCTAATCTAAAAACATAGCATTTTGCCATAAATAAGGGTAGGACGACGCCAACCTATCAGTAAAGATAATAAAATAAGATCGAGTGAACTGTCATGGATTGATGTATTGATCAAGATTAATTTAGCTTACCCATTACTGAATGAAAATAATTAGGTTAGTTACTTATTTAGTTAGATAATGTAAGCCGATACGATTTTCCTACGAAATCATTTATGCAAACTTCTATGTTATTGATATTACTAAAATGATGTATGAAAATGTTTTGCGATGGATGTTGTTTTATTGTATGTTTCACGCTATAAAACCCTTATTTTCGTTTCGCCGTAATCGGGCAAAAAATGTTAGTTTTACAATTCACGGACTTATACTTACAGAATAGGCGCCCGTATTGATTCTAATATGTACTGTCTATTTTTTTTGTGATTGTTGTTTTCATATCGTTCAAATAAAGCCCATAAAGGCGTATATTGCAAGGAGCAAAGCCTCTAGCTCAGACTCTCGTATGTTATGTTAACTTATGCGGCTTAGAATGCAAGCAACATAACATGTCTATTTGAACATATCTTACGAGCTCCATTTTATTTCTATCGTGTGCCAATAAATTTTGTATGGTAATTGTAAAATATAAATTCAGTTTGATTTTATTGAGCTGATTAGGTTTGAAGTAAAATATAGCGAGTGAGCCAGTCTGGTACTGAATTTTATGGAATCATTACAATTTAATCGTTTTGAGTCGAGCTTGTAAGGGCTATGTGGCTGGTAAAGTAAAAACGAATTACTTGAAGTGAATTAAAAGCGATTTACTTGCGGATGAAGAAGCAAAAGAAAAGAACTGTATTTAGTTTATTTAGGATGAAATAAAATTGATCACAGAAATTACTATACAGCTTAAAAATGCATAGTTAAAACAAACAGTTATTGAAACAGATGTTTTTATTCGAAGATTACAATATCCGAGGTCATAACGTCAGTCCATTGTAAATTGACATTATCTTTACCACATTATCACGACTGAAGTGCATTGAATGACGTTAATAAATGCAGACAATTTTATATACGGAGGTTAAGACTACTATTACTACGGTAAATGGCTGCGAAAACATCAATTAATTAATTATTATTACTACTTGATCTATAATTTCGAATAGAATATAAATTTAAGTTCGGATAAATGTTTTTCCAAAACTGCAGCAAAACGGCGCATAGCAAATTACTTTGTCATCGATATTGATATTGCCTTTTGATTTATTACTTAAATAACTCTTAGTTGCCATGCGGCGAGAGCAAAGTTACAAATTACTGTTGAAAGTCGTTGACATTTTTATTTGTTATTTAGAAACGAAATATAGTTCTTAGTAGCGCAGCTCAATTAAAATATAACAGTTTTAAACCTGGCAACTTAAAAAAAAAATGTTTTTTTTTTCATTTTCTGATAATTGTCATTTAAAAATCTCCTAAATGTAACGAGTCCAGGTCCCACTGAAAAGGTACGGTCAGCCAAGAAAGTGGTTTATCACGGTTGAAAATCATTTGCGCGTGTCATAGAACATCAGGGTTGGTTTTTCCATGCAAAAATATTCTGACAACTACTACCAATAATATGTCATGTGCATCTCTTTCATTATTAAGAAGGTAATAAGTCCATGAGTGAGTTCAACCTTATCGCTTTTTTACTTAAACATGACATTTTGTCAAAACTGGTAGACCGACCGTACTATAAAGTTGTAAAGTTAAGGTATTTATCATCCTAATATTCAGTCAATAAAATACGTAATGGAATCATACACTTAAGATGTTAGTCACAATCCAAACAATGGAAATTATTCTTTAAGTAGGTTGATTGAATACAGTGATTGTTTTGTTTCTGCGGTTTTGGTATAATAACCACAAGTAAATCATTGCAACGGCATTTGCTACTATTCGATTATACTGTGCATTTATACCATCCAAGATTGTTTTATTTATAGTCTAAGTAAGTACTAAAATATCGCTAGAGTTGTCTTTCTTGACTTATAAAACAACATCCCTATAAAAAAAAATATTAGTTGTCTGAATTATTTCTTTATAGATGTTACATTATTTTTATTTAATTTCGCTTACAAAAATTAATCGACTGTGTTATCCGGTGAGCGAAATTAAATTTGATTTCGTGAAAACTTGCAAAATAATTGCTTAAGTTATAAAAATAATAATTATTTTTATTGTTATTTTGTGACCATCATCACAATTAGAGATGAACAAGGCTCGAGGCGTCCGAGTCCTTTTGCCTTGAGCTTGGTTTCGTTTACAGGACTCGCCTCGTTTGTATGGCGCCCGACGACTCGGGAGTCTTTTTTAGAGCTAGAGCTTTTTTGAAGGCTTGAGCCCTTTTCGAAGGCTCGATCTCTATTGAAGGCTCGAGCTCTTTTGAAGGCTCGAGACCTTATGAAGGCTTGAGTTGATGCGTAGCACCTCATTCAATGTACTATTTAGTTTGCCATTAAACTTAAATTTAAGCGCAACTATAATGTGATTTTTTACAATAAATAATAATATTATACAGGATAAATTTCAAAAATGTATTATTTGAACAATTAGTAGAAAAAATCAACTAGGCACCTTTTGAGTCTTAGGTGGGAATCGAACTCACGACCTTTATCAATCCGGGCGACTGCTCTGACTTCAAAAGGCTCGGCTCTTTTAAAGGCTCGAGTTCTTTTGAAGGCTCGAGCTCTTTTGAACAAAACATTTATTAAGGTTCTCCTTCATATCTAAAACATGCACTTAAATTAATTTTATGAAGTTGCATCAATATTTTTACTCAGTATGCTAAATATAAGATTTATATTTGGTTTGACTTCGGTTGTACAATAACTTCATAGTTCAGGTTGTATCACTATACTTCAGTTGGAATGCATCGTAACAACAGTAACAGGCGTGCTTACAAAATGCTTGTTATTTTTTTTCACTTTTTCCCAAAAGACTGCTTAGTCTAACGCTTTAATATTTTATTTCACATGTCATTTTAGTCATGAAAATTAGATAACTTATATAGGTTCTACTTGCATGGCTCTATCTATATGAACTAAAATGAGTGTGGCTCAAAATGAGTTATACCTATTTACAATTTATTTACACAAATGCATTTACTTATACTGCATGTAAAGTCATGTGCGACTCCACTAAGAAGATTCGCTATTAAAGTTTATTTATGATTCCTCGGTATCAGGTAGTGTCGGAGAGTTGTTTATAAATTTTCACTTTATCGTCTTAATTGTCACTAGTGGAGATACCACACAAGGCTGTTGTTAACAACTTTGCAAAACAGATAAAGAGGGCGCTGGGGTGACTCGGTTAGCGATGTAAACATATTACCTAACCGGAGAACTGTCTCGATATTTTTTTTGCATTTGAAAGCTGCCTTTACACGCATAAGTACGTAAAAATAAAATTCCAACGCTTGTATATTGCGCTCATGCAGCGTTCTTGCGAAATGTTTCTTGGTAGACTTGCTGCGATTCAAATATTTTTAAACAAGTAAATTAGATGCGCCACTTTTGATTGAAAATAAATGCACAATAAGGTGCACTTATTTGAATAACGTTTAGATGTTCTTTCGTTCTTTCTTATAAAACTGTAGGTACATGTGAACTACACCATAAAGCCAATTCTTCTGTTTAGTTTAAAACATAAAAACGAAGTTACTCTTCTGGTGTTGGATTAATAAAGAAACCACGGTAATTGTTGTATTTACCGTGGTAGTTCTCACAAAATAGATTAGCTCCACGAGGGCTAATGCCGACAAACTGCTCGAAAGTTTGGCAGAATATTGTTACACGAAATGTACTAAACTTGTTTCAATAAAAAAACACACGTTTTAAAAGTTGCTCGCACAAATTAGCGAGTTCAGTACAACACTATCTCTAAGTGCAGGGTTATCGAATGTGGCAAATGGTCGGTTTATACCCGTATCTCGGTCCGATAGTGCAATCGGTATTTGTTTTGCTACGTCTAGAAATATACAGTCACCGGCACATCGGAGTATACACTATTTGTCGCAAAGTAGCTCCTATTACAACTGCATATGACGCAGCTGTATATAGCTTCATAGTTCTGCTGTCGCCTACACCTAAATAGCATTCCGAGTACGAAGATAACAGTATCTCTGTGCAAGTTGTTTACAATATTTTTTATGTCCGTCAAGAGATAATAATAAGCCGGTATCGCGGTTATCTTGTGGAGTCATTTTGATACTTTCATACAGAAATATGTCAACATTGGCCTTCAAATAGAGCGATCTTCGGATATGATTATTAGGACAGTACTCTTTCGCTCAGTTCATCTTCAGATATTATAAAGTAGCTCAGAAAGGATTACCACTAGTTTCCCATATACTTGCAGACGTAAAACTCATTCAATATAAAATTAACTGAGTCAATTCAACGACTGATCAAAACAATTGACAGCAGATGTAATATGCTAATCAAATAATTAATGATTAATCAGCGTACGGTAGATTGGACTTAAGTGACTAATACTGTTTCTTACTAAGTTACATTTTTTTTGAAAATCCAAGACAAAAAGGCTGCTTCCCTCTTAGCACTTTGATTTAATGTTCGATCGGTGATTCGTCCCACATAAAAAAAATCCTGGTTTGTCCCAAACACTTTTCGAACCGACCCTATTTTTATCATCCGTAAGTATTTATCCAATCGTTACAGTGGATGGGTTGGTTTAGATTAGCAATTTGAGGAGGCCAGCCAACCGTGAATAGGCTTGCAATCAACTAAGTCTGGATTGATTCGGCTTTGTCGGCGGCAAACTTTATGGACATCGGAAAACGCAGCGATTATTGCGTTCGGATGAAATAATGCATTGGAACGGAGATCTTCGTCGCCAATAAAATTGTCGTCCATCTTTTTTCGGTTTGGTGTTTTTTTTTTCGGATCAGAGCTGCCTGTTAACTCCAGATACCTGATCTGAACGTACCCACGCTAAAATAACAACTTAAAAGAACGTATGCAATATTCGTACTTTGTTGTTGTTTATTTTAAGTGACGGCATTCATTTATTTTGCAATCTTAAAGATTATTACATTAAAAAAAATATCGCCTGAGGCGTGGTCTAGGCAAACGTGCTATGACCGCGGGTTCGATTCCCGAGTCAGGTAGTCATTTTATTTTTCAAGAGAGTATCACATATTTTTTATAAATGCACTTAAAATTTGATCTTTGTCAAAAATCTCAATGACTAACGACAATAAGACTGATTTAGACTAATGCTGGCTTATTCATGATGTAAACACACACCATTCACAATAATTATTCAGTCCGTAAATATAAACTATTTATCTTGATAGATTTATGCGCGTATAAAGCAGGTTTTACGACAATTATTTATTATTGATGTTATTATAGTCTGTGTTACGAGCATTGTGATAGTGTATTGTGGACGTCTAATATGCATGAGAATCGCCACGAATCTTGCATTCAGTGTCGTGTTAAACCCCTTTATGTCACATGAATGATTCAATTTTAGTGCGAAGCGTTCATCACCCAAATAGCTTGTAAGAGATATTATTTTATTATGTTGCTTTTTAGGGTTCCGTACCCAAAAGGTAAAAACGGGACCCCATTATTAAGACTCTCATAAACCGTTATATAGCTAGACAGTTAACATTTTCACAGATGATGTATTCCTGTTGCCGCTATAACAACAAATAAGTACTATTAACAGTATAAAATATAAGTGGGGCTCCCGTACAACAAACTCGATTGTATTGCCGTTTTTCGCTTGATATTAATAAAGGCAACATGTAGACGTTTTTAATAATCGCAGCATATTTGTTTATTTGAATATTCACTATATATATTTCAGGAAAGTAAACAAGATAAAATAGTGTCTTATGTTGTATAGAATAGTACGAACCCTTCTATCATCCTTTCATTTCTGACACGTCATGTTTACCCTTTGTAGAGATTTATTTATTTACGAGTAATAAACCAATAATTTTAAGGAAGAGTTTCGATGTTAAAAACAAAACACAAAAGAGCCTAAACCTTTGCCTAATCCAAGCAGGTAGACGTATCCTAATTCGCTCGTTTGTATTCAATTTATTTATAAAAATAACACAGTGACCTGATTTTGGTTAGGTGGGTATTTTAACAACAATTAAAAAACAGAAACAACACGTGGGCTTGTGTATACATACATATAAGTAAGTTAGTTTTCCTTGTTGAACAACAACGATGCGTCATCAAGATTGATGACGATCTTCGTGGCCGAGTGACTTGCACACCGGCTTTCAACGTATGAAGTCCCGGGTTCGAACCCCGGTCAGATCAATCGGTTATGGGTCTGGTTGTTGTGATGCCACCGTTGTTCTGACTTCCATAACAAGCACTTTAGCTGCTTACTTCGGGATCAGAGCAATGAATGTGATGTTGTCCAATTATCATCATCCTAGCGTTATCCCGGTTGTGCACTCGCACACGAGGGCCCAGGGTCCGCTTTGGACCATGATCCAGGATGTGGCAAATCAGGTAATTACAGAAGAGCGACTGCCATCTGACCGTAACAAGGGAACCTGACCAGTTTGGATGTGATGATGTTATGTTGTCCAATATTTAAAAAAAATATAAGCATTTGACGTAAGAAAAATATGTACAATAATTTAAGAAAAACTATTGGCTCCTTGTAATTTCGTCCGCACAAATAATGTCGAATTTCCCATTAAACTTTCGTCCGCCATTACACCCACCCCTTAAAAGATTTTTTATCGCGACAATAAGTAGCCCATAAGTTGGTTAGTACGGAGTTGCCCTTATCCTAGCTACAGTGAAGAAGGCCGCACGTAAGACAACCCCACTTTGAACTTGAGACCACCTCTATTCCCTACGTAAATGAAGCTGATTTTGTAGTTTACCGTACCGACCGTACATCTACATTATCTTTATAAAGTACACCTATATCAACCTACCAGATATTGTGAATTCATCTTAGTTTATATTGAAGAATTCTATTGCACTTGACCTAAAATTTTAGTTGATAGGTTATTTTATTTAAGATATCTGGTCTAATTCGATTCCAAATGTGCATTATGCATGAATTAAATTCTAGCAGCCAACAAACCAGACAAATACGAGTAGCTTTAAAAATTAATTTTATGAATTACCAATAAAATATGTTATACACAATAAAATGAAGTCATGGAGTTGTTGACACAGCTGTGGACGCACGTGGTGTACCACGCCATGTCTGTCAGCCCGCCAGACACCATGTCTTATCTACACTATCACTTAGGAAAGGAACGTACAAGATTGTGTACAGGGGCCAGCATATCTGACAACACATTTTTGTTGCAAACTCACCTTTATTACAATTGCGTAAGATGCCACACTGTTGTTACCTTGATTTGATTTCCTCCTTTAATCCTACATTTTTTTAAACAAAGCTGCGTCTGTATCTGTATGTATGGTATGTTCGCCATGATCTCAAAAACTATTGAATTTTTTCGTTCTGTAGCCGGTCCTTCACGTCTGAGGACCGTGGTCAGCATCAGGGTTGCACCTAGCGGATGACTTACCTCCACACGTTTCTTCGACCGCGCGATCTTTTGCCTTTCGAGTTCCCAACCACAATTCTTTTTTAAACGGTTTTATTTAGCTCACCCCGTTTGTTTTATTTATTATTCTTGGGTCAAATTTAGTAATTCAAATTTCACCCTCTTCCTGTCAACCGATTAATCTGAAATTTTGTATATACTTTGGATTTTGGTGACAATACAATTATGTTTATTCATTATCATTATAAATTGCCGCCGCATCAAGATGGCCGCCGCTACAAAATGGCGGATAATTTATGTTTTATTAATCCCATCAATATGGGTATCAAATGAATGTGCTCAACCAGTATAATACAATGTACTATATAAAATTAAAATTCAAGATGGCGGCCTCTACAAAATGGCAGATAACTTAGGTTTTATCAATCCCATCAACATGGGTATCAAATGAAAGGTCTCAACAAGAAGAATACAATTTACTATGCAAAATTGAAATCTAAGATGGCCGCCGCTACCAAATGGCTGTTAACAATTTTTTATCAATCCCACCAATATGGGTATCAAATAAAAGGGCTTGACAAGAAGAATACAGTGCACTATACAACCTCAATATTTAAGATGGGCGCAGCCACCAAATGGCGTATAATAATAAGATTTAAATTTAGAAATTGATCGAACTCAGATGTATGCAACAGATGTACCTTCCGTCCGAATTGATTTCGCAAGAGACGGAGTACATCTTATACACCCGAAAGCCATACAGTTTGACGGTTCTTGACGGTTCGGCAACATTCTTTTTTCAGACGGACGGCTGAAAAAAGAATGTTGCCTTTAATACTATCATGGGCTTCTACAATACATAAAATGCAGGGCAGCACTGTGGATCACGCAGTCGTATACTTAGGTGCGAAACTGTTTGAAGAAGGTCAAGCCTACGTGGCTCTTAGTAGAGTAAGATCTTTGCAGGGACTACGTATAGAGGAGTTGGACTGCAATAAACTAACGGGCAAGAAACCTTGCAATAATGAAGCACTAAATAAATTAAACAGAATGCGAAATAAAAACTAAAAACTAGAAAATAAAAATAGGTAAAAAACTTTTTAAGTTAAACGGTTTTATGTTAAACATACATTGCAATGTTAAAGATAAATGTACTAAAAACCAAAAAATAATAAAATAGATACAGTCGTGGAAATTATAAACATATGCATAGACTAGACTAAAATAAAACCGTGGGGCACGTCAATTGTCTACAATCGTTGATTAAAATGTTTGTTTTGTAATGTTACACTATAATTAGGCAGTTGTTCAACCGACAACGATGGACGTGTGATAAGTAGGGCTAGAATGTGGAAACAAGCTAGCAAGCTCGATTATAAGCGAGTTTTAGGGTTTCATAGTGGTGAGCGAGTAGTACTTTTATCATATGTTTTGTCGATTATAGACAAACTACGAGCAGTGAAACGATTCCTCGCCAGCCAGCAGTGTGAATGTCCAACGATAAACTAGTTGAAACATCTCTTTTATTTACATGGAGTGTATAACTATTGGAATTTCCATGAGCAAGAAAATAGTAAGTAATTTCCTCACCGTCTGCGGGCCAACTGCCTATTTTAACGACGAATTAAACGATTCTTCTATCGCACATTAAGTCGATAATTTGTAGACAATTGACGTGCCCCACGGTTTTATTTTAGTCTAGTCTATGCGTATGTTTATAATTCCCACGACTGTATCTATTTTATTATTTTTTGGTTTTTAGTACATTTATCTTAAACATTGCAATGTATGTTTAACATAAAACCGTTTAACTTAAAAAGTTTTTTTACCTATTTTTATTTTAGGTTGCCACCTCTGCCTGTAGACTAGCTAGAATCTAAATTTGGAACGTCTCGATGAGAATTCACATAAATAGTGTCATGAGATCGGTTTATCAATTTGATCACTATTGTTATTTTATATAACTAACAGTACTTAGCAGTAATTTACTAAAAATATAATATAATTAAAAAAGCTACTATTTTAAGACTGGAATTATGTCAGGAGCCCAAAACAAGCGAAGTCTAGTTCAATCGTACTAAAGTTTTAGTTCAGGATAGACTGTTTTTAGCGTGAGCCGTGTAATTAAATTGGCATATTGCTAATTCGATTTCAGTTCGTTACAATTGCACCTACGAAACGGTGTTGCGAGAAATCTGTCTATGATTACCGAAATTTTACACCTCAAAATGTTCCTTCCTTGATTTACTGAAATCAGCTTCGCATTCAAAAATTTTATTTTGGGACAGGAAATTTTGTAAGCATTTAGAATGATTAATTTGTTGCATAAAATAAGCAAAATAGCATAGAGATCGTCAAAAACGTCACCTTTGAGACTAAAATATAACTAATGATAATACGCAATACATTACTAGCATTATAAATAGGAAGCATAACTGATCGAACGGTTTATTTTTAACTATCGCGTGCTAGCTTGTAAAGTGGGGTTAATTATAGACACAGTTTGGCATTTGTGTAATAGTAATTCTATAATACCTGTATTACAGGTATGTGAATTAAATTACAGGTCCTGTAATTTAATTCACACAAACGGTAAATAAATTGCTTATTTACCTTTAATTCTATCGTCTTGTTCGGCATTCTTGCATCAAATGTTTATTTCATTGGATAATTTATCAATTCACAGCGATATATGTCGTATTCAACCTATAGATTTATTTGACTCGTTAAAAGCGAGCCAATCGAATGCACCTTTACGCGTTTATTTATGTATGAGCGGAGCTACTTAATTCACTCGATGGACATTTCTGAAAAAGGCATGACGTTGATACGCAATCAGCGTTCTTCAACCTAATGCTAGATGTGTATAAAATACTAAATAGGGCTTCTAAACCTATTTTCTGAAGGCACAAAACTACTGACGACTAAAGACGTTTGCGCTTAACGAACCGACTGAAAATTGAACACCTAATTCTTTTTATAAAAACTATTGAGCGTAAAACATGTTAAGGCACATTATCTGCGGCCCTAATGACGCTCGCTGAATGGCTCCTAACTGACATAACAATACAGTTAACGATAAAACGAAGTTAGGATAAGTAGTTTTCCATGTACCAGAGCTAACCGTCCCGTCTCTGACTATATACAACTCGAAACATCGCTACTACTTATACGAATTCTTTCAGCAACTTTTTTCCGCCTTAAACGACTTCGAGAGGTGAATGCAATCAATTACTTGCGACAAATTTACGACATCTCGTTCATCGGAAACGACGTCGAATTGTGAGACAACACTTTAATAAAAATGTCATCGTTCAGACTCGGTATCTGACGGCGAACTCATCAAAATCGCATCAAACCGCCCGCACACCCACTCGATTCTTATTCCAGCATTTTTAACACCCATTTAAGTCTGAATTTTACTTCGTTCTTGTGACGAGACGCCCGCTCCTTTAGCACCTCGTACTCGAAGAGACAGCGCAATAAAATTATAACGACGATTGCATAGTTCACCTTGAATATAAGGACCTCGAAAATGTTCGTGTAATTTTACACTTGCGAGTTGTCGCGTCCCGTGTATTGTCGAATTAAACTCCTCGAATTTTCATAATACAAAGGCGGCATGCGGCAGACGCGAACTCACACCCGCGGAATGTTCGAGACGTGAGACTAATTCACGCGAACAAATACGTCAAGACATTCGATTTTTGCCGAACCTTCACACCAAGCGTGTGCGAATTTTATGAATAACTCGTCAATAAAATCTTCCAGGTACGCCAAATATTTGCAATACCAGCAGATGCGTTCGTGTCTGAGGTATTCCTCTTTGTGAGATTAACAATTTGTTCGCTTCATGAATTCTCTTCCCTGGTAGTATCGACATTCACGGAGTTGCGAGCGTAATAAATGCTCGAGATTTACATAAACCGTCGGGTCTTTTGACAGTCGAATACTGATGAGTAGACTAGCTGCACTGGGAGTAATAGCCGTGATGATATAAAACCATAATTTCCATTGAAAAGTTGTAATCCGCTGTTTGTAGAGGAACCCTGCAAAGTGAAACAGGTTCGTTACACTTTTATGTGTGGTGCGATTCTTTACGCAAGTTATTGCTGTTTCCATTGAAAATCTATTGTGAAATTGCTGAAAAGAAAGATGTTATGATAAGATGTACCGAAGCGGTTCAATTGCATTACTGCAGAATGCATTTTCAGATATAAAGAGCGCTGTATTAACGTAGGGCACTCAGACAATGGCAAACACGGCGGAACGCAGGATAAATGTATTGAGCACCGCAAATACCATCCACTTGCAGACATACGTATTGTTTGAGATGGCCCTGATGAAAAATTGCCATTCCGTACCCGTCACCACTCATACGTTTCAACTTCCAAACACGTCTCTTAGAACACGACGACGTCAGTTGAAAAATCGCTACGTTTAAAAATTCAATTATGTATTTAATTCGTATCGGATCCGTAGTATCGGGTATCCCGTTGTAGCTAATTGGATTTGTGGCGAGGTTACTACATTTCGCTCGGTCTTCGAACGATTCTGTCCCGACATTTCGCCTCGTATTTAATTTTTATCTGCGTTATACTTAGTTGCGGCCAGTGCCGACGACGGCGAAATATAATAGGAAAAGTTTCATTTGGCTAATTAAAAATAAGCCACCCCAGGGAACAATCCAGATTTATAGCCGTTACTCAACCTCCGGACTGGCTATGACTTTTATTTTATGTTGAATCTCCCGTTTGCAAACATTTTGCGTCGCCGATAGATACTCGTACAAAGGACAATGGGGATACAACGTTGACAATGTAACGTGAATAACTTTCAGCTGTTTATTAAGGGAAAACACAAACAAAAGACTCGAGGCGTATCTGCTCTTCGATTTTGACGTTGAGAAAGCCCTTTGAGAATAAACGGAACATCAAAATGTTTCTTACATTCCTCTTTTGTTAAGTAGATATTTTGACTATATTCCACAATTGAATTGTATAATAAAACACTCGTTTAAAACACGCATCTCGTCGTCCAGATTATTATCTGTCTGATGAATTGTATTTTTGGTGCTAACACTGCAGGTGATTGTTTAATTATGTTTTGTTTTAATCACTTCCGTTCCCGGGCGGGGCGCGGCAAAAGCGCATTGGTGCCGGTGGGGCGCCACCCCGTGCACGCTTTTTAATTATCGTCACTTCCATTTTGGAAAGTTTTAATGTGCGTACGTTCGTTCTGAGGCACGTCAAGAGTCGCTTCAAACGCACTTCAGCCCTCGCGGCACCTCGTACAACCGAACACTCCTCGCACTTGTTTGGATTCGAACGAAACAACAGAAACGCGATTAAATTTGCTCTGCGACGAAACGTAACTTTACCCATCATCCTCTACTCCAATATGTGCTCCAGACGCTTCGCAACTTTAAAGATTCTCTAAAGTGCGCCCGCGGAAGGCGAGGCTGTAACGACGGCTACATTTCGACACCATTGAGACCGAGTTTACCGGCTGCCAAGTTTCCCCGCACTATGTAAATTCAGCCGTAATTAGAGGAAGCTACGATCGTCTACTCCAGTTAAATAGCCCAGACTGCTCGTGTTAACTGACTCCAGACCAGACACGAATCGCTTTCAGCCCAGCACATACGACCGCGGCCGCTGTTATGTACTCAGCGCGTAATGCTCCTACCTCGGAGTCGTCAGAAAGTTTATGTGTCGGTTTACTGCCTCGCCCAGTCATCGTAGACAACTGTAAAAGGCGACGATTGCGAGACAAAGCGTGATCGGATTGAGTAAATAAATAGTCTGCGTCGGAGTGCTCATCAATCTTGCAGTACAAAAGTAAATTGTGCAAGCTGCAGCTCCGTTGGCGGGTCGACGCCCGCGACCTGCAACCTCACTAAACTTTCGTGAGCGCGACACTTAACAATTTAATTGTCGCTCATTAGTCCTAAGACGACGACTCAGCTGTTTTAATTAACGCCCTAATTCATAGCATTTCATTAAGAGCGCTTTTATCTTCCATTTTTCAAAGCCGGACGGTTCGCGATTTGGCACTATCAATCATAATGTACGAGCTAGTGTCGGGCTAGCATCTGTTGGTGGGCAGAATCAATCATACCGAGCTGCAGACGGTCCCGGCAGATATTTATCACTCTACAAACCGGTGACACGACTGACGATTGCAAATTACGAAACGGGAGACACGTTTAACACTTGAACCCTAATATTTACACGGTGTAGCATAACCGGAATTGTCGTTTATGTTAGAGTTGGGAAGCAAGATATCGTTGCAGTGTTTGCTATGCCGGATGGCCCGCCCCCGCGCCCTCACCCGCTCGGTTCTTGGCAAACTGCACTGCACTATACTGCAAATCATACTGAGTTTGTTTGCGTAGGTCAACGCTCTCGGCGAGTACGTTTTATGTGTTCCTGGTGTCACGTCACTCTAATAATAGATAGGAATGCTTACCATCAATATATGCACATCGGAATGCACAAGTTCCTTGCTTATGCGTCCTGCATTCTGCTTCATAGGCAATCAACTGCGAATTCTCATAATGAAACAGATTGTGTTTTGAACAAAAGGAGTGGTATTGCCAAATGAGGAACAGAGTAACCAGTTTGGATGGGGAATGTATAGGCGTGTGCTTTGACAGTTGATAATATGTTTAATTAAGCCGCGCATGGAGCCTACGCTGCAGCCGTGACTCGTTAAACTTTCATTATTATTCGCTCTCACAAATTACTCGTACGTGAACGAATTGTGCTCACAATCGATCTCTGCGGCGCTCGTGATCCTTTGTTTGACTTCGACTCCGAATTCAGCGTAATTGCCTTTCAGCCTTTCATTATTCAACTTTATGCAGTCATTTACTTGCGTTATTACGAAGGGAGAGTTGCTGCGGTAAGTGTCGTGGGTGGATGCATTAATCGTAATATGTAAATGTAGGGATATGAAATATTGAAATTGCGAGCGTGGTTTCACAATAACGTCTACTCGCGGAGAATGGGGACGTCCTTTGCTTTCAATGTGAAAATTATGAGGACCTTTGACTAGTTATGACTAATCATTGGTTAGTTAGCTTTCTCCGACCTAGAAATATTTAAATCGAATCTTGGCAGTTACCACAATCAAATAAGCTCTTATTTACCAGGCTCTAAATGTAACTGTCACCGAAATCTTTGCCATAGTCAAACGTTTAAACACTATTTCTGTTGTTACAGATTGAGGACGAGGGTAACCATGGCAACGACGACACGAGGCTGTTCATCCTCTCCACCTTGGCCGGGCAGCACAAGCCGAGAGTGTCGTGTGCACTGTGCAAGGAGACGATGCACGTCTTTGACCGGTACCCTCTGGTCGATGGCACCTTCTTCCTTAGCCCGAAGCAACACACTAGCAGTGCCGTTGAGGTAAGACCATCCGGAAACTCTTGCTTCATCACTCTTCCCACTATATCTTACTCTCCACTTCGCAAAAAGCTCAGGCATGTGATTAAACCTCTAAGACAAGATCTCCAATGGTTGTCTTAAATTGTAATTTATATTAACTTCCTCTGAAAACCCTTCGAAAATCATTCCAATTGATTTTCTCCGTCACTCTTAACCACAATACCTTCGTTAATTGCCCAGAAAATCGATCTCAAATCTTACCACACTAAAACGTTGTTCGTCGTAGAATAGTAGGTATTCATAGTAAAATGTTAGCGTGTCTGAGCGTGAGTCACTCGTCCCATTAAACTTTTCACGGCGTATCGCAATTTTTTACCGCACACCCTTTATCACGGTTCACGACTTCAGATTTCACTCTATCCAACCTAATGAATACGTTGCAAGCTGTAGTACAGTGATAATGCGTGAGTCAGCCCCACAATGTCTGTTATGCGGGGATAGATACTCAACTTACGTTATTCGGTATGTAAAGGAAATTTTAAGGTTTGTTTTATATATTTTTCTTGAAGTAAAGACCAAATTAAGAAAGTGATTTCAGTATTTTGACTTTTTATTTATTTATTACCTTATTTTGTAATTAGTTATTGAAAATTTTAACTTGTGACGTCATAAGCATGCCTATGACGACTTTCCCTCATATTTACAGTTTTGTCTTTGGAAGCAAACTTTTTTCTCGATTGGAAACTCTCACACATGCAAATAGTAACTTCATATGTCGGTTTTCGGTAGAATTAATATTATGCTCCGTATTTTCGTAAAAATAAGCCCCGCCCCATCATTCAATTTTAGGTGGTATAAGTAACTGTATAGTGATTATGGGCATAAAATCTCGAAATGGTTTTGAAATTATCAGTTTTTTATTTATTTTACATACCGAATTGTTGCTAAAATCCTATATCGGAATCAGTGCGATAGTTATACTAGTATGATATTATTCTGTCCTCTTCGCTTGCCTAAAGGTCGTTTATTGCGATTGCCGAATTTTAACAATAAACACTGAATTGATTAGGTTTACCCAGCCCAAACCTGTTTAAAAACAGATCGTAATCTTCCAATATTCTTTATTGACTTATAACAAAGTATACATAACGACAGCGGAAGAAGCGACGTCTAATCACAATTTACGTTCTAAAACAAACAATGGCGGAACATTAAATTGGATGTTGATTTTCGGCAGGTTTATTTATGCCCGAGATTGACATTGGAGGAATCCCAAGTTCTTTGCAACTTGAATAAGATCGCGTTTGTGTTTCTTCCCCTAGCAAGTGGTGGCAACTCATATAGCTGCGTTAGGGGTGCTGACAATGATCCGATTACTCGCATTGTGAATGTGCAAATTAGAAAGACAAATGAAAAGCTTGATATAATTTACAACACTGTAATTAAGGCACTGGCAGGTAGGTTCATTTTTATTTCAACATAAAAAAATACTGGGTCACCATTCTTACGATGAAGCAAAAGGTTTCTATGCAGCATTTGGTCTGGTTGGAATAATTCTAAGATGTCAATGGAACGTACCGTCTAACATGTCTATAATATTTTCAAAGATGCCTCATCCCTATCCTAAGCTTCTCGGTTGATGTTTGCCCAAAGAATTAGGATCTAGCTGGATACCCGCGTATGTTTGGCGTTAGAATTAGCGTGCAGCTCCTGGGATTCCTTTATACGATCTCCTTTTAAACTTTCCTTCCGAAAATCCTTTTTAAGTAATCACAAATACAGTCGTTCAGCCGTCGCAACGTTTAAACTCAAATGATGTTAATTTTTGAGGACCCGACCCGCGCTAAGTGTCCTTTTTAACCACTCCAGAACCGGCTGAAATGTGGCTTTTAATTTTAAAGAAAGAACTTGCTTTACTTAGTTGCTTCGGCCAAAATTACCTCTTGGTGAATAAATACACGAATTTTAAAAACCGCTTACATTAACTTTGTTAACAGCTTATTTATAACTTATAAACGTAAAAGATTGCAATCTCGCTCGCAATTAGTTTTTTCCATGCCAAGAGTACAAATAAACCTGTCGGAACTCCTTTATTTCTTGGTTATTACACCTAATTTAAATAAATCAATACATAAGGATTCGTTACGACGCCATGTCATTCTTAGACAAAGCTCAAACATTTATCAACTTTCAACTGACACTTGGCATAGAGACAGTTAGGAGGTTATTAGACTACGCGATATTCAGACAGTCTTACTAAGACTCCGCGTAATGTAATAAGAGTTAGCCAGTAAGTCTGTCTGCCACATGGTACTTCAAAGCGGATTCAGTTTCTTGATCTAAGCATCTAATCTAATGTATTTTCATTCATTTTAAATTGTCCAGGTGAAAGTGGAAGGGCGGACGCAGTACCTGACGTGCGTCTGCATGGGCTGCCTGGAACGGTGCGACCCTGAGCGCACCATCCGCTGCCGGTTCTGCGGCCAGAAGTGGGACGGCTCCTCCCTTGTGCTGGGGACCATGTACTCGTATGACATCTTCATGGCCACGCCCTGCTGTGCGGAGCGATTGAAGGTTTGTGACGGGTCTTTCACCATTTTCCCCGTCTTTATCATCAATATCTCTTATCCAAATAAATTATCAGACACAGTCATTTACGTTCTGTTATAGTATGGATGGATAGGCTGCCATTTTCTTTGAGAACCTACCGCCTACTAGGTTGATTTCAAATAGCAATAAATATAGCTTTCAGGAAACAAACAATAGCCTTTAAACTGACGTTTAAGGCAATGATTGCATTCGAAATAATGAGTAAATGACTTGTCAGTCGTAATCACTATAGCTTTCAAATTAGGCGTTAGGCCTAATGGTACCCGATTTTTCTAAATCAGCAGAGATTTTTTGGAAAATGTTTTTTCCGCGAATATCTATGTATTCACCTACTGGATATCAATGTTATTCTGCTTGTCTAATCGCATTGTTTTCTTTTCTACAGTGCAACAGCTGCTACAAGCCCCTCCTGCATCCGCAGCAGAGGATGAACTACTCCGACTACTCGCATCCAGTGACGTGTCCGCACTGCCGGACGCTCGACACGCACTTCGTGAAGCCGCTGGCCTACTGCTTCACCAAGAGGACGTTCCCGCTGTTCCAGCAGTGGCCATAACAGACGGCGGTGCCGGGACCCTCTCCCGGCACCCCCCCTGCCTCCACTGACCCGTGGAACATGGCACCGTCGCCACCGCGCCGGGCCTCGCCTCCCGCGCTGCGCCCCGTCGTCAACACGAGCATGGCCTCGCGAGCCCCCGAACCAGTAGAAGAGCCCACGAAATACCTCGCACCCACCCTCGCCAGCATCACCGAGTCGCTCTCGCTACTCGGGCTCAGCCCCGAAACCCTAGCGATGAGCCTCGGTGAGTCACTAGCCGAGAGGTATCTCGCCACCCTCAGACCCAAGCCGGTCGAGAGGCCCACCCTCGGTGGCTGCGGCGGTTTCCGACGCACGCCCCTCGCGGATCCCTCGCACCTCCAGCTCTTCTCCAACGACTTTATGGACTACCTAAACCAAATCGCGTAATCACCGGCGGTGCCCACAGAGCATTCGAACTCTTAAGTGCGTACGAACGACACTAGAAATAATTTCTGTTAAATTAAGTTGGTATTATTGAAAATAATTTTATGTGTCGGTTTAGATCATACTATTGATTTTATTTTAATTTTATTCTGCACTTTGTTGATTAGATGTTGATTTTTATTGGAAGTACCTAATAAATTAGCGATAAACATAGTTATGCCAGGAATTGCATTTTTTGTTTTTCGATTCGAATCTACCGGGACGTATTCCTTGAGCAGGATTTGCAAACGCTTGTTTTTTAAATTATTGATAACCTTTGATGTCAGTAATACTGATGACCCTATGTGATAGGGACGTTTGAGGAGTGTGTTGTTTAGTTCAATTTAGTTTATTAGTTATGTTTTATTTTAGCAAAATTTTAAACCTAACTTAAGTGTTATACAATATTTTCGTAGGTTTATTGCGAACTTTTATTTCCTCCCACCAAATGGCACTTCGATGTAAGACTTCTAATTGAAGATGCCATGTTAGTTTCTTATCTCTAATATCATTTCATTCACTTAATATAATTTACACATAATTTTACCAACAATAATAATGGTAGTGGATCTTAATTATAAGTCTTTGCTGTGTCACCAATAATATGATTAGCTTGTCTATAATCTATTACATTAACTGTAGGTTTTGTATCTTAAATTGTTACTTTTTGTTTCGTTCTATAATTTATTTGTCTCAGTGATTAGTGGACGTTGTGAGAGTATTTTTCAACGGTCATGTTGTTATAATGTTTCGAAATTGTGCCATATCAGACAAGAAGATGTTGTTTAGTTGTTCCGCGGTAGAAATTATCAAAATTTAAAAACGCCACAAATCATTGAGAGGTTTTTGTTTTTAGTTTATAGATGATCGAAAGCAGGGGACTTTCATTTTTGTTATATTCTTCAAAGTGTTTGGCTAACTTTATAGTGTAGATTTAAGGGTTTTTCTTATAATTATCATGAATGTCTATTTATTTATAAGTGTATAGCGCTTTGACAATATAAGCGTTTAAGTGATGTGCACATTTACTCTAACTGTTTAACGTTAACGTTATAGATAAGGTTTTTATACATTTGATACTTCGCAAAGTGATTACAAGTGATAAATACTAGTATAGAGTGTAGTGACTAGTGATATAAAGTGCTGCGGATAGCTAGGCGGGTACAGGATTGAATCGTGATACATGCGGATTGTTCGCTGTTTTAGTCAATAATTCTTATCAAGACTTGACACTTTTATAGGTAAAAATTTTTGCATTGTCCTTCTAAATCTAACTGCCATTTTACTAAATTAAGGGATTCACGTGCTCGGTGTAATTGCTCGTCCTTTATTATTATTTTTTACATCACTCTTACATATTAGACCTACAGGTAAAACAGTCCATTTATTATATTATCATTTAATCAGTATTTTATTTTCACATAAAGATGTAGTTAACATTTTAGAAGTACTAGGGTATCATAAATGAGATGAAGTAAATTCGTATTCCGTGCCAACGTTGTAGCACCCCAGCAACACACCAAGTGCTGAATCCCAGTTCTCGGACTGAATCGTATTGTAGCTAGTACGAGATTCTGTTGTGTAGTACGTAGGCTGTCACCGTCATCCGCTACATTTTTGGGGTGTCCACACATTTAGATGAAGCCGGACTTGCAAAGTCCTCTAATTTTGGTCTGAACTAGTGATGGGAAAATGCGTCTGTAAAAGCCGCTTGAAGTTCGCTTGAACCTCCGCAACAGTGGCGCATTGTCTTAAAAAATTAAAAAGCAATACTAAAAAGTTTTAAATTACTGTTTCTCTTGATAATATACTAATTACTATCGATAATATGAATTGATTTAGTGTTAATAAAAAGCGACACTAACGACATTATCGAACTTAAATACTACTATCGGTAAATGCTTTTAATCATTTTCATCGCTTCATCAGTTATACTGAGTTCTGAAACTCGTCAGTGTGTTAACACTTGCAGTTTATCACTAAATTTATCGGATTGGCTAATACAACGCGCTCGACTAAAATATTTTTTGTTGTTTGGCAACACTGGTAAGTCCGGCTTTTTCAGACGTGGCAACCCCAGCTTTAGTTAATATGTAACATCACGCCATCTGCATCATCCGCATCACTGCAACTCATCGTCATCGTCATCGCACGGTCTGAGAGGCGGCGGCCGGCGGCTGTGCTCTAGGTATGATGCACATTAGATACACGGTGATACACTATAAGATGCAAATATGATACACGCAGCTCATTTAAAGAAAAAAAAATTCTGACTAAAAATTTAAAAAAAAATCTTCGGTATTTTCTTATTAAAAACTAAAGAGTAAAACTTTAGTAACTCTGAAGATTTATTATTTTTTAATTTTTGTCTCACCACACCTTTTGATTCAACACAAAAAGCAACTAATTGTGTATCGCTGTAATTTTAATTTTTTGACATTTATAAAATCTATCGTACTTTAAATAGTACTCGTATTATATGCCTAAACTATTTACTATAGAGAGATCGTACATTTTAGATATGCACTATTTTGAATCATCACCGATCACGGTCGCCAGTCGCCTTGTGTGGTTGTAATACCTCTTAATATATTTATTAGTATCCTTCGCTTTAAAGTTATCCTAAGACAAGTCTATTAATCTACCTAACTTAGCATGGCGTCATAGTATTGTACATAGGCCGGTAGTCCTCCGTGGAAAGCAAATGCGAATGCTTAACAAAGAATGTTTAATGAGATGTATTCCATATTCTAGTTTAGCCATAAATCGATAGTACATAATTTCAACAATATCAAAGAAACCCTAATTATTTTAACACGTCGGAATCACGATGACACTTCATATGTTAATCAATTTTAATTTTATCGAAGTTTGCTCGTTCGAATATAGAATTATATTTAAAAGTTTAATATACATTTATTTAAATGTATACTCAGTAAAGTATTTGAAAAAATTAACGAGCTGTTGTTGGTATATTTAGAAAAATATTAAAAGAACCAGATCATCTGATGGTGGACATGTACAAATATGGAGTGAAGCGTCATCGGGGCTCCGCGCTAGCGAAGACGACACAAATTATAAAGTCATATTGTTTAATAGTCAAATACAGAGCCATCTACGTAGATATTATCATATTATTGTTTACAATGACGCTGAAGCATCGGTCATTGACCCCCTTCCGGTACAAACTGAAAATAATAAATATTTTGGAAACTATATCAGTCCTCCGACTCAACAGTAAGGCTGTTTATTTATAGAATTTTCAATATTAAAGAAAATAGCAAAATATAGTAAATAAACCATCGTGGCTCCTAAAGTAAATTCCGGTATTAGAATATTGTAATCCCTAAGTTGCATAGTACAACTTTACACGGTAAAATAATATATTATATCACTAAACCAAATAAAATTATAACAAATACCTATTACAAGTAAAATTATCCTTCGGGTAGGTATAGTTCCTTGACAAACCGCAACGACGGCCATCTTTTATGAAATCAATATTAAAAGGGTACAATAAATAAAGTAATAAGCTACACAAAAGACAAAAATTAAACAATAAATTAAAGTTTATAATAGTTACGTTTATAAATATTATTTAGGTAATTCGACGATTCATTAAAACAGGTCTGTCAAGAAACCGTACAAGTTTATTCACAACATTTTTATATAGTTTTCCTTAAAACTTTTTAGCTTTCTACTATCTATCTATTTAATATAATTGTGTAATTAAATAAATATCAAACGCTTGGAAAGGTTGTATAGGTTTAATAGAGTACACTTCGAGCCTTCGCAATAGTCTCGGTTCTTCCTCTCAAAAACAAAATATTATCATTATCCCGAGTATGTTTGATTATTCATATTTTAGTCACTTAGTTACTTGTTCAGTTTGATAAATGTAATTACACGAACGTTGCCAACTTTCTTAGTTTATTTGCATATGTTTGTTAAATTTTTGTAATTAATAACAATTTATTTAGTCACCGACATTCGAATTTCTTCGTGTTGAATTTTAATGTAATTTAGTGAATTGCTTAAAAGTACAAAGAAACAATTTGTTACTTTTGCAAATTTTATAAAGTAAATCAAATACATATAAAAAGTAACACTCATCTAGATAATGTTAACGAAATAGTTGCTGAAACGTAGAACTTACACAAGCGAATACCCGTTAGTACTTTTCACGAATAGAGTACTCTGGATTTGGCGCTAGTTTCGACACCTGTCAATTCCTGTACTTTCTGCATTAGTTCCAAAATAATCCGCGGGACTTTTTTCGTAAAGAGAACTCTAAATACGTTTGTAAAGAAATTTCGTTTTACTGGTTGAAAATTAGGAGCAGAAATTGTTATATTATAGAAAGCTATATCTTGTATCGGTTTTTTGAATTTGATTAATTTACGTATTCTATCGAATGCTACTAGTAATCATACTTAGAAGCACACTGTAACTATAGTGACGTCATCGGCATAATATTCGTTGGTCTATAGGTATTGTGTCTCGCTTTTAAATAGGTTAATCTATTTTTTCCATCGTAGCTCTTATCTAGGATCGTAGGGTTTCCTTTATACCTAATAATATTGTGTGAATGGGATGAGTGCTTGTGATCACACTTAACATTAAGTTTAGTCACCTTCGTTTCATTATATTTATTGCAACCTCGTGCCAAACGAGTTGTAATTAATCGTGTACATTCTGGTCATAGTAGCTGCGTTCGCGCAGTCCACTGATAGGTATGACAAATTTAAATTTAAATGTCTCGTGTTAAGTAGCGAAGCGCACTCGGTGTCATGTCTGCCACTGTCATAGCCTTTGAGTAAAACATTTTTAGCCGTACTAGAGTCTACGTCACATTATCCAGATCCAAAGCGACGTTTTAAAATTACTTAGCAAAACATGACCAAAGTTTTGAAGTGTTGGCGAAAGTATCGATAGTTTTTTTTATCGATTGTTGATCTCGAAAAAACAGGCGTAATATCAGTGGTATACTATTGGACAACTGGCAGTGGTATCCTATTCTATATAAATAGACTATCGATAGTTTTGCTATTTATTCCAATCGTCATTATTTATACCAGAAAAGATCATTGTACGAATTACTAAGTAGGTAGAATAACTAAATCTAAATTTAACGCAACAATAGAACTTATGATTAGACTCTCCTCAAATTGAAGACCGTAAAACTTTCAGATAGTATAAAATAAAGCATAACTGTAACCGAAGTCCATAAAATTAACGCTCAAAATTTACCAAACGCGTTGGCTGATTCTAGTATACGGCTGTTATTGGTTAGTGAAAGATGCAAATCAAAACGTGTTTAATTATATTTTGATATTCGATGTTTTCTACACTAATGTAGTAAGTTTGTATTAATATTTTCTATTAACTCGTGTAGATAGAGTTACGTCGCGCTCTATCGCATTTAGTAGTGCAATGGACCAGTTCTAATACAGCAATATTCGAAACAAATATTCCATTTCACTTTAACAGACTGAATTTATTGATAAAGCAAGTATCTCGACTCGAAATAACATTAAGCGATGGGAGTGTGTGTCACTGACATTAGCGATACTCCACCACTGGCCATTGAGACCTTCAAGTCGCGACACGTTAGATACCTACTTCGGATAAGCAATGTAAGTCGGTCCAGCAAAAGCCAAGTTTAAGAACTAAATAATTGGTGATAATCTTACGAATTGGCTAAAGATAATAATTAAGTTATTGCGTGGCAATAAGAATAACGATTTTTACTACGTAATGCGCGGGGTGCATCAGGGTATGAGTGTCATAATTTGTAATAACTTGAAACTTTTGTACTTTCGTAAAGGTAACAAGTAATTTAGAGATAACATTTTTCTATAATAAATATGTAATGCGTAAAATAAAATCAAGTAATGTACGTTTTTTTACTGAAAATGTAGATTTAGTATTTTTGTAAGACGAAATCGAACCCCGGGTTCGTGCGTGTATCACAGCGATAATAGATATTGTGTAAGACCGTTTGTCTGTCAAATTTTAAGGAGTAATCTTGGCTTAGCATGGTTTTAGACAGATTCATTCTTACAACTTCAAAAAAATCCAAGCAAGATCACTTCTCAAAATTAGACTGTCAAACTTAAGGTCAATGTATACCTAGGCTAGTAAGTTTAACTTTCTAATGCATTTTCTACTTGATCAGATGCTTTATGAGGCATTTCAATTTTGCTACCATTCGGCCCTAAAACGTTCTTTTAATTGGTCTAGTCTGAACCATTTCTCACACTGATTACTTATAAAGTACTCTTTGTGTCCAAATTGTGGAATTTCATTCCAATTTTAGAGAGATTAAAAATTTCTGCTTTAAAATTAAAATTTGAGGTATCTCAGCAAGCATTTTCGACATTAAGTACTAACGTATGGATGGATGAGTAATTAACTACAATGTTTTGGGTGTCTCCTTGTTTCTGTGTAGATACACTGGTTGTCTACCCACGATAATAAAAACTAATTTGAGTGTGGTCATGTCTTTAAGTGTTTTATACGATGATCTCTGTTAGTTTGTTTACAATTTGCTGAATACGCAATTACTGGTTAGAAATGTAAGGTAAAGGATTGAGAAGCTCAGAGGAAAACACAATTAATATTAAATACTTAAGTATTAAGTGCTTGACGTAATGTTCTAAATTAAGTAAGTACTCGCTAAATACTACTTATACCATTGGAAAAAAATATATTATTTTTTAACTAACGATACGTTTCATCGTATATTTTTGTACATTCTCGGTCGATGCGTAAGGAATTGGCACAAATAATGTTAAGCGTAAGGATATTTCTGGTTATGAAGAAGAAAAGTTCCATTTTGTAACAATTTAAAGATTATTAAAAAGCTATTAATTTGTAACGATAGTGAGCGTTGTATTGTCTATTTTGTAATGTTGGTAAAGTATGACTAGCTATAAGGTTGTTTCAGAAAATTGTAATAAAACTGGAGAGGCGAAAAAAAATGTTATATTTTATACGGATCCTGATATTGCGTCTGCTGCGGCGGGCCCTGTGTTACTTTACGAAGCTAGATTGTAAGTTTACTCTTAAAAAGAGTTTTCGCAGGTAGTAGTTTTAGTAGGCTTAGTGTTTTTTATACCGGCTTGATGTTGTGACATTTATTATAAATATGATATCGATAAAGCAGAAATACCGAACAAGCGGCCAACACTGATCAATAGCAGGATGTGTAGTGGGTACTCGATGGTGGGAACATTTCAATGTTTTTGTTTCTCGGCGTGGGCAGCATTCGTGCAGTTTTGTGATCATTACCAAAGTGTTGCTGTTCGCATGCATATCATTTTAATACGACGCTAAATACATTTTCGGTACAAAAACTTTGCGAAGTTTTTATTCGATTTACAATATATTGTTAGGTAATCTTTTGTCGGTAGTGTAGTGGACAGTCGATAACATCTCCGATATGAAGCCGGCTCTAGTCGATCCGGCCGGCTTCTTCACCGATATCGTGACTCGGTTCGGTACCGATTGCTTCACTGCATAATCTTGACAATGAACCTGAATTATTTCAGTTATTTAGCAGAATTATATTATTGTCTAGTATTTCCGATTATGTTACGTTTTATATTGCTTATATTATATATTATGAATACAATGTTTATTAAGTATTTAATATTCATTTTGATGAGGACCTAGTCGATTCTCTATATATCACATCTCCCAAAGTACAAATTCCTTGTTGTTTAGTCCAATTTTGTTTGACTGTTATTGAATGGAAATTAATTTAGCTAGCGTGCGGTCTGTCTTGTGTTGGTGTTGTTTTGTCGATTGTTAGTCGTAAATAATCCTATCGAAAAATATTTATCTATAGTCAAATAGTTTCGATAGTGTCGATGACATGTTATCGATGCGATAGCCACTATCAATCAACATCACTGTACTACCGGACGAATTAGGACTGCAGCGCGTTGTCAGACTATGGCATGTTTTTAATTCCTCGTGTACTAATAATTGTCTACCATTTACATGTTTAGAGCATAATATTTAATAGATCATCAATGTGGTCGGCTTTATAGGGGTTTTACATAAACTGTAACATTTGTTTTCGGACCAACTTCACGATTCAATGGATTACATGCGAGTCATATTAATGAGATGAGCCAAAACTGCATTCAATTCAGAAATAAAAATAGCTATTATAGTTTTCCTACGCAAAGTTACGAAATACGCAATTAATAAAGTATGTTTTTTGCGGTATATGTTTAGTAAAATAATTTTAACAGTTATTTTTATAAAGCCGACCTCAAGATCTATTTTTTTATTAAATTAAATTTTATAGAGACACGCCGTGTCTGCTTTTGTACAAGTTACAAACAAATAGTTAAAATCAATCCACTTTTCATACTTAAACGATTTACTTTGCGACGAAATATGCGCATTTCAATTATGTCTAGCAGCTTTTAATTTAAGTTTTAAATTAGGATATTTTTTTTTATTTTACCTTTTTAGTTAATGCACAATGTAATAACCCGTATTTCGTACCTATTTTTCATTTACTTTACTAACTTTCATTTAAAATGTTCAGATAACTTAATTTTGTAACATGTACAATCATGCTCAGAAATGTTTAACGATATTTTTCTTATCTTTATATTAGTTATCGTAATCGCCTACTACACGTCATTATCCAGTTGGAAACCTAATTTAGCAATGAAATATATTTCAAATGACACTATACCTACGATGAATACAATGAAACCTTTATAAAAATATAAATAAAAACGGTGTTTTATTTAGAACGCCCCTAAAAAACATATCCCCGAACCTATCTTCACTGTGGTCTTAGTCGTTAGTATTTGAGCTAACCCCTTACTTCGGATGACACTTGATTACGTACGATAAGACAATAAAACATACCACAATAATTTAGAAACGTTAAATTATGTTTAAATGCTATTTTTTACGTATTTTTACAAGTTTTTGGTGATATCTTCTAACTTTAGTCGTCATCGCATGACATCCCTACTAAATTGTCTAAGAATATCTACTTTCCTTAGCAACTGACAGCTGTTTAGTCTGACGTTTCTAAATTACTGTAGTCTGATTCTTCGTTTGTTTTGCAGAGAAAGAGAGAGACTGAACTATACACATTGAAATTAAGCCCGTCAGTATAAAAAAATAGATAACTCTTTATTGCACACCATACAATTAACAACAATACAATTTACACAACTTGTTTGGTCTTATCGCTAAGAGCGATCTCTTCCAGACAGCCTTTGGGTATAAGAAATAGATACTTAATCACAGGAAGAGGGTGATTGATGCAAAAGACATAAAAAAGTGCTTCAAGTAAAATAATAAATGATAGGTGGGTACGTAAGAAATACTAAACTGTTTCTATCACTTCATACACTACACATACTATTATTTATAGGTCTGTAGCCCTCCCTGTCACTCATGACAGCGCGAACAGCGCACAGATTGGTACCTTAAGGTCCAAAAAATTCAGACATCGTTAGTCGAAGAACTGTTATCTCTCAAAAGATAGTCTCCACAAAAAGGGTACTAAGAGACACGATTCGAGTATTTCAGTAGTCGCCATAGCACAAGCTCACGCTTTTAGTTTGGGGTCTTGTGATACCTAAGTGTTTTGTTGATCCAATTTAATTTTATTCTCTTTCCAGCACTACCTGCACACTGCAGCAGCCTATAATCCTTATAGGTAGGTAGCTACTTGAAATTATTAAAACTGAATTAAGTATCTAACCTCGTAAAACTACATAGATGTAGGTAAAGACAGCTGTATTTAAGGTTAACATAGCTATAAAATAATGATGCAACTTACATTGAAAGGAAGACCTGAACTTTATTGCCTAAGTAGATTTGGGGGTTCAATTCCCTTTTAAAAGTGAACAAAATTGCTTGATCATTAAAAAACCTATGACTCATTTTATAAGTGATTAGGTATTTTTGATTGAAAATTAAATACCTAAACTAACATTCTGTACTTACTATGTACATCATAGTAATTGTAGGGTTATCACAATACACGGTATTCAGACAGTCTTACTGAGACAACCTATCATATCGCGCTCTTTCATACTGTGAGAGAGCGAGATGGGGCAGACAGTCTTACAGGCTAACTATTATTACACTACGCTGAGTCTTAGTAAGACTGTCTGAATAGCGTGTAGTCTAATAACTCCCTAAGGCCTGACTAATCTACCTATTAACTGATAGTAATAACGTACCTACTCTACCTACCTACTCTTTACTAAAGTAAATAATGGGTAACTACTCCATAGCCATATCTCTCACTCACACCCTTGCAAAAGGATTACAGGGTCTCCCTCCAGCAGCTGACCACAGCCAAAATAATACAGTTGGACATGAAAAGGTTGCTTATAATAAATGTTGGTCTAACACTGCAGTGGTATACCTACTAAGGACTAAGTACACAAAAAAAATGTAGCTTTAAATTCTTTGATTTTGATGCCCAGCGCGCATTGCACCGACTACGAATCTGTAGATTATAATTGAACAATTGTGTCTCGAGTTTAGGCAGGCCTATGTATCTTCCCGCGTTGGTAGCAAAAACGTACCTACGCGCGGCGACCCCTTAGTAAGGGACTAAACAAGTTGAGTGTCGCTAGCCGGCAGCGCCACGCTCGCACGTTTTATTCACCGGCGGTGCGCGGAACTAGATTGCTGATTGGACGAGCATGAATAAAGTCCTAGAAAGATGCGCTAGATGGCGTAAGTAGCTGCTTGTGGCAGTCAACCCTATCGCGTTTCGTGATAGTACGTCACTCTATAGGTTTAGTGTATTATGAATCATATTCCAGAGTTATAAGAATGAAATTATCTTGCAATGTATTTCTGTAGGTGTCTACACGAAAATGTGCTTTAGTCTGAGGCGAACAGAAATAAACCATATAGTTGACAACATTGAGAAGATATTTCTTTGAATTTCATTGCAAAGTCATACTTCTGTACGAAGTGCTAGTACTTATTCTGTGGTATGGGGGCGAATGGGTTACAATGCCTTCGAATTAACTGACTTTGTTTTGCTGTGCCAGGCTGAACTCCATTCAAATTCGTTGTTAATCCTAGCCGTTACTAATTCGGTCGGAGATAACAGGCATCTTGAGAGTGAACATGCGTTTTCGCTCGAGTATTAGGCGTACTTATTTAATTTTCGTCTAAGGTATTTCGTGGTGTCGTAAAATATGCAGGAAGGATTAGGCAGGCAAGAAGGCGACACGAATAATGGTAATCTGCTCCTGGAGACAGAGGCTGTTGCAAGTTATGTGATCGAGCATTAGATTGGCTTAGTTTCTAATTTATAGTGGTTGTGGGTTGCATCTTGAAGATTGCTGTGTAAAAGTAGACGTAGTAGTACGTAGTGCACCCTTATTCCCAAACGTCGGAAACTACAGATTTCGAATCCGAGAGGCAGGTTTCCGAAGACGTCAAAAAATGCGATTCTCAAACGTCGGAATCGAAAACTTTGACGTTTCCAGCAGGCAGATATTAGCTTTGAAAACTCTTTACGAAAAGAATGTTTTACAGTCGAATTCGGAAAGGATCCGGACACTTTCCAAGTGTTTGTGAATCAGGGTGCTGATCTTATTGTATGTACTTATTTTGATCTGGTTTTGTGACATAGATACCAAATACGCATGTAAGCTTAAAAAGCTGTTTAAAAAAAAGCAAGTTGTGACTCCGCTGTCTGTCTCTCCGTCACCGAGCTATATCTCATTAACTGTGACAGCTAGACAGTGGGTATTTTCAAAGATGATGTATTTCTATTGCCGCTAACAACTAAGCACAAAAAAATAAAAATATATTTAAGTGTGGCTTCCATAAAACAAACGTTATATTGTGCCGTTTTTTATTTGATAATAATAACGGCAACAGGTAGACGATTGAAATGGTTAAAAGATAATGAGTACACCCTTCGTACACCCTTGGTACACCCTTGAGGTGCTTGTGGCGCAGTGGCGGCAGCGCTTTGGTAGTGATACCAAAGTTAAGCAACCCACGGCGCGGTCGTGATTGAATGGGTGACCATTCCGACCATTTAAGTGACGTCCATAACAAACATCTCCGTACTTCGGAAGTCGCGTTAAGCAGTTGGTCCCGGCTAATATCTGTGGTATTAGTCGTTTAGCCTAGTCAGAGGCCCTAGGGCAGCTTGATAACTTCTGACAGTAAGGTTTGTCACTTGCTATACATACCCCTCCAATCCGCTCTGAGCCCGCGTGGTGAAGTATGGCTCGTACCTCCTCATAGTTGAGGTGAGGCCTTTTCCCAGCAGTGGGATCTAATAGGCTGACTTTACTTTTACACCCTTCGTGCGCGAGTCCGACTCGCACTTGGCCGGTTTTCTGATTTACTTATTTAGTTCCACCTTACATAATAATGTGCCTTTCTATTAACTAGGTAAGGTAGGTATGATAATTAGATTTCATATCCACTTGTAGGTCTGTACGAGTAGACCTGCCGTCAAGAGGTTAACTAGAAACCTGTCTCATAGAAAAGGTTCTACTATTCAACAATCAATCAATCTACAAGAACAAGACCGAGTTTGATTTAAGGTTCTATTGATTGATTTACTATACAGGGTGTAACATAATAGTAAGTCTGACTTCTTAATAAAAGTAGGTAGATAAATACCTAAATGCCGTACTCAGAGACGTCAATTAAAGTTAATCCTTCATTAAGTGTCATGCTGTCCTTTTCTATTTCACTGACAAAAATTTAATTGACGTCTCTGAGTGCGGCAGTAAGATTGACAGCTAGATATTTATTGCAAATCATACAAAAAAGGTACAGAAAATTTTATCGTTAGGTACTTTCAGCAAAATAAAATTAAATATATTACAAAAAATAATTTCGTGATAAAGAAAATACTTACCTAAACAAAGAAGTCAAACCAACTTGATGCTTCTACCACGGCATAATTATGCTTTTACGAAAAAAATATTGTACGGCAAATTATTATCATTATTTTAATATTGAAGATTAGTTGCAGCTGCCCATACAGCACTACCTCCTACCTATAGAATGTTTCGGAGTTGCATTACAATCTGTATAACTTATACCTTACTTACTTATTAAGTACCTTAAGTACTTAACAATTTGTAGCCATTATCCCAAATAATTTTCCGCAATACCTTACAAGTATCAATCTGACCCCAAAGTGGTCATGGACTTAACTAATGAGATCCCGTCTAAGCTCTTATGGTCACTGGTCATTTTGCCGCTACAGTTGCAAAAGTTTTGCAATTACCATGCAAGTTTGTAAAGCTAATGCTCTTAATTCGAGGTCTTAAATACAGGGTGTCCACGATAATACTTACAGAAGTACCTACGTACAGGTTAGTTTCATTACTTTACATCATGCCCTACTAGGTAAATGCATTTTTTTTTCAAGTGAAACCATGTTATACTTATGCTGGGGTGAAAGTCTTAGCATTTATAAAATATTGATTATTTGTTTTTTTGGGAGCTTTATTTACATTTTACATAAAAAGATAATTTTTTTTTTTATATTATTTGAGAATTAAAATAAAACGGATTTTTAAAAAGCCATTATTGGTAGAAATAACCAACCATTGCTACAAAAAACCCGGCCAATTGCGTGTGGCCCGGCGCTGTGTAGTGTAGAGCTCGTTATAACAATATAGCACGATTCTGTTGTTAGGGTTCCGTAGTCTTGACAAGGAACCCTTATAGTTTTATCATGTCCGTCTGTCTGTCTGTCTGTCCGAAGTTTTGTTAAGAGACTGTTAGTACTAGAATGCTTTAATTTTGTAAGTGTATGTATACAACTTACGCTGTTGTCGACAAAGTGGTAGAATAACATTTTGGAAAATATTTTTATAAGGGTAGCTGCCCTACATGGGATGTGGGAATGATTTTTTATCGTCATCTACCCCATGGTCCCATAGTGTGGGGTATCGTAACGTTTAATATTTCGTAAATGGAGCATTAAATCGAAAAATAGTATTAAAAACCCCGAAAACATTTTAAAAGACCTACTCAACGATACCCCACATGATGGGGTAGATGACGAAACAAAAATCATCCCCACTTCACATGTAGGGAGGGGAACCAAATTTTTTTTTCCAAAAAAATATTTTACCTCTTTTTTGTAATTGGTACACTTTATACACTTATATACTTTATAGGTACGCCTACAAAATGACAGCTTTCTAGTACTAAAGGTCTCTTAGCAAAACCTCGGACTGACAGACAGACGGACATAACGAAACTGTAACGGTGTTATTACAAAAATAATTGACCAGGTCTAAAATCGGTCTAAATATTAGCTGACAACAGTCCAATGAATGACACATTCGTGACATAACCTAATAGAGAAGCCCTTTTCTAATTGGCTAATAGCTAATAGCTTAGTCCTGTCTTAAACCCGGTACTAAGTTTTTGGAATACCTGGCTCGGACTACGGAACCCTAAAATGGTACCTAACCATAAGATGACGACGAATAGCTTTAGGTTTATAATCTAAACGTTAAAAGTTTTGTTAAAATAATTTGTTCGGGCTCGGGCATTAACGTACAGATTATTTATAAGTAACAAATGTGCTATCCATCAAGATTGATTCCAGTAAAAGTACCTCCAAAAACATTTAATATATGTACCACTTCACCATAATAAGAGCAAATTACATTTTCCCCGAAAAACAAAAATATTTTCCGTGTAACGAGATCGCGCGCGTGTCACGACCGTAAAGTATTTTTCTGTAACACGTTGCGTAAATAATAAAGATGAGTATATAGAAATTTGAGAATCATAAAGTGGACGCCATAAAAGTGTAAGGACACCTCGGCCCTTTATCTAGCCTCACAGAAAACATAAAAACGTTTTATTGCGCACTATTCGTTGCCTATACAGCGTGTTCGTAATTCAGTAGGTTTTATGCACTCCCCCCATCCCTGTCTCTGTTGACTTACTTGATTGGATCCGTGCCTTTTTTATTTGCACAAAGTATTGCAGTTTCTAGTGCGTCCGACACTAAGTGGTCACTTGCGAGTTGAGTTTGATGTTGAGTGCCCGTAAAATTTGCTCTCGTCCCGAGCTAAGTGAGATTTTTATTTAATAAATTGATGAAAAATCGTCTAGAGAACCGTAATAAAGTTTACCGATCGGACAAAGTAAAATGCACGTCAGTGGAACTGTACCTAATTGAAATATTGGACTTAGATTTTTCTTACTGAAAGTTACACGAATAAAGGATTTTTAGTCGATCTTTTATTTTTGTTTAAATTTTTAAGATATTCGATAGCTTTAAATTAAATATCTGCAACACAAGCTTCTCAAGCATAAATACACAGGTAAGCCTTACCATGGACGAATTATAATCGTCCATTGCCTTACCTAAGTTATTGTAATAATAAGTTTTGATAGCTCCTTAAACACTGCAACAGCGCTTAACTGCTTATGAAAACATGTTTGTAGATAATATTGATTATAGAAACTGTCCCTACGCCAGCTTAAAGCGAAAATACACGTTAAACATTTGCTCGGACTGATAATGACTAACCTAATGAGATTGAGCACTTTATAGCCTTAGAAAGCCTTGGCATAGCAGAGCACTTTCCATAGGCCTGGTTATTATACGGGCGCAATTATAAACCCATAGTGTAGGTAGGCCCAGTAAGTCTACGTTTACACCAAAGCCGTGCAACAAGGGAAGAGATTGTGACGAGCTTTAGACTTTGTTCCGGACATATTCCGTTTGATAATTTCGCAGCATTAATGGGTAACGTTACATCCCCAAAATGCTCAGAATGTAACTTAATTGAAGACGTATACTTACCACATTTTGGTGGTATGTGTGCGTAACGAGGCAGAAAGAGTCTATATTTACCATCAGCTCAATATCGACCTCTGAACTCCAGGTAGGTATACGCATTAGCATGACCTGCATCTGATTTAGCTAGAAACTTATACAAACTACTATAGATAGCTTTAGGACGTAGAAAATAAGTGGATTGTGATTTCCGATGAGGAACAAAATAAGATGACAAGATGAACCGTAGTGGAAACGGCTTTGCGGAGCGAGTATAGTATAGGAAAATGAAGCGATTCTTTTGGTAACTAACAAACACATCCCTCGGGACTAAAACCGGAGCATCAGCTTACCTTCAAAGCGAGGAGAACTAGTATTGTAGTACGAGTAGACAGACATGACCCATCTTCGGCCGCATCGTCGCGTACCATCAAGTGAGATTGCGGTCCAATGTCTGCCTATCTACATCTACACAAAAGAGGAAAGATTTGATTGTTTGCTTTATTGAATAGGCACCGAAACTACGGGACCGATTCAAATGAAACTCAATACAGAGTTCGTTTGAGATCCTGATAAAGAAATAGGTACTTTTTGTCGCGATATAAAATCATCAGGGGGTCGTAATGGGGGAAAATGTTGTATGGAAAATCTGACTTTTAGCGCGGGCGAAGTCGTGGGGAACTGCTAGTTGTATATAAAATGTGATCTAGCTTAGTGGCTTAACAGTCAAAAGTAAGTACATTCACGCACTCTTATCTGGTGTTGCTGAAATAAGTTTTTGTGTGCAGTTTTGTTTCATTACGACCGTCTTGGTGTAGTCGTTCGCGCACCGGACTTCTAAACCAGGCGGTTGCGGGTTCGAATCCCGCAAGGGGCAAATGTTTGTGTGATGAGCACGAGCATTTGTACTTAAATCATGGATGTTTATATGTATTTAAGTATTTCTATCCGTTATCCTAGTCACCATAGCACAAGCTCACGCTTAGTTTGGGGCTAGGTAATTGGTGTGTTTGTTGAAACAATTTATTAATTATTATTAATTAAAAACCAAACAGCTTTTAACTTTAAACTATAAGTAACAAAATAATTAACATTTAGTCCAGAGTTTTAATATGTAGTTTTTCAAAATAAGCTGGAATTCATGCCAAAAGCTATGGCCTATATTTTAGTATTTTAATACCCACAGTTGTTGTAGATTTTGCACCGAGCCTGCTTCACCTATTCTATATTCACGTTAATATATTGGACGCAACACCATAATTTCAGTATTGGAATATAACTATTGCTGTTCTTGCAATCAGATTTAATTCCAGGCTTATTTATGTTATACAATTTTCTCCGACCGCATAGGTCAATGCAAACTCTCCATGATTGAAGTTTGCCCTTTGGTTTAGAAACGGTGTAACAGTGATAGATTTTATGTGCAGGGAAACTGTTACGTATATTGTTGCCTTGCTGAGGGGAGGTCGAATGATAAATGCTGTGAATCACTTTAGGGCGTAGACAAGATGCAACCTATTCTACAGAGAAGTTCGCTATCGCTAACAAAATGTATGGAACTCACATAAGCCATCGAAACATGTTGTTGCTTTCGCATACATGTTTTGACATTTAGTTGGCGTTTAGTTAAGGCTTTTTTTATACTATTCTAAGCAGGTATATGACCCGTAGTCACACTGATTACAAAAGATTGGTGCGAGGCCTAGTAGGTACTTGCTTTGCATCGATGAACTGTATCAAATAATTTTATCTTTCATATTATAATAAGTGTCCCGTGGATTGCTCCAAAATCCATACATACATTTATTACTTACTAACGTGGATACCTTCAATGAGTCATGTGACGGCAAAGATTTTGCGAATGCATTAAAAATTAGTCATTAAGGATTGCAAAAAGCTTTTACGAAATTCACTGCGCACTGCTATTTGTTGACAGTGGAAAAATAAATATTCCTTTTGAAAGCGAAACTGCGAAAACACATTATCACTAGTGAAACGATATGTATGTACTGTTATGCAATATTCACACTACCTCGTTAAGTTTTTATGTGCATCAAACATCGAGGTAAGAATACTGGATCAGGCAGATAAAATCTATGTCACACCATCATTTGTGCGACTGATTATGAAATCAGCCTGTGGACGTCCACTGCTTTAAGTTTACCGCCTACCTTGAAAGCTAACCCGATTACGATTGCAATACTCAAGCAATTATATTGTAATACTTTTTTTTTAAAGACTTATTTTTTTAAAGGACCGAAGACATTTAGAAATACCGGTAGGACCAACAAAGCTCTTAAAGAACATCCACGTGTACCCAACAAGGCAAACTGCCCACCCCCAACGCTCAGACCTATAACGTTGCCCGTCTCTACATAAATTCCTACACCAAGCTCCACGAGGCTTGACGCATATCTTGTTGGTTGTGGCCGATAGGCTCCGGCTACTCGGTCATCCTCTCCCATCCAAAAGCGTGTATTTCCTTATAAATCGTGCTATTTGGTGTGCCGGTTTTACCGTATGAAGCTCAGATCTCGGCTGAATAGCGCATCGTATCGTATCGTATTATTTTGAAAGCTACTATCCTGACGTCAATTTGAAAGCAATCAAGTTAGACGGTAGACCTGCTGGTCATAGGCCTTCGGATCATTCATTGATTTCTAAGGTTTCCAGGTTGTAGGTTGCAAGCTGTGTGATTACACAGCTTGCATACGATAAATTATTGTTTTAAGTGATAAGCATTCACTTTGCAATCTAAATATATTATTACACTTGAAAAAATTACCGCCAGAGGCGGGAATCGAACCCCCGATCCTCGCATTCCGTTCATTCATCGTATTTGCAAGCTTCATCTTTCGATTGTTAAATACTTGCAACAGTATTCCTTTTGAGTGTTGAGGGTGTAATCCCAATAACATTGATGAAAGCAACGCGGCATTACAGCGTTAAGAAGCACTTGAAAATTTCGACAGGCTCTGCCAACGCCAGGGTGGCCGAGAGGTTAGGCAATCGCCCGGCATGCGAGGAACGCGGGTTCGATTCCCGCCTCTGGCGGTCATTTTTTCAAGTGCAATAATATATCATTTACCTTTATTTGAAAGCGTTCTGCGTCAAGCCATCACGATACTTTGCCGTAAGTGTTGTGTTTCACATAAGTACCTACTTAATACAGGTATTTAATTTATTCGTACGTATGGTGGGCGTTTATCGACGAAGAAGATTCTTGGATGTTAAGGTCGTGCGCCAATAGTGATTAGATTATAGGTTGGCATTTCCAGTACACTATCATTTAGTTCAATGTTACCAGAAAATAAATTCGAGGCATTATCAGCAACCGCATGGGCCGTGTTTACGATGCGTAACAAGCAATAAAAATGGGGTTCCATCGTTTTGAAATCACCCTCCGACTACTGTCTTCTGATGAACCCAGAAGACTTTATTTTTGTCTATAAAAAATGTTATGTGGCACACGCATCTTTGCCATGTCATAGTAAATGTAGGATCACAGTAAGTTGCTTAGAACTAGTAGCTACTATATGCTATACCGCGTAGGGAACCGCTACGTCAATTGAAAAAAATCCTGTGAATAAAATTTTCTATTGCCCGAACTGGAAATTATTATTTAAATTCTTGCATATTATCCTGGGTATTCGTAATAAACTAGGGTAATTTACAAACAATTATTCAAAAGTTTAAGTTGACTTAGGTCATTGAGAAAAAACAACATACAGTCTAACTGACCTCACTAAATTTTAGTTTAAAAGGATGATGCAAGCTGCAAGAACAGACATTAAATTTTTAATGGGTTAATTAGCTACTAATATGGGAGTATCTAATTGAAAACTGTCAAATTAATGACATATTCGTTGTTTTAGTTGCTTTATGGTAATCAGTCCTGCAACTGGGCATTAGAATGTAAGGTTTTCACATCCATCTCAAGCTACTTACTCTCATCATGCACTGTGGTCAAGATGAGCAATTCCGATCGTCACGTCTTGGTCAGCGTATGTAATGAGTCGTAAAGCCACTGAGCGGTGTCAAACAGTCCCCTCGTAAATACCCTCCCATGTACTTACATTTTACTATACCGTTACTGAGGTGTAACAAAATGATCTCCAAGATGAAACACCGGCCGAACTTTACAAAGATAAATTGCTATAAGAAAAGGTGGAAAATTGCGTTTTATTTTGAAAGGGTTCTTGGCCTTAAACCCAAAGAAAAGGGTCCTCGATGAATAGTAGTTTTATGTTTCTATTATTCTCATACTGTGTGAGTAAAGCGTGAAACGGTTTTCATCATTCAAATATGTTTTATCTTGCAAAGGTAATCTAGCTGTTTGTCATGAAGGAAAACCGTCCCTTACCGGTCTATCTTAATTTCACTTCGACAAGAAACTCTTTTTCCCTAAACATCCTATAGGAAACAACTACTTTGCAATTAGTACCTTCGGAGCCATTCTTTGCAAATCTAAAGATTTTTCCAACAAAGGACAACATCCCTTAAGGGTGTGTCAGTCCCCCGTCGCGCCGAAATTAGTCCAGTCGGCCCAAATTAAAAAAGAAATCAGGCGAAAGTTAATTTCAAAAGTTTTAATTACGTTTATGTTAGTCATCAAGTCATTTCGCTTTAATTAATTTACAAAGGCGAATGGATTTTTGTATAAATGGTAGGACTCGGGGACTGACAGATAAAAGTTGCTTTTATCGAATGGTAATTTCAGTCGACAGTACGTCAGGCTACCTATTTGAACTACAAAAACAGCTTTTATTACGTAGGGAATAGAAGCGGTCTCAAGGTCAAAGAGGGGGAGTCTGACGTGCGGCCATGTGTAGGTACATTTTTTGTTTAGACAGTGTATACCTTACATTACAGAATTAATAGCCGAAAACATTATTAAGATCAAGATTAAATTAATACATGATTAGACAAGTAAAAATAATATTAATGTTACAAGCGGATTATCTACCCAAGTACTTTATTAGTTTTGTCAAAGGTTATTAATAAACCTACATAAATCCCGAAGACTTATTATTATGGAAATATTTAAAAAGTACTAAGTACATATCTGAAATTATAGAAGAACGGCAAGTTTCTTTGCTGGCATGTTTTAGCCTTTGGCGAAAAGCCTAAAACTGTATAGAGGAAAAAAATAATATAACTGACATTGAACGACATTTTATTTGGTGCATTATGTCGGACTGAAATTTAAACAATGTATGATCCGGTCAGCATTGACGTTAGATATAAAACATACTTCATGTTTGACTGACACGTCAAAATTCACGTCGTTCGTTTTGTTTTTGCATCCTTGAAGACGTTTAGTTGTTAATAATTTGTACATTTTCAAAATATTAAAAATTTTAATTCCTTGCTTTTTAAATTACCATAAAATCACACAAAAGACCGCTAATAAAATGATATTTATATTATATTTCATGTGTCTCACTTAGTACGGTGTCTCTATCTATTGGGTCGATTGATGCCAATCTTCTTTAGTTTTTTTGGTGCACAATTAATATTTTTTCTTTCTTTAGTGATTCTTTATCGTGCGTTGTAATATATCTGTAAATAAAAAATAAAAAAGAACTACAGACACCTTTCTATTTTTAAAATAACTAAAAAAACTAAAGTTGTCTCAAGATAATGTGGCCATTAAGAAACGCAGACATCGTAAAAGTGATATATTATCGCCGCGTTCACTGAATCCGCTGAATCGCTGACTGTGGAATAGAGGCCTTAAATCATGCAAAGCTTAAAGCTTCGACACCTGTGGCTCTCGCCACAAAGGTTTACCAACTAAGAATTTAAGAACGGCTTGCAAAATTGATGTAGCAGTCCGCAGGCGAATTGTGCAATACACTTATTTAAGAACAGGAACGTTCAATTTACGTTTTTTTTTCTATTAACCACTTTATTTCACCAAAAGAGTTACAAACAAACATAGGTAGGCACTGATTCCCACACTAGGATTCCCTGTGTTGTGGGATCAGTCTCTTCCGTCTGATAATAGTACAAATTTAGATAAGGTGATACAAACAAACTACTGTGTTTAGATTCCAATGTGACTTCTCTGTGTTTGGTTTATAAATTCATATTTTTTATAATTTAAGCAATTTATTTGTAAGTTTTTATAGAAGTAAATTTGTTTTGCAAACAAAACTTATTTTTTTTTATTAAATACTAGCTGACCCGACAGACTTTGTCCTGTTCTTTAGTTTTTTTAATCCTCTTTGACGATATCTGTCAATTCTATGTCAAACGCATTGACCTCTATAGTACAAGTACGCTGGACGAAACATTCTCTGTGAAATGTCAGATAATTTTTGTGCCGAATCAAAGCGCCCCCACCGAGTGTACAGGGAACTAAAATAGAGTAACTTCCATACGTTTATGATAATTCTCATTATTTCCGTGGACCACACGCTCAAAATGGCGATAATCAAATAGCTTCATTGTTAGGTTGACAGTATGCAGTCCAGTACTTGTATTATAGAGGTCAGTGGTCGAACGTCATAAGGTTACATTTAAAATGTTTATATTGTCCAAAGCGCTAAGGTTTGAATATAAATAATTTTATACGGTGGTCAAATATTCTTAAATTTTATCATTTTCCGGGCAATTTTCTTAATTTAGTTCTTTCATAAGAACCTTCAACAACAAAAAGAATAAGTGAATTCGGTCCAGCCGTTCACGCGTGATGGCGTGACCAAGGGAAATAGGGATTCATTTATGTAGTAGATTGATAACAATTTTGATGATTCATACTTTAAATTTTGTTTTAGTTAATTTGATGACTAACTTAAATTTCTTAGGAACAAGAATCAGATATTATATTTAGGATATTGCACATTAGTGAAAAGCTTATCCTTGGGTGTAATAAAATATTGTTCCCATTAAAATTAAACAATAACATCGACTATCGATACTAATTTCTTATTGACCATCACTAATACGGTGTTTGACATTGGGTCGGTTCATCCGGAAGCTTTCGGATTTGGCGGAATTTTTCTAGAACGAAATTAATAACATTTCTCCTCTAGTAGGATATGTATTTAGGGCCTACATAAACTTTAAACATTTTCACCTTCATTTAAACTGGGCGTTAAGTGAGACAGGTCTCGTAAACTGATGGATTCAAGGTTGACGACTCCTAAAGGCTTAGGCGCCAATGTAGCGTCTTGATAAATGGGGCGGGCGGTATAAAATGTATGTTTTTCTTCTCTTCTATGGAACACAAGTTACTAATGGGGTATGAATTGTCCAGTTATATTGAGACTCTCAAATGATTTGTACATTTTGAAGCAATTTTGAACTAGTATTTTAAATATTCATATATATTTTGAAAGAAATGTTATCTTCGTGCCTCTTGAGTGTAGCTTTATTTTCTTTCATAAATATTGAACAGAAACGTTTTTCATTAGGAACTAGTGGTTCCCCGCGACTTCGCCCGCAAGGTTGGATTTTCCAAATAAACTTTCATCCCCCATTTCACCCCTTTAAGTGTTTATATCACGACAAAATGTAGCCTATGTCCTTTCCAGGGTCTCGAACCGTCTCCATACCAAATTTTATCTCAATCGGTTCAGAGGTTTAAGCGTCAAGAGCTAACAGACAGACAGACACACTTTCGCATTTATAATATTAGTATGGATTTACGTACGTACATATTTGACTATTATAAAACATATATCGAAATAAATATTAAAAAATTTTGCTTTTAGATAATTATAAGAACTCAGACCAAATAAAAAAAGCAAGACGGAACGCGCTCAAACAATAAAGTGAAGCTCACTGTGCAAATCTGTGTGCGTGACTAAATGTGTAGTACAGTGATTGCGATTGTGTGTACAGTTCTTAAGTGATACCATCACTTTGAAAATAATTAACCCACAAACGAATGAAAATATTAAGTCTAGTATGAGACTCTTATTCTCACTCTGACTAAAAATTAATAACGATAGTTGAAATAAGTATTGCGCAATTTTAATTTAGCAAATGTATTTTATTTATTTAAAGAAACACCAGCACATACATTACGTAATACTAAGCAAATGTTGTTTATACATTAGCCAAAACAGTTTCGTAAATTTTGTAAACTTGCAATAAATCAGTATGAAATTGATAATGGTTGGAAAAAAAGGAATTGAAAGTTCAAAATTTGGCACCCTTACGTTCTCAATATACATAATATATATTTTTTCCTCATTTCTAGTGTTCCTAATCACTTCAATCCATTTATTCTTCCAGTTCGATTCTCCTGGAAACCTGAAGAACAACCAAATAACCTTACTCTAGTATTTTTATAATTTAAAGTTACGGAAATAATTAATTGCTATACTATAACAGCAAAAATATTAGTATAAAATTTGTTGGCACCTACCACCCCTATCAAAACTACAAATATAAGTAAATGATAGCCGCCTAAAAATTACCCCACATTTGAGGGTAAACTTTTCGGACGGAATAATGGTAACACTGACTGCATTTGTTGAGGTCTTGTGTTTCAAAAACGTAATTGTAAACATTTAGGAATAACATTGCAATTATCAACGGTATCTATTACTTACTTATGAAAAGTAATTCCAGAGTGTTTCTTCTGATCAACTGAGTTGTTTTTGCACGATTTTATCACGCACGACGGCATTGTTAATTATTTTATGAACGGGTGGTAGCGGGACTATTACGTCAGAAGTTTGACAGGGCACTGACGCGCGGTCGGCTTCCTATTTCGAATCCGGCTTTCTATTGCCGGCTACACTTCTTTAGTACGTGACACTACGTCTTCCTTTTTTTATTTGGTCTGAGTATAAGAAGTTAATCATTTATCTTTTATTTAAAATAACATTTGATTTAATTTAATAACCAAACAATACTACAAAAATCAGTTTCAAAGTGTCGTCTGTCTGAAAAGAAATAATAAAATCTTGAAATGAAACTTAAAGTGAAAATGTTGACAACTCCTTGAATGTCGCAAAGGTGTGCGACACGATACGAAGAAATGAGAACTGTAATATGGTTAGAGGGAAATATGCTAGCTAAAAATGTTTGATGTCTGGATACAAAATTGCTTGTTATTATTTACCGAGTGATTACACAGACGAAATACGCTCGAGAATAACATTACCCAAAATAGCATTTGTAAAATTTTATGTCTGGTATCTGATGTAGGTATCAATCACATTGATGAACTATGAAATTTCCAATCCATACAACATGCGCACATAAACTGCTAGAAAGAAGTTAGGTACATCAGATATGATATACCATTTTTAGATTTTTAAATCAAAAGCAAAGGTATATTATTATTTTTTTGTCAAGAGACTCAAGATTGTCCTATATTACAGATTTTTACTCGACTGCGGAAGGAGGGTTACGTTTTTGAGAGTATGTATGTATGTATAATTGTTTGGGACGCCCTACAGTACAGCCCAAACGGCAAGACAGTTTTTGACAGATGAGGTGTTGTTGAATTTGTCAAAATTGTGATAGTGACATAGGCTATATACATTTCAATAATGGCGCCCGCAAATGGGAATAAAGGGGGGAGGGGGGATTGACTTTTCCTTACCATAGCAATATGGGTATCAAATGAAAGTTAGTAAAAATTACCATTACAAAAATATAATAAGCAGTCGGGTGTTTTATTTTTTTCAATAATTATGTTTGCTTGTTTTATTGTACAGAAGGAAAGGTATATTATAATATTTCAGTCATTTGAGTGTTTCTAACATCTTACAATGTATTGGCTGTTATCGAACTGGCTATCTGTACAAAATTCAATCCGTTAAGAGGCTGCCCTTCAGAGCGCTGCAATCATTCTAATGGCGCATCAGCTCGTGTCAGCCCGAATTAGTTCTTTTCAAACCCCATCGCTGAATTGAAAATGTCCAGACGGACGGACATGCAGTTATATTAGATGGTGCATGAGCGTAGTTTTGTGGGCGTCGCGTAACCACAGATTATATAATAGTTACTACGTAACAGATAAATCACTCCATACAAAATCGTCCATACCTACTTTTATAATAGCCTACAATTTTTTGTAGCGGACCACTGCGCACGAAAAAGTACCTTAAGCATCGAACATTACGTTATTATTACTCTGCAGCTGCGCGCGGCCGGTGCGGCGCGTCGGAAATAATAATTAAGTCAGGGTTGCCTCTTAAGAATCAAGGTTTTTTTATTTGCAGATTGGTTTAAAATGTTTTACTATGATCTAGTGTTTTTAAAATGTTTACCTGTGCAAAATTCCCGGTTGTCCCGGAGAAAAAATCGGAATAATACGACAGTTTGAATTAGTAAGTCGGTAGTCATTCGGGAAACTAGGGCAAGGTGGGATGAAATTCACTTTTTATGAGATTAAAGATCTGATGTAATCCGGTGGAATATGTTGTTCTGTAAAAATGATTTTCAAAAATGTATACATAAATAGTTATAAAAAGCCTTTGAGGGCACTTTCAGCCTGCCGTAAAATTATGATGACTAATTAAAATATTTAAATAGTGCACACATTCGAGACTCTGAATCATAAGTCCAGAATCTATTTTAAATCTGAGGCTAATTCAGGACTTAATGCTTCTGGTTGCATTTTTACAGTAAATGACCAGCTATGTAAACCATATTACTCAATTAGTTCGCATAAAAATAAATCGACCGCAACATAAATAATCAACAGTGCGTACGCGCGCGCCCGACGGTTGTTGGCAGCCTACTGATTTACGCACCGACGTCGATGCGCTCAAGAGTAGGCTATTATCGCGCGCAAGTACACCGAGTGAGAGATGCCTGGCGTAACTCTACTTTAAGTACTTACTTACTTTTTAAGTTTATTACTTGACGCCCACAGGCCCATTAGGATTACACACATTTGGAAAATAATGGTAGTAGTAGCTAGTTGCAGTGGCAAGCACATCAGACTACCAATTTTCGTTGCAAAGTTACCTCTATTTAATATATTATCTATTATAAATATGTAAAACGAGTATTTAGTTACTTGGTTAAGAATTGATGTTTATGATCGTCGTGGTGTAGTGGTTCGCGCCTCGGACTTCTAAACCAGGCTGTTGCTGGTTCGAATCCCGCAAGGGGCAATAAACAATTGCCATGAGCACAAGCATTTGAATCTAAGTCATGGATGTTTATAAATGTATATAAGTATGTCTATACGTTATCCTAGTCACCATAGCACAAGCTCACGCTTAGTTTGGGGCTAGGTATTTGGTGTGTTTATTTAAACAATTTATTTCTTTATTTAAGTATTTCAGGATTTATGACAATTCAATCTAAGACTTAGGGGGTGAAAAGGGACGTGAAATTAAAATTTTCGCTTACAAAAATCTCACCATGGAACATGGGGCATGGGACATCATGGGACACGAGATGTCCTATCGGATGACACAGTCGATCAATTTGCTTGCAACTTGCAAACAAATTGCTTATGTTATAAAAATAATTATAGGGAGGTGAACGTTTATATTGGGAAGTTCGTCATATTGCGCGGAAGTAGTCAGCTAGTAATGCCAGAAGATGCCACAGTATTAAGCCTGATGTGCAGTCATCCGTACCTTAAAATTCTTAATTAGACTTGTAATCCTTAGGCCCACTTGCGCAAGGTAATCCGGACTTTCGCTAATGGGCTTTTAACTCAGACCATAGGCCTTGAACAAGCCTGGATTAGCTAATCCGGACTGGTGCATGTAGGCCTAAGTGCTACTAGTATTTTGTGACGAGGCTTCTTCAATTTGACCCACACGCCTAAAATAGTTTACTTTTTATTTTATGTTAAAATATTGGGTTACGCGGTTTATTATGTTAAGTGTGGTGGTATCCGTGGTATACCTACCTAAGTCCTAAATTATTTTCATAATTTATTATGGCTTGTGGCGCAGTGGCGGCAGCGCTTTGGTAGTGATACCAAAAGTTAAGCAACACACGGCGTGGTCGTGATTGGATGGGTGACCATTTCGACCATTAAAGTGACGACCGTGCTTCGGAAGGCACGTTAAGCAGTTGGTCCCGGCTAATATCTGTTGGTATTAGTCGTTAAGCCTAGTCAGAGGCCCTAGGGCGGCTTGATAACATCTGACAGTAAGGTTTGTCACTTGCCTTACAGACACCCTTCCACCAATCCGCACTGAGCCCGCGTGGTGGAGTGTGGCTCGTACCTCCTCATAGTTGAGGTGAGGCCTTTGCCCAGCAGTGGGATCTATATAGGCTAACTTTACTTCACTTATATTATGATGTAGGTATAGATTTTTTTCAAGTTTCCTATTTGAAAATTAGATGTAGATAAGTTGACCAGATATTTTATGGATCACATTCTTCAAAGAAATATTAACGATCTACCAACATTGGAGCTAATAATAGTCCTAGCATCGCACACGATTAGTCTAATTGATAACCGTCTAAATCTCTATAATTGCCATAATAATACATCATCAAAGTTTCTAAAAGTTCACTTCCTTTATAACACGGACGTGTACGTTAAAATCATAACGTTCTCGGTTCGATTCCCGGTAATTCTCACGTGTGTCGACGATAAAAACTTCGTAGACGCTCCGGGCTCTGGCTAAAGGCAAAAATAATTTACGCGATAGTACTAAACCAATTATGGAGCTACGTGTACAGTCAGCTTGGTATAAATGTTCCAGATGTTCAAGTTGGAGCGAGTTCCGTTTCACGCGTTGCAATTTGCGATTTTGTCGTTTCGTTCAAGCAATTAAAAAGTTTAAAGCAATAAAACTGGTAATAACAAAAGTGTTTATATTTTATTACATATTTAGCTGTAGCACATAGTAAATTACTTTATTAGCAAAGCAAAACTCCATTAAGTATTATCATTTAACCCTAATAAACTTTGGTCTCCGTAACCAAAGGTTTGGAGTAGAGAGAGATAGAATTGTGTCAGTGCGGCGTTAAATACCATACCCAAGATGGTTATCATTAAACATTTTAAATTCTGTCCTATAAATCATATTTTACTGAGTACTTTTAGTCGATGATAATAAAATACCTTATGTAGGTATTATAACCCTCTTTTGGACCCGACTAGTAAGAAGGGTTGGATATTTTTGTAGCTGACAGTACCTACCTGCCTCCAACATAACTTTTACAGATGCTTATGAACAAAAACAAGTTAATTTGAGATGTAATGATTAGATGCTGTTAAATACTTACAAAAGCTATTGAAGTGAATGCTCGTTAAGGAGGGAAGGGTTTTTAGTTTATTTTACAAAATAAAACAAACGCTTTCTTCATTTTTCAGTTGATACATGTTACAAACATAATTATTTTTTATTTTTATTTCTAGAAATACGTAACTACTGTTATTCTAGGAAATCCTAATGTACTTAGATAGTTATTGATTATTATTATTTTGAATTTCTCATTTTTTATTACATACCTTAAATATTTTTGTGTAACACAACCACACTGTGACGCGTCCACTATTTATAAGTGTATTAAATTTGAGCAATGAACCCTAAAACTTAATTTACAGGTGTTAATTACACTGTCATAGACAAAATGGAGATAATTGCCGGTTTCGCCACCATGCTTAATTAGGATCAGTTAGTGCTGGGGTTATATTAAGTCGATAATTCTACAGTACCTACCCTACAGAGATATGTAGATGTACGGTCGGCAGCACATCAGGTTATCCTTGTTTACCACAAAAATAGCTTTAATACGTTGGGAATAGATGCGGTCTCAATGTTACTTTTAGAATTTTTTTGTCACCGAGCGAGATCCAAACCCACGTCTACTAGATTTCTTCAGTCCTATGTCTTATGCATTCCGCCACGATCCTCGTGCTTACCGCTGTGAAATGAGCGACCATATTTTGAATCGACCAATGCGAAAGAAAAGCGCATGAAAACTTGAATACACGCATTTTCCCAAACATAAGACTAATCTAGATCGATTTTTCATCCCCGATTAAGTAGGTAGTAAAAAAACATACCCATTTTAAACTAAGTAGTAACTATTTACCGAAACTCTTACCGGATCATGTCATCCTTGCTTTTGTCAAGTTTATTTGCAGTTCTTTAAAATGAAATCCTTCTTTTGCTGATGACGTGTGTAATACATAGTTTGAAACATCGACCGGATCGATAAAGAAATATTCACATCACTAAGTTACGGTTCAAGGCACCGCATCGTTTAGCTACGATCTTGTTTAAAACAGTGGTCTATAATTAATCAAACGTAAACATTCTTCATTAATAACGATAAGATAGGTTTAATAGACTAAAAAATTAAATTAAAATACGTTAAGACTTAACTTAACGTTTCTGTAACGAAAAAAATACAAGGTTCCAAGCTATCATTATAGTATCAAAATTATGTGATCCTATTATTACGATACAAGTAACATCTTTATTCGCTAAAGTATATGACGTATAGTCTCGAAGATCAAAATTATTAGCTACGCACTCGAGCCAATATATAGACGATCGTTCCCCCGATGTTATAGACTGTATTCTTCAAATAAAACGCTTCTTGTTTCTTTCTTCTTTTATTGGAGACCGATGACCGTGAGAGCAGCTAACAAAATCCGGCGCTCACGGCCCTATACTTATACTAATTACATAGGTCTTACTTAGTGACTAAAGCACCCTAGTGCTTTCTGGCGAAAGGATAAAGATAGCACCTACGTTACTCTTTCCAACGCGTTCAACAGCCACCCTCAAAACATCGAAATACTGAGGGAGGCAACCGATGCGTATCTCCTATCTCTTTCTACAATATTTCACAACTAACTACCGATAGCCTAACAATTCCCACTCACAACATTCTACCTCTGCGGGTTTTCCTACCAACCCTCGGAATGTGCGAGATGGGGGACAGGGACAGACTATTGGTCTTACCGATCCCACACTGCCTGAGTGGGACGACCAGATAGGGTCTCCTTCGCCCCTGTACCAAACTACCTACTTTATATTTTATTATTAGTTCCTACCTGCATAACTTACTGTAAGTGGGAATCACCAAATAGATAACCGGTTTGCTATCTTTATTAAATAAAACAAGCCCTGAGCTAATTTACATTGTTTCTTATGCTAAGCCCTATGAGAAAATCAAACTTTATTGAATCCACAAATATCTTATACTAAATACTAAATTACAACAATCAAATATAAGCATAAAGTAACTGATTGGGTGTCCGTAACAGTCTCCCCCCGGTGAAGCGCTGCGAAGTGCGAACCTCTTCATTCCACCGGCAGGACAGCCAATCTTGACGTCGGTCGACGAAACACGTCGCCCTTGGTCCGAATCTCGACGTTCCTTACTGCTCCGTCAGGTCCGGGATGTACTTCAGTTACGATTCCTCGCGGCCACACATTGCGTGGTAGTGTGTGGTCCACCACGACGACTAAGTCACCGGGCTTGATAGCGCCCTCGGTGACGTCACGAGCTCCTCTTCTTGGCACCAGTTCCGGTAGGTATTCTTACAGCCAGCGGCGCCAATACTCGTCGGCTAGCGCTTGTGCCGCCCTCCACGTCTTCTTCGACGCCGGCTCGCACGGCCCGGTGATGGGTAGGCCGCGCGATCCCCCCAGAAGAAAGTGGTTTGGGGTAAGCGCCTCCGGATCGTCAGCGCTGACAGGCACGTGTGTGAGCGGTCGGGCGTTCATAGTGTGCTCGACCTCTACCAGCAGAGTCTGTAGAACCTCTTCCTTCGGTGCTTTCTCGTAGCGTGTTCTTGACTGAGCGTATGAGTCGCTCCCACGCTCCCCCCTGATGCGGCGCCCCCGGTGCTATGTAGCGCCAGTCGATGCGCTGGGTTAACGCGAACTCCCGTAGAGCGGGCTCCCACTCATTCATCACTGCTCGTAGCTCATTGTCTGCGCCCTTGAAGTTCGTCGCGTTGTCTGAGTACATTACTTGTGGCCACCCTCGTCGCGCTCCCATCCGCCGCAATGCCATGATAGCTGAGTCGGTCGACAAGCTTGCTACCAGCTCTATATGAACGGCTCTTGTAGTGAGGCATGTGAATAACGCCCCCCACCTCTTCTCGTGACGACGGCCCACGGTAATTATCATGGGACCAAAGAAATCTAGACCACAGTTAGAAAATGGTCTGGTGACGGCTGTCTCCCAGCACTGGTCTCACTGGTTTCGCCTTCCTCATTCGACAAAAAGTGCACTTGTAGGCCACGGCACGTACTGTAGGTCGCAATCGTAGGATCCAATACTTCTGTCTCACGTCGTTAACGACGCATTCGTTGTGGGAGTGGTGGGCGCGACGGTGTTCCCGATTGCACAACAACCGCGCATACGGGTGGCTGCCGTCCAATATTACGGGCGTAGTATCGGGGGCAGACGCACCCGCTGCCCTCGTTCGTCCTCTCGCCCGCAACACGCCCTCCTCGTCGATAAACGGATCCAACAACTTGCGGCGACTTCCTGTCTTCAAGTTTTGGCCTCTTCCTAGGCGCTCTATATCTTGTTGAAATGAGTCAGCCTGCGCTCGCCTTATCAACCATCTTTCTGCTCTATCTATGTGCTCCTTGGTCATTACAGATGCGCGCCCACGACATTTATCTATAAACAACAACACGTATGCCATAGCTCTCACTAGGCGCTCGTGGTTAGAGAAACGCCCGGCGTCTGGCACGCTCCATTTCTCGTCTGTCGTGACGCTACATACTATCTCCTCGCTGCTCTCTGTGGTGACTGGAGATGGCCATGAATCTTCATGTTGATACAAAAACGACGGCCCTGTGAACCATCTGTCTTCTTAACACTTATTTTTCTTAACGACTATCGTCGCGTCGTCTGCTAGGTTTTCTTGCGTCGGCACCCACCGCCATTGATTGGGACTTGAGAACTCGCTTATCTCTCTCAGTCGGTGCGCTACGTAGGGGGTGTAACGCACTCTGTCGTTCCCAATCCAATACAGAACGGTTGTAGAGTCCGTCCAGTATGTAACTCTATCTGGTTGCCATCCGTGCTCTGTCACTATCGCCGACGCGAGCCTCGTTCCTATTAAACACGCTTGTAACTCTAAACGTGGTAGCGTTTGAGTCTTCATCGGGGCTACTCTAGCCTTCGCTGCCGTCAATACAACACGTCTCGACCCATCTTCGTACTCTATAAGCCAGTAAGCTGCCGTCGCGTAAGCAGACTCGCTGGCGTCGCAGAACACGTGCAGCTGCTTTCTAGTCACTCCCCCAATTAAAGAGTAGAGACGGGGTAGACGCAGTCTGCTAAGTGAATCTACGCTACGTAGCCATACGCCGAATTCTTTCGCTATTTCTTCAGGTAGAGCCTCGTCCCAGCCGGTTTGTAGGCGCCATACTTCCTGGATTAGAATCTTCGCTCTAATCATGTAGTAGCTGAGCAGTCCCAACGGATCGAAGATAGACATTACTGCGCTCAATGCTTCCCTCTTGGTTGGCGTTCGCTCTAACATCTTCACCTCCTGCGGCACTCTAACTAGGTCGGTGTTGAAGCCTAGCTCGTCTGCGTTAGCGTCCCACACGAGTCCCAATGTACGCCCCTGCTGATCCCCACTAGAGTAGAGCTGTTTCGGTGCGGTTGCACGGCTTTCTAACGGCAGCTCACGCATGACGTCAGGCCCGTTTGAGTTGAAGGCCGCGAGCGTGAATCCTGCCTGCGCGTGCACGTGAGTTACGTCTCTAATGACGTCACGGGCTTCTTCTTGTGTATCGAAACAGTCTACCCAGTCGTCCATGTAGTGGTTCTCTGTTATGGCTTCGTACGCTCTCGGGAACTCTCTTGCGTGCTTCTTCGCGTTGTGATTTCTTACGCTGTATGCTAGAAAGGGTGTATATGTGTGTGTATATCATCGATGTCATTTTACATTTCTTCGGTGGTGCTGCTCTTTTATCGCCTCTCCACAAAAACATCTGAGCCGGTTGGTCTTCCTGTGCTATCTTTACTTGTAGAAACATCTCTCTGATATCTGCGGTTACTGCGATAGCCTTTTCTCTGAATCGAAATAGAATTCCGTCTAAGTCTCTTAGCAAATCGGGGCCTTATAATAGCGCGTCGTTCAGGCATACCCCGTTGCTCTTCGCTGCGGCGTCAAACACTAATCTTTTCTTCTGTGGCTTGTTTACATTTACCACGGCAAAGTGCGGTAAATACGAGAGACGTGGGCTCTGTGTATCGCTCTCTCGGCTCTCTTCTGCGTAGCCCTTCTTCAGCATACCGTCGATCTGAGCAGTGTATTTACTTTTGAAGTCTACTGATGCGTCCATCTTCCTCTCGATTAACATGAGCCTCCGCTTCGCAGCATCGTAGCTCGGCGGCATAACTGTGTTAACCTTGCGCCATGGCAATCCAACTTCGTATCGCTGATTGACACATCTCACTGTAGACTCGAAAGCTTCTAAGGCGCGAACATCTTCAGGGTTTCCGCGTTCCTTCTTCTCTATGCCCAGAGAATCGATCTCAAAGTACGCCTTCACCATATTGTGTAACTCTTCGTCAGGTTGCGTAGACCGAGCCTTCTCATGGCCGTCGACGAATAGCACCGTTTCTCTCTCCCTTATGATCCAGGACGGCGCTAGACCATGTATCACCTACCCCAGTCTGGTGAGCGATGCTGCTGGCTCGTGGCTTTTGCCTGTCAACAGCTTCCTGCTTACTATAAGATGCCAATTATCCGCGCCTATGAGTACACGCGGCTTGGCGTTTACATAACACACGTTACTCTCGTTCAGGTTACGCATGTGTCCATAATTCAAACAGCTTCGATCTACCGTTTGACTATTCAAGCGGAGGTTCTCCATGGTTCTCGCTTTCATCTTATATTCTTCCTTGTTACTGGCGATAATTCGAACCTGTACTTCTCTGCTTGCGTGTGGTACGCTCTGCGTGTTCACACTACATATGTGTAAGTCTCGAACCGGGCCTTCTGCGCCGACGTAATCTGCTAAGTCCTGATCTATCAATGTTACGGTGGACCTTCGTCAAGTAGAGCGTGTGTAGTTACTCTACCCCGTGGCCCCTCAATGACGATCGGACACACCTTCAACAGCACCTTGGCTGCCCCAGCAGCGTGGTTAACTGAGGCTACCACTTCTTGGTTTTGTTGACTTTCGCTGTTATTACTCTCTGTGTGTAACAGCCTGCGGTGACGTCGGTTACAGCCATTCTCATTACACATCTGCGCCTTACATTTAAACCGCCTTTGTTTACTATTCAAGCATAGAAAGCATATATTTTCTTCTTTTAACCAATCCCATCGCTCGCGCACTGTCATGGTTGTAAACTTCTTGCATTTCGGTACTTCGTGGTCCCCGCCGCAACATAAACAACACGGTTTCTCTTGTGACGTCATCGCCTTCTCGTCGGCAGTGGCGTACACCTCGGTGTTTCTTCCTTTCGTGTTCGCCTTCAGTTTACCTTGTACGACTTCCTTCTTGGCTGCGGAGCTGCTAGGTTGCGGTACGTATGCGAAACGAATCGCCTTGTTAGCTTCTTCCATTAAAAAGTGCGATAATGTAACGATCCGCTCCGAATAGCTTGAATACTGGACCGCGTAGTCGCACCATCTCGCCTTCAGGTGTGGGCTAAGCTTCTCGACTATGTCTCGTATCAGCATCGGATTTCTAAGGTAACTTCTATTGTCTACTGAGTCCAGTGTACACACGAAGTTCTGTACCTTTATAGCGAATATGTTCAACTCACTGGCTGTGGTACCCACTCGCGGCAAGCTCCTCAGGTCGTTCAGTGCTCGATCTATAATCACTTCCGGTCTTCCGTAACACTGTTCTAGCGTCCGCATGATTTTATCAGGATCTGTAGCACCGTACAACAACGCCGCCACTGCTTCCTTGGCTTCTCCCTTCAGGCAATTTCGTAGTCTAGCCAGGTTCTCGGCCTTACTGAAGTTACATGATCTCGTTGACTCTTGCATCGCAGCTTTAAAAGGCAACCACTCATTTGGATTTCCATTAAATATCGGCAACTCAATAGCTTGACGTGGGGCCGGTCGCTTTGACATAATCCTCTCTAATGTAGTAGCAAGTCGTTCCACCCCGTCCATATCACCTCGGGGCCCTGCCTTACATTCGTTGTTTTCGTTGATTAGTCGCTGCTCATTATGTTCACTATTTTGTTAACTTGATTTGGTTCTATGTTTGGCGAGTTTAAATGTCGGTTTCTGTCCATTTCCATATTACGCGCCTCCTTTTCCTTGCGACGCGTAAACGTATGTCTGTCTCTTTCATTCCTCTGTTCTCGGAGGGTAGGAACGCCGAAAGACATTTCTGTTGTGGGTATCTGCACATTTTCGTCGTGACGCCGGGAATGGGTTCTGTCCAACCAGTCATCCACTCTCGCTTGGACTTCACCGGCGGGTAGGCTCTCACGGTCACGATCCTCTCGGTCTCCATAATCGTAGCTATTTCATATTCCAATCGCTTTTGAATTAAATTCTTTTCTATCGCCATCTCTCTTTGCTGTATCTCCGCGAACTTCTCGGTTGCTAGTAACTCCGCTTGTTTCAAACGAGCGGCCACGCTTGAACCTCTCGACGACGGTGGCCTTGTCCTAGACGTTTGACGCGTCGGCGTCGGCGTCGTGACGCCTCTCCACTGGTTCGATACGTCCGCTTTCTGCGGGTACTACGCTTGTTTGGGCTTGTGGCATGCTTGCTGTGGCTTGCACTGACGGTGATGGGGGTGGCTCTTCAAAGTTGTGTTGTCTTGAGTCTTCCGTCTCTTTCCTCCCAGCTTGGCTTCTTGTCGTCGGCATCTTCTTTCTTGCTGCCCCTACTCCTATCAATCCCAAACAGGTACGCTACCAAGGGGAGCCTGTTCGAGGATGGATGGTCGTGCAGGATCGGAAGGGAAGGAACCGCCCAGCAGAGAATGTACGCATCCGCGGGGTGCTCAGTCGCTGGCTGGAATGTCCAGGACCCTCAGCAGTGCCTACAGTCCGGCCCCCACGCTTACGCACACCGTACTGGCGCGGTCGGACTAGTTCACAATCGCTTGCGCGATATGTGGCAGCTCGCCCGACAGACTGCACCGCCTGGAAACGGCGTTAACTCGCGACAGACACCGTTTGGCACCGTTAGGTGGTGAATGCCGGAGCCACGGTACACCCGTGTAAATGTGATCGTCTCTCTCACAGGAGTAAGTCTTGATCGCGGCTTCGTTGATCCTCGTTGCTGGTTACACTTTCATCACACACGAAGTCGATGCTGATTTCTTCTTATCCAGCTCGAAGGACCACACGATATTAGCTACGCACTCGAGCCAATATATAGACGATCGTTCCCCCGATGTTATGGACTGTATTCTTCAAATAAAACGCTTCTTGTTTCTTTCTTCTTTTATTGGAGACCGATGACCGTGAGAGCAGCTAACAAAATCCGTTCTTTTTTTTTTTCGGACGGACCTATCGCTGAAGCCGCTGAAGGCTTTGCTCAGCTTAACCGGGCAGAAGCAGCGGGCGCTTAAGGCGCAGCCGCCGCGGCGCACCGCACTAGCGGTTGCCTCGACGCGTCCGAGGCTGAGGCACCCTCAAGCGGGGACTCAAGCTCGTCCGCGCCTGGCTCCATACTAGCTGGCGTGATCGGAACGGGAGGAGCGCAGATGGCACTCCCCTGAGATAAAACCTCAAGCGGAGGCACCGCAGGGCCGGTCGCTGCAAAGCAGGCCGGGTCTCTGACGGGCTCCGTGCTAGAGGGCCCTCCTACGGGGGGTCGGACTTGGGCCTAAGGGCGCCTCTGTAGGCTCGGACCTCGGCTTGGACCAACATCCGAATGACTCACGGGGGAGAAACGGCCAGGCACATGTCTGTGTCTGCCAAAATGGAATGAGGGACCTCGTACCCTACGGCGGGTACGGTGTAAAGATCTACTGTGTGGTGCAGTGTTCGGATTGCTTAAGGCGTTTTGTGTAATATTATTTAAAATGGTTATAGGATCATCAGGGTCATCCAGGACATGCCTGGGTCTACGATAAAGGTGAGAAACATCCTTTTGAGGCGAATATGTGGCGGCTTTGAAAATCAGGGGGTTTTTGTGATTTATTGCCTTGTCAAAGAAGCGACGGGAAGTCTCTTTCATGTAACAGGCAATAAAAGGAAGATTGAAATCGCTATGTAAATCAACGTTGCGGACAAACCACGGGACATCCGCGGCCTTCCGCAAGAATCTATTCTGAAGGGTTTGAAATTTTGCTAGAGCCGAGGGGGACGCATGAGCAAAGACCGGACTGGCATAAATCAATACCGGGCGAATACAAGCTTTGTAAATTGTCAGCTTATTTCTAAGCGACATTTTACTCTTACAACCAACAAGATGGTAAAGACGGTGCAAATAGAATTTGGCTCGATTAAGAACGCGCTTGATGTGCGCTGCGTAAGTGAGACGACGGTCTAGAGTGACACCTAGATATTTGACCTCGTTGACCCAAGGGATCTGACGATCAAATAACGTGATGTGAGTGAGAACTCCACGACGTTAGGTCGGAGGCCGCGCCATAAGCCGACTCCGAGAAAAGTACATAGCAGCACTTTTCTCGGGGTTGACCTCGATACGCCACCTTCTAAACCAATCGCCTAGAGTGGTGACTGCGCGTTAAAGCGCATGTACGACATAATTCCGGTTACGTCCAGTAAGATAGAAAGCGGGGTCATCCGCGAACAATGCTAGCTCCATATTTGGAGCCTTAGGTATGTCATTGACATATATGGAGAAGAGCAAGGGGGACAGCACCGAGCCCTGGGGGACTCCGGCGCGGCCTAGGGGAGGAAAGAGTGCCCTCAACTCTGTAGCGAAAGGTACGATTCGACAGAAAGTCTCGCAAGATGAGTACGAGACTGTCAGGCACACCAAGTTGGTAAAGCTTGTAGACCAAGCCGTTGTACCAGACCTTGTTGAATGCCTTTGCCACATCGAAAAAGAGCGCTCCCGTTCCCAGCGGAGGACGACTGTGAAGACCTTCCAAAATGTGCTTCGTTAAGCGGTGCACCTGCTGGACACACGAATGGGCGGCTCTGAAGCCAAACTGTTCGTCGATGAGAAGATTATTCGAAAAGATGTAATCTCTCAGACGGGAGACAAGAATGCGTTCATAGAGTTTACCCATAGTCTTCAGTAGACTAATGGGCCTATAACTAGAAGGGTCGGCACGGTTTTTACCGGGCTTGTGAATGCCTATGACTTCTGCCTCTTTCCACGCATTCGGGAAGATACAGTGGGCCATAGCGGCATTGAAGATGGCGACGAGAAGACAAATGAGTTGGGCAGGTAGAGTGCGAAGAACTCTATTTAAAATACGATCGGGGCCAGAGGCCTTGTTTGGCCGGAAAGCCTTGATAATTTCTTGGACCTCTTCCATATTGGTTGGGGCCAGAGGAACGGAAGGTGGGACGGCCGTAAGCCGTTCGACCTCTGAATCTACCATGTGCAGGTGGTCGCTATCGACTGGAAGAAGACTAGGAGAGCACTGCGCCTCTAGACTATCGGCTAGACACTCCGCTTTTTCGTCATCATCAAACGCAGTTGTTTGATCAGGACAAAGAAGCGGAGACATGGACACTATGCCATCAGCCTTAAAGGATCTTGCCAACTTCCAATAAGCTTGGTGAGAAGGAGAGATTTCTTTAAGGAGAACATCCCACTGATTATTACGGAGTTCCGAAATACGTATAATACGTATAATATAATTCCTTGACAGCACGCTGTAAGGTTCGCAAACGGACCCGATTTTCGTCGGTAGGATAGGCGTCATAGGCCCTAATGGCTGCGTTCTTTTCTCTCAGTAGTTCTCTCGCGTCTTCGGGTAGCTTAAAACGTTAGTTAGACGTTACCGGTACCTCTTTAGACGACTCGCTTATGGCGGCTGAGATGTGACTAGTGAGAGCAGAGATCGCGTCTATAGCCCCTACAGGCGAAACTATGTCATCAGAAACTGAGGAGAGATGGGGGCTGTCACAATCTGCAAGTTTAGACTTGAGTTTGTTCCAGTCCACAACTGACCTAGTTGAAGCGGTAGACTCTGAAAAGCCTAGTTGAAGAATCACAGGACGGTGGTCAGAATCGAGAGCGTGAATGGTTTCTATCAAATGAAGGCGTAAGCCCACATTTTTTAGAATGGCCATATCGAGAATATCCGGGGAGTGATCAACATTATAGGGAAAATGAGTGTAGCTCATTGGCGCTACGACTTCGGCAACGGGGTCCCGTGTGGGTTGAACCTGATCGTGGTAGGTTATGGGGGCCTGAGAGATCGGGCGGGGGGGGCTGGGCAGTCGGGCGGGTAGTCTGGGTGGCCGGGCGGGAAGCCTGGGCGGTTGGGCGGGAAAACTGGACGTCCGAGCGGGAAACTTGGGCGTCCGGGCGGGAAGCCTGAGTGGCCGGACGAGAATATTGGGTGGCCGGGCGGGAAGCCTGGGCGGTCGGGCGGGCGGCAGGGGGGGTGGTGAGGGGGGTAGAAGGGGCGGCGAGGGAGGCAGTCTTGGTGAAAGCCAACGGCTGGGCCCACGCGTTGGGCCTGTGGGGGCGGAGGGTGGGGAATTCCGCGGGCGAGGCAAACGTACGTGTTGCAGACGTAGGCGAGCGTGGCTGGACCCGCGGGGCCTTGGGGCACCCGCGATAGTTCGCGGGATGGCCAAGAGCACCGCAGAGTACGCAGCTTGGGGGTTCAGTGGCCGTAGTACGGTCGCGTGTACAGTCACCTGTACCGTGGTCGCCTAGGCTTTTAACGCACCTGGGACGTGCGTGACAGTTTCGGGCGGAGTGCCCGTAAAGTTGGCAGCGGTGGCATTGGCCGGGGGCACCCCGCTTACGCGGGGGCTCGACCTTAAGTCCGGAGATGAAACAGACCATTTTTATATTAAAAATGGCCTTAGCCTCCTGTGAATGGTCTAGTACAACTTGTACTAGGTCGTAGGGGTCGCGGGTCTTCGTCTTGTATAGGCGGTATACTTGTTTGGCGGGGAAGCCTTGGGATTGGATGTCCCGAAGGATGGTGTCGGAGTCTAGCTCCTTGGGTAGGCCGCGAATAACGACGCGAAGTTCCCTTTCTTCCTCAAGGGCGTAGGTATGGAATTCAATACCTCGCGCTTTGAGGAAGCGGGTGAGTGAACGGTGGTCGTCCGAAGTGGGGACTACCACCTTGATCCCTACTGCACACGATTTGGCGTGCGAAAAGGCGCAAATCATCGGCTCCATTCCACGACGATTTATTTTGAATAAAGATGGGAGGGACCCTATCGGCCTTTCCGGATGGGCGAGAGGAAGCACGGGTAGCGGTGGGTTGAGGTTGGGGGTCAGCCGGCTTCACAAGACCTGAGTTGGTCTTGGCGGCTTTAGCGGGCGGGGGAGTTTGAGCGGAGGGGCGGGTCCTTTTGGACCGGGTGACAGTGACGAATTCTTCGTCTGATTCGACTTGAGATGGAGCGGACTCATAGTCCATGTTGTCGATTACGTCGACAATGGCGGAGGCGGTAAGCGCCGTCTGAGGCGGCGATACTAAAGATGATCGCTGTGAGAGCGAGACTGGAGAGCGAGAGCGCGAACGGGAAAGCGAGAGCGCGAACGGGAAAGCGAGAGCGCGAACGGGAAAGCGAACGCGCGCGAGAGGGAGAGCGAGAGCGGCTCGGGTCGGATGACTCGGCCGTCGCGGGGGCGAGGGACACGGGGGGCGACTGAAAAGAGCCGTTATTTTCCTCGGAAGGAGGATCCGGCGAAAGCGGGCTGTCCCGCACACATGACTCTCGTAGCGATTGGAATCGCTCGAGTACAGCAGGGTATTCCTTTAAGAGGAACTCCATTCTTGTGAATCTGTCAGTACTACCGGTTCGGAAACGCAACCCGGGAGAAGAACCGGCAAGAAATTTCGGGTTATCGCGTTGTGTACGAAAGGTGTGCCCTATCGTGTGTGTCCTACTTGCGTAGGGTGAGTGTGGGTGCCCTAACTAACTGACCTTCGGGAGGGACCGGGCGGACCCGGGATACGCTCCCTAAGGGATGGAAATAGGGGATGGGTTAGGGAGGACAAGCCCGGCAGTGAGCGGAGAGCTAGACCGAGTGCCTCAAGGATGGGGAGGAACGCCCCACCCTCTCGAGCGTGCCTTCCAGGAGGCCAAGGCTAACAATCCGGTATACCGGCGCAAGAGGGAAAGGTTCGGCGCCTTGAAGAAGGCACCGTCAGTCGTTCCCCAACGAACTGAACCGCCTTAAGAAAGGCGTTTAACTTTGTTAGGGCCGGTTGACACCGTTAGGTTAGCCCTAACAAAGCCGCGGACAAACCACGTGGTAGAAACAAGAAACGCGCAAGGCGAGTCGAGGAGGCAATATAGCACAAGTGGGGAGCGGAAGGCAGAGCGTCCGAACCGCACGAGCGCTAGAGAGCGAAATGACAAAATCCGGCGCTCACGTTCCTATACTTATACTAATTACATAGGTCTTACTTAGTGACTAAAGCACCCTAGTGCTTACTGGCGAAAGGATAAAGATAGCACCTACGTTACTCTTTCCAACGCGTTCAACAGCCACCCTCACAACATTCTACCTCTGCGGGTTTTCCTACCTACCCTCGGAATGTGCGAGATGGGGGACAGGGACAGACTATTGGTCTTACCGATCCCACACTGCCTGAGTGGGACGACCAGATAGGGTCTCCTTCGCCCCTGTACCAAACTACCTACTTTATATTTTATTATTAGTTCCTACCTGCATAACTTACTGTAAGTGGGAATCACCTAATAGATAACCGGTTTGCTATCTTTATTAAATAAAACAAGCCCTGAGCTAATTTACATTGTTTCTTATGCTAAGCCCTATGAGAAAATCAAACTTTAAATACTTAAATACTTTTTTTTTGAATCCACAAATATCTTATACTAAATACTAAATTACAACATTCAAATATAAGCATAAAGTAACTGATTGGGTGTCCGTAACAAATATGTATAGACCTTATTACAATGGCATAAAAACTTATTTGTATACTTTTCATTACTTGTGACTGTACCTACATACACAAACCACATGTTGAAAAAGTCTTAAGTTGGCAATTGATGTTGTTACTCATTTCTCGATTCTGGTATGATGATGATGATGATGTCCTCCTAGCCGATTTCGACTACGGCGGCCTATCTCAACAGAGATTAGCCAACTGCGCAGGACATATTATAGTGCACAAGTGTGTGCGCAATACACAGGTGCACTCTCTGTTCCTTCACTCTCATAATTCGGTGAGACGGCAGTCCGACATGACCGTAGAAAGATCAGGCGCAGGACCAACGGCTTAACGTGCTTTCCGAGGCACGGGGGTGTTAACACCACCAACTTCCTGACTCCGGAGCTGTGTCTGAGTAATTTTAAGACAGAAAAACCCAAACACTCTCGGCCCGACCTGGGATTTGCTCTTTCGATTCTTGTATACTTTGCTACTAACGGCTACTAGAGGGGAGAACTAATAGTTACTATTGGGATTGGGATATATCCTTCCACTATTAGTAAGAATTTGTTAGAAAACTACAACAATTACGTACAGACAAATGATGGCGTTAGGAGCAGATTATCTAAAGATTGTTGACACACGTGAGCAGCATCTATCATTGTCGATTTTTGGAGATTTTAAGGCTAGTTAAAAAGTTATTTATCAATTAAAACGGACGTCTGCCTAATTAAGTTTTAACAATCCATTCAAAAAAAGGAAAAAATATGTAAAAAGAACCTTATAGACCGGTTAATTTGGATTTATTTATCTATCCTACATTCTACAAACATCAGTTGGCAATACGTAGGTACTTACACTGAATGACCTAAGCAGTTATTATAGCAGCTGAGATTTTATGTTTGATAAAATCTGAAAATATTAAGGTTCCGCCGAGCTGGGTAAAGTTCACTTAGCCAATGACAAATTGAGTCACCTAAGCAAGCAACCTAGACATCTTGCGTTTAATTTCGTTGACACAGCTCCTAAATATTTCGAGTTCTACCACTATAAAAACACATCATGATCATCATTCATCATTTTCAGCCGCAGGACGTCCACTGCTGAACATAGGCCTCCCCCAAAGATTTCCAAAGTGATCTGTTACAAAAGCGACCTGCATCCAGTGTGTTCCCGCCTTTATTAGGTCGTCCGTCCATCTAGCCTTTAGAAATACAACTCAACACCAAAGCTGTTTTAAAGACATCGCAAGACAAGTGAAAGCGTTAGAAGCGCATTACGACGATAAGATCGCTTATCACGGGAGTGGGCTCAAGCGCGGTATAACTGCGAGGCTCTTAACGATATTAACGACCGCCCCGACTCACGGGCAAACCTTTCACGAAGATGCACGGTTTGATCTTAGCTGCTGAAGTCTTAGTTTGGAAAATATAGGGTTCAACAATTTACACTGAATGTTTGGATTACACGAAACTACTGGATACAAGGTGTTACAAAACTATCCGTTGGAAGTAAAGGGAGCTGCTCAAAATCAGTAAGTAACAGCTTTCTCCTAGAAACATGGGTCGGAAAACGAGAAAAAGTTTTTGACTTACCATACTCAATCGATCACATGACCCGTCTAATTTAATGAAGAGTCGATTTTTTTTTTGGTTTTTCGACCTATTTTTCTAGAAGATAGATATTTAGTTATTGGTTCTGAGTAGCTCCCTTTACTTCAAACGGATATATTTGTATCACCTTGTATAATTACTTAACTAGTGCCGTAATGAGTCCCTGTTTAAGACCATTTGAAGGACATAGGCATAGGCTCCTTTTTGTTGCGATATAATTACATTATTATTAAGGGGGTGAAATGGCGGATGAATGTGATAGAAGGGAGATGAAGGGTGATATAGGGAATCCGACATGTACCGAATTAAAGAATACTTAAAATATATAAATTATGAGATATGTGAACTGTGTCTTTTCTGGATTGATTTGCACTCCCGTCAGTGTGTTTAGCTAAGAGCCTATTTCACCACCCCTGATTGAGCTTTAAGTAGCTTACTTGAAACGTGCATTTACATATTTCCAATAAGAAATATGTCAAACAATCCATTATGTAAGCTACTGAAGACTTACTTAGAGGTGGTGAAATAGGCCCTAAGAGTTGTATAATGGTATGATGTTAACATTACTTGTACATCAAGAGGTTAATCACCAAATTTGAATAAATGTAGACAACCAAAAATAACAAATCGTTAATAATGTATTAACGTATCAGTTTGACGCGTCGAAACCAATTTGCGTGACGCAGCGTTTAATAGGAGATATTATCTGACCACGGTAAATATACGTTATCGATCGCGACGGATTTGTCAGCGCTACACAAGCGCCACAATTTATTCATATCAAATGAAAACTTATGTGATATGAATAAATTATATTGATAAAAAAAAAACATATATACTGTACCTATATACGAGTACAGCCCAAGTAACACAATATGCATGAACGAAACCTTAAATAGAACTTAGGGTCCGTAATAAACTCGTATATTCTTCTTACTTACTTAATTAACTTATTTAATTCTTTTTGTTATTATTATTTATTCTGTGATGTTGTGAAGCCAAAAAAATTTTGATATTTTACTATATTTACCTCGTGTGTTCATAAGTTTTGAGACAAACTTTGTACTCAAAAAAAAAATATATAACTGGCTGCTTTTTACTTCTGTTTCCAATTTTGAATTTTGAATGTTTACTTTTAATTTCTTTGATTTTCAAATTAATTTCTGTCAATTTTCTCGTGATGGAGGGAACCATAGAATTGCGTGCGACTGTGATTACGCTATTTAAGGCGGGAAAAAAACCAATGGAAATTTTCCGTGTGGTGAAAACTTTTGGTGTGAGCCGCCGAAAACTTTTGGTGTGTCTGCCAACTATCGACCGATTGCCATCACCTCCATATTATGTATAGTTATGGAGAGAGTCATAAACAATAAGTAACTCTTTTCCTGCTACACATTAACAACCTGCTCCAACCAGGTATCGTTGGTTACGCGGATGACAGCACGGTTACAGAGAGATACTTATCCGGCGCAGGGACCAGTGGGGACGAAATTCAACTCTTCAGAAATGCCATGATGGAGCCAACAAACTTGACTTTAAGTCATGTCTCCCAATGGGGTGAAGACAATCTTGTCAGCTTTAACGCCAAAAAAACACAAGCGTGCCTATTTACCACCAAGAGAAGCCCTTTCCTCCAGTATCTAACTTTTCGGGGTGCGTCTGTTGTTGTTACCGACCATCTTGAGCTTCTGGGCATGGAATTGACAGCTAGTCTCAATTTTGGTGCCAGCATTGAGCACAAAGCTCGAACTGCGGCAAAAAAACTGGGTATCCTGAACAGAGTGAAGCGATACTTTCCGCCAGGACAGCTTTTGTCACTTTATAAAGCGCAAGTCCGATCCTGCATGGAGTATTGCAGTCACCTCTGGGATGGATCAGCTAAGTACCAACTAGCTGCACTTGACGCAGTGGAGCGCAGAGCAAGGAGGCTTATCGGTGACGAAGATCTATGCGCCAGACTCCACAGCCTGGCTCATCGCCGCAAAGTTGCCTGCTTTTCGGTCTCTTACAGGCTATATTACGGAGAGTGTGCTCAAGAGCTCCATGAACTCATCCCACCGGCTCCGTTCTACCACCGCACCTCTAGACGCACCGCGGGATACCACCCATATCGCGTTGATATTCCAACGATACGAACCAAGCGCTTCTTATCAACATTTATAATGCGCACAGCTAAGTTGTGGAACTCACTACCCGCTTCAGTGTTTCCAACGGATTACAACCCAAAGACCTTCAAACTCAGAGTGAACAGGCTTCTTCTGGGTGAGCTCGCTCCATCATCGATTCTGTCTGCGCCACGTCTGGCTAAGTCTAGAGTCAAGAGCAAACCCATTTCAAATCAAAAAAAAGCCGTAACTTCGTGTATTACGCTATTAAACGATACAAGGAGACAAGTTTTTTGCAAGATCGTCAAAGGAGTGGTCGGCCACGCTCTGTAAGGACGCCTGCGAACATCAAAATCATCCGAGAGCGACTTCGGCGAAATCCATGTCGCACTCAGAAAAAACTCGCTCTGCAGACTAATATTTCGCGCGTTTCAGTCAACAGAATACTGAAATATGATCTTAAGGTAAAGGCGTCTAGCCGCAGGAAAGTTCACTTTTTAAACGATCGGCTTCGTAAATTGCGACGCGAACGTAGTCCAATACTGCTTAGGAGACACGATGCGAGGAAGATACTCTTCACCGATGAGAAAATCTTTACCATCGAAGAAAAGTTCAACCGACAAAACAATAAAGTCTATGCCAAAAGTAGCAAGGACGTCCCAGCTTCAGCACGTAATGTCTCACGTTCTCATCATCCGGCTAGTGTGATGGTATGGTGGGGAGTTTCATATGAAGGTGTCACTCCGCTCCATTTCTGCCAACAAGGCGTCAAGGTGAAAGCCAAGAATTATCAAAGTGACATTTTAGAGCATGTTGTGAAACCCTTGTCTCATACTTTATTTCACAACAAAGATTGGGTTTTCCAGCAAGACTCAGCGCCATCCCATAAAGCAAAAAACACCCAAGCTTGGTTGAGGGAAAATGTGCCGGCCTTCATCGCAGCGAACGAATGGCTCTCCTCCAGCCCTGACCTCAACCCGCTGGATTATTCTTTATGGACTGAGTTAGAACTTAGGGCCTGCCGAAAGTCCCACCCAAACTTGGAGTCACTGACGCGAGCTCTTGTCCGAGAAGCAAAGCGAATCCCGCTAGAAAAGATTCGTGCCGCCATTGATGACTGGCCAAATCGTCTAAGGGCCTGTATTAAAAACAAAGGTGGTCATTTTGAATAAAAGTTATATTTTATTGTTGATTATTATCTACTTAGTGTTAACTGTAAATTTTAGAAATATAAGTTAATTATTTAAAAAGTTATGCAACTTTTATTTCGTCTCAAAACTTATGCACACACGAGGTAATTACTTTTTTTGGAAATGAAAAGTACCAACTTTTCCTAGTAAATCCTAGTAACAACATAACACATTATGAAAGTTATTAATACTTAAGTCGTAAATATAATAAATAGTTTATATACAACTTATTAATAAAAATTAAGATAAATTACTTAATACAAGACAAAAACAAAAATTATAAAAAGGGTCCTTGTGGTAAGGTTCCCAGGATGCTGGCAGCATTACCGCGCTGGATAGCGATGCTTATACGCTGAGCAAGGTAGCTGCCAGCTCTTAGGTCACCACTGATGTCAAGTAGCCTCTTGGAAATCTCTTTGAAAAAAGAGATAGCGTTGGGAGTAGCGTTTGGACCCCACGAACCCAGTGTTTCGACTCCAAACGGTATAAAGTGGTACCGGGAGTTGATCTGCCTGTACCACCTGTACTAAAGTCGTAAATATAAGTGTCTATTTCTGAAAAAGAGGATTTTATTAAGAACACCTGATATGCATGCCAACCTGATAGGTAATGATGAAGAAAATAATATTACTCCTTGCATTTATTGACTGATGCAACACCTTAAGCCCCGGCATTGGTTTGGATCCTAAGATAATAAATGTAATATCCTAGTCACTCAAACTCAAACAGATATAGACTATTTAACGAACCGATTGATATTTGTGTCCCTAAGTCCACGTGTTCACCAATTTTCAAACAGCCGCTAAACATCGATTGACGGTTCATTTTACAGATTCCCGTACTAAATATATCAAAAAATTCTACACCATGTGTTGGTGAACTCGACGCTAAGAGAACTAATACCAACCGGCGATTTTTCCCATTATTTCGTACAAGCAACACTGTTAAAACTGGCAATAAGTTCGCAGCGTCGCTTTACGATTTACGTTCATACGACGCTTTTAGGTGTTTACGGCGCAGTCTAGACAGATGGTTTACGGCATCGCACTAATGTTTCACATTTGAGCTAAATTTCAAGATCTGCGAGATATAATCTGTAGATGAAATGGTTTTACGGGTTTTCACGTACTTGTTCTTTGATACTGGAAAATACCTACATTTTAAAGTCTGCGGTTTAACAGTTCTGAACTTCCTGTTTCGAAGGTCGTTTATTTGATTTTCAGATAGGTAAATAGAGCAAATAATAGATATGAAGGCAAGTATTGGATCAGGTAACTTCAGATTTTATAATGTCAGAAAGCAATTTTAACTTTATGAAGTATTACCTGAACTCTACATAGCCGGTTCTTCCAATACTAAATACTTTTTAGAGTTCCGTACCCAAAGGGTAAAAACGGGACCCTATTACTAAGCCTCCGCTGTCTGTCTTTTACCAGGCTGTATCTCATGAACCGTGATAGCTAGACAGTTGAAATTTTCACAGATGATGTATTTCAACAAATACTAAAAACAGAAAATATTAATAAGTAAGGGGGGCTCCAATACAACAAACATGATTTTTTGCCGTTTTTTGCTTGATATTAATAATGGCAACAGGTAGACGTTTGAGATGTTCAGATAATAATAATTTCCCATACAAAATTGTTTTTTTTTTTAATTTTAATGGTACGTTACCCTTCGTGCGCGAGTCCCACTCGCACTTGGCCTTTTTTAATATTTAAGGATACTGAAAATACTCCATCCCTAATAAAACCCTGCGTTTACATGTTACATACATATCTAACATGTAAACGCAGGGTTTTATTATGGATGGAGTATTTTACCTAATGTAAATATAAAAATTATGTATGGTATATTTTTAGCCAGTGATATAAGGAGGCGATCTATAAGGAACTTACGGCTAAAGTAGATTGTATCTTATATTACTACGGTGATAGAATAGGAACTAAATCGTTGGGGTAATGGTTGTGACAATCGGTCGATCGAACGACAATCTACGGGCTAATATCTTTGTTGGTAGGTATTACCTACCCATGACGACGAGTAACTAGCAGCTAAGGCATTTATTTACAAGGCGATAAAATAAATGGAATAGATTTTTTCAAAATATATTTTTTAACGTTTCCAACACCCAAAGTACCAGGCTCCCATATTCAGCTAGAAGTAGGTAGTCTGATGCTATCACATAATATTGCGGTAGGACGCGTCGTAAAAATAATTTAGTGCGACGGTCATTAGCGCCCGTCGCGCCATCTGCCGGGCACGTAATGCACTTAAAACGACGGGTTCGCGACGATGTTTTTGTTTCGTTTTATGTAAAGCGTTTACAGAGGAGACCGAAGTGCATTTTAGAAGCACTTTGATAGCGTTTCAGGAAGTTCTAAATAATGCTGTACTTACCTACCCACGCAGTCATCCTAAGAATACGCCACCTATGTGACCGGCTGATAATAATTTGTAAGGTGATAAGGTGTATTTCGTTCTTTTTCTTCTGTTTTAAAAGACAATTTTGGTGCATTTTCTTTCTTCATATTTTAATAAGGTATGTTACGATACTTCAGCACCTACTGACTAAGAAGGTATATCAAAAACATCATGTACGGTCATACTATGGCGTCTATACGTCTAAAATGTATGCAATCTGAAAAATAAATAAAACTCTACAAATAAGGATGAAATATGTTTTAATTTGGACCGTAGGCAAATCGAATCAGGTTTTTTTTTCAGTTCCATGTCATCCAAAGTGATACAACAACCACCAATCGATGCTTGATTCCTAGGAATTGAACTCAGAATTTCAGTTGCTAAGTATGGCTATACAGCAACTTACCCAAATCTGTCAAAATATCTCAAATGATATGGAACTCTATGATCAACATTCGAGTAAGGTTGATTTAAGATTGTGTAAGTTTGACTGATCAGGGTAGGTTGATGTGTCGCCCACTGTACATACTTATTATGTTAGAAATTTTAGTAAGCATTTTGTAAAAGCACGGTGAAAATTCCACAGCAGTAACCTCATAAACTAACATGTGTAATTTTAGTCCGCTTTTATAATATTCAGTTTAGACATTGTAAAGTCAGCGCCGGCGACAAGCAAACTGAGTTGTTAGCAGCAAAGCAGCTGCGTCCGAACCTGGGGCCCTACCCTGTGTAACCTGTAAGTCGATTTACGTATTTCCGACAATAGTTGTCCCTGTCACTCGTACCAGCATGACAGCGTGGACGAGCGTGATGGCGAATACGTAATAGAATATATGGACATACCTACTTGTTCCAGCATGACAGTGCGAGCAAGCACCACTTCGCCACTTATGCGGGAGGTACCGGGTTCGATCCCACGTGCACATGCACCAATGCTTTGAGTTATGTACATTAGTTGTGTCACTAATCTAAACTCATACGGTGAGGGAAAACATCATGAGGAAACCTGCGCACTTAGGCGACTGAATGTGTAATCGTGATCTAAGCTAATCAGGTTCCCCTAAGTGATAATGCATTAGTGCAAGCAAGCACAATGACGACGGTTTGCGCTAAAATAAATTGACAATACGTCTTCCAGAGTAGACGTAGTAGTAGTAGTAGACGAACTAGACGACCGTCCGTCTTGGTGTAGTGTTTCGCACGATATCTGTAAACGTATGTATGTTTATCCGTTATCCTAATCGCCAAAGTACAAGCTCACGCTTAGTTTGGTTGATGAGGCATCTGTACTCATGTATTATAATATCTGTGGTTTGGTGAAGGTAATTGGTGTGTTTGTTGAAACAATTGGATTTTTCAGTAGAACCTCTAGAGCCCTACTATGAAACACACACTAAACGTTCGGCTCTTGTAATATCGCGATTATTGCTCTGTCATGCTGGCATGATGACAGAGATGGCTACAGTCTAACGAACATTTTCTTACCTGGTACGTGATCATTCTTTATGGTACTTAATTATATTGGAAGATGAGAGTTTAGGGTTGACAAAAAAGGAAGGAACACAGATCCTCATCAAAGCAATCTTAACGTGCCTAATTTTGTGTCATTACGTTTTACTTACGGATCTGACTGTTGGTAAACTAGCGCATTTAATCAAAAGTTACTTAAATTATATTGAGGTCTCAATAAGCACAGGTCAAAATATATTTTTTAACTACACATTAGAAGAAAATAAAATTTTTGAAATCTAAAGAAAAATACAAACAATTGATAACCAAAAAAAAAATATTTAAGGGTCAGTCTTATCGTTGTGATGAGGCACGCTTATTCGTAGAAACTAGATTACATATCGGTTGGTTAGTGTCTAGCTCCGTGGAAACTGCACAGATGGCAACCCTAATGTTCTTCTGTAAGGATAGATTGCTCACGTCTGTAGTTAAATTGAGTGTGAAATGTCTTCGTGAGTGATTGGTTTTTATTTTATCACCTACGTCACGGCGTTTTTTTACGGTAAACCGTAAAATAAATAGCAGAAAGGTATTATACAGGTATGTCTCATCATTATTAAAGATGGCTGCCTTTTTAGTAAAGCCACAGAATAAATAATAGTACTAGTACACGGATCATTTTAGGTAGAGACAAAGAATCAAATATTTAGGTTGATTGGTCAGCACATTCGACGTCAGAGCGTCGGTGGAGCAGTGGCTAGCGGGTTGCCTCTCATGCGGGAGGCACCAGTTCGATCTCACATGCCGCCATATACCAATGAGTTATGTACATTAGTTGTTTCACTAACCGATGCTCTTACGGTGAGGGAAAACATCGTGAGGAAACCTGCACATTCAAGCGACTGCATGTGTAACCATGATCTAAAACTGGTCAGGTTCCCCTGATAACAGGGTCACGGAGGTCAGATGGCAGTCGCTCCACTGTAATTACCTGATCTGCCACATCCTGGATCATGGTCAGCGGACCCTGCGTGCGAGTGCACAACCGGGATAACGCTAGGAGGATGATGATGGTCAGCACATTCGACTACACATTTTATCGCAAAACCACCCTTATTTTAACAAGATAGTGCAGTAAAGCTTGACTTGCTGTCGACTGAACTTTCTTTGAATCATTCTAAATTATGTAGATGTTGATAGATAATACCAAATTGGTTGAAAACCTTTCGTGGAAATGTAACAGTGACTACTTGATGATTCAAACGTTGCTTAGCAACTAAAATATAAAGAATGCAATAATTTCGACAATTAATTGGAGGCAGGCTTAATAGGTATAGCTACTAAACTAAAGTTAAAAATGTAAGAAGTTCTCTGACTTATGGGTAGAAGCTCTGTCTAGAGTAAGAAAGCCTACTTGAGTTGTGACAAAGGTTTATAATCTGTCGTGCACTCAGATCCGAAAAAATATTTCTCTGATATGAAGTCAAGCATATTTAACCCGACCATAGGGGATATGTGAACGTCGTCACTAGTGAACGCATACATATGTAATTTGTACATACGTTTGCTTGTCGTCACACCACAGAATAAGTGTCACATAAAAGTTTCCATTCCATCACAATTAAGGTTTTTCATAAAACGTGTGTTTGTTTTCATTCTTCTTCTCTTAGGACCTCTTAAAAGCTTAATACCAACAACAAGCCACGAAAAAGCAGTAATTATGTTTGCTTGTGATCTTATTTTGTTTGTAGCTCGGTTTGATGGAAGCTACTTGTAGTAATAAACAGCCAAAGCTTGGAGAAAACTGAAGGCGAAAGTTAAACACGGCAAATTAAACGCGGCGGCGCGCGCGCATAGGACTTGGCGATTCATCGGCGGTCTCTTGTGAGTGCACGTCTGGGGATCTGTTTCCATTGCACCAGGTCGAATGAAAGTATTGTTTATGAAACTAATCATGCATCATGTTGCCAGTGATAACTTTCGAGTGGCCACTTACATACAATGGACCGCAAGCAATGATCGGATCGGTTCTTGTAATGCGAACTTAAAATCACCAAAAAACTCATCACTTTATTAATTTGTCTTAAATTCAACACGAATTAAACTTCAGAGGAGTAGATGGCATGTTATAAATATTTAAATTATACTATTGCTATATTACATTAGGTAGTATGCTACTAAGCCGTAAATTATATTTATTTTTATAACTTAAGCAATTATTTTGCAAGTTTTTACGAATTCAAATTTAATTTCGCTCACAAAAATTAATCGACTGTGTCTTCCGGTATTATAAAAATAATTATAAGTTAAGCTGATTTCATCTTAACTGATGGTCAAATATTTGTTAAAATATTTCTATCGGATACATACGGGTATATTCCCCAAGTATTGATGAAATCGAACGCCGACTCACAGGCGTAGCAGGCACTTACAAAAACACGTCGACTGACTAACGTCCTCCGTAGCTCAGTTGGTAAGAGCCTTCGCCCGGATAGCGAAGGGAATTCAATTTGATTAAGCCGTAATTGTTTCGGTTTACCGAAGCCGTAATCAAAACCATAGGTAGGTAGGCCACACTAACGGTTTTGGTTAGAGGAAGTTAGCATTACTGTTAGAAATAGTCGTCGACGAATGCTTACAACACACAACAACTTTTCTGTTGAATTATCTTCCTGCTGATGGGATTTTTATCTAGCATTTAATTTTCAAACGACATTAAACCCGGACCGAGCTACAACGGAGCCGCAGCCCACGGCTCTTCTTAGTTAATAACACGCTTTACGACGGAGTGACGTCGCCATTCGTTTTATGTACGTTTACGTTTATTATCGGGCACGATTCGCCAGGTTATTTCACACACGGCTGCCCTAGCTGAAGCACTAGACGGTATATAGCTTTTGTTAAGAAAACGCTCACGTTTACAACTCACTTTGATGCCGGTAAAAAATATGACGCTTTTTATTACTGGCCGTATACAAATATCATTTTGAGTTGACTTTAAACAAGATACCTTGTCTGTTTAGTGCTGAAGTGAAATGCAAGACTTGGAAGATGAAACCTGGCAATAAAATTGTGTGAGAGCTTTTTTTGATGTCTGTTTTATACTATCTGCTGTTGCGGGGATTGAAAAACCATTAATTTCCTTCTAAAGATGGCTGTCTAGGTTCTGAAATCCTAGTTACTAAGTTACTATTCAGATAGTTAATGTTAGGTACCAACTCAAATAATAATCTATCTTTTGCTCGCGGCGCGGTGGGTGTTTCATTTTTTTGGTAGGTACCTATAAAGTTTTGAAAAATTCGGAATAAAGTAATACTGAGATATCCCACATACCTAAAAAACCGGCTAAGTGAGAGTCGGACTCGCGCTGGACGTTCCGTATAAACAAATTTTCGGACTTTTTCCTTGACTTATAATTCTAGACCTATGACTTTATAGGTTTTTATGGCCCTATAGGTTTTGATTCCCTTATGAAAGAATGTTAGAAAAAATATGTCTAAAATGCCTGTATCTTCGGATTGCGTCAACTTTAAAGCTAGATTCTTTCACAGTTTCAGGAGACTATAACCATAAGTATTTGATGTTAATTTCAACTTGCTACCTCCACGCGTTTCTGAGAAAAAGGGACAGACAGACGGACAACGGGGTGATTCTATAAGGGTTCCTTTTTTCTTTTCAAGCACGGAATCCTAAAAATGTATATTTAAATAAAATTTCCAACAACTTAGAAGCCATTAAAAATACACTCAAGAACATTACTGTGATTTTTATAAGAGTCCCCTCCATTTACATTTTAATCCCATACACCATAATTCAGCTGTCGAATCGTTTCTATAAACAAGTCGGATTAGCCCTAAAGCCTTTATTATCGTAAGATAAAAAAAACTGAGGGTAATTTTAAAAAGACCTCTCGTTTTACTAACAACCTCGTAATAAAAGAAGTGCGCAATGAACAATAACCAATTTGGAGGGAAAACACCGCTTTGGATATAGTCCATTGACATAAATAAATAATTTTCCTCGGCTTGGCTTACAGAAGGTACAGTCGGCTGAGAAAACCGATGAGTGGGAAAACCGAACTTAGTAGAGCGCAATAGACTACGCGATATTCAGACATTCTTAGCACCATCTCGCTCTTTCGATAGACAGACTTACTGGCTAACTCTTATTACTACTAGTCTTTGTAAGACAGTCTGAATACCGCGTAGTGTCATAAACGTAAAAAAAAAAATTTGCTCTTTGTTTTTCGTACAGTCATTACTTCATAATGTGGTGTACATTATGAAGTAATGACTTCTTTCGATAATAATTGTAAAATTGACAGCCAGGATGTCTAGTACCGTTGTTGTAGTAAAAGTTTTGTTTTTGTCAAAAATGTAGGTACTATACTCATTCGTCGTCGAATTCGTCTCATCTTTAAGAAGCTTTAAGATGCTAGGCTACTTTCAAGTCTAACATTTTTGAATAGGCATCTAAAAAAGACAAATCCAAGATGTGGTTTGAAACAAAGATGTTTTAATTATAATACTTAAAAAAATATGACACGCGCTAATCGATGGGACAAATGGATTATCACACTACACATTAGGTTCGTTCCGAAATAACAAAGTCTACTGTATATTTCTTTTTTTATAGTAATATAAGCATTTTCTTTGCAAGTGGGAGTCCCGCCAGAAGACGGTCGATAAATTTTTTTGACGAAATTATTACGTAAGAAAGTCTATAATTGTATATACATTTAATGAATCTTAATGAAATTAATTGTTACGTCTTAAATAAATAAATTGTTACAATATAATCTCTAAACGAAAAGGAAAACGATTTCTTCAATAAATACTGTGGCTGACTGTACGTCATTTCACAAAAGAATTTTCATTGTTATGGGCGCCACAAAAGAAAAAAACTCAAAACGCATTTACTGCGTACTCGAGCTTTGTTAAAATTTAATTCGATACCTTTATATCAAATTTCTTGGGGGCTGTGTTTAGAAAAATCTCATAGGAAATTTTGATGCCAGAACACAATACGAGTTGAAAGTTGCATAGAAAGATGTATTTTGTGAATTGAATACATTAAAACTAAATCGCTCTGAAGTTTTTTTTTTTTACTTTTAAATAGTATTTTTTTAGAATAACTTTATTATATTGAGAATTTTGAATCTTTTCGCAAGTTTGTTTATGAAGTTATAAAGCTCGGAAAGTTTTCAAGATTTCCAAGTAAAGCTGGAAAATAAAAGACCTAAAAATTGAGAAAAAAATATTTTCTTCACACGCACTATGCACGTAATATGATTAATTTCACTATTTATCGTATTTATTATTTTTGTTCATTGTATTTAGTATCCATATTTTTACTAAGCAACTTAAAAGCTCATCATTATTATTTCTGTAATGAATGCAAAGTATATTAAAAAAGTCTTTGAAGATAAACTTATATTCATTAAATTTAAATATAAATTACTTATTATAAAGTTGGCTTGTTATACGCGTGTAATATAATCCTAATTTAATTTTTAAACTTAGTACTAACTTAGCCCCAAAAGTGACGTAGAGTCTGTTACTCAGTTTCTCCTTATCCTCATCAAACGTCTTACCACAGCATTATACTGCCTCGTTGGTCTAGTGGTCAGCACGCTAAGTACTATCCACGAGGTCCCGGGTTCGAATCCCAGATCGGGCCGAAAGTGTTTGGGTTTGTCTGTCTTGAAATAACTCAGACAGCTCCGGAGTCAGAAAGTTGGTGGTGTTAACACCCCTGTGCCTCGGAAAGCACGTTAAGCCGTTGTTTCTGCACCTGATCTCTCTACGGTCATGTCGAACTGCCGTCTCACCGAATTATGAGAGTGAAGGAACAGAGAGTGCACCTGTGTATTACGCACACACTTGTGCAATATAATATCTCCTGCGCAGTTGGCTAATCTCTGTTGAGACAGGCTGCTGGAGCCGAAATACGGCTAAGAGGACATTATTATAGTTGAACCACTTTACACACTTGTAAAGTTGCAAATTAATCGTCAATAATTTCGCAAAGGCGCCAATAACTGTAATAGCTCTAGAAGTCTAATTATATTGGAAACCAAACCGCAACTTTGCGAAAGACAAAACTGTTCGACTCTTCGCGCTAGGGGCACTATTCTGGAGGATGTTGTATTAGGGAAAATTGAAAATCTATCTCTAAACTTTGAATTTGTGAACCTTCTGCTTGCGCTAAAAGAAATTACAAACAAACAAAATAAAGCTTAGACACTTTTGGTCACAAATATGTCGTTGCGTTATAAAAGTTCGTCGCTTGTCACCTGGTGAGACTGCCTTTTAGTTAAAAATAAAACTGATTGGTAACCAAGGCAATATTTTATTTGTAACTAACTAATGAATAAACTAATGAATCAACCATCATTGGTTTCATACAGTCCGTGCCGTCTGTTCATTACAGTCACTGAAGCTCGGGAGGTAATTCCAGTTCAGTATTACCGGTCCGGCAAAACTACTGTATTCGGCGTATTAACTATTATAAAATCTGTGGTAGTGTGTACTAGGGCAAAGTGACAAAGACGCTAAGGTAAAAATACATATGTCGTTATAGAGTAGGACCCCCTTGCCACCTCGTCGGGCCAGACAAAGTTCTGTTATCTGCGAAATAATGAATCCAATTACTTCACTCAAGATCATCTCTCACTTGCTACTTCGTTAATAACTTCGGAATTTCCGATCGGAAGATAAAGCCAATAAATATAATATTACGAAGAACAGCACAAGGTATTCAAAACTTTGTCATAGCAATTTTTTTTTTCAAAACTCGAGTAAACAACAATTTAATGGTATGCACGTAATTTCTTGTGCTCAAACTAACATCGCTAACAATGTTTCCAGCCATCAAATGCATCTAACGTTTTTTTTTTCATTAAGCCATTTTCATTAGTCATAAAGCCAAATTTTCAACTTAACCCTTTCGCTGCCGCAGGTGAAAGTGTCAGCTGTCTCTGGAGCGGATGAATCACTAATTACTTTATCATCAGATTCAACATTTTTAATCTAACTCCACTATGAGAGGGTTAAAAATTGCGAAACAAAGTAGACTGTGTATTTTTTTTTTACTTTTTAAGTTTAAATTAATGACAGTGGACGCTAGACGCTTTTTTTTATTAAAAAAGAAATGGAGCTCGAATTATAAGTACTCGTACATAGCTACTCGTAAAGTGTCAACAATAAAATATTACATAATCTTGTATAGTATGGACGGTAAATAAATAAAACTAAATATTTTTCGTTGTATACGTATCTTTAATTTTAAAAGATTTAAGAATTAATTGTTCTGTTTTTTTACAGTGAATGTTAAGTTTGGGCACATAACTTCATTGCCATTTGGAAGCCATTCATTATTTTTATCTTCCAGCTACAAAGTATTTTGGGTGTGCAAAATGAAACGACGCTTAAGTCACTATTGCAAATTTATTATGTGCAGATGTTGCAACTCTTTTTTTAGGTTTCGAGTGCATTTTAATCGTCTCAGATAGTGTTTTGGCTACATGAGAGACATCTGTGCGACTGTTGAGCAATAACACTTTGACCTTAAAAATTAAAACATGTATGATTTGACATTGCCGCATGTACGATATTTACCAAAGTTTAACGGAGTTTAGGAGCTTAACATTGTTATTTTTTTACAAAATATGATGAACATTTGTGCGACCAGTGTTTGTTCCTTTAAGACTTTACCAAAGATCAAATAGTCCATCAACAAAATACCTTGTATACAACTCAACTATAAATTACTACATTGTAATTTATAGTTGAGTGATTCTTTATCTTTTCAGGAAATCAATTTTCCTTTACTGTGAAAAGTGGTCACACCATCAAAATATTACCTTCTTGCATGCGTTAAGAAGACTAGCTTTTGAACAATATACGAACCTAATCCGTAAGTAGGGTTCAAAATATTTTATTAGTGTAGTTTTAGTTTTACATTAGTAAAAACCTCCAACAGGCCTAACGTCTAATTTGAAAGCTATCGGGTTTGCGATTGCAATGCCAAAGCAATAGCTTGTTTTTTTTTTAATTTTGAAAGTTATCTCAAGCTATAAGGGTAAAACTTTTATAAAACCGTTATCGCTTTTATAAAAGTTTTAACTATACCAATTTAAATAGCAATTCAGTTATGCGGCCTAACTGTACTCTAAGGCTAATTCCGCGCAGATGGGCTACTGACCATCGCCATCAGTGGCTGTCGCGCGCCACCCTTTGGTCCCGCGCAGACGAAGGTGGTCAGTGGCTGCTACAATATACACTCATCTGCCAGATCCTTTGATAGATGTTTTGTCAAAAAGCGAGTGGCTGCCACCGGTGGCATGTCGCAAACACTCAGTCCAGAGTGACAGCCACTTGCTTCACGTGTGCGGCGACGTATTAAAATATATTTTATACAGCTTGCCACCTGTCGCTGTGGTCAGTGGCCTATCTGCGCGGAGCCCAACTCTCGTAGTAATATAATACTAAGGATACTTTTTTCTAGCGTCCATTCAATTTTGGGTGGCTAAAAAAAGTCAGCCTATTAGATCCCACTGCTGGGAAAAGGCCTCACCTCAACTATGAGGAGGTACGAGCCATACTTCACCACGCGTGGAGGGTAACGAAATTGCATAGCATATTTGGGTGGCTAATATGCTACGCAATTTCGTTAGCAAAATGAAGTTTTTGCCAATACAATCAACTGAATTATTTTAAAATTACTAAGTATATTTATTTTATTTTCTTTGCCACAAGGGCTGTTTGCCACGATAAATATTTGCGAGCGGAGTGCGTAGGCGGCTGCTACGAAATCAAGTAGACGAAGCACTTGTTACTAAGAAATAAGATAAACATTTTCAAAGTCTACTGAAAGTCACTAGAATCTAAAAATAATCTTATATATGTAAGATATTCAATGTTCAGAAGAAGAAGAAAAATGTTCAGATGACAGCACGTCAACATGTATAATCTGATGACTGTACCCTGTATCTGTTTTTAACGCTACGAATATAGTGTGTGTTTGATTAATTATCAAGTTTGATTGCCTTATTTCGTTGTGGCAGATTTAACAGCAATCCATACAATTTTGAAGAAAAAGACTTCCCTAAATAAAATATAATAAAATCATCTTGAGATAAAGAGCAGTAAATATATAAGTAATTAAGTTGAAAATGATTATTTTGTTGACATAAATTGTCAATCGTTGAGTGTTAACCGATCCGTTGATTCTCGTTGACAAATTTTAATATCGAATCGTGTAAACCTCTTTGTGTCATTCACACAGCTTGGTCTGAGCCGGCGTCGCTATTGTATATCATAGGCCCTACTCTATAAATAAAGTCTATGTTTTCGACTACACTCAGCTCTCTCACACGCGCTGTGCTGCTGGTATTAGTGAAAGGGACAAATAAATCCATTTCAAGAAATAGTTCACAGTTGCCTCACGTTCGTAACACCACGCCGAAACCGTTCAGACAATAGAAACTTGATAACTATGATGATGACACTCAAATATTCATAGGTGATTCCATTAAGTCTGGGGTCTACGTGTGCTGGGTTCTAACGTGATGAAATGTAGCATAGAATGTAAATACATGCCAAATGACTGTAACAACAATTGGTTTGGGCTATTGTAAAAAAATCAATTTTGTAATATTAGAATGGCCTTTGTTTTTAGATTACTTAAAGGTCAATGCTACCAGTATCAATGACGGCTTTAATATCTTCAAATAATTTACATGTCTTTTTAGAATTTGAAGTAAATTTTGATCAAATATTAATTGAGTTTTTATCTAAGTACATTTTAAATTGCAAGATTCTTATTAACTTTTAATTTCAATTACGAAAAATCTGATTCTATTCTTTGCTTGCTTTCTTTAGTTTTTCAAAAGCTTCAAGTCTGCATTTACCAAAACCTTTTTTGGCTTGAATCGTTTCTATTTTTACTACTTCACCTGTCCAGGGATGCTGGAGTCCCTTCTCGGCGATTGATTTAAACGATAACTAGTTTACAGGAGTGATTGTGTCGGCTAGACATTTGTAACAAGCGGACTGGGCGGGAATCAGAAGCCTTACTCCGGTTGACTATATACGTGTTTTCAAATGTAGCCGTCTCTGTCACTCACGACAGAATGACAACGCGAACGAGCGTGATGGCTAGACTCGAAAATGCTGACATCGTCAGAGTAGGGCCTCAGTCCCTCAGGAACTTTGAGTTGGTTTCATCATTTTGATGGAATTTGAGGACTTTTGTTTTAACTTCGGGCTTCAGGGCCACTCTGATTGAGTACTTTTATGCAGAGTCATCAAAGGAAGTCTTTGCTAATAGCCTAATATATCTATGAACTTGATTGCAGGTTTAAATCTTTTGTAAATACTGATTGTGAAAGAAGTGTTTTGATTTATTTTCAGATTATTCTTACTCTGCCACTTTTGGAAAACACACCCAATTTAAATAGCTTTTAATTAGGTAAAGACGCAAAGCACGTCAAGGTAAACAATGTAGCTTCTTATGCAGTTGCAAAAGAGGTCCGATATGCTGGCTAGTGTATTACTTATTTATTTTAACAAATAACTATTTCGGGATAGTCACTCAGTAAAAAGAAAGTAAACGTCAGGCTTGTTATGTTAATATTTTATAAATATTTAAAATAATCATGTATTTCCCTCCTTTTAGGGTTCCGTACCCAATGTACACGTAAGTACAAGTAAACGTAAAAACGGGACTCTATTGCTAGGACTTCACTGTCCATCTAGACAGATGGACAGTGGAGTCCTAGTAATAGAGTCCCGTTCGATATACATGATATCATGAACCGTGATTGCTTAAACACTAAATAATACCTAGATGGACTAAAACACAATAAAATAAATATTAAAGCGAGGCTTCCACTTCCACACATCAAACATGATTTTTGCAATTATTTATCGATATTTATAACGGCACTATGTAGAGACATTAAAAGAGAATGGTACGGAACCCTTCGTGCGCGCGTGCTTTATTGTTAGCTCAGCAATAGAGTACCGGCACCTGCATTATTATTGGTCTTCATAGTGAGTTGAAGCTTCTGAAATCATCGCAACCACGCGACCATTTTATAGTAAACCGCTGGATCTAGCTTCCGAAAATCGCCAAAACGACCATCGCTGTCGCTTAAAATATGGTTACGCCCTTATTGCGAGCCGCTTGGAATATGGTTAGGCCCCTTTTGCAAGAGTACGGTTATTCAGGAGCAGTCATAATCCGGCGCATGCATCGGATATTGCGTTTGCCAAGCGACCATTGTCCACCGGCTAATATCAGGCTCAGACGGTTTCGCTCACCGGTCCTGGGTAAGTATGTGGATAAATTTGTAAAGCCGTTTACTCGTGATACATGTATTATGAATTCATAAACAATTTCCCTGGGATTAAAAGCTACATGAACTGAAACACGATATTGGGTGCAGGTGCAAGTTGTGTTTCTATGAGACATCTAAAGGTTCTTACAAGTTATTCAATCAAACAGATTAGACGTACATAAACTATCAATACTAACTGTTATATCATAGTCATAACAAGTATGAGTATAAAAAGAAGCAGTAAGATGGTATTTTTCCAAAGATGTCGGTGTACCATTTATTATGGCCTTTTTGATGAGGGCCAAAGTCTGACATTATTAGTATCCTATAACTGTCCAATGTTCGTCTCGGCATCATTTCTGTTCTACAAAATTATTAAATTATCTCTTCCGCTTGTATATTCTAATTTCAACATCCACTTATGACGCTGATAATTAAAATATAACCACATTATAATGTTATGCAACACTCGATCATAATTAAATGTGTTTGTAAACTTGATAATGAAATAAAGCAGAAAAGCATTTGTGCTAAGAATAGCTTTTAATCAATTGTTAAATTATAAATACTTTTGTCAATACGAGTAACACAAATAGTGAAATATGATTCACATGAATATACATATTCCTCAATATAATACTAATTTGCAATATCGTCTCATTAAACGAGCTGTAATCATGTCTACAACCATTGTCTCGCTTAAAATTACCGAACATATTTGCCAAACAAAGCAAGTTTGATTTATCTAATAAAACAGCGATAAAATATGAGTATAATAAGCCCTTTATAAGTAACAAATAATGAGTCATGTAATTTGATGGAATAAATGCATTATTATTATTTTTTTACAAGATTATATCTTTCTCCGTCAAAAGATGGGTGTTTATAACCTCAGGCGAGGGCCTCAACCAAGCGTCAGAGGGTGTAGTACTGTGGAACCAGAGGACAAGAATTTGCGAGTGATACGGCATTATTATAGTCTTTAAGATGTTGTACAATGTAAGACTAGACCACAAACTCACATACAGAGGTGTATTCCTGTGAAATATTTCTCAAAAATTTTAATTCATATCCCTCTCAGGTCATGTCAGCAGTCGGATAGCCATATCAAATTAACGAGCTACGAAAGTGGAGATACAGGGAGTGTATTACGCATACCATACCATGTTTCATGCAAAAAAATATTTTATTCCATTTCAGAATTCAAAAAGGCCGTAGCTGTATTTATTAGGAGGCTCTCTATTTGTATTTATTTTACTCAGTATTAATTAATAATCCAGGCTCGATTTCCCCGCAACGTCCATCTCGTCCGGTCCGGCGGCGCATTGTGCGTGTTCCGGCGTGTCGCGCCGGTCACCGGAAAATTTGACGCACGCTGATAAATCGTGTGATTTTGGTGGATTTGTGAATTAACAAGTAAATTGACATGACTATCGTAAAAATATAGGACCCTGGGCCTGTAGCCAAGTGGCAATTTATTGTCAAGCGAAGTTCGTTATCGCTAACAAAATGTATGAAACTGACATAAGCCATCAAAACATCACGTGGCTCTTGCATACATATTTTGACATTTCATTGGCGATAGCGAAGTTCGCTCCAGAACGATTGCCATTTGGCTACGGGCCCTGATGTTATGATTTCAATCGCCTAACAGGTAAATTGACATGACTATCGTAAAAATAAAGGGTCTGATGTTATATTTTTAGTGGCCAAATAGGCAATCTTCTAGACCTAGCAAAAATACCGGAAAATAACTCGCATCTGAAATGCTGCAGGGACAGTGTATACCGTTAGCACTGCAGATTCAGTGGAACACCACATGGAATCATTAAAGAAAATAGGCTTTGAAAGATAATTTATTTTGGTGCTTTCCCTATGTATTTTTTTTCATAGTGTTAATAGTAGGTTTTTATTGGGTTTTCAAAGTTTGTTCACTCATGTTATTTTATTAACACACGGCAACACATACTCTAATCTGTCAAATTTCCGCGACGCAACTTCGCGAAGTTGTAAAGAGTTCAATATCATTTAGGACATTCTGACACATTTGGGTAAGTGCTGTCGACTATATCTAAGTAGGTACTTATAGTTTAAAAATAAATGTATTAAGTCTTGCCAAGTCATATCTAGCATAAAAAGTATCAGAACGCCAAGATTTTAAATAGAGTCTACGTCGAGCAAAGCGTTCGCGACAATAGGATACTCAGGCTCATACCCTATTCATAATAATAAATGCACATCTCCGAGCAACCATACGTTTTAAATTCATGAAATTCTCCAGTGAAATTCTTAAAAATGATGTCAAATGCCGCGTTTCGCTGCAAATATTGAGCGCGGTATCCGACAGCGTCGTGCACACTGTGCGAATACACTGTGCACCCTGCACAGTGGTAAATATCATAAGCACCTATATGCCTTGTAGAATGCATGGAAATGTATGTCCGTGTGTATTTATTAATTGTTACTCATCTTTTCTGTAGAGCTATTTTGTAGATTTTGTAGAGTCGTGCGATTAACTGCGTCAACATTGCTATGTAATAAGGAGAGAAAAATATAATTTTTAATTATTATACATTTTGCTTTTAAATGCTAGTTTATTCAGAGAATTTTGCATTTGTCCGGTAACTTGAATACAATATTGATTTATTAATACAATGTGTATTTATTTACTCAGAGTGTTGTATGAACAGAGAATATTATTGTTTCGTAAGGTAAAAAATATACGAACTCTGAAATATTAAACTAGTGCACATGTTTTTTACAAACTTAGGTACAATACAACATTGAAATCCCAAGAGAAGCAGGTCGTTCACGCTTGTATCCATTCCGAGCACGAAACATCTCCATTTTATATTGAACGTGGTTTTTGAAATATCGTATCACTGGAGTGTAGCTAAGCGAAAAAGTATAGAAGCAGATAAAAATAGGAAATATAATTAAATATCTTTATCTATGTACGATAAGTGCAAGTATTCCTTAAAATGTTTGCAGATGCTTGCTATGCTAAACTCCGAAATACCATAGCAATCACTGTTTGGTAGGTACCTGCTTTCTAAATTTGAAAGCCCAAGAAATCATTTTTATGAAACAGCGGGCGGTCTTATGATCCTCAAGGGGTTAAATTACTTATCTATTAATTGAAATCACGTGTTTTAAACACTATCCTTTTAAAAGATAAATCGCAGATAAGTTAATCGCAGTTACCTTTATTGAAGACATTTTTCTTTTTAATAAAGGTACTAAATATTTAACCTTCCATATGAGGTGCCATAAAAGTAACAAAAAAACTTCGTACTTCGTATGGTTCCTAATACCATCAAAAAAGCAAGACAATATAATAAATAGCCGCTTCGATTTTATGAAGGTCTAAGGTTGACCGGTACAGAGTGCTAATGGCATTATGTTATGCCATGTATACCTACTATTGTTTTATTGAGAAATTTAATAATTATGTGCTGTAAAATATAAAGCTACCCTCAAACGTGGATTCTTCTAAGCTTTCGCAGCCCACCGCTGACATGTCTGAAAAGCGGAATGTAAAGGCAGACGGCTGGCGGTCCTTCCTTTGAGTTTGCAAGTTTTTTTGCGAACCGCTACCAATATATTGTGAGCTGTTACTCGATCAGTTTGCAGTTGACGTGTGGCGGAGAGCAGTTGGGGTTTGTTTGAATATTTATTATTATTTTGGGTCTAGAAAGAATGGCAGAAAGCGATTGGTCCTTTGTGGCGACTCTAATTGTAAAGGCGAGCCAGCATTTCACGGCATATGCCTTATCTCAACTTAAGTAGTATAAGAGTGATTCTTCGAGGGCCGTTTTTTGGCGGTCACACGTTCATAATTCCTGACCCAATTAATAAACAGCTTCGAAATCAACTTTAAATGATTTTCTGTTTATTTATCTACACAGACATAGTTTAAAACGTAAAATAGGGCTTAGAGATATTTTTTAAATAATATTTTACCGCCAAAATCGGGAGCAAAACCGGAGTTCTCCGCGCGTCCGCACGACCTCGCGCTCAGTTCAACCACTAATATCTTTATTGTTTGTTGTGTTATGTACACATACTATATATCAAAAAATATGTAAAAAGGCCAAGATTGATCATTCAAAAAACAGTATTGATATCGTTTAAACAGAAAGAGTTAGAAAATATTTTGTCTCGGTCACACGATTGTGGTAGATTCGTGAACGCGACATAAAAAGGATCATAGCTTCAAAGAGCCTCAACTTTTAGACACGCTTAATGGCCCTACGGAAACTTTAGTTTCATTACAGCATCATTGGAGGACAAATGCCTTTCTTATCGCTATGATATAGAAATTACAGGCACACAAATTTATCAACTTTTTTCTGGCAACCTTTTGAAGAAACCCTTCATGGTTAAATTTTAAAGACGATAGAATGATTTAGATGCAAGTGTTAAATATTTTGTATTAAACCCCTTTTCAATTTCGTCGTCCGCTTTTTAGTTTTTATATTTGTCAAAAAGCCACTTGTAAACTTTTGAAAATGTAAAATTTTCGTAACTTTCGTGGCATGGTTTTCGTGGACATTTGACCACGAAGGTTATCTTTCACTCCACGTAAGGTTACAAAGGTCTATTTACGCAATCTTAATTTACTTCTTTTTCAGTCTCTAGATGTTTTTAAAAAACCATGTTAACGTTTTCTCCCAAAATTATTTACAAACGATATTTTGAGTAGGTTTAAGCATGAATTTTTCTTGTATTCATCTATTTTAGTCAAATATGGTTGATATGCCTAATTGATTGAACTCTGATGTTCTACCAACTAAATAAATGGTTGACTTATGAATTTATCGATGTCAATAAGGAAAGTTCTCCATAGAATTCATATACGAATAACTTGATAAAACACTGCCCTTGATTAAATGTATGCACATGTGAAATAAAAAGATTTGGCATAAACAATATATCACACACTTTTGATAATTAGCATCACACACTCAGTTGGCGCAAAGAAGATGGAGGGTCTTGGCAGTTGGCACAATGCATGTCTTCAAACAAGTGAGCCTTAAAATTAACTTGGGCCAGACGAATTTTAGTTGAATTCCCGTATCCAAGTGGCACCCACTCTTGTATCTATTGGAAACGGAAACTGTGATCTACAGTTTTAGACAACAGTACAGTAGTAACAGTACGTATTGGCAAAGGTGGGCAAAGTGATTTTTTTGGGCAGGTTCACCTTAGCTTGAGTCCGAAAAAATACGCGAGGGCATCATTTTGAACCAAATACTTCAGTGCTTGAAAACGAACGACTACAACCAATCCGAAACATGGTCTCTTACCATAGGCGTTATAAAAAAGTTTAAGGGCACACAACAAGGTGTTTGGTGTTTCTCCACGAATTGAAGAGATACGAAAAAGAACTGAAGTAATAGACTTAGCCCTGTAGATCACTAAGCTCAAGTGATAGTGGGCAAGGCACAATGCAGAAAGGTTCTTGATTGGATACCATTTGGTCAAGAGCGTAGCGTAGGGCGTCCAGCAAGATTAAAAGACGACCCTGCAAATAGTGACCGACCGAAGTTTTGGTTTCGGCCAGTTTCGAGTAAAAATTGTGTTTCGGCCAAAGTTTCGGTTTTGGCCAAAAACAGGCAAAAACTTCGGCTGCGCCGAAACTTTCATATACTTCAATAGTCACGGTCTGTTTTGATAAGTCCTAGCTTCGGAACGGAAGTTTCTTCTTGTGCATCGTTTTACCTTTCAAATGTTTGCGGCATTCACAAACGCACAGTTTTAGTAGAATTTATAGTTTAATTTAGTAAATTATAAAAACACGTCAGAATAAACTTGTGCAATTGTTGTGAATTTGCAATAAAATAGTACTTCTATTCTACTAGCGACTATACAATGTCAATCTTTTTTTTAAGGAAGCTTTTGCCTTTCAGGCATGTCAGCTCTATCGTAACTTAAAGCTATTATTAACAAAGTGCTTAAATCTAAAGATGCCATTTTAAAGTGTTGTATTTCTATTTATAGCTATCTTATGATAAGGGCATAGCCAAAACACTTTAAACAATACCCACATCTAATCAATTAATTTGTTAGGACAGCAAGGGTTGCATATCATTAAAAACATTACATGTGTAACAAAAACATACAGGTGTTTCTGTTTGTTTCGTGAGATATACAAACATACCAAATGGAGAGCGTCCAGACAGCTATAAATAAACCAGGATAGTCTTGTGCCAAATTCCCTTTTCCCTTGTTATAACTAAACTGTTCTACATATTTAATTTTTTGTAGTCGTCGGATTTTCATTTTAGTTATAGCATGGATAGTACATGGTTATAGCAACGTAGCCGCCCTTAAGCTATTTAGTGCAACTTCACTACTGCAGCTCCTGTGAAGTCAGGCTTAGCCTTTATAAATATCCAGTAAAGGTGCTTATTTGCCACGCCGTCCCAAAAAAAACTACTCTACTTCGATCCCACAACGAATTAAATCACATAAAAATCATTAATATTTTTTGCAAATCTTTGCAAACTGCGACTATTGTGCGTAACAAGAATATTTCACTTGCACGTAAATGATCAATGTTATACTTTAAAATATTGTTTTAAGTGAAAACGTGATAAAAAAATGCCATCTAAAAATTAACTATAACTAATACTATACTTTGTTACGGAAAGCGCATCTACAGGTTCTTTGACACAAAAATTTGCGCTCGTTTTGATCGCGACTTTTGAACTTAGGTTGTGTTGTAATGAAGGCAGTTTTGACAATATCATTGTACATCAATGTCAGAACTTCATCATTGTCATTTGAAAGACATGCTCTGCTCTGTTGCTCTGTTTGCGGTCACGATTCTTCGATTTTCCAAAAATGTTTGCGCTAGCTCTGATTGCACTTGCTAGCCCGTGAGTTTCGGTTTCGATTTCAGCCAAAACTGACACCGACGCCGAACCTTCGGTTTCAGTTTCGGCTGAAAATCGTGTTTCGGTCGGACACTACCTGCAAAGGTCGCATGATTGCACTGGATACAAGGCGCTTGTAACTGGTCACGTTGGAATTCTTTGGGGTAGGCCTATGTTTATCAGTGGACGTCCTGCGTCTGATTATGTTGTTGATATGCAAATGTGCATTTAGTACATAAGCTAACAAAAATAAACCTTATTTTTGTGATCTGCTCACAAACCCTTTGATTTTATTTCGTCGTCAAACCGAAACCGTTTGCTATATATAATGTTAAGAGATTTATTTATTAATGCTTTTCATGCTCTTTACTAGAAAAAAACTGTTATTTTTTGTAAAAGCAGATATTCTTTTAGTTATGTAGGTTTTATTTGAAATATTTTTATGTCATAAAATGGAACTTCGCTGTGATAATACGTTTCGTAACTTTCGTGGGTACCGAAATTTCAAAATTAAATATCGGAGTGAATAATAAACCGATTTGTTTGATTCCAACAGAATTCAATAAAATTTAACACCTTCTTTAGTGTAGTATTTTTTTCTTTTCAAAAAAACTTAAACTAAAAATCGCCACGAAGGTGACGTGGAGAATGCTTTCCGGAGAATCACTCATAACTGCAAGCAATAATGTTATTGGTATGTAAAGTAAAAATCAACCTAAGGTAATTTCAAAACCATTTAGAGATTTTATGCCCATAATCACTATACAGTTAGGTACTTGTACCACCAAAAATTTAAAGATGAAGAAAATTTAAAGAGAAATAAGAAAGGCTTATTTTTATGAAAATACTGAGTATAATTTATTTATCATATAAACGCCTTTCTTACTTAACGCACCGGAAACCAACATATGGCGTTTCTATTTGCATGTGTGAAAGTTTTCAATCGAGAAAAAAGTCTGCTTCCAAAGATCCTGTAAATATGAGAGAAAGTCGTCATAGGCATGCTTATGACGTCACAAGTTTACATTTTCAATAATTAATTACAAAATGACTACTGAATATAAAAGTCAAAATACTATGAATATAAAAGTCATATCACTTTCCTATTTTAGTCTTTACTTTAACAAAATTAATTAAACATATTCCTCAAAATTTACTTTACATACCGAATTGGTATTCTGAAAACGACGCTAATTGTAAAGCCTAGCTTGTCAATGACTCATTTCAACTAACTATAAGAGTAGTTTGAGCATCGTTAATGTTATGTGATGTGTGTGGGTGTCTGTAGGAATATGTCCGATATATAGATAATAACCTCATTGTCAGATGATATTTGATATCGTATCAGCTCTAACAAGCCTTTTAGTAGACGTCTGTTAACGTATTGTCCGAAGCAGGTTACTTTATTAAACGTCACTATTATGTTCAGAAAAGTCATTCACCTAATCAAGACCGCGTTATAGATTTTTTAACTTTGGTAATCAATACCAATATAATACATCTACCAAATGCTACAGGCTAGTTCGACGCTTAAACCAGAAGAACAGAGTATGAAATCTTGATCCCAATTCTTCAATACGGCAATCAAGATCTCTAACTTAATCAATATTAATTAAATGCGAGAAACATCTCTATTTTATTATTCTTGCACTTGTTGCAAAAAGTCTTGTAATTTTCTAACTTGCAAGACTATCTTGTCGCTAGCACCCGATCCATCACGTTTTTTCTCGCCCCTAGGATTCTTTTCGTATAACTATAAAACTCTAATTTCGATGTCATCGTATAATGGATTGGAACGTCTGAGACCTCGAAGCAAAATTTAATATTATGTTCAACGATCTCCCAGGTAGAAAAGGTGGAAAATAGTGCTGGAAGAAACGCTTTCTCAAATATCCCGTTTTATTTTCGCACCTCTAAAAGTTTTTACATTGTTGTTGGAGTATTTTTGTGAGAAAAAGTGAAGCTTTGTTTCTAATGAGGTTTTTAAGTTGTTTGGCATGCATAGAAAAGTTCGGAAGTTTATTTAACCTAAACATGCGGCTAGACCAAACGAGCGAATGCTTATTCTATCCCATTCCATAGTTTTTTTTTGTGTAAAAGTCCTTTCGACGTGCTTGCTTAGTCATTATTATTCTAATTATGAGATTTCGATGTTGAATCCTTTGAATCTTCACGACTTACGTACCTCGTGGCCGAGTAGCTCACACGCCCGTTTTCATAGTGTAGGCATATCTGAGGTCCCGGGTACGATACCCCAATTCCCTATAGAAAACTATATTTTCTATGGGTACATTGTCTCCGGTCTGGGTGTTGTGGTACCACCCTTGTTTCTTATTTAACGCAAATGCTTTAGCAATTTAGTTGGAATCAGAGCAATGTATTTAGTACCTTTGCTTTATTTTTATGGCGAGTGCTATGTACGAGTATATCTATAATTAGCGAATTTACAAGAACAAATATTGTGTACTCTAAGTAAGTTCTGTGTAGGCACATTGTGCTGTTGATGTAATTAAATAAATAAAATAAAATTTATGTGATGTTGTCCAATATTAATATAAATTATGCTGATTGTCTTTTTGCAAACAATAATAATTCTATTTTATTTTTATGGCGAGTGCTATGTATATCTATAATTAGCGAATGTACAAGAACAAAACATTGTGTATTCTAAGTAAGTTCTGTGTAGGCACACTGTGCTGTTGATGTACTTAATTAATTAAATAAAATAAAATTTATGTGATGTTGTACAATATTAATATAAATCATGCTGATTGTCTTTTTTACAAACAATAATAATTCCATTTACTATCCTCATAAATGGTAGTCATAGATAACAAATGAACTTCGGCAGCAGGCATCACTATCGGCCAGCGCAGCACGATTGTCGCGGGATGGCAGCGGCCACCGTTTGTCTAGACGCGCCCTCTGGCGGCCACTAAGCCGTTGTTATTACATTTTGATGAGTTGTTCACGATTTAGTTACGACGTTTAATAAAGTTGTGAGTGAGGTTTGGGACGTTGAAAAATTGGCCTTGCTCACGTTGTCTTTGTAATTAAACGACCCAATATATTTGTGCCTTTTGGCGTAGAGACTATGGGCTCTTGGGTGTCTATGGGTGGTCTATGGGCTCTCTCCTTTTCCCTTAGTTTTTACAAAGATCTTTGCAAAAGGTTAACTGATGCTACTGGTGATCCAAAGGCTGGTAGCTACTTTGGGCAAAGAATTTGTATTGTCATTAAGAGCTTTTCCTATGCAGCCCGCCTTTTGAGCACCATTCCTTTCACTGGCACTATTGGGGCTGATAAACTTTAAATATATATATATATATTTTTTTTTTTACATTTGAGATTGGTTTTAGCTTAGTTTAGTGTTATATGTTTGTAATGTCTTTAACAAATAATACACATTTCCAATTTACTTAGAAGGACAACGACCCAAAGAAACGCTTTATTTTAAGAAGCCATAAATATGGTTATGCTATGGTACGGTCGGAAAAGAAAGTCTTCTAGCAGTTTTGACAAAATGTCATGTGTAAGTAAAATAGCGATAAGGTTGAACTTACTCATTACTTTTTTAACAATTTAAGTGATCCATGCACTATTGCACATGACGTATTATTAGTAGTAGCTGTCAGAATATTTCTTTTTGCATTCCCACGCGGTTGACTGGTAGAGAATGCCTTAAGGCATTCAGTCCGCCAATTGTACTTTTTTTTTGGTACAATAAATTTTAAATAAATAAATGTTTTTGCATGGGAAAATCAGATTTTCAACCTTAGGGTGATAAACCACTTTCTCGGCCGGCTGTACTAAAAGGCATACTTTGATGGAAGCATGCATTCTGTATTTTTTTATTCAGTGATCTGTGGGATCGTTCACTTAGAAAATATTGTGATTTTTATAACAAGTAGGTAATACTACCCACACATACAGCTCGCCACAAATTCAAATTGGTACTAGAATAACCACTACTAGTTAATAAGTCTACATGATATTGCATGGGCAAATCGTATCTATCACTGAGCAGATTAGCCACGGGTAAGACAAGGATGCCACTAGGCTATAAAAGTTTCCCGATGAAAAGTGAGCTTAGTCACGAAGTCATTATTTCAACACAAACCCACTAAAACTAGTCAATATTGGACAGGGCCGTAATTAGCGGAGGGTGAATTTTTTTCACTAGTGATTTCATTGGGTTGATATCCAGTTGCACTTAAAGTCAAAATGTTTGACAAAACATCTGAAACTGATGTTTGTCTTAGGTTGATTTTAAACCCAGACAGCTTTGACATAGCCATTGCCGCTCACTTACTACTACATTTTACTTTTTTTACAAACAAAAGTATTCGCAAAAAGTGCAAAACGGAAACAAAATCATTTATTCGTTAAAATATATTCGTTATAAGTATACAAACAGATCACTCACTCACAGATGAAGAAAGAAAACAAAAAAAGCGGGCGAAAAAAATATATTGATAAACATTTACAAACCTACAGTAATATCAAAATCTTCTGCCAGTCTTTGTCTACTGAGCTACAAATTACCACACTTCGCATTTCCCGGGAAGATACCCTGGATCCCTCCCTGGAGTGCGCTCGCCCGCGGCTCCAATCCGGTAATCGGCCGGACGCGCGCCGGTTGCCGATCAGGACTGTCAGATTAGCCGGATAAAACGAACGCCTGGCCGGTTACACGCTGTGAACTAGTGGAGGATGAAAGTGTCATAAATATCGTCCTTTTAGTGTGACTACACGACTTAGTAAAGTTAGTGAGGTGGTATTAAATTAAGTGGTCTTTGGAGAGTACTTTTGAAAACGTCTCATTATTTTTATAACGGGATTTGATACAAATGCCAATGTACAAGGCTTTTTCTTGTCAGGTCAAAATGCTGTTACCTTCAGTAAAAAGGGATCTAACTCGACTTAGATCGAAATTGATTTTATTAGTTATTATTATGAATCTCTAAAAATTTGCCATTTATTAGTCACAAAGTTTTTCAAATTTCACTGTCAGACGTCAAATTTTCAACGCGTACCCATGTAACGTACACAGGAAAACAACTGTTAATGTCATTAGTATAAAAAAACGAAGTGTAAATTAATCCAGGTGCAGAGTCCAACCAAAGAAAAGTACTTTCTATCGCATTGAAAATTTTGATGGAAGTATATTTAATATGTTCTTGCTCACCCAACTCAACTACAAACTAAGTTTATGGCAAATTTGGACGCGTTCTGGGAAACCCAATGGCTGACAGCCCTAATAAGTTTTCTTCTAAAGCAATTTCAGAGGTCATACCACAATAGACAGATTTGGTTTCATACTTTGTTTGATAGTTGTCCATATTTTTGCCCATATGCGTCTTTCTTGCGCCCGCTGGTTTTTAGGCTTGAGTGAGCAGGATGGCGGGGCTTGGAAATACGTGAATGATACAGAGTGGGAGCTCTACTTCGTGTAATACGCCATTATAAATCGGTCAGACATCGCTCACGTTATTGAAACCTAACGAAACGTGATACTAGATTAGTTTTCGTTAAAGAAATAATAATAGGAAAGCCGCGATGAAAATTTTCGAGGAATTGATGAATTGGAAGGAGTTTTATGTTGGAAAAATATTTCTGCTTAGAAAGTTCTAGACTGAAATTTATAAGCTTATTTATAGCAACCAATTATTATTAAATGGGTGTGCTATCAATGAAAAATCATTTTATATGTGTATAAAAACCTACGCTGGTTGGTTTTAGGAAACCGTAGTAAGTTTTAATAGCATACCATTTATGGAGTAGGCGAGCAAGAGTGTCTCTAGCGTTCATCCAATTAACGTCAAGTACAAAATACCGGCCAAGTGCGAGTTGGACTCGCGCACGAAGGGTTCTGTACCATTAAAATACGAAAAAAAAATTTTTATGGGAGGCCCCCTTAAATATTATTATTATTTTAATTTAGTTATTTATTTTAAAGGGAATATACATTTTATTATTATGTGAAAAACGGCAAAAAAATAATGTTTGTTGTATAGGTTTTAAAATATTTATTATTTTCTGTTTTTAGTATTTGTTGTTATAGCGGCAACAGAAATACATCATTTGTGAACATTTCAACTGTTTTGCTATTATGGTTCATGAGATACAGCCTGGTGACAGACAGACGGACAGACAGACAGACAACGGAGGCTTAGTAATAGGGTCCCGTTTTTACCCTTTGGGTACGGAACCCTATAAACCATCCAGGCCTTAAGTAAGATTAAGGCGCTGCGACTAAACCTTAACGTGATTATTGCAATACTAAATTAGTACTAGCTAGTGCGTTTCGTTTCAACAATACAGGATAAGGGTTTATAAAGAGCAAGGTAGTAAAATTTGGCGGTATTCTATAGCCGGTTAACGATGGTCAGACTTAAAACTACCCACGATTGTTCTGCAGCGGACACCAAAAATGAAAACCGAAGTACCTGACGAGCTCGCCGATTTTGTCCGTACTGGGTACAGTCAGGCACACTATCGATTAAAATATTTAAATTAGAATGAAAATACACTTTTTCATTCTTCTTTTAAAAGCTTTACTCATACATGACTTCTTGACGTTTGACCAAGTACCGACTAAAGCCTCCGCGTGCTTTCTCGCGTGGGTCGCTATTCGCATGCACTCCGTCGTCCTAGCGGTGTGTCGCACATTTTAGTGCTAAGTAAGGTCATAGCAATCGGAGGATTCCTCGTAACGAATGCGGCCGGAAGTTCAAGAACACACAAGAACAAAATGAATGCTTACTAATCCTAACGTGTTTTTTAAAATATTTATAGGCAGGCAGACAATTGACCGTAATCTCACCTGATGGTAAGCGACGATGCGCCTGAGGATGGGTCATATCTGACTTGTAACAGCCTATTCACTCTTTTCTAAGAGCAATCCAGATCATAGTGTTTAGGAAACACTTCATTTCACTCTCTAGCTGTACGCAAAAGCAACCTAGATCTAAAACGGTGTAAATATAATGTAATATCATACAGTTTGGTTCTTATTGTAAAGTCAATCGTTTCTGCGCTTCAAGCAACTGTATTGCCTCTTATTTGGACTACCTCTTTCTATAAAATATACTGGCTTCCTTAGTATTGTACCATTTATCACCAAATAGAAATAAATATTTAATTTTGTAATTACGGTTTCGTGGCTGATTGTACCTGCTGCATAGGGAAGTGGAACCCCGCAGCGTCTGCCAGACTAAATGTTTGGCGAATTAAATAAACGGCTATGGTATTACGAGTGCTACCTTACAGACTGACGTACATAATAGTATGTATAGATAGATGGAATATGTCCCTAGACATGCATGGGTACTGAGGTACTAGAATGTCGAGGCGGGCTATTAGGCGAATTTGGTATATATAGACCGACGAATATCTTGACGCACTATTAACAGCTACAAGTATTGTGGTTCAGAAGTTGCACTTCTCGACTCATACTGGTAGTTACTATTCGATTTCACGATACCTACTTATCGTCTATTTTGAGGTCATAATAAGTTAAAGACATCTAGCCTGTGGAGAGGGTCGTACTTATGAAAGTATTATTTATTATATGGCGTTTGTGTCGCATCTGCTACTTGCATTCTCAGCAATTCGATGATTTGTAGTTGATTCTTTATTTTTCAAATGATAACTAGCAAAATTATGGTATTATATCAAAAAAGTGCAAAGTGTGCACACCCAGTTTGTGTCATTAGTCCAATGCAAGCTGACAAAGGGTCAGTAGTACCATAACTACTACCTATCTCAGTTAGACGATTCTCGTGCAATAGAAAAAGTTCACATTCGTTAAAAAAAAATCGATTTATTTTTTTGACCGTAAGTTCGTAACACAGTTTGTGTATTCTTAGAAGTTCTTAATCAAAATCTATATAGAACTTTTTAGTAGAACGGACAACTTTGAATACAAATTACCACACTGAAAAAAATCTAATGCACGAGAATCGTCACCCAGATCACTTAAAATACGAGTATGTATGCCCAATAAATGCCATGCAAATTAGGGTGTGCAATTTTAAGCTTTTTAAGATATCTTGTTATTCGAAACAACAATACTACCAATACTACAATATACTACAATCTTTACACCATTTACAACAATTGAATCCACTTCAGCGATCGAGTTAAGCCCCGACTGAAAATCGTGTCGGATCGGGTTCCAAAAGCAAACTCAAGCTGAATCATTTATCCCGAGCGCTTTCCAAGCACACTGACAAGTTTTGAGCGTTTATGAATAAGTAAACACAGTCTGTCGCATCAATACTAGAGGGCCTATTCACGTGACGAACCCACAGTCGTAACAGTATTCAATGTGAAGCGTTTCAGAAATGGTAAGTGTTATTCACCACAAGTGTAACTCTCATAATCCTAACTTTGGCGTATTCGAAAGCGACAGAACGTTAAAAACTGCAATATGTTATAAAATAAAATACGAGAATAGACCCCTGAATGCCGAACGTTCGTGACACTCACCCCTTTCACCCCGGACTGAATATTTCGTGTGGCTAATTCCACTTTTTGAAATTTTCGACTAAATTTCGCGTCAAAAACACTTCGCAAATTCTAGGACCTTATTTTAATCGCGATAAAGATCAGAATGTTACATTTGGGTGATGTGGCGTGTCCAAAAATGAATTTATACGGCATTAAATAACCGCAAAAATGCAGTTTCATATTAGAATTAATATGGCGTGACTGCTAGGTTTCCATTTCGTCGACGTCTGAATAATGGCATTTTCCCAGAGCTCCACTAAGGTTACACATTTATTGCTATGGGAAAACGTACAAAAAGCTAGACACTTTAGTATAAAGATCGAACTTTAACAAAGGGTTATTAGACTTTCCTTTATTGCCCTTTACATTTAAGTACAGGTGTTAACTGCTTTGAGCCGTAATTTGGACCCACATTTTTACTAATAATAGGTCTTTACCTATGAAATTACAAAAATTACATTTCCATACAAACCATTTTTAATCTTTTTTGAAAACGTCTGAACAGATTTTCATGCAATCGCAAACCATATTTAGATGGAAAAAGAGCTAGGTACCCTACAGCTAGGCTCCCTACAGCTAGGCTCCCTAGTTGAAGTACTCTACATAAACTGACGACATATTGAAATAGGTATTTTAATTACTTCCCCATAATGCACGGCTAATACTTTTTTAGTCAAAGTCAAAAGTCAAATTCAAAAATAATTTATTCAATTTAGGACAGAAAACGCCACTTATGAACGTCAAAAATTTTAAAATCAGTAATATTGGCCCTTTTAATGTAAAAGATACATAATTTAACCATTGATACAGTAAAAATGGCAGTAAAAAAATTTATAATTAAACTTCAAAGTTACAAACATAATACAATATCTAAAAAATAACAATAGGATAAGACCTATTATTAACAATATCTTCGAATAGAAAAATAAAACCTCCTTAGTTTATTAAGTAACACTGCAAAAACAAAATATTTAAATACCCAATACTTGTCTACATCATGCTACACAGTTCATTAACGGGCTTTGCTATTTATCGTAACCAAACTACAACACTATACTATCGATGTGAATAACAAAACAGCGTCTGAAACCTTTGTAGTCATCGTTAAATAGACACAAAAAGCGAGTTGACATTTAGCGTAGAAGCCAACATGTTTGGAGGTGTCGCGGCCGTTACCCCGGCACTGATAGAGCTGACTGAGTTACCTGTGCCGCTAGTGAAAGGAACAGATTCGATTTTATATCGATAAAAGTTTAGGAATGGTTGAAAAGTTTTGGAAACTTAAAACTACTATTTGTTGAGAGATATTTTCAATACCTGTAGGTATTAATATTTGCAGTAGGTAGGTAGTTTATTAGTTACACTTAAACCCTACGACAAAGTTTCCGTTCAGTTCAAGGCAAAGCATTGTAGAAAATATCTACTTATAGTATACTAAAAATCAAATCGAAAATTAATGATTGCTTACATTTTTTATATTCTGCACTGTAAAATACAACAAGTTTAAGAATTGTTTCGGCTGTACGCAACGAAAATTGCTTGGCTGTATAAGTAAAAAGCGGTACAAAACTATTGCAATTGTTCTAAAGATCTATTTTGTCTATCGAACTTTATGTAAGTATATATATTTTGACATCACTACAAGTTCAACGCCATTAAGACATCGAAATATTCTACAGTAACGCTGAAACGAACTCGGAACTCACAAAAACAGCCTTTAGGGACTATTATTGTCTACTTTTTTACTTTCTGTTTGAATTTTATATAGTTGTTGCAACTTCTAAAATTATTTTAGGAACACATTTTTTATGAAAATAAAAGCTACAGTGTAGAAAACCAAACGTAGGCAGAATTTGATTTGGCTCAGTTAGTCCATCACAAACAATGAAAATAATATGCATCAAAACGAATGAATATTCATAAAAAGACCATTGAAAAATATAAGGACTATTACGAGACAAAATCTGAGGCTAAGTCGGATTTAATTTTAATTTTGCGGCTCAAAAACCAATAACTTAGCGATGAGAGAGAATCTACTAATAATTTAGGCTAAGTATGTAATAACTTTTTTAATATTATTCTTAAGGGGCTTAACATTTACAATAATTACTAGAGTTAGGAATAATTACTGTATTCTGAATTTATATTAGGTTTTGTACTTATAATTTTAATAAGTGTATACAAAAATACAGACCACGTCTCGGGAAACGCAGTGTTGGACGCCTCTCTGCTAGATGGACCGATGACCTGAGGAAGGTGGCCGGTGGTGGCTGGATGCGAGAAGCGGAGGACCGTGAAAGTTGGTGCCGTCTTGGAGAGGCCTATGTCTAGCAGTGGACTGCAACCGGCTGATATGATGATGCAAAAAGCATAGCCATTCTAAGAAACATCAATTTATTTGACGTAAACGACGTTTCTACCAAAATACAAGTTTAAAACCTATAGCCTGCGCTAAGGGACATGTTTTCAGCGAAATGTATACTCAAGGTACTTTTAGTGCGGTACACAATTGATTGCAAGCAACTTTCGTCTTTTAGGACAACGTATGTACAAACTTTACACGGTCTAACATGTAGGGTAACCACAAAATTACTTAGATAAAATATTTTTCTGGGATTTTATTATTTTATTTTATATATCAACTTTAGCCCGATTACTAATGACGATTTTGACATTGCTGTAACTTTTGAATAAATATGAGAGGGCAAATTTGAAATGTTTGTCGCCACCATGTCATGTGACTATTATATATAATATGATAATTTGTCATTAAAATTAACCGTCTCATCTATACTCCATACTAATATTATATAGAGGAAATATCTGGTTATTTGTTTGTTTCTATTGAATAGACTCCGAAACTAATCGACAGATTCAAATGAAATTTGGTACAGAGATAGTTTAAGACCCTGGAAAGGACATAAGTTACTTTTTGTTGCAATATAAAATCATCAGGGGGGGTGAAATGGGGGATGAAAGTTTGTATGGAAAATCCGACTTTTGGCGCGGGGGCAGTCATGGGGAACTGCCAGTTTTATACAAGTGTTGGTATAGCTGTAGCAAATTATTTATTTGTAAGGTATTTATTTGTATTGCTCTCACAACTAAGATATGTAGCAGGATTTTGTGTGCGAAATTGACTTTCGTAAAAACTTGCAAAGAAATTGCCTAAATTATAAAAACGCTCTATTACGATTTACTACATCTGTCAACCAATGAGATTCCCGATTCATTATTTATTTAGTTAAACTATTCGCATACAGTTTATTGTACAAATAGCGGACATGATACTAAAACCGTTCTCTATCAGTCAACTTATGTTTATGTTACAGTTTATTGTACAAATAGCGGACTTGATACTAAAACCGTTCTCTATCAGTCAACTTATGTTTATGTTACAGTTTATTGTACAAATAGCGGACTTGATACTAAAACCGTTCTCTATCAGTCAACTTATGTTTATGTTTCAAATATTTGGATTAACACAGACTAATTAAAAGTTAAATAGGTTGCATAGCATTTACTATCCTTAAATCGCAAGACAGATGTCCTTTGTTTAACGACGAACAATGGCCACCCTTCTTTCTTACGTATTGGCTTCAACTTGACTAGGTCTTACAAGTGCTTTTAGGTGAAAACGTTTTATTACAAAACTAACCTTAACACTACAGGTATAAAGATTAAAATTGGTTGCGTAATATTGTATTTTATGTGTCGTCTACAGGTTGACATGTTAGAAGACACTTTACAATTCACCCAAAATACTCTGGAGCTAGATTTATGCTGCGTAAATTATAAAGCAACACTTTGGTTCATTATTAACCAAATTTATTATCTAACATCAATATATTTGATGTACTCGTAGGCTAAAAATAAATAATTTAAAATTGAATACCTAAGTTATTAGGGATTTCACAAAATACATAAAAAAATGTTTTTCAAAAAATATTTTTAATGCTCTAGTTTGTATTTTCAAAGTCTAAAACTGGATACAGCTTAAAATTCATTTTGCAGAATAATTGTAAAATGCATTTGCAAATATTTTTGTTCCATATCTGATTTTAAGCCTTGAGAACACCAATACCTGATTAAGTTTAGCATTATCTGACATATTTTGTATGGGAATTATGTCAAATTAGCCGTCAATAGTGGTTTACCGGCTGTTTTAAAGGTGAACAAGTGTTCTTTTTTAGAGTTAACACACAGGGTTACATTGAAAAGGGGTACCAAATTTTAAATATAAGATCTAGGGAACAATATAAATGAATGACTTTATCGCAATTATTTTTAATGATCGTATTTTTCAAATAAAAACTAATTTAAAATATCCGAAAATAAAGTAAATAGAGAGGTAATGCAAGTTTGGCGCATCATAATGACTATTAATATATTGCACTTTTAAGTCCATCGTTACGCAGATATCGTGCGTGCGTATATTTCTATAAATAAGTTAATTATACGCCATTGGATTTTTAACAGCGGATAGGAATAATTAAATTCGACAAATTATTTTTTTGTTTATTTGCATAGTTCGATTTAGTTACTGATTCTGGGACACTCTTATTTGGCACCTCTTTTGCAATGTAACCATGTATAATTTACAACATACTTTAAAAAAACTAAATACCTAGCAAAATTGACTTTCAATAAACGAGAGTGGATAATGAAAACTGCTACATAATTTATGCACAGACGGAAGTATTTACAAGGCGAGCGAAGTTTTAAAACATTATGAATAAGTAATCGGAGATGTCTGCGAAAAAAATCGATAAACATTAGAGCATGGGATAACTTTGAGGCTAATTAGAGAGTTAAAAAAATGTTCTCGCTTCAAACATCACGATTATATGTTAAGGTAGATTTTTCCATAACCGTCGAATTAAAATAAAGCAACTGATTTCAAACGTCTTAATTTGTGGACAGTCATATTTAACTATATTTTAAAGTAGTCACAGCCAGATTTTTTTACCTGGCAGTAGCGGAAACCCAAACCCCACAACCTCTACCAATCCGCACTGAGCTTGCGTGGTGGAGTGTGGCTTGTACCTCCTCATAGTTGAGACGAGGCCTTTGCCCAGCAGAGGGATCTTTATAGACTAACTTTACTTACTTAGTAGCCGGAAAAATTGGCCCTAAATAAGAAAATAAGCAATCTATAATATTATAAATGCGAAAGTGTGTATGTCTGTCCGTCTGCTTTTTACCTGTTGACGCTTAAATCGCGTTACCAATCTAGATGTGATTTGGTGTATAGATAGTTGGAGACCCTGGGAGAGAAATAAATCCTAATCCAAACATACCACAATTTTGACAAATTCAACGACACCTCGTAAGTCAAAAACTGACCAGCCGTTTAAGCTGTAGGGCGTGTCAAACAATTATACATACATACCCTCGAAAAACATAAACCTCCTTCCGCAGTCGGGCAAAAATTAAACATATGTTGGCGAACTCCAGCCTAAAGTTACTAATGTCATAATTATCTGCAGTGCTAATGTGTAAATGTACATAGGCAGGAATTACTTAAAAGTAAATCACCACATCAGTTGCTTGAGTTTCCTTTTATCGGACTCTACTTAGGAATTCCTAACAGGTGTTGTCTTAAGTATCATATTACATTAACGAGATGTGATCTCATTTATTATCTTGGGGTTTATATCTTTGTTGTTCTTCTTGTTTTTATAAATGACGTCTTGTCATTTAGCAGTCATATAAGTCTGCTCATTAGTTGCTAAGTCTGTCACATAACAAAAAGATTTAGGAAAATCAAAACCCTATTAATTAGGAATTTACTTCGAGACAATATTGATCACTATTCAATCAGATAAGAAACTGTCCTATTTCATTCATGTCTATTTTCTCACAAACCTATGGAAAACACAAAAATGACTAGCCAATTTATTGTTTTGATTTATTGTGAATTGTTTGTGACTACGAATAGTATCGCGTCGAAGTTTTAGATGGTAATTTTAGATTATTCTGTAGTCTATGCTAAGCACTTACTTTATCACAATAAAGCGTCATTTTTGTCGCTAAATAAATTGTCTTACAATATTTTCGTGCTTATAGAGTTTTTAAAACCCTGAACATTATACTATGTATTACAATAGAACTTGGCATTTGGCATTCCATCTTGGATTTAAAAATAAAATCATGACCGTATTAAATATCTCATGCCGCTGATTATCTAAAAAAAGTTTTGATATTATTTTACGAATAACTCTACAAATATATCAAGTTGAAACTATGGGTTTAAAAATTCTGTGAAATATTACCAACCTAATTTGCTTAAAAATTATAATATGTAGCAGTTTTTCCAAAAGTTAGTCCATATTTCATTAATGTTCGTGTTACAAAAGCTGTGCTTTCAGACATAACAATTAGCGTTTGGGAAATGGAACAAAAACGAACTGCAAAACATGGCGCGCTAAAATGTTAAGGGTAGCTTGGGGTAAAGTGTACAATATTATTATTTTTATTTATTATTAAGAGCTTTGAGTACACCAGTGCAGGGTAAAGGTCTCCCTACCCTTTTTCCATTCTCCACGATTTTAGGCAGTTTTTTCCTGGGAAAGACTGGTCTTTATTGTGGGCGTCTAGCTCCCTATTGGTTTTCCATTGAAAAGGACCCAGTAGATGCATATTTTGGCCTAGCAGCTAGCGACCCTTTGGGGTACAATGTAGGTATTTTTATTTTATCAATCTTCTTTCACGATCATAATTTCCTTATAAAGATTTCGCTGTATCTCTATATCTCTGTGTATCGCTTACAACGTTGAATTACTGTTATTTAAAAAAATCACAGTTTCTTTTCGTTTTACAAAGTTGTACACGGTTTTTTTTTCTTTGACAATGGAAATCCTGTGGTAATTTGAGTCCAATGAATGCTTTAAAACTATATTTAAAATCATCAATATCAGTGCCCAAACTAATCGCAAATTGTCATCACATCACACATGCCTACTACCTACGAATAAGTACTCGTATAAAGAATTTATTTTTAAAGTCAAAAGTAAGAAGCAATGTTTAACCAAGTAATCCATTATTATAGTTAATTAAGGACTTATCTACGACAATGCTTCCTAAATATCTATTATATTAAATAAACATAAACCGTCTTCTAAACTTTCTTCTTATTTGTGCAATGCAGCTGTCACAACACAACACTGGTGGTGAGGTTCGAGTGCAGGGGATTATGCGACAAGACGTTTGAAGAGTTATATTCTCTAATAATTTGATTACAGTAATGGTATATAGACACTATGCTTTTTGAAATGTGAGTTAAGTCAGCCCATATTGAACCCACTGCTGAGACAAGGCCTCACCTCAACTATGAGGAGGTATGAGCCATACTCCACCACGCGGGCTCAGTGCGGATTGGTGGAGGGGTGTCTGTAAGGCAAGTGACAAACCTTACTGTCAGATGTTATCAAGCCGCCCTAGGGCATCTGACTAGGCTTAACGACTAATACCAACAAATATTAGCCGGGACCAACTGCTTAACGTGCGTGCCTTCCGAAGCACGGAGATGCTTGTCATGGACGTCACTTAAATGGTCGGAATGGTCACCCATCCAATCACGACCGCACCGTGGGTTGCTTAACTTTGGTATCACTACCAAAGCGCTGCCGCCGCTGCGCCACAAGCACCTCCTGAAATGTGAGTAGCTCCTATGAAGCCTGGATACCGAACGGTAGTAGGTACGCGCCGCCCTCTCGTTGCCGCTGGCCGGGCGGCTGGAACTCGTTGTCTCGCGTGTCGCAGTGTGCGTGCATAGCTATGCACGAGTTGGGTTTGTGTGCGTTAACAACTAGCAACAAAGTTGTGAAGTCTTTAACTTTCAGGTTTATTGTGAACGTGGGCAGTATTGCCCCGGCTTCCTCTTCACATAACTCGTACAAATCGTTTATTTTAGTAAAGTGAGTCAATTGCGATACGTAACATTGCTCAGTATCAGTTGACCTCGGCTGGTATGATTCACGCGTGATTCAGACGACAAAGAAAGTTTTCATTCATACATAGAATACACATACAAACAAAGCACGATAAATGACACACAGGTGTATTCGATTTTAGAATAAACAAAAGCTGTTCTCGTAATTTAGGCATATACTTGTAAGTGCATTTATAAATGATAATTTGTACCTTTAAAGTTGTATTTAGGTAAATATAAAGTATATGAAGTAAAAATTAGGGCTTATTTTATAACTAGCCCGCCACAGCATCCCCCAGGGACACGATTCTCATGTAGTGGAAAAAAGTTCACATTCGTAAAAATGTATGCGTTTTACTTGTAAAACTACATGAGAATCGTGTCCCAGGTCCCATTAAAAATACACCAAAAAAGTATTTAACTATTTTCTAGATTTAATTTTCTAATCTTAAAGTAAGGACAAATAGTAGCTATGAAAAAAAAAACACTTATAGCTTACAAATAGAGCTTATGTCACTCAGGAATATTATAGCTTTCTACTGGTATAAGAAATTTTGAAATCGGCTTAGTAGCTCCTACAAACAAATTCAGATCCTACAAACTTTTCTCTTTATATTCATATAAATAGATAAAGAAAAACACGATCAAAACATTTAAAAACGTTCAATGCCCTCAAAATTAATAATATTCCTAAAAGAAGCTTAGAAAGTGTTTTCTTGAATTTAAAAAATACAAGTTTCAAATTAAATTTGCCCGGAGCAATTGAGAATATCATTTTGTTAAAAAGATGGATTTCACAGTTTATTTTAAAGCAAAAACCTTTACTACCTACACACAAATTTTATTAAAAGGACAACTTGAATCAATATAGCAGCGGCGAACATTCTAAAACCTCAAGTAACTGTTCTACCTAGCATCTACTACACCACAGTTGGGCACCACACCAGCAGGACCATCTAACTAACCAGCCCTAACAACTTCCCCCTTCCAATAAAAAACCAGACAGGTGCGAGTCGGCCTCGCTTAAGGGCTCCGTACAAAAACAGTTTTTTTACGATGTAACCACATTTGCGGCTTTCGGAGTTTTCTTTTTGGTGCTGTAAGGCCTTCCTTCTTGCCAATTTCATGATTCTAGGTCTATACGAAGTAGGTACCCTAAAGGTTTTGATTCCCCTGCGAAATGTTAGAAAATATGACTAAAACGGCCGTATTTTTGGATTGGGTTAACTAGGAAGCTTGTTTTTTTTCATAGCTTCAAGAGACCGCAGCCAAGTATTTGATGTTATTTTGAACTTGATACCTACGCGTTCCTGAGAACATGGTCTTGACGGGCAGACGGACAACAAAGTGATCTTTAAGGGTTCTTTTTTATTCTTTTGAAGTATGAAACCCTATAAAACTATTCCAAGACGCTTCTTGCGTTAATCACGCAAAACAAAACTAATATGTATACTTGTCTAGTTGGTTAATAAACAACTAAAAATCGTTGCAACTTTAGCTTTTCCAATGTTATGGACAAGACACGGAGAGGATAGTGAATGAGAAACTAAAGATTGGTAAGTGATTATTTTTTTAGCCTAGCACTTTTTATTGTAAATATCAATATGCAAAGCGAAAAAAGATTGGCATAAATCGACCCAAAAGATAGAGATACCGTACTAAGTGACACATGAATTATAAATATCAAATTATTTCCGGGCTTTTGTATGATTTTATGGTAATTTAACAAGCAGGGAATTAAAATTTGAAATATTTTCAGACTGTAAAAATTATTAACAACTAAACGTCTTGCATTCGCAACGATTCAAAAACAAAACGAACGGCGTGAACTTTGACGTGTCAGTCAAACATGAAGTATATGTTTTATATCAAACGTCAATGTTGACCGGATCATACATTGTATAAATGTCAGTCCGACGTAATGCACAAAATAAAATGTCGTTAATTCTCAGTTTTTTTTCCTCTATACTGTTTTAGGCTTTTCACCAAAAACTACAAGACATGCCAGCATTTGGGACTGAGCATCAAAGAACTTTGCCGTTCTTCTTTCACTCTCTGCAAGTCTGCAACTAGTCTGTTGTACTAACGCATTTTGAAAATTGTGACAAATGATTAAAGGTGGATTTATCTACTATCGGATAATAAGTTACTGATTAAATAACTGTTTGAGAGTTTAGGCAGTGGATTACACGTGGAGGGCGACAATGATAGGTGGAAAATTAGTCAGGTCTGAGCACTTATAGCTAGGTACTTGCCACATCAGCTTTCAGGGTTCAGGTATCACTTCACAGGCCACAATCACTAGAAATGTCTGTAAGGAGCTTCACAGGATACACACGCGGCGAAGCAGTCTGGTCTGTCTAGTACATGTGTCATAGGAACCGTCTCGATGTCGACTCGCTCTTCGGGGTTCTCAGGGTACGTTTTAAACAAATAAAAATAAGGCAGGTATGCGTATGAGTATGCGCGGCGTAGTATCAATAGGTAATGTGTACCCACACAAACAAATCAAAATATTGTAGTAAACAATAACTATAGGTACAGCAACCTATTTAAAATGTCATTCAATTAGAAGTTGAATTTGAAGATTATATCTTTTCTGACTATTGTAAACTCAGCCCTAAAAGTCATACAGTATACCCACAGCGAAACTACTGAACCCATGTACCACTGGGACTAAACTGAATACATTTTGTTTTTTTCTAAACGGACTTTCTTAGAGCTGTGTTCGTGAAAACAAGATCTTCAAAAGACACAAAAAGGATATTTGTTTTGTACAAAGGAATAAACACAGGGTAGAAAAAGGAAAAAAAGAATCAATTGTGGTTTATCCTTAAAGACCTATAGAAACTTAAGCATTACTTATAGAAACAACAAATTACTCGGTCGTATCCTCAGGTAACCAAATTTTTACGAAGATAATTGAATAGTAACGCGCTCTTTCACTAAGTTTATCTATACTTACTGATATTATAAAGAAGTTTTGTGAGTATGTTTGTAGAGAGTAATTTGTTGAACTTCTGAACCGACATTGAACATTATTTGACCAGTGGGAATCTTCATCTATCTTCAAGTGACATAAGCTATATTTTGTTTTATACATATGTCACCCATGGGAAGTTGGGGCTCGTTTATTAGGTGGAGTGCCGCATACAATACAAAAATTCTTTTTGACTTTTGGTTACATTCATTTAGGGTAAGTTGGTGCAAAACGGAACTTTAGATTTACTATTATAATTTATAAGAGTTTATGATTTAGTTCGAAATAATTCTTAAATAGATAGAGTTTCACCTATTACTTACTCTGCAGTTTCACGTCAAACGTCCTCTCAGAAAGCCTTTAGATGGTTAGGAGGACGACACAAAAAGGTTTGTAAGAGAGAAAGAATAGAGAAAGTTTCAAGACATCAAAAGATTAAAAACTGTAATAATTTAGCAAAATGAAAAGGCAAGGATAAAAAGTAAATAGATCTAAATCTTTGTAAGGAGAAAGTGCAATTTCTGGCGTTAAAACAAAAGATAACAATTATCCCAGGGTGGGGGACAGAACGCGATCATTACGGTTAATTTTCGAGACATTTCCAACGAGCAATTAATTGAGGCGGCGACATTTGTCGTCTAGCCCCTGAGAAGGTTTTTATTTGTAAGGCACCTCGCACACAGTACAACTGTAATCAAAGTAAAGTGAGTAAGAGGGATATAAACAAAAAACTTGTAGAAGTTGGCTTTATATCAACTTTTTCAAGTTGTCGGAATGACATTGCTTGACATTTTTCTTTTCCAACCTGAGGACTTAGTTCGGTTTTATTTCACGCGCTCATCTGCGTCCGTATGACGACAATCTGCATGGAAAATGGTCAGTGCCCCTTACGGAACGGAACCCTTATAATTTCGTCAAGTCTGTCTGTCTGTCTGTCTGTCCGTCCGTCCGTCCGTATGTCACAGCCACTTTATTCTGAAACTATTAGCATTACTTGGTTGGAACTTGGTAGGTAGATGTATCCTGTTAACCGCTTTACGATTATCACACAAAAAATAAAAAATATTGATATTTAAGGGGGCTCCCACATGAAACTATAAACCAATATTTTTTTTAGGGAAACCTATGCGTGTGGGGTGTCTGTAGATAAGTATTTTAATATGACATTGAGGTTCCTAACACAATTTATTCTAAAAGTCGCCGGGCGCCCCCCCCCCCCCCCCCTTCTAACTTTTGAACTAAGTAAGTGTAAATTTTGAAAAAATACATGATGTAGATTGTAACAAATTCTTTCAATAAAAATTGGTTTGAACGAGATCGAACCAGTAGTTTTTTAGATATAGCACATTTTCGACAACCGCAAACATTACTTTGGTCTTCATACAAACACTATGAAAAACAAAGTTATATTTGCTGTCAACAAAATATTGTGGTATTCTGGCTAAGTGGAAGTAAGTGGATCCTAATTCAGATAAAGTTGGCACGGAACCCTTAGTGCGCGAATTCGACTCACACTCGCCGGTTTTTTAAACGGTTTTATTTAGCTCACCCCGTTTGTTTTATTTATTATTCTTGGGTCAAATTTAGTAATTCAAATTTTACCCTCTTCCTGTCAACCGATTAATCTGAAATTTTGTATACACTTTGGATTTTGGTGACAATACAATTATGTTTATTTATTATCATTATAAATTCAAGATGGCCGCCGCTACAAAATGGCGGATAATTTATGTTTTATTAATCCCATCAATATGGGTATCAAATGAAAGGGCTCAACAAGCAGAATACAATATACTATAAAAATTTGAAATCCAAGATGGCGGCCGCTACAAAATGGCGGATAACGTAGGTTTAACAATCCCATCAATATGGGTATCAAATGAAAGGGCTCAACAAGCAGAATACAATATACTATAAAAAATTGAAATACAAGATGGCGGCCGCTACAAAATGGCGGATAACGTAGGTTTTATCGATCCCATCAATATGGGTATCAAATGAAAGTGCTCAACCAGTATAATACAATGTACTATATAAAATTAAAATCCAAGATGGCGGCCTCTACAAAATGGCGGATAACTTAGGTTTTATCAATCCCATCAACATGGGTATCAAATGAAAGGTCTCAACAAGTAGAATACAATTTACTATGCAAAATTGAAATCTAAGATGGCCGCCGCTACCAAATGGCTGATACAATTTTTTTATCAATCCCACCAATATGGGTATCAAATAAAAGGGCTTGACAAGAAGAATACAGTGCACTATACAACCTCAATATTTAAGATGGGCGCAGCCACCAAATGGCGTATAATAATAAGATTTAAATTTAGAAATTGATCGAACTCAGATGTATGCAACAGATGTACCTTCCGTCCGAATTGATTTCGCAAGAGACGGAGTACATCTTATACACCCGAAAGCCATACAGTTTCCAGCTAAGTACAATTACGGGACGGCTGAAAAAATAATGTTGCCTTTAATACTATCATGGGCTTCTACAATACATAAAATGCAGGGCAGCACTGTGGATCACGCAGTCGTATACTTAGGTGCGAAACTGTTTGAAGAAGGTCAAGCCTACGTGGCTCTTAGTAGAGTAAGATCTTTGCAGGGACTACGTATAGAGGAGTTGGACTGCAATAAACTAACGGGCAAGAAACCTTGCAATAATGAAGCACTAAATGAATTAAACAGAATGCGAAATAAAAACTAAAAACTAGAAAATAAAAATAGGTAAAAAAACTTTTTAAGTTAAACGGTTTTATGTTAAACATACATTGCAATGTTTAAGATAAATGTACTAAAAACCAAAAAATAATAAAATAGATACAGTCGTGGGAATTATAAACATATGCATAGACTAGACTAAAATAAAACCGTGGGGCACGTCAATTGTCTACAATCGTTGATTAAAATGTTTGGTTTGTAATGTTACACTATAATTAGGCAGTTGTTCAACCGACAACGATGGACGTGTGATAAGTAGGGCTAGAATGTGGAAACAAGCTAGCAAGCTCAATTATAAGCGAGTTTTAGGGTTTCATAGTGGTGAGCGAGTAGACAAACTACGAGCAGTGAAACGATTCCTCGCCAGCCAGCAGTGTGAATGTCCAACGATAAACTAGTTGAAACATCTCTTTTATTTACATGGAGTGTATAACTATTGGAATTTCCATGAGCAAGAAAATAGTAAGTAATTTCCTCACCGTCTGCGGGCCAACTGCCTATTTTAACGACGAATTAAACGATTCTTCTATCGCACATTAAGTCGATAATTTGTAGACAATTGACGTGCCTCACGGTTTTATTTTAGTCTAGTCTATGCATATGTTTATAATTCCCACGACTGTATCTATTTTATTATTTTTTGGTTTTTAGTACATTTATCTTAAACATTGCAATGTATGTTTAACATAAAACCGTTTAACTTAAAAAGATTTTTTACCTATTTTTATTTATATATTTTTTTGTCACTCGGTCAATCACTGGTGGGCACGTGAAGCTATTAAATTAAAACTCGCACTAAGCCCTCTGCAGGCCTATCGCCCTATCTCGATGGCTTTCAAAATGGAAAGCAATTAGACGTTAGTTTGAAAGCCATTGAGTTAAGAGGATGGCTTGATGCTTGATCATCAATTTATTTCGTTACGTTTTTTTATTCTAAACATTTTTATTTTAAATTGATACTTTTTTTAGGTTATCAAACAACATCGCATTATACCTACATACTTTTGATGACTTGTGTGTGAAACTTAACATCAACTGTGACATCAACCACGTTAACCACAGATTGCCTACTTATTGAATTAAGAGGTACTATAAATCCATACTAATATGATAAATGCGAAAGTGTGTCTGTTGGTCTGTCTGTTACGCTTAAACCACTGAACCGATTGAGATGAAATTTGGTATGGAGACAGTGCGAGACCCTGGAACCTTTCCAGGGTCTCGATTAGCCTATGTCCTTGGCTACAATTTGTCGCGATATAAAAACATTAAGGGGGTGAAATGGGAGATTAAAGCTTATATGGAAAATCCAACTCTTGCGGGCGAAGTTGCGGGGAACCACTAGTGTGATATATATAATTATTACAACAGATAAAATTACAGGCAAAGCTCATTAATATTGACAGCAATACGCTGAAGGTGAACGCTGAACACGAAGATAACCTAATCAGCGCTAAACATAAACTGAAATGTAAAAATATGTTTAAGGTACTTTTTTTTTGAACCACTAGATTTCTTTCTAACCTATACACAAAGCTAGCTCACTCAAATAATTGCAAATTCTTCATTAAGAAGAGTTTGTTATCGTATAATATTTTGATACTTTTCCTATGTCACTAAAACTAAACAAAATGTTAGTCCCGCCATTTAATACAAATTAACTTGTCTCTAGTCCAATACAGAGCAGTGTTTAGGGCAGGCGTATCGAACGCATAATGGGTAACAATCTATTAATTAATCAGTGATAGGGTTGACACAAGTCTGCTTAACACACAATGGCTACTTAGACTAATTTATAATCGTCTAGAACAGCACGTTAATACTTCTATATACTTCATACAATGCACTTAGGCCTGACTATATATGTAAGTTTTGGCAACTGCTCCTATAATAATTACATTACAATGTGAATGAACGAACAAATATGGACCCACGTGGCAGAAAATGACAACACCGTTACTTGCAAAGATGAATATTATACCTACCGAAGTAGAAAAATAATAAGTAGAAGTAGTATAGTAGTAAGAATATCTGTAATATTTCATAATAATAAATTAAGCATATAAATTGTACTCTACTTTAATATATAAATAGCTCTACGGATCTCTCACGGTCATGTCGGACTGCCGTCTCACCGAATTGTGCGAGTGCAGGAACGGAGTGCACCTGTGTATTGCGCACACACTTGTGCACTATAATAACTCCCGCGTAGTTGGATAATCTCTGTTGAGATAGGCTGCTTTAGTCGAAATTCGGCTAGGAGTACATTATAAGTAGCTCTTTAATAATTATCTTATCTTGACAACATTTTATTAACTATGATATGAAAATCTTGTGCCATTGACAATACATTTGCACGCGTTCGCACTCTCTCCATTATCACAGTAAAGAATCCCTTAGTGGCAGCCCTGGGTCCCCCGACGAATACATACCCCGCACAATGTCCCGCTGATGTCCCGGGATGGGCTTAATTAGGGCTGCCAACATTCTCATTTTATTTTAGGACAAAAGTTACGTTGAATAGAAAACAAACAGAGCGCCCCGCCGTCTATTTAAGTAAGACAGTCAAACAATGATATTAAAGGAGAACGAAAGAATTTAAGCAATCGTATTTTTGAGATTACGAAGTGATTATAAAATATTTTGTTTTTTATTTCTGCACTGTTTCAAGCAAGGAAGTACCTATAAATTATGCCTGACTTGTTGTGACCTATGTAACTAAAAAACATAACCCTCCTTCCGCAGTCGCAGTCAGGTAAATATATCGAACTCTTTCTACACGTAAAATATCAAATCAAGTAGGATAACTTCCTAGATAGAGAGTCACAAAATCTAGTAATAACAAATAAATGTTTGTAAAAATATCCTAGGACCTTTTAACTTATGGCAACACCAGCGTAATGTACCAGGCGATCATGCTGCTATATTAACGTTATAAATTAGGACGTAAACGTCTGCGCACACTCGAATAACCGTAAACCGCTAGTGGTCATTGCCGACACTTGCTACCAACTTATGCCCGCCTAGTACTCAGTTTCATTTCACCCCGAAACATGTAATAAGGTTTTTTACCTAGAGTTTATCTTTTTGGGTGTATTTGTTTATTGTATTGTTCTTAAAAATACTTATACTTAGACTTGAGTTCACCAATTTTTAAACAGCCGGTAAACCTCGATTGACGGTTAATTTGACATAATTATCTGATACAATTTATTAATAAAAATTAAGATAAATTACTTAATACAACACAAAAACAAAAATTATAAAAAGGGTCCTTGTGGCACAGAATACTAGTACTTCGTACAGAAGTATGACTTAGCAATTGTATTCAAAGAAATGTCTACTCAATGTCGTCAACAATATGGCGTAATTTAGTTCGCCTCAGAGTCAAACACATTTTCGTGTAGACACCTACAAAAATCCATTGCAAGATAATTTCATACTTATTGCTCTGGAATATGATTCATAATACACTAAACCTATTCAGTGACGTAATATCACGCGACGCGATAGGGTTGACTGCTACGAGAAGCTTCTAACGCCATCTAGCGCCTCTTTCTAGTACTTTATTCATTCTCGTCCAGCCAGCAACGTAGCCGCGCGGCCGCCGGTGAATAAAACGCGCGAGCGTGGCTCTGGCCGGTAGCGACACACAACTTGTTTTAGCACCTACGTAGGTGCGCCGCGCGTAGGTACGTTTTGCTACCTCCGCGGGGAGATACACAGGCCTGCGTGTGGTAAGGTTCCCAGAATGCTGGCAGCATTACCGCGCTGGATAGCGATGCTTATACGCTGAGCAAGGTAGCTGCCAGCTCTTGGGTCACCACTGATGTCAACTAGCCTCTTGGAAATCTCTTTAAAAAAAAGAGATAGCGTTGGGACCCCACGAACCCAGTGTTTCGACTCCAAACGGTACAAAGTGGTACCGGGAGTCGATCTGCCTGTACTTGTTCTTTTTAAAGTTTTCGGCACTTGTCGCAGCTAAACCAGCATCACGGCTTGTCCCAGGCAGATGAGAAGCTGCAAGTGTGTCGACACAGGTAGCTTCCCACACAAGAGCCCGACCCATCTGCCAAGGAACAAGTGACATCCCGTCAGGTCTCTTGCCATCATCACGCGCGATACCGTTCGGCTCGAGTAAAGCCGGCACGTTGATAGAGGCAAGAGACCGACGGATGATGTCGTTGATGCTGGCATGACGCGAAAAACGGCCTGCACTTTTAATACAGGAGAGTCCGTGATGTCCCAACGAGCCGACATCAGAACCACAAGGACATCTGTGTGGAAGGCAAACCTCAGCACCAACACGCAGACCTATCGCGACTAGAGTTTCTAAGTCCAAAAGGGTTCCCACGTTGACCGAAGGATAGGCCTGAAGCCAGTATCCTGCTGCCTTGGTGGAAACTGCTTTTAGTCTGGCTAGATCCGCGTTGTCAGTGCTACTGTCAATAAGGCTTTTCAAAATAGGCTCACAAGAAATTTGGTCCCAACTCCTTTGAATTTTAAGATCTGAAGGGAATTTATTCGCATATGCTATATCCCAAGCATTTCTAGCTTCGCCCAGGCACGCCAATTATCTTACAAATTAAATTAAAAAAATCTCAACCGGCTGATTAAAAAAACATAATTATGTAGAACTCCGGGCTGTATGTTTTTTACTTTTAATTGTAAAATTAACTAATTCAATATTACTTTGAAATGCAATATCCTAAACAAAGTGAAACTGAAACTAAATAACGTGAATTGTGAGAAATTTCTTTAAATGTTAGATAAGAGCCCTATTATTGATCAATTAAGTTTATAATAATGTGCGTGCTAGCATGTATAAGAAAAACTAAATAATAAGCAATTACCCTTAATGCCAAATAACAAAGGTTAACTGGTAAGTAACATTTTGTACTTCTGTTGAACATTACTTGAAGCCTAAATACTACACCACGTAATACACCTAAAAAATTAAATTATTTTTATTTTTGTATTTTTCTGAATTAAAATGAAACAGAAAATCGTTTCAATACAATACATCGGTTTCTTAATACTCTCGATATAGAAGTCTCAACCACAACAAAATGTAAAAGTAAAGCGTTTCCATCGAATATTATTTAATAAATCCATAATCTGCAATCCAGCGGGATCAAACTTCAAAGTTTATTCATAACGGGAATAGCATTGGCTTCCAATAACTATTTGCTTGTATTGGTCGTGTACAGTCCAACGGACAGACTTGTGTAGGGCTGGATGTAAGCGCAGTACTAATGGTATTGCGACTACGGGGCTCCTATTCTGGAATATGAAGTAAAAACTTTTATTTTTTATTAACGTGTGGTTATCTTGAGGGCTCTGTTAATCAGTATTTTTTTTTTATTATTTGAAATGGATTAACTTTTGAATTCAAACTAAGCCAGACGTGGCGTCGACGGTAGAGCGAGCTCACCTAGAATGTTCTGGCTCTTCCAGTCTCCGACGGAACACAACAAACTGCTTGGCGCCGGGCTTCAATGGGAGGGTAGTAGACTACCAGGCGGCACCTAACGGAGCCTACTACCGCTGATAAGATCGTTCAGCCGCCATTACTAACTAGAGTCTGTGATGTCGTTGCCCGGGATGGAAGTAGATCTTTCACCACCCCAGCCACGTACTCATTAAATGTTTCATTTATAGGCTTTTTAATTAAGTGAAATGATAAATCATAGACAAGTTGATTGTGTGTTACAATTAAAAAATACAATAACTATTACACACACTCTAGTAAGTAAATATTGTCTATGAATGGTTTTAATGGTCATAATAATACATATTATGACCATTAAAAACCATTCTTTTTTTTTGCGAGTTGTCCCGAAGACTCAATTTGACGTTACGAATTACGATTCTAATCAATGTGCGTTCTAATAGGGAGTTTTATACAAAGAATACGACTCGAAATGATACCTGTCGTTCCGTTTCAAACCGATATGTGTGTACGATCTTAAGCCGTGGAACGTGGTGAATGATACGATTTGACAGAGCACCACGTGGCTTATCTATTGTCAATTGTTTTCTAGAGCTAGCAAATCGGTAGCCAGATAGCCCCCCGGGCCAGACATCTTGAGAAGGCATCAGTGCGACCGCCGCGATGCATACTTATTGAGCGATTTTCCGCAGAGCAGTTCCAATTGTGCCATCCCATTAGCGGCATTCGATTGCCTTCGGTTTGCAAGATAAATAGAATCCGCTGAAAATTCTATCACTTTCAGTTTTGAATTAATCTTGATGTTCGAATTGAAGGATGAGATAGACGTTGCGTTTCATCTAACGGAGATTGGAGCAGTGAACTTGGATTTTTCTTTCATCATCATTTTAATCCATTAAAATTAGTATCCATTATATAATTATTCTGTATCTTCAGTTATCCCTTGCGGGATTCGAAACCGCGCGTGGACAACTAAGTACATCAAGCAATACGGTCGTCCGTGAAGCTACTTACACCTAAACTATGTTAAAAGATAACGGTATTGTCAAACCACTTTTATATCTGATTGAAAGACAAAACAATGAAGAGGTTATAGGAATTTAATTTGTAAATTTATTAACAAATCTGTCAAAAGAGCAGTAGTAAAGAATATTCAAAATACTTCCCTAATTTAGTTTTCGTTTCTCTACAGCCCCGTTTCACGTTTCCTTTGACATTTTCTCAGAGTAAAACATTTTAAGCTTCATTCAGCTTTCAACAAAATCACCCTTTTACCTCCCCCCCTGCGTATTGTTTACAAAGCGATAAAAAGGCTTCAAATTTTACACTCGTCACTCGAATAAATACTCAATTAGCAGCTTACGCGTTAATTAGAGACGGTTTAAATGGCTAAGTACCCGGTCGAGGCCACTCAATCAATTTTAAGACGCAACCCTTTTTCTTAGATGTCACCACGGCATGTATTTCGTAAACTGAAAGCAACTAGTCGCAATGTAAATTGGTGTCAAATTGTTTGGCCTACTTCAGTCCCACTGAACAATGTCTGTAATTGTTTGGCCAACTTCAGTCCAACTTCAGTCCAACTGAACAATGTCTGTAAAATCTACAAACATTTAAAGTCGGCTGGAGAAACTTCAAGAATCACAGAAAGTAAGTAAGACACGTGATTTTTCACGTCAAGATTGCGCCAGCTTGTCTTGACCATAGCAATAACCAGTGTTTTTTCATAGAGTATAACAGATCTCTGACGTTTGTTAGTTATACTAACTTAAGTGTAAGGTTCAAAAACTTACTTATGCCCTGTCGACCGCGGTCACACGTCAGCATACTATCCCACTTTGACCTTGAGTCCGCCTCTCTCTTCATAATAAAATATTTTTTCATAGTTCAAATGGAATGGGTAACCTGACGTGCTGCCGACTGTGCTTTGCGGTTTAAGTATCTATTCGTGTGAGTAATCTAAAGTTAAGGCAAAGGCCTCACCTCAACTGTGAGGAGGTACGAGCCATACTCCACTACGTCATCACGCGAGCTCGTGTGAGTATCCACTTAAAATGGTAAATAACGCTATACCAGGCAAGCAAACAAACTCGATCGCTTTACGTAATAACGCAGCGTATCGTGTCAATCGCAGCTCCAAGGGTCCTTAATTGAAATAAACATTTGCTCGAAGAATTTTCTTTCTTGCCGACTGTCAATTAGAGCAACTCAACGTTTAGCCGCTTAATTATATTATTTGTTCTGCACTGACGCAATAATGAACTGTTTTGAATCTAAAGGCGCTAAGATTGGCTGCTAATAATTTAATTCGCTTTGAAATTAACAAAAGGACGCTACATTAAAACATATATAGGTATTCTAATGAGGGATCTTGTCTTTTTAAAGGCAAAATATTGATTTTAATACATCTTTTGTCGTATTTAATTACGTGTTTCTGTTTATTTTTCTGCAACGTTGCTGTCGTTACAAAGTGTAACGATAACTCACCTATGAAAGTTTCTTAACATATTCACATTTTTATTTTAATTAATCTATATCCTAAAATAACAATAGAACATTTTAATTTCTGCTTGTTCATTACTCGTACATACTATCTCAAAGTTTTTCTAAACCCACAGCTGATTGCGTTCTTAAAACTTTCAACTTCAAATTCACCCCCGAAACTATCCCGTCTAAAACTTTATAGTTACATATATTACCGTTTCTGCAATTTATATCTTACTAATTGCACGTGTCTTATTGATACATTTGCCATAAACCGTGTGCGGGCAGGAGGGTAAAAGCAATAAAAGATGGGTAATGCGTTTTCTTTGTAGATTTCGCGCTTGACCGCACATGGAATATTTAAAAGTGGCCGTCCCCGCTGGAATTGAATGGTCATCCATGTGAATAAGCCCGGTTGATATTTACATATCAATTTGTAAATACGATCGTGTTCTGCGCCATTTTTATTGAGCCCTTTGGTTTTTTGGTCAAATATCTGGAATATTAGATACATTTTTAAAGTTCAATTTTGAGTTGATTCTTTTTAACATTGTTTTTGCAAGTTAACCACTTATACAAAAGGTAGATGGTTAATAAAATCTTTGCTTACATGTCATTTTTAAAGTGACATGAATCAGTCTAAAAAACAAAGGCATATTAAAAATTAAAAAATAGGTTTAAAAATCAATCTTTAAGAAAATAAAATTTACTAACAAGGTTTTCGTCGGCAAAAATTGTTTTCAATATAAAGAAGTTCAGACGATAGGTATTCAGACAGATTAAAAATTAACTTAATTAGTCGTTTAGAATCTTGAAAGCACATTAGCAACCGAGATGATACTACTTGATGTATCGCGGATTATTGTTGAATTTAAAAACTCTAATATACTTACGCCATTATGCAGATCGCTATTTGGGATGGGTAATAGTTTTTTTTACAGTTACCGATGTTGCCTTGCCGTCCAATTCATCAAAAGCTGATACCTAACCTGTAGTTTAGGAAGGTGCAAGTTTGTATGGAGAATTCGATAAATGCGCGGAAGACGCCGCGGGCATCGGATGGTCTGCACATAAAGGAATATCCTCCACTTGCTGAACAGCCTGTTAGTACATTGTTGCTATTTTTACTGTTCCGTAAATTATTGTAAACGTTCTCACTTTGTTTCCCCGCAATGTGGTCACAGCGATTTTCCTCTTTTTACCACCTATAAAAATAAGCATATTCTAGGATCATAAAATTACTCTACGAATCCGAGGAAATCTATTTGAGCAAACACTTATTATTTCATAATATTCGTACCTGTTAAAGCTGTAGTGTACTTTACATAATTATTATCAAAATGCGTGGATGATGAACTAATTGCGAAGAAGCGGAGGTATAATTCGCCACTACATAAAGCCGAAAATATTTCTTAATTTGGGAAGAGTAATTGCCCCGATAGCGAGGTGTTGTGGGTTCAAGTCCCAGCAGAAGACAAGCGAAGAATTTCTGTGCGTGAAAATTATTTATAAAAACCTGCAGAGAATTCGTTAAATTATAAAAACAATATTCCTTAAGGCGTCTTTCTTCTGGTAAACTTACACCATTCCCCATTTAGGCTCAGGCTGTCTTAAATAAAGAAGGCGTCACGTCTAGGCTTGCCTAAAAGCCTCCGTCTTAATCTTGCACTAAACATGCACTTGAACTGTTGCCAAAGAGCAACTTTGCATTTCTGTGGCTTTTTCGGCTTAAAAAGTGCCGTAGATAATTCAAACGCATCCCTCACTTCACAAATCCACTAGTTCAAGTGTATTTGGGTTTCAGTTGATAGGCTCTTTACAAATGTCATAGTCACTTTTTATTGCATAACTATAAAAAATAGTTAATATCTGCATCAACCGAAAACCGGCCAAGTGCGAGTCGGACTCGAGCATGAAGGGTTCCGTACCATTAACTTACTACATTAGACAGTATGGGTAAAAAATCTTTTCTAGTTTATACTGTTCTTTTGGAAAAAAGTATATATATTTATTTTATTTATAATTTCAAAAGTATTCATCACAGGATACCCGAAACAATTTTAAATAAGAGTTTCCGCGCCTGTTTCTTTACGTGAGTGATTTGAAGTTTATAGGTCCAAGACTTTAGAAATTACAGGGGGGGGGGATGGACACCGTGTAAACATTTCCTTTTTTTTTTAAATGAGATCTATATGTGAAGTATCCTCGAACCAAGTTACATGCAAATCAGTCCTTAAACGTAGAAGATATTCTGCTGTGACAGACTAGGAAGGACGGAACGGTCGGACTGAACGATCTTATAAGGGTTCCTTGTCGGACTACGGAACCCTAAAAACCCATCGACAAGGATATCCTAAATAGAAAATAGCACTGGATTGGACATGTTTTGCGGAAGCCTGATAACCACCTGTCCAAACAAGAGCTAACATGGCAAGCGTATGAGAAGAGAAGGCCGGGCCGCCCTCGTACCACCTGGAGGCGCTCAGTTGAGAAAGAGGCTGCATCAACTGGTCTCGGCTGGAAGGACCTGGAAGTTACCGCGCAAGATGGAGAGAAGTGGGAATTCCTTCTTCGAGCCCTATGTCCCTGATGAGGGACAACAGGATTGCATCATCATCATCATCATCATCATCACCTGCATCTTTGGGAATATTATTATTTATTACCTACTCGTTACTTTAATCTTTTAGACTACCAAAAATACACAACTTATTTTTACAATGAGGCCAACAAAATACCTCCAATTACTGTTGCCAGCTCGAAAATCTAAATTCAAACACTCTCACCCAGTGTGCACGCGCGACATCGTCCCATAATGAAGTGCAGAAGAAAAGATAAAACCAAAACGGTCCCTAATTAGGCTCGCAAAAGCCCTGTGACATCCCGAGAAGGGTTGCTCCGATTAACGATTCAAGAGGGAGCGGAGCCAGCGGCGAGCGTAAGTTATTTTACCCTGTTTTTGGGGTAAAAGGATTAACTAAAAAAATAAAAACCCCATCTTTAAGAACGAAAAATTATTGTGGAAGAAAAAAAATAAAATACCGGTTTTTTATTGATCATAAATAATACTTACCGATTTAGTTGATTTTATACTATGGCCAATTTATACAGAGACTAGCTAATGACGCTTACCCGTTGTCCTAGGTGAATGACAAAGGCGGCAACGCGACGCAACGCGACGATATCAAATGCCTAGCAAGTCGTTGTGTTGTATATTACGTACCTACATTATAATATTACGTAGGCCACTACTACACACATAAAACGACTATTTGATAATTTCGCGTTGCAACGTTGCCGCGTTTGTCGTTCTCCTAGGACAACATACTAAAGAAGTATTTTATTGATTATTAAAATAAAAGAAATACTGAAAAACCTTATTTTAATATGTTACTTCACCAACTTGTTTCTATGGAAACTTAATGAAAATATTTGCAAGCTAGCTACAGGTTGGGGGTATGTTAACACTAGATACAAATAATAAATTAAGAATTCCTACTCTAGTTGGTGATATCATATTAATACCGTGTTCTATATAGGACACATATCTCATTTACATAAAAATAATCAATTAATTAAATATATACACTTAACAAAACTTAAAAATCTACTTATTCAAAAATGTAACCGTGTCCATGAGTCAAGGAAGCGAGAATGCTAGCTGCGTTTCCGCGTTGGATAGCCAAACTTAGCCTCTGAGCGAGAAACGAGCCAGCTTTTTTGTTTTCCAGAATTATATTTAATTTAGGGGCTATTTTTCTAAAAAGTAATTTGGCGTTAGGTCCCCATGGTCCAAAAGTTTCAACGCCAAACGGTGCAAACACATAATCACCTGCAAGAGACTCGTATTTGCGCCGCTTGGCGTTTTCTGCCGACTCAGCGGCAGACCCAGCTTTAAGAGCTGATTCCCTGAGATGAGAAGGGGCCAAAGTATCAACACAAGTTGCGTCTCATACCAAGGCCCGTCCCCGCTCCCAGGGAATGAGCGTGAGGCCATCAGGTCTCTTGCCATCATCACGGACCAACCCACGAGGTTCTAATGTGGAAGGAACGTTAATGCTGGCAAGAGCTCTTCTGATAGCGTCATTAAGTGCTGCATGGCGGGCAAGACGCCCCGCACTTTGCTGACAACAAAGACTATGAAGACCTAATTTGTCGACCTCCTTGCCACAGGGACACGTAAATGGTTCACAAACCGGGGCCCCGATTCGCAAACCCACACACACCCGGAATGTCTCGCTGTCAAAAAGTGTACCTATATTTTTGGAAGGGAGGGCGTGAAGCCAGTGACCTGATTCCTTGCAGGAAACTGCCAAGAGCCTTGCACGATGACAATCACTGACAGAATTTTGAAGCAGGGTATTGAAAGTCTCTCTTGCTAGAGGGACATCCCAGAGTTTTTGGTTGTGTGTTTCCTTTGGGATGTCTTCACTAGTGCAGAGACTTTGCCAACATTCCTCCGCCTCCCCCAGCTCAGTTAGCTGGCGAGGGTGTTTTAAGATTTTGTCTACAAGACCAGCAGTGCTATGAAGAGAGGAGAGAAAGGCGGGAAGGGCAATACTAGAAATTTTGCGAACGCCGATACCACCAAACCGAATAGGAAGCGTTGCTTGTAACCAAGAGTCGTTTTTTAGCTGCAAGTTTTGAATTTTTTCAAGATATGTTCTAAGAGTGGTATCGATAAGTTCTACAAGTTGTAGTTTTTTCCAGATTGGACTTGCGCGAAGGTAATATGTAAATTTTGGAACGAAAAGGCAGGATTTTAGAATGGTGTAGGCAATATGAGAGTTTAGATGTTCCAATCTGGGGGCTAACAGGGTGAAATGATTCAATTTTTTATCGAGAAAAGGTTGGATGCTGGCATCAAGAAGAGGAGCTCCTAAATGGCAAAGTGATTCAGAGTTTAGAATTTTGATGTTAGGAGCGAGGACGTTAAATCTTTCAATTATATTTTGACGGGATTCTGCAGAAACATTGTCATTATTAATATAAAGTTCGCACTTTGAAAGATTGAGCTCTAAACCTATTAATAAAAAAATAGGAAAAATCAAAATCCTAACTTATGTAAAATATGTACAAAATCGATCGACTCTTAATATTTTATTGCGGGTAAACTTTAGCGAGGCGGCTGGCAACACCGCGCTATGGCTTCTAATTTAACATAGAGCCATTTGGCGCAGTTTGCACTCGAGGCTAATACTTCGAGCACCTTTACCTTTGCTGGGTAAACGGACAAATTAGCGATCCGCGAAAATTGGCAATGTGCACTTTTTACGTATAGAAGTAGAGCTGAGAAACCCACGTTAGGCGTCTCCACCTCTTTAGGGTAAAAGGACAAATTATACATCCACGGAAATTAGTTTAACATTGTAAGACGTTCCTTCCATTTAACTAAAAATATTTTTGCTATAGCATGCAATTATTTCAAGCTGTGGAAAAAAAGACAAAATACCGCTTTGAATCTTTGGCAGTATATTAATCAAGTATATTAGTATATCAACGAAATAAAACTTAAACTAACAAAAAACCAACTGATCAGGTTCAAACGATCCATCAAAACTGAAATTGCTAGCTTAAGAATAACTAAAATTATTCCAAATTTAAACGGACATTGACGCAGCGTCACGTAATTGTACACCCACCCTAACAAAATAAGCCTGCATACAGATTGCTAGTTTATTCGCGAGCAATTTTATTCAAATCATTATATGAATAGAACGTCACATTAAAAGTAAAGTTTAGGGTGTATGCTGTTGAGATTACTCTGTTAACAGCTTGGCTGTGTGCCACGTCATTGTACCCACACCCACAGAATGCGCATGTAGTAGATCCTCTATATAGTATCGAGTTCATAGTTCATACAGTAATAGCTCCCACACATGAGGACTCGCGCCGACAAAACGTATCAAAATTCCATCAAAAATACTTTTACCATAAGTAGATAATTAGAGACAATATTTAAAAATATTCAGACAAAAGAGAAGGATAACTCCTCTTTTGTCAGAATATTTTTTGAAAAACTTTTATTTTTTTTCTCAAGAAGATAATAATATGATTGAACTTTAAGTTGTTCCGCCCGAAGGGCCCAAGTCTGCCAATAGACCTAGCAAAATTGTAACAGAAACGTAATTGAATAGCAAAATTTTGACAGTTCTAGTATGGACCAAATGTCAAAATTATGAATAGTAGGTATTCAATTCAACAGGTCTTGTCATACTCGTACATCTAGAACACTAGCAACTATAGATGGAAACAATGGCTAAACTTTAAATTCGTTTTAAAAACGCTGCTTTTCGTTAAAAGCTTCCCCGGTGACAATAAATCGCACACAAAAAAAATTAAAACCCCCGACACAAAATAATAGATGCACATAAAAATCATAAAACAAGTTAGTTAGTAGTTTTATAACTATGGAATTATAGCTAGATACAATACAGTTGGTTTAAATGGAAACCCTATAAAAAGCAAAAAATAAAACTGAAATTTTGACCCTACGTAAGTACGTAGGTACAATTTTGAATACTAATGTTGTCGCGTCGGGGACCCGCACTAATATACGACTAACTTCGTGTTAAAGTACATAGTTACGTAACATATAATTCTAAAGTTTTTGTAAAGTCCTCAATCCATTTACTTAAATAGCTTTGCTTCCCGAACGCGACTCGCGCGAATTTTGAGGGACACGTCAAACTTATAACACCCCGTCGTTTTTGCGTCGGGGGTTAAAAAGACATAAAATAAATAAAAAAATACAATTGGAGTGGGCAATCCCGCATGCTAAGGAGAATTCAAGTTTTTTAAAAAAGGGAGGAAAGGTCTTGGAACCGGTCAAATATAGGCAATCGTGAAAAAAAATATATATATTTAAGTAACTTTTCTAGAATTTAATTACCGATATTGAAAACGTAAAATATTGGACGTACCTCAGAACGACTTAACTGGCCGCGAATGACCAGCTTTAGCAACAAAACATTGATTTAAATAATTTCATTCAAAGTTACATAAAACCTGGTTATCAGGTAAAAAAATAATACCTACGCACTTTTGGGGAGTAATCTCACTGTATATTTCTCCATTGTGACTTGGCTTTGGTTAACTATTTTAGTAGAATTGGCATCCGTTTGTCGCTCGTAAAGGTTTCGTTGGACGGCGTTATGCAATTTGGAACATGTGACGAGTGTGCACTGTGCACTGTGCACTGTGACGGAGACAATAGCTTGGCTGATGAGGGTAGCTTGAAATGTCTGAGCTATTTAGGTTTATTAAGGGGTTTATATTGTATTGTTATTTAAATTATATGTAGGTACTTGGGTATTTGTCTATTTTAGTATTTAAAAAAAACCTGTCAAACGAATTCAAAGTCAAATCTTGGTGTAGTGGTCCGCGCTCCGGACTACAAAACCAGAGGTTGCGGGTTCGAATCCCGCAAGGGGCAAATGTTTGTGTGATGAGCACGAGCATTTGCCCCCAAGTCATGGATGTATAAACGTATTTATATACGTTTATACGGATAGACATACTTATGTATGTCTATCCGTTAGCGTAGTCGCCATAGCACAAGCTCACGCTTAGTTTAGGGCTAGGTAATTGGTGTGTTTGTTAAAACAATTTATTATTATTATAATGCGAAAACCATTATAGCGGTAGGTCTAGTGTATAGTCCGACAAAATGTCCGAGGGGCGAGAAAGCGCCAATCACACGCGACTGTCATAGAAAATCCCCTTCCCACAACATCACCCGTCCCCGATGACATCTAGCGTGGCTCGCCCCCCGCACCTCTGGCGACCACAGGAAGGTCGCGCACGAACTTATCGGACTATAGCATTAGAATAGTTATACATTTGTTGCAAAATCACCCTTATTACAACTGCATACGATGCCCCAGTGTTCACCTTGACGTGCTGTCGTCTATACATTATCTTATAATTTCACCTAACACAGGCGTACACCTTATATGCCCAAAGGGTGACTCCATTGTCAAGGATATGTAAAATCATATTGAAATAAACATTATTATAAATAATATATCTCCAGCGTTTTTACTTGTTGTAAATATTTTATGTGGTTTAATCATTTAAGTATGTAGTGCGCAGACTTTAAGCCACATAAAATGGCAATTATTTAAGTAGTGCGCAATAAAATATTTAGTTACTTCATATCTATTGTTATTCATGTTTGTGGTTTCGACTGTCGTAACTAAAAAATGTTTTTCTACGTGGTTTTTTCCGTAGCCTGTCTTAAATAGATAGATGTAGTAGATTTGTTAATAAGTTTTTTTTTTAATATATTTTTTAACACTCACAGTATTATTTACACTTATATAAATAGGTTACTTATATAAAAGACTTATTTTGTTTAGCAATTTATACTTATTTTCAAACCTGTCTTAAAATTATTTAAGTTAGTTTGTGTCATTTTAAATAAAGTAGCTTCGTTAAGTACCCATAATACCAATTACATTATCAATATTGATTTTAAATCAAAACAGCAATTTGGATAGTTGGTTTCATTCCCGTGTCACAGGATGGTTCCCGATACGACACAAACATAATTCCAAATTGACAACCGGACAGGATCTCGCCTTGATATAAACCAGTGTGCACTGTGGTGGTGTTTAATTTGATTACAGTATCGAAATGTAATTCCCAATATCGAGATTGAGAGATGGGGTGTAATGACGCAACTCAATGGGGTGCGATGTTGCATTTATGCTAACTAGGCTAGCGATAACGTATGTAGGTATGAGAGCATTTTTAAAGAAACGCTAAAGTTGTGCCACTGATCGCGTACTTCATATATTAATTGCTTAACAACTTAAGGGTCGGAACAGTGACAAGCAATGCCATCAGAGTAACGGTAGGCACAGCGCAAGTCTCGGTGCTTGGCCCACTTCATTACCTAACATACGTAAATTACCTAGTTAATGCCATCAAACATTGCGAAGTCTATCAATTCGCCGACGACACTTGTCTTATAGCAGCTGGGAAAAATAGAAACGAAACCCTAAAACTACTGCAAGAAGATTTTAACATCTTGGCCAACTGGTCCCATGATGTAGGCCTCGTACTCAATTCTAGTAAGACTAAGTAGTAAGTAGTCAATTCTAGTATTATCAAGCACTGGTAGAATCTACGATCTCGTACGGACTGTCCAGTTATGGCAGAACTTTCAAAACGCATATTGACCGTATCTTTACAGTATCGTATCTTGAAAACAATAATTCCGAAGAACAGAGGCAAATTACTTTAAGATGCTGATGACGTCTTCAGCTTCTTTCAGGTTATGTCAGTCCATGATAAAGTAAAGTACACACTATTAGCGAAAGAATTCTTCAACGATCAACATGATAGCATAATGTTTGTTTACTTGTACGAAACTTAATCTTGCCTTTCCTAGATTGTAATTATTGTTAAGTAGATACAACGGCGCCGGTATGCGGTAAAGCTGTAAATATTATGTTCATATCGTTCAAAACACATGTAACTTAGTGTTAAGATATCATCATCATCAAATTTAAGAGCTAGGCTCTTGTCGGTGGAGTTTTTTTCCATTCCTCTCTGCTTTCCGCCCTTCTCTTAACCTCCTGATACGACCCGGCATTTATCTTTTCTTTTATTTGCTGCATGTAGCTTATTCTTGTTCTTCCTCGCTTCCTTTTTCCTTCTATTCTTCCTTCTATTATCGTTTTAAAAAATTGTCGTGTCGAATCAGGTGGCCTAACATTCGTCCCCTCCTACACTCTATTGTTTCCATCAATCTCCTTTTTTCCCTAACCATAGACAAAACTTCTTCATTTGTTTTCTTCTCCGTCCAACTTATACGCTCCATTCTCCTCCAGCACCACATCTCGAAGGCTTCCAGTCTCTCTCTGTCCCTCTTTGTCAATGTCCACGCTTCACATCCGAGTGCTATACTCCAAATGTATACTTTAACAAGTTTTTTGCGAACTTTGCTTGATATTCTGGCCTTGAGCAGGTGCTTTTTTGCATTATAAGCTTGTCTCGCCATCGCTATCCTTGCTTTTATATCTCGTGTACATCTGGAGTCACTAGTTATCAAGCTACCTAGATATTTGAAGGTTTTAACCTGTTCTATTTTTGTGTTATTTATTGAGATAGGGCTATATTTTTCCTTTTTAGAAGCAATTAGTGTTTTTGTTTTATTTATGTTAATTTTGAGACCAAATTCTTTAAAAATAGTGTCCATTTCTGTAACCAGTTCTTCCAACTCCAATATGTTTTCTGCAATGGCTGCAATATCGTCGGCAAAACGAATGAATTTAAATACGTCCCCATTAATTTTGACGCCCCCCTTTTTTTGATTCCGTTATTCTGCGTATCGCACATTCTATGAATAAATTAAAAATTAGCGGTGAAAGTGGACATCCCTGCCTAAGTCCCTGTCTTATTTTTGCCTTTCCGTTTTCCTCTCCTACTTCTATTACCGTTTCTTGGTTTTTATATAATTCATAAATAATCCTTCTGTCTCTATAATCCAATCCAGCTTCTTTGAGTACTTCCATCATTATTTTCGAATTGACCCTATCGAACGCCTTTTCTAAGTCGATAAAAGCTATATGTGTGTCCATGTCAAAATCCAGTCTCCTGTCTCAAAGCTAGTATCGCTTCTCTGGTTCCCTTCTCTTGCCGAAACCCATATTGATCCGGTCCCAAAAAGCACTCTGTTAACGGTCTTATTCTGTTCTGAATTATTTTTATTAAAAGTTAAGATATATAACTGAATAAATAACTTCCACTGGAATATGAAAAGGCAACAGTCTGTCATTGTCGTAACGACGATACAAGAAGACGCTGATGCCTTAAACTGGCGATAACTTAAGTGTGTGTACGAAAGCATAAAGCTAAAGTTTTGCCACTGATCGCGCACTTCAGAATATTCATTGCTTAACAACTTCCACTGGCTTATGAAAAGGCAACAGTATGTCGTTGTCGTAACGAGACGCTTCGCGCGTTGATGAATTAAACTAGCGATAACTTAAGTGTGTGTACGAGAACATTTTTAAAGAAACGCTAAAGTTTCGCAACTGATCGTGTACTTCGGAATATTAATTGCATAAAACTTCCATTCGCGCACGAAAAGGCAACAGTTTGTAGTCGTAACTCGATACGAGACGCTTCGAACTTTTGGTTTCTATCAAACAAATCGTATTTATTTGCGAGTGCGCGGACCGAATATGTAACTTATAACGCTAGTAATAGTAAGTTTGCACATACCTGTATAAAGATCTCTATAACTTAAGTTACCTTTAATACCCACGAAAGTAAAAACGTCGCTTCATGAATCAGGGGTCCTAGGTATTTTTGTATTTGATTTAACCCCTTGAGGATCATAAGACCGCCGGTGGTCTCATAACTATTGATTTCCTATTGTGTCTGGAAACATGATCTCTGAATGGCACAATCAAATTTCGATTACCTTTTGCTATTTAGACTTCCTGATACTATCATTTTGCCTACGAGAGTTAGAAAGAACTCCTATGATTAATTTATTTTTCATTTGATAGTGTTATTTATTAGACTGTGATTATTGGTACGAAAATTAGGACCCGGGTATTTTTGTTGCACAATAAAGCAATGTTGTCTAAACCCAAAGTTTAGACTCACGCTTCCATGAACGTTTCCTAGCTGCAAAGCCACATAAAGGTATTGCAGACGCATTTGGCAAAACAAAAAGGTTTTCCCAATATACCGTGCAACTACCAACATCATTGTTGCATTTGCAAGACACGCCAGGTGCACTTTGTAATAGGAAAAATCTAGAGAAGTCATAAAAGATATCGAGAAGTCGTGCAGCCGAGCCGACGACTCCATTCTTTACGCCTGAAGCATCCTGATCGTAAGCCGTCGGCAGGGTTGCCAATGTGTTGTATCTTATAAAAAAAAACGACAGGTTGCACTCTGGGAGTGCCGGCAGAATTGAAAACTTGAATATATGTACTTTGTTCAATTTCCATATTTTAAACACTATACACGAATTTTACGAATACACAGCAGTATGGCCACTACACAGACGGTCGAGCCATCAGCTGTCACCATCCATGGATGCGCGTAGCACGCTGTAACATAAACACACACGAACATTCGCGCAAGCGCCCTGCACCGCCTAAACGAAACAGCAGGCGCAGGCATACATTTTCGCCGCGCCGTAGAAAGAGAGGGGGATACTCCCTCTCCTACGCCGCGCCAGCTGTCTACTCTCCATCCGTCTTGCGAATTTTCGATCAGGTCACGTGTCCTGAAGCGAGTTTAACATTTTGAACCCATTCCAAAAAAAGTGCACAACGCCGCTAAAGAAGTTTTCACTTCAAAATTACATTGAGTATAATGGTTATCGACTCTAACAACAATTTTTCTATGATTAGAGGCAAAAGTCAACGATAAGAATGTGATTGATGGGAGTGGTCTTGTAATAGCTAACTGAAAGGATATATTGATGAAAGTCTAACATGCGACTAAAACTTCGGTGTCATAGCCAGACCGGTAAAGCGGCTGGCATGGCTCAATTGGAATCTCTGAAGCACGGACGCATGCATATCGAACTAAGATTAAATTGAAACAGTGCGTGTATGTATTTCTTTTATTAGTAAATAATATTGCGAACAAAAGGTCAGTCGTGTGTAATACACACAACAACTAATATTTATGAAAATATTATGTATGTGCGTAAAAACTTGCATTTATTCACAAAAAAAGTGATACGCATAATTTTAACACTAGAAATAAAAATAAACTTGCTATTCCACAATTTAGGCTTCAAAAAGTTGGTTATTCTTTCATGGGAAAACGTGTCAATTTCTTTAACAAATTACCGAAAAATATTGTAGAATTACCAATTAACAAATTTAAATCATTTATTAAGGATACCCTAATGACAAAAGGTTATTATAAAGTAGACGATTATTTAAATGATGTAAACGTGTGGACCAGCTCGCACTACTAATGTTTAAATACAGAAATTGTACTGTAATGCACAATTTCTGTATTTAAACATTATTTTTAAAAGGGAACTATATTTTCTGTCACCAAAATTTATATTTGTCATCAAGTTGTATCCCTAAATAATTAGATCTATCGCCACGAAATATTTTCGTTCTCAGACAAACAAATGTGTTCCCAGGTATGAATCACCAAATTCATGTTAATATATGTTTAAAATAAAAGATGAATCACCAAAGAAATTAAAATGCATTGATTGAATATAAATTTCGTTCTCATAATAATAGTTTTGTTACTTAATTAATAGGTTTGTCCTCAAAATGGTAGATCTGTCACCAAATAAATCGATTTTCGATCCCAGACTGCGATTCCCTTTAATTTGTTATTCTGTCACCAATACAGTGGTTACATTTTATTTAATTGAGTTATCAAAATAATATTGTTCGTTACCTATTTAATACAACAATTGTCAATTTGAATAAAAAAATGTTCTAAAATAGGCGCAAACATATTGTCGGATTAGAAATACGCTTGAAGCTGGCTAACCCCCCACTAGAAGCTAAAAATGTGCTTAAGTATCGGCCAGAAAAGAAAAAGGGGCGCCCTGCAATGTCCAAACCAGCCCTAATTATTTAGTAATACTTGTTTTATTAAATAATAAATGTTGATTATTTCACTTAAACTATGTGTTTTATTTATTATCCTACTAGAAATTTAATCTAAATACTGCTTTGACCTGTGGGAATTAAGATCGCTGGGGGAGGCATATGTCCAGTAAAGTAGTAGGTACACTGTTTTTGTTGAAACAATGATGATGATAACTCCTAATTTTTTTGAAACTTTTTGAAATTTTCTAGCGAGAAAAATATGATTTATTGGTGATCACTTGAAATTAATTTGCTTCATTATTTATTAGGACAAACCTATTAAAATACATTCAAAAATATTAATTTGATACTAGACTTTATATCTCCATGATTTTAGGTGGTTTTTTGTGGAACTGATTTTATATTGTTTGGTGACTAGATTTTGGTGATAAATCTATTATTTTGGGGGCAAACTCTATTATTAAGGAAACAGAAAACGACTTAAATTGGTGACAGCTTTAATCATACCCTTTTTAAAAGAGGATTTGACAACAGTGACTGAGTTTCTTGCGCTGCTTCTTCTCAGCACTAGCCCACAATTTGTCCCGAAGCAGTGGTAGGGCTTAAATATAATATGTTGGGACGTGTATAAGTGCCCCCTGTGGGCCTACATACATAAATAAATGACTTTTATGACACATTAGAAAAGTCAATTTCGCCTAAACCAGGCCTTGAACCTGGGAATTTTGCCACAACGACTGCTGTCACTGCAGCTGCTGCAAATTGGGTTATTTAATTCGTGATTACAATTTATTGTTCAAATCTATTTGGAATACCAAATGAAGTTTTATTCTGTTTTCTAGGCTTTCTTTTGTCCCGAATCAGTGGTCAGTACCTTTTGGTCGAGGTTATGTACTTTAAAAATATTGACATTCGTTTTCTGTAAAAGGGAATGCACAATTTTTAGATTTATGGGTACCTATTAAAGTTCACTGTTAAAATAAATATTTAAAATAGTGACAACCCTATCGGCGTCTCGCAGCAAGTGCACCACACGCGGCGATATGACGCCGAATAAAAACACTTATGCAGCGCGGATTCGAGCATTGAATGCGATGGGGCTGTTATGTTGTTCAATGAATTCCCGAACGGATTCTTAATAAAATCCCTCCGAGACTCGAGTCGAGTATCGAAATTGGACTACCATATTTTTGTTTTCTTCAAATAAACTTAAACCTTGGCAATGACTTTATCCTCTTTACAACTTATAAAGTTTAAGTTTACCCTAAATCTGAGTATGTCTCTGTTTTAGTTAATAGAGCTGCGTCTAAGTAATTTTAAGACATAGAAGCCTAGAAACTTTCGGCCCGACAGGATTCCAACCCGGGACCTCAGGAAGTTGGTGATGTGGCCATTGGTTCTGCGCCTGATCTCTCTCCGGTCATGAGGACTGCCGCCTAACAACATAATAATAATAATAATGTCCTCCTTGCCGAATTTCGACTACGGCGGCCTATCTCAACAGAGATTAGCCAGCTGCGCGGGACATATTATAGTGCACAAGTGTGTGCGCAATACAAAGGTGGACTCTCTATTCCTTTACTGTAGAGAGATCAGGCGCAGGACCAACGGCTTAACGTGCTTGCCCAGGCACGGGGGTGTCAACACCACCAACTTCCTGACTCCGGAGCTGTGTCTGAGTTTTTTTTAGACAGAAAAACCCAATACTATCGGCCCGACCCGGGATTCGAACCCGGGACCTCGTGGATAGTACTCAGCGTGCTGACCACTAGACCAACGAGGCAGTCATATATGTAATGTTAGCCTATGTCACTCAGAAATGTGACTTTCTACTATTACTCATACTGTCTTTATAATATCAGTTGTGTACCTACAGAAGAAAGTTTTTCTTTACCGACACAGAACAAGTAGGTATTACAAGTTGTACAAATAGGTAGTTATCCGACCATTGTAGAAATGAATTCGAATATATTTTTAATCTACATGATTTATACACCCGCTACCTATCTACCTCGCGTTTTAAAAGACGTAATCGAGATAATCGACAGCCAGCTAGAACAATCGTCTTCACATAACATTGTTGGTCCTAACAACAATATTTAAACTGAAGTTAATTAAAAGATGAAACCTCCCCAGTCCCACTGGCCTAACATAAGACCTCGGTGACCCTTGAACTCGACCAAACATTTCTAATTAGCCCTTTCAACCGCAGACGTCGGTGACCAATTATTTGGACGCGTCTTCAAGACAGGACCCAAGGCGGACTGAGCCGCAGACAAATAATAGTGACCAAACGCTTATTTCGCGTACACAAAGCTATAAAGTCAGCATACTTTACTTTAATTGACGGCCGTCTTGGTGCAGTGGTACACGCCCCGGACTTCTAAACCAGGCGGTTGCGGGTTCGAATCCCGCAAGGGGCAAGTGTTTGTGTGATGAGCACGAGCATTTGTACCTAAGTCATGGATGTTTATAAATGTATAATGTCTATCCGTTTCCTAGTCGCCATAGCACAAGCTCACGCTTAGTTTGGGGCTAAGTAATTGATGTGTTTGTTAAAACAATTAATTTATTTAATTTATAATTTATTAATTAATACTTTGACATACCTACGCTTTATTTATAAAGTATTTGTAGCAGGTACTTATATTGAATAAGTCTATGTGGGTAATTTTATTCAAAGAAAGACCCAGGGGTCAGTAAAACTTGAAGTAAATATTATTTTTTTTAAATCACCAACTAATAAGTATAAGGTATGGAATTTTTTAAGAAATTATTACAAGATACAACCACATAAATGAATGTCTAAAATCATTGTTTTTTTTTCAATGTCATAGAATTCGATTTACTGGAGAATATTCTATTCGTAATTCTGATGTTTGTAAAAATATTTGACAGAAATCGATAAACAATTACGAGGGTTGGCCCTATCATTCTAATGAATAAATTGTAGCTTTTGGGTACAATTGGACTTCATTTGTTTTAGACAGTCCAAACTTGGGGTCGATTGGTAAACTCAGATCGTGTGCGATAAGATGCCATGTCTAAAGTTAAACACTACATTTTCAATTACAGATCTTAATTAAATACCTACTATTCTGAGCGGCGCTATTGTTTCTTAAGGTTCATAGTTTAATGAATGAATACCACGCAAATGTAATTAAGATTGTGAGAACTACCATTTTCCCCCGACTTTTCTACGTAAATGTATCTAATCCTTTTTTTAAGCACTATTTTTCGCTTGAAATTCTTTATTTATTCAAATCCAGGATAGACCTAAACTTTACATATAAAGTTAACTACTCCTATTTCTAAAAAAAACATAGAACTTCGTCCAGGAAAATTTTAATCATTACAAGCTTTCACATGCGATTTCTTACGCCCGTTGCTACGTTTTACGTGAGAATTTTAGAAATCTCTTAGTGCTCTTCTGCACTCCCCTAGGAACCTAAACCCGCCAAATTTCAGCTATGTACAACCAATAGTTTCGGCTGCGCGCTGTTTATCAGTCAGCAAGTTATATTGATTACTATATATTGATTACTATACTATATAACTTTCCCTGCACGACGTGATATTCCGAAATGAATATACTTTAAATTGATGATCGTAGCATAGAGTATTTGAATAGAAAACTCCAAGAGTTATTTTCTTACTTGTAAAATTAATAGGTATTCTATGGTAAGTATAACAATGTAAGTAATTAGTTAAAATAATTACTAACAAACAGCCGAACTTTCACAATAAAATTTAGTTAGCAGGTGGCCAAATTATTTACGACTTAAGAAAGACAAGGTGTTCTTGACAATAATATTTTTGTTGAATATTCAACACGCATTGAAATTGAAATTCTTCTTTAAAAAATAATTTAAAAAATTATAGGTATTGGATGGGTTATTACAAATATTGAGACACGGGTGCATACTATTTATTTTACTAAACGTTTTTGAGTTTTCGAGCGAATTAGGTTTATTTTATTTAATTAGAAGCTAGGCAGTGGTGTTTTAATAAACTACAAATATTATCACAGACCATTGAGTTTATTTCTTTTTAGACTTCTGCCACCAGTCATATGTAGTTAGTTACATGTAGTACATGTACATGTACCTAGCACCTAAGTAATTACCGTTTTTTTATCCTTTTTTATGTTAATTTGTTTGGTTTTACCTAGCTTTTAGTATATGCAGACTAATCCAAATTCGATAGCAAGCAAATCCCCGTGCTTTCAATACATCTGCATAATCACCTCTGTATAATTAATTCATTCGCATCGACTTGAAAATCGCGCAAAAGGCAATAGTCGAACGGGGTTGTGCTAAACTAACAACGGAAATTAACCATTCATGGGGGTCTATTCGCGGAACTAAAAATGTCAAAGATGCCACAGCCACTTAAAATGTTTAAGATGTCAGAAACTGCTGTAATTGTAATTTCAATTATCAAAAATGTTATTCTTCTGGTAGTGGATTATGTAATTTTGAATAAAAATATTTCAATCAAAGTTCTGTTTCTAAAGTTGGCCATTCACGGTCAGTTACACTAATTAGTCGGTCTGAGGTACGACCAAAATTTTACGTTTTCAATACCGGTAATAAAAATCTAGGCATAAGTACTAAAAAAGTAACTTAACGCTATTTTTTTCCAGAATTGCCCATATTTTACCGGTTCTAAGACCTTCTCGCCTATTTTACCCACTAAATTAAAAAACTAAAAGTCCCCTTTGCGTGGGGAATTGCCCGTTCTAGCAGCACTGAATGAAAGTCAGTTTTCAGATTATTTTTATGTTAGTAAATGGAGTCATTTTTTGAACTGACCGTGAATGGCCAGCTTAACAGAGTAACTGAAGTTGACAAATGTGACATTTTCAAGCGATTTCAATCCTGAATTGTTAGCAACAGAGTTACGTAATTAGCCCCCAGGTTGATGAACTTGACAGAGACAAAAAATCAAAATAAAGCGAAAAAAAAACTGTTTCTCTTCTACGGACTTAGGTAGTGTCTGACAGTGTCTCTACCAGTTGACCGCTGCTGGTTAAGAATATGTCAGTCTGTTTTATTAAATTACTCTCGCCCGATTGAATTCGCAACTTGCCCATTAGTAATTCTGATATCAATTGATTGACTGCCTCGTTGGTCTAGTGGTCAGCATGCTGGGTATTCACGTGGTCCCGGGTTCGAATTCCAGGTCGGGCCGAAAGATTCTGGGTTTATCTGTCTTAAAATAACTCAGACACAGCTCCGAAGTCAGGAAGTTGGTGGTGTTAACACCCTCGTGCCTTGAGGTAATATAATCCTAGAGTTTGATTAAAATTTGTTTACCCTGTTTAAGGACTTACAAAACGGTTGTAACAAGAAGATTTTATTAACTTTTTAATAGCAAGGAAACTTTATCTCGACACATTGACATGGCTTAAAAACAAAAAAAAAAGAATATCACTTGTCATAGTTGAAAATGTTTAGTTGTTGTTCGGAGTTGGCGAAATGTCAGGTGCTGCTCAGTGTCCATTGAAGTGAACTTTGTTTCGTATGATTTCGTTGCATTACTTTTTAATTGAATAATAATTGGCAAAACAAAAAATGCTCATTACCACTGGAGATTATTATATCAAAATCTAATCCGTGATTTGAAATCAACTGTATATTAAAAAAGCAATTTCCTAGTATTCTACGGGTCCTTAAAAATTAGTGCTTTCCCCGGTTATTATGACTGAAAAGTTCTCTGCTAACTGTAAGTTGTGCGTCTGAGAAAGTTCCCTTGGCATAATAAATTCTTGCTAAAACCGAGCTTATTTTCTATGGCGGAATAAAAATAAATAATCGCAAGGGAAGCGGTACTTTTTGTTACATTATAATATTTTCGCGTGGAAATGTTTAAGCGAGCGCGGGAAGTTTGATATTATTTGAAGTCTCAATAAGACTTAAAACTGTACCAAATGGTAATGTTTCTCTCAAAAAATTTTTATATTTGCAAGAAATCTTGTCCTAGGCCGGTCCTAGGCATTAAACCAAGAAAAAGTAGTAAGTTTACAAAAAATAATGGAAGAAATTTAAAAAAATATATGACTTTATTTATTCATAATTTATTGTTTTACTGTGAAAATCACCTTTATGACATGGCTGTTGTAATATACTCACATGTTCGTTACGCTAATTTATAAGTGCGTAACGATACAATGATTTGGACAAGTTTTTTTTTTAATATATTTTTTAACACTCACAGTATTATTTACACTTATATAAATAGGTTACTTATATAAAAGACTTATTTTGTTTAGCAATTTATACTTATTTTCAAACCTGTCTTAAAATTATTTAAGTTAGTTTGTGTCATTTTAAATAAAGTAGCTTCGTTAAGTACCCATAATACCAATTACATTATCAATATTGATTTTAAATCAAAACAGCAATTTGGATAGTTGGTTTCATTCCCGTGTCACAGGATGGTTCCCGATACGACACAAACATAATTCCAAATTGACAACCGGACAGGATCTCGCCTTGATATAAACCAGTGTGCACTGTGGTGGTGTTTAATTTGATTACAGTATCGAAATGTAATTCCCAATATCGAGATTGAGAGATGGGGTGTAATGACGCAACTCAATGGGGTGCGATGTTGCATTTATGCTAACTAGGCTAGCGATAACGTATGTAGGTATGAGAGCATTTTTAAAGAAACGCTAAAGTTGTGCCACTGATCGCGTACTTCATATATTAATTGCTTAACAACTTAAGGGTCGGAACAGTGACAAGCAATGCCATCAGAGTAACGGTAGGCACAGCGCAAGTCTCGGTGCTTGGCCCACTTCATTACCTAACATACGTAAATTACCTAGTTAATGCCATCAAACATTGCGAAGTCTATCAATTCGCCGACGACACTTGTCTTATAGCAGCTGGGAAAAATAGAAACGAAACCCTAAAACTACTGCAAGAAGATTTTAACATCTTGGCCAACTGGTCCCATGATGTAGGCCTCGTACTCAATTCTAGTAAGACTAAGTAGTAAGTAGTCAATTCTAGTATTATCAAGCACTGGTAGAATCTACGATCTCGTACGGACTGTCCAGTTATGGCAGAACTTTCAAAACGCATATTGACCGTATCTTTACAGTATCGTATCTTGAAAACAATAATTCCGAAGAACAGAGGCAAATTACTTTAAGATGCTGATGACGTCTTCAGCTTCTTTCAGGTTATGTCAGTCCATGATAAAGTAAAGTACACACTATTAGCGAAAGAATTCTTCAACGATCAACATGATAGCATAATGTTTGTTTACTTGTACGAAACTTAATCTTGCCTTTCCTAGATTGTAATTATTGTTAAGTAGATACAACGGCGCCGGTATGCGGTAAAGCTGTAAATATTATGTTCATATCGTTCAAAACACATGTAACTTAGTGTTAAGATATCATCATCATCAAATTTAAGAGCTAGGCTCTTGTCGGTGGAGTTTTTTTCCATTCCTCTCTGCTTTCCGCCCTTCTCTTAACCTCCTGATACGACCCGGCATTTATCTTTTCTTTTATTTGCTGCATGTAGCTTATTCTTGTTCTTCCTCGCTTCCTTTTTCCTTCTATTCTTCCTTCTATTATCGTTTTAAAAAATTGTCGTGTCGAATCAGGTGGCCTAACATTCGTCCCCTCCTACACTCTATTGTTTCCATCAATCTCCTTTTTTCCCTAACCATAGACAAAACTTCTTCATTTGTTTTCTTCTCCGTCCAACTTATACGCTCCATTCTCCTCCAGCACCACATCTCGAAGGCTTCCAGTCTCTCTCTGTCCCTCTTTGTCAATGTCCACGCTTCACATCCGAGTGCTATACTCCAAATGTATACTTTAACAAGTTTTTTGCGAACTTTGCTTGATATTCTGGCCTTGAGCAGGTGCTTTTTTGCATTATAAGCTTGTCTCGCCATCGCTATCCTTGCTTTTATATCTCGTGTACATCTGGAGTCACTAGTTATCAAGCTACCTAGATATTTGAAGGTTTTAACCTGTTCTATTTTTGTGTTATTTATTGAGATAGGGCTATATTTTTCCTTTTTAGAAGCAATTAGTGTTTTTGTTTTATTTATGTTAATTTTGAGACCAAATTCTTTAAAAATAGTGTCCATTTCTGTAACCAGTTCTTCCAACTCCAATATGTTTTCTGCAATGGCTGCAATATCGTCGGCAAAACGAATGAATTTAAATACGTCCCCATTAATTTTGACGCCCCCCTTTTTTTGATTCCGTTATTCTGCGTATCGCACATTCTATGAATAAATTAAAAATTAGCGGTGAAAGTGGACATCCCTGCCTAAGTCCCTGTCTTATTTTTGCCTTTCCGTTTTCCTCTCCTACTTCTATTACCGTTTCTTGGTTTTTATATAATTCATAAATAATCCTTCTGTCTCTATAATCCAATCCAGCTTCTTTGAGTACTTCCATCATTATTTTCGAATTGACCCTATCGAACGCCTTTTCTAAGTCGATAAAAGCTATATGTGTGTCCATGTCAAAATCCAGTCTCCTGTCTCAAAGCTAGTATCGCTTCTCTGGTTCCCTTCTCTTGCCGAAACCCATATTGATCCGGTCCCAAAAAGCACTCTGTTAACGGTCTTATTCTGTTCTGAATTATTTTTATTAAAAGTTAAGATATATAACTGAATAAATAACTTCCACTGGAATATGAAAAGGCAACAGTCTGTCATTGTCGTAACGACGATACAAGAAGACGCTGATGCCTTAAACTGGCGATAACTTAAGTGTGTGTACGAAAGCATAAAGCTAAAGTTTTGCCACTGATCGCGCACTTCAGAATATTCATTGCTTAACAACTTCCACTGGCTTATGAAAAGGCAACAGTATGTCGTTGTCGTAACGAGACGCTTCGCGCGTTGATGAATTAAACTAGCGATAACTTAAGTGTGTGTACGAGAACATTTTTAAAGAAACGCTAAAGTTTCGCAACTGATCGTGTACTTCGGAATATTAATTGCATAAAACTTCCATTCGCGCACGAAAAGGCAACAGTTTGTAGTCGTAACTCGATACGAGACGCTTCGAACTTTTGGTTTCTATCAAACAAATCGTATTTATTTGCGAGTGCGCGGACCGAATATGTAACTTATAACGCTAGTAATAGTAAGTTTGCACATACCTGTATAAAGATCTCTATAACTTAAGTTACCTTTAATACCCACGAAAGTAAAAACGTCGCTTCATGAATCAGGGGTCCTAGGTATTTTTGTATTTGATTTAACCCCTTGAGGATCATAAGACCGCCGGTGGTCTCATAACTATTGATTTCCTATTGTGTCTGGAAACATGATCTCTGAATGGCACAATCAAATTTCGATTACCTTTTGCTATTTAGACTTCCTGATACTATCATTTTGCCTACGAGAGTTAGAAAGAACTCCTATGATTAATTTATTTTTCATTTGATAGTGTTATTTATTAGACTGTGATTATTGGTACGAAAATTAGGACCCGGGTATTTTTGTTGCACAATAAAGCAATGTTGTCTAAACCCAAAGTTTAGACTCACGCTTCCATGAACGTTTCCTAGCTGCAAAGCCACATAAAGGTATTGCAGACGCATTTGGCAAAACAAAAAGGTTTTCCCAATATACCGTGCAACTACCAACATCATTGTTGCATTTGCAAGACACGCCAGGTGCACTTTGTAATAGGAAAAATCTAGAGAAGTCATAAAAGATATCGAGAAGTCGTGCAGCCGAGCCGACGACTCCATTCTTTACGCCTGAAGCATCCTGATCGTAAGCCGTCGGCAGGGTTGCCAATGTGTTTTATTCTTATAAAAAAAAACGACAATTTGCACTCTGGGAGTGCCGACAGAATTGAAAACTTGAATATATGTACTTTGTTCAATTTCCATATTTTAAACACTATACACGAATTTTACGAATACACAGCAGTATGGCCACTACACAGACGGTCGAGCCATCAGCTGTCACCATCCATGGATGCGCGTAGCACGCTGTAACATAAACACACACGAACATTCGCGCAAGCGCCCTGCACCGCCTAAACGAAACAGCAGGCGCAGGCATACATTTTCGCCGCGCCGTAGAAAGAGAGGGGGATACTCCCTCTCCTACGCCGCGCCAGCTGTCTACTCTCCATCCGTCTTACGAATTTTCGATCAGTCCTGACGCGAGTTTAACATTTTGAACCCATTCCAAAAAAAGTGCACAACGCCGCTAAAGAAGTTTTCACTTCAAAATTACATTGAGTATAATGGTGATCGACTCTAACAACAATTTTTCTATGATTAGAGGCAAAAGTCAACGATAAGAATGTGATTGATGGGAGTGGTCTTGTAATAGCTCACTGAAAGGATATATTGATGAAAGTCTAACATGCGACTAAAACTTCGGTGTCATAGCCAGACCGGTAAAGCGTTTGGCATGGCTCAATTGGAATCTCTGAAGCACGGACGCATGCATATCGAACTAAGAATAAATTGAAACTGTGCGTGTATGTTTTTCTTTTATTAGTAAATAACATTGCGAACAAAAGGTCACTCGTGTGTAATACACACAACAACTAATATTTATGAAAATATTATGTATGTGCGTAAAAACTTGCATTTATTCACAAAAAAAAGTGATACGCATAAATTTAACACTAGAAATAAAAATAAACTTGCTATTCCACAATTTAGGCTTCAAAAAGTTGGTCATTCTTTCATGGGAAAACGTGTCAATTTCTTTAACAAATTACCGAAAAATATTGTAGAATTACCAATTAACAAATTTAAATCATTTATTAAGGATACCCTAATGACAAAAGGTTATTATAAAGTAGACGATTATTTAAATGATGTAAACGTGTGGACCAGCTCGCACTAGTACAATTTCTGTATTTAAACATTATTTTTAAAAGGGAACTATATTTTCTGTCACCAAAATTTATATTTGTCATCAAGTTGTATCCCTAAATAATTAGATCTATCGCCACGAAATATTTTCGTTCTCAGATAAACAAATGTGTTCCCAGGTATGAATCACCAAATTAATGTTAATATATGTTTGAAATAAAAGATGAATCACCAAAGAAATTAAAATGCATTGATTGAATATACATTTCGTTCTCATAATAATAGTTTTGTTACTTAAATAATAGGTTTGTCCTCAAAATGGTAGATCTGTCACCAAATAAATCGATTTTCGATCCCAGACTGCGATTCCCTTTAATTTGTTATTCTGTCACCAATACAGTGGTTACATTTTATTTCATTGAGTTATCAAAATAATATTGTTCGTTACCTATTTAATACAACAATTGTCAATTTGAATAAAAAAATGTTCTAAAATAGGCGGAGCCAAATTGGCGCAAACATATGGTCGGATTAGAAATACGCTTGAAGCTGGCTAACCCCCCACTAAAAGCTAAAAATGTGCTTAAGTATCGGCCAGAAAAGAAAAAGGGACGCCCTGCAAAGTCCAAACCAGCCCTAATCATTTAGTAATACTTGTTTTATTAAATAATAAATGTTGATTATTTCACTTAAACTATGTGTTTTATTTGTTATCCTACTAGAAATTTAATCTAAATACTGCTTTGACCTGTGGGAATTAAGATCGCTGGGGGAGGCATATGTCCAGTAAGTAGTAGGTACACTGTTTTTGTTGAAACAATGATGATGATAACTCCTAATTTTTTTGAAACTTTTTGAAATTTTCTAGCGAGAAAAATATGATTTATTGGTGATCACTTGAAATTAATTTGCTTCATTATTTATTAGGACAAACCTATTAAAATACATTCAAAAATATTAATTTGATACTAGATTTTATATCTCCATGATTTTAGGTGTTTTTTTGTGGAACTGATTTTATATTGTTTGGTGACTAGATTTTGGTGATAAATCTATTATTTTGGGGGCAAACTCTATTATTAAGGAAACAGAAAACGACTTAAATTAGTGACAGCTTAAATCATACCCTTTTTAAAAGAGGATTTGACAACAGTGACTGAGTTTCTTGCGCTGCTTCTTCTCAGCACTAGCCCACAATTTGTCCCGAAGCAGTGGTAGGGCTTAAATATAATATGTTGGGACGTGTATAAGTGCCCCCTGTGGGCCTACATACATAAATAAATGACTTTTATGACACATTAGAAAAGTCAATTTCGCCTAAACCAGGCCTTGAACCTGGGAATTTTGTCACAACGACTGCTGTCACTGCAGCTGCTGCAAATTGGGTTATTTAATTCGTGATTACAATTTATTGTTCAAATCTATTTAGAATACCAAATAAAGTTTTATTCTGTTTTGTAGGCTTTCTTTTGTCCCGAATCAGTGGTCAGTACCTTTTGGTCGAGGTTATGTACTTTAAAAATATTGACATTCGTTTTCTGTAAAAGGGAATGCACAATTTTTAGATTTATGGGTACCTATTATAGTTCACTGTTAAAATAAATATTCAAAGTAGTGACAACCCTATCGGCGTCTCGCAGCAAGTGCACCACACGCGGCGATATGACGCCGAATAAAAACACTTATGCAGCGCGGATTCGAGCATTGAATGCGATGGGGCTGTTATGTTGTTCAATGAATTCCCGAACGAATTCTTAATAAAATCCCTCCGAGACTCGAGTCGAGTGTTTTGGTATCGAAATTGGACTACCATATTTTTGTTTTCTTCAAATAAACTTAAACCTTGGCAATGACTTTATCCTCTTTACAACTTATAAAGTTTAAGTTTACCCTAAATCTGAGTATGTCTCTGTTTTAGTTAATAGAGCTGCGTCTAAGTAATTTTAAGACATAGAAGCCTAGAAACTTTCGGCCCGACGGGATTCCAACCCGGGACCTCAGGAAGTTGGTGATGTTGCTATTGGTTCTGCGCCTGATCTCTCTCCGGTCATGCGGACTGCCGCCTAACAACATAATAATAATAATAATGTCCTCCTTGCCGAATTTCGACTACGGCGGCCTATCTCAACAGAGATTAGCCAGCTGCGCGGGACATATTATAGTGCACAAGTGTGTGCGCAATACAAAGGTGGACTCTCTATTCCTTTACTCTCATAATTCGGTGAGACGGCAGTCCGACATGACCGTAGAGAGATCAGGCGCAGGACCAACGGCTTAACGTGCTTGCCCAGGCACGGGGGTGTCAACACCACCAACTTCCTGACTCCGGAGCTGTGTCTGAGTTTTTTTTAGACAGAAAAACCCAACACTATCGGCCCGACCCGGGATTCGAACCCGGGACCTCGTGGATAGTACTCAGCGTGCTGACCACTAGACCAACGAGGCAGTCATATATGTAATGTTAGCCTATGTCACTCAGAAATGTGACTTTCTACTATTACTCATACTGTCTTTATAATATCAGTTGTGTACCTACAGAAGAAAGTTTTTCTTTACCGACACAGAACAAGTAGGTATTACAAGTTGTACAAATAGGTAGTTATCCGACCATTGTAGAAATGAATTCGAATATATTTTTAATCTACATGATTTATACACCCGCTACCTATCTACCTCGCGTTTTTAAAGACGTTATCGAGATGATCGACAGCCAGCTAGAGCAATCGTCTTCACATAACATTGTTGGTCCTAACAACAATATTTAAACTGAAGTTAATTAATAGATGAAACCTCCCTAGTCCCACTGGCCTAACATCAGACCTCGGTGACCCTTGAACTCGACCAAACATTTCTAATTAGCCCTTTCAACCGCAGACGTCGGTGACCAATTATTTGGACGCGTCTTCAAGACAGGACCCAAGGCGGACTGAGCCGCAGACAAATAATAGTGACCAAACGCTTATTTCGCGTACACAAAGCTATAAAGTCAGCATACTTTACTTTAATTGACGGCCGTCTTGGTGTAGTGGTACACGCCCCGGACTTCTAAACCAGGCGGTTGCGGGTTCGAATCCCGCAAGGGGCAAGTGTTTGTGTGATGAGCACGAGCATTTGTACCTAAGTCATGGATGTTTATAAATGTATAATGTCTATCCGTTTCCTAGTCGCCATAGCACAAGCTCACGCTTAGTTTGGGGCTAGGTAATTGATGTGTTTGTTAAAACAATTAATTTATTTAATTTATAATTTATTAATTAATACTTTGACATACCTACGCTTTATTTGTAAAGTATTTGTAGCAGGTACTTATATTGAATAAGTCTATGTGAGTAATTTTATTCAAAGAAAGACCCAGGGGTCAGTAAAACTTGAAGTAAATATTATTTTTTTTAAATCACCAACTGATAAGTATAAGGTATGGAATTTTTTAAGAAATTATTACATGATACAACCACAGAAATGAATGTCTAAAATCATTGTTTTTTTTTCAATGTCATAGAATTCGATTTACTGGAGAATATTCTATTCGTAATTCTGATGTTTGTAAAAATATTTGACAGAAATCGATAAACAATTACGAGGGTTGGCCCTATCATTCTAATGAATAAATTGTAGCTTTTGGGTACAATTGGACTTCATTTGTTTTAGACAGTCCAAACTTGGGGTCGATTGGTAAACTCAGATCGTGTGCGATAAGATGCCATGTCTAAAGTTAAACACTACATTTTCAATTACAGATCTTAATTAAATACCTACTATTCTGAGCGGCGCTATTGTTTCTTAAGGTTCATAGTTTAATGAATGAATACCACGCAAATGTAATTAAGATTGTGAGAACTACCACTTTCCCCCGACTTTTCTACGTAAATGTATCTAATCCTTTTTTTAAGCACTATTTTTCGCTTGAAATTCTTTATTTATTCAAATCCAGGATAGACCTAAACTTTACATATAAAGTTAACTACTCCTATTTCTAAAAAAAACATAGAACTTCGTCCAGGAAAATTTTAATCATTACAAGCTTTCACATGCGATTTCTTACGCCCGTTGCTACGTTTTACGTGAGAATTTTAGAAATCTCTTAGTGCTCTTCTGCACTCCCCTAGGAACCTAAACCCGCCAAATTTCAGCTATGTACAACCAATAGTTTCGGCTGCGCGCTGTTTATCAGTCAGCAAGTTATATTGATTACTAAATATTGATTACTATATATTGATTACTATATATTGATTACTATACTATATAACTTTCCCTGCACGACGTGATATTCCGAAATGAATATACTTTAAATTGATGATCGTAGCATAGAGTATTTGAATAGAAAACTCCAAGCGTTATTTTCTTACTTGTAAAATTAATAGGTATTCTATGGTAAGTATAACAATGTAAGTAATTAGTTAAAATAATTACTAACAAACAGCCGAACTTTCACAATAAAATTTAGTTAGCAGGTGGCCAAATTATTTACGACTTAAGAAAGACAAGGTGTTCTTGACAATAATATTTTTGTTGAATATTCAACACGCATTGAAATTGAAATTCTTCTTTAAAAAATAATTTAAAAAATTATAGGTATTGGATGGGTTATTACAAATATTGAGACACGGGTGCATACTATTTATTTTACTAAACGTTTTTGAGTTTTCGAGCGAATTAGTTTTATTTCATTTAATTAGAAGCTAGGCAGTGGTGTTTTAATAAACTACAAATATTATCACAGACCATTGAGTTTATTTATTTTTAGACTTCTGCCACCAGTCATATGTAGTTAGTTACATGTAGTTCTGTTTCAATACCTAGCACCTAAGTAATTACCGTTTTTTATCCTTTTTTATGTCAATTTGTTTGGTTTTACCTAGCTTTTAGTATATGCAGACTAATCCAAATTCGATAGCAAGCAAATCCCCGTGCTTTCAATACATCTGCATAATCACCTCTGTATAATTAATTCATTTGCATCGACTTGAAAATCGCGCAAAAGGCAATAGTCGAACGGGGTTGTGCTAAACTAACAACGGAAATTAACCATTCATGGGGGTCTATTCGCGGACCTAAAAAATGTCAAAGATGCCACAGCCACTTAAAATGTTTAAGATGTCAGAAACTGCTGTAATTGTAATTTCAATTATCAAAAATATTATTCTTCTGGTAGTGGATTATGTAACTTTGAATAAAAATATTTCAATCAAAGTTTTGTTTCTAAAGTTGGCCATTCACGGTCAGTTACACTAATTAGTCGGTCTGAGGTACGACCAAAATTTTACGTTTTCAATATCGGTAATAAAAATCTAGGCATAAGTACTAAAAAAGTAACTTAACGCTATTTTTTTTCCAGAATTGCCAATATTTTACCGGTTCTAAGACCTTCTCGCCCATTTTACCCACTAAATTAAAAAAACTAAAAGTCCCCTTTGCGTGGGGAATTGCCCACGTTCTAGCAGCACTGAATGAAAGTCAGTTTTCAGATTATTTTTATGTTAGTAAGTGGAGTCATTTTTTGAACTGACCGTGAATGGCCAGCTTAACAGAGTAACTGAAGTTGACAAATGCGACATTTTCAAGCGATTTCAATCCTGAATTGTTAGCAACAGAGTTACGTAATTAGCCCCCAGGTTGATGAACTTGACAGAGACAAAAAATCAAAATAAAGCGAAAAAAAAACTGTTTCTCTTCTACGGACTTAGGTAGTGTCTGACAGTGTCTCTACCAGTTGACCGCTGCTGGTTAAGAATATGTCAGTCTGTTTTATTAAATTACTCTCGCCCGATTGAATTCGCAACTTGCCCATTAGTAATTCTGATATCAATTGATTGACTGCCTCGTTGGTCTAGTGGTCAGCATGCTGGGTATTCACGTGGTCCCGGGTTCGAATTCCAGGTCGGGCCGAAAGATTCTGGGTTTATCTGTCTTAAAATAACTCAGACACAGCTCCGAAGTCAGGAAGTTGGTGGTGTTAACACCCTCGTGCCTTGAGGTAATATAATCCTAGAGTTTGATTAAAATTTGTTTACCCTGTTTAAGGACTTACAAAACGGTTGTAACAAGAAGATTTTATTAACTTTTTAATAGCAAGGAAACTTTATCTCGACACATTGACATGGCTTAAAAACAAAAAAAAAAGAATATCACTTGTCATAGTTGAAAATGTTTTGTTGTTGTTCGGAGTTGGCGAAATGTCAGGTGCTGCTCAGTGTCCATTGAAGTGAACTTTGTTTCGTATGATTTCGTTGCATTACTTTTTAATTGAATAATAATTGGCAAAACAAAAAATGCTCATTACCACTGGAGATTATTATATCAAAATCTAATCCGTGATTTGAAATCAACTGTATATTAAAAAAGCAATTTCCTAGTATTCTACGGGTCCTTAAAAATTAGTGCTTTCCCCGGTTATTATGACTGAAAAGTTCTCTGCTAACTGTAAGTTGTGCGTCTGAGAAAGTTCCCTTGGCATAATAAATTCTTGCTAAAACCGAGCTTATTTTCTATGGCGGAATAAAAATAAATAATCGCAAGGGAAGCGGTACTTTTTGTTACATTATAATATTTTCGCGTGGAAATGTTTAAGCGAGCGCGGGAAGTTTGATATTATTTGAAGTCTCAATAAGACTTAAAACTGTACCAAATGGTAATGTTTCTCTCAAAAAATTTTTATATTTGCAAGAAATCTTGTCCTAGGCCGGTCCTAGGCATTAAACCAAGAAAAAGTAGTAAGTTTACAAAAAATAATGGAAGAAATTTAAAAAAAAATATGACTTTATTTATTCATAATTTATTGTTTTACTGTGAAAATCACCTTTATGACATGGCTGTTGTAATATACTCACATGTTCGTTACGCTAATTTATAAGTGCGTAACGATACAATGATTTGGACAAATACCCTTAAAAGTCTAAGTCCTATAACCCTATAACGATAGGGTTTTCATGACTTATGACTGCTTCGTTGTTCTAATGGTCAGCACGCTGGGTACTATCCACGAGGTCCCAGGTTCGAATCCCGGGTCGGGCCGAGAGTGTTTGGGTTTTTCTGTCTTAAATTACTCAGACACAGCTCCGGAGTCAGGAAGTTGGTGGTGTTAACACCCCCGTGCCTCGGAAAGCACGTTAAGCCGTCGGTCCTGCACCTAATCTCTCTATGGTCATGTCGGACTGCCGTCTCATCGAATTATGAGAGTGAAGGAACAGAGAGTGCACCTGTGTATTGCGCACACACGTGTGCACTATAATATGTCCTGCGCAGTTGGTTAATCTCTGTTGAGATAGGCCGCCGTAGTCTAAATTCGGCTAGGAAGACATTATTATTATCGTTATAAAATGATTAATAAATAGTCGTGTCAGGACGGCCCGCTCTATCTCAAGCGTCATTTTGGCGTGCCATTTTTTGGACAAAAAGTGGCATCATTTTCCAAACCAAAATACTTTTTTTAAATCGTCTGAAAGGTCTATAGCTATAATAAGCTACCTCCAGTGTCAGTTTGGCACGCTCTTTTTGGGACAACCTGTATATGTACGAAATAATTAAAGGTCTCTCAAATATTGGACCATCTAAAGACCGGCCCAATAGCTCGGAATCTATTCTATTCGTTTATGAATTCAGTTCGTAGTTGACAAAGGATTTAATTAACGGCACCACTGTTGCCCGCTAGGAATAGTTTCTACAAGATTTATAAAGTTCTTTGATCGAACGGTTTAGGCTAGAGCACTGGAGGATTATACGAAAGTTATTTAATTAATTGTAAGTTGTGTTGTGTCCAGTTTTATTTGTTCTTATTCTTATAGCATCGACGTAAAGAAAAATATGGACTCCGTGTCGCCTATATTAAAACTGAAGCACTAAAGTAAGCCAGTCATCGTCGTAAATACACGATCTTCTCACGCACACACTCACACCAAAGTAAGAGTACTTATCTATAAATACTGTATTTATTCAATAAGGTTAAATAGTACACAAATTGATATCATCAGATACCCACTACACTGTACTAGGTACTTTGTATCTTTCCAGAAATAAGCTTCAATAAAGTTGAATACTACCTACACACATATTGATATCTTCAGATACCCACTTCACTGTATTACTTACTTTGTATCTTTCCAGAAATAAGCGTCAAAAAAATTGAATGTTGAATTTATTCAAAAAGAAATCTTAGAATTGAAATAACATGACTTTATCGCGATAAAACCGTAGTGGCACCTTCCAAATTACACAGTGACGTGCCAAAATAATAATATCTTATTCGTATCAACCAAAATACTTATGCAAATCATTCACGTAGTAGCTTTTACTGTCACGCAATATGCAAAACAATCGTAATAAAATATAGCCGGGAATGTTTGATACAAACAGCAGTTATTACAGGTAATTTTGTTTGATTTTGCGGTTTTAAACGCCTTTATTATTAAGTAACATTTTTACAACCTAATTTTTAGGTTTCTGTACCCAAGGGTAAAAAACATAATTATTGAAAAAACGAAACACCCAACTGAAAAAATAATCATATATTTGAAATAATCTTTTCAATGGCTTTCATTTGATACCCATATTGCTATGGTAAGGAAAAAATACGACTCAACAACTCCGTGTTGCTTCATAAGACCCGCGAGCGGGCTGATAACAATTAATTTTCCAAAGCCAAGGAACACTCGCATAAAGCCCAACGACAATTCGCCAACTCGTTTCTAGTTTCTAGATTTACTAGTTTCTTGCTAAGTCGGACAATTGCCTTAGACAGGCGCCGCTTTGACTGACGGCTTCTCCCCTGGGCAGTCGCGTGACGGAACACGAATGAACACTTCTCTAAACTCCACTATTATTACTAAGCCACTTACCCTTGAGGGCATAATTAAACGCTTGAAACTATTAGTATTGTGCTCTCGTAATAAAATCATTTTAGGATTTCGTTTCATATCATACCTAATATTTTGTACGATTTTGTAAATATTGAATAGGACTAATACCCGCAACTGTTGGGGTCCGGCACAGGATAGATACCGTCTCCTTTATGAAGATATCCAAGGCTAATGATTCAATGCTGATTTGGAATACAATAAAAACTCCAATGATACCCGTTTAAAAATTCTAACGACTTGACAAAAGTTTTGACAATGTCAACGTCACATCGTAGTCACGTCCAGACACACCTAGCGATGCCGCAGTACCGATAGTTGACCTCGAAAATCATTTACAATATCGATAGGCCTATCGATAGTACTGATAGCTCCATTAGGGTCAATACTAACGACACACAGCAATACTATCGATAGTAGGTATTGCAACTCAATATTAAAATCACTATCGATAGAATCAAGTCTAACTATTGATATAATAGATAAAAAAACTGTTTCAACAAACACACCAATTAGCCCCAAACTAAGCGTGAGCTTGTGCTATGGTGACTAGGATAACGGATACAAATACTTAAATACATATAAACATCCATGACTTAGGGAAAAGTGCTCGTGCTCATCACACAAACATTTGCCCCAGGATAGTATATAGATAGTATCGATACTATTGATAGTATTGATACTAAGATGTAATTAAGATGGATTCATTCTTCAAACGCATTAAAATAATTAATTAGACAATTAGGTAAGTACACAACCAATACTATTGAATAAATGGCCACCATCGATGGGACAAAACTATAGTATCAATTGATTATCGATACTATTGCTTTTGTCTCAACTATCGATATTCTATCGATACTATCGAGCGGCAAGGCTAGTCACATCACATCTAAGTATTTTAGTTAGGTAACAGCTAAGGGTAACAGAAGTAAAATCTGGTAAAAAATATAATAGTAATTTACGTGTTACATTTTGTGTTGTAATTCTACACATAGAATAAGATAAAATGTTTCAAAAGAAGAATGCCAACACAATGAAATAAGTAGTTCCTGGGTCCAGTTAGGTATTTTTCATAATAATCCGTAATAATCCCTGATGAGCCATAGCGCACTTGAACCCAGGATCCGCTTTGGACCTCAATCCACAATATATGATCTGCCAGATTATATAAATACAGTGGACCGAATGCCGTCTGACCTCCGCGACCCTGTTAACAGGGGTTCAGTTAAAAAGTAAAAGTTAAAAAACAGTAATCAGTTAAAAAACTAATGTAGGTACATAACTCGTAAAAACTCATTGTTACAACGTGGCACTTGGAATCGAGCCCGGTACCTCTCGCATGAGAGGCAACCCGCTAGCCAGTACGCCACTGACGCTCGTTTATCTCTCATATTATGTATTTAGGTACAATCTATCAATTATGTTTACGTTTCAGGAAAGCTTTAACACCTAAAGAAATAAGTAAGAAGCGACTAGCAAAACACAAATTGATGAAAATCAGATTGGACGAGCGTAATGATATCAAACCGAGTGAAAAAGAAAATGAAATTCCTCGATATCCTATTAAGCCCAAGACCACTTACAAAAAACACGACCGAGTCAGAGAGGATTACGGTGTTCGAAACCCTTTTGACGCCCCAAACTATCAGCGCATTTTCAGTAAGAGTCGAGGTTTGCTAACAACCAAATCTGAACCCTTCATAATGACTGAACCTCGAACTATTTGTGATATCGATCCCACTTTTTTCAAAATAGTCGAGGGCAGGCCGATACGGCAATTCAATGACATCAAAGTTTACATGAGTAACTTAAGAGACATAACCTTATTCAAAGCCGACGCTGCGTATTTGAAAGATCAAATAATACAAATAAACACATGTGTTGCCCTCGAAAACGCTGAATACAACGCTATCGACCGCCTCTTTATAAAATGTAAAGATAATTTTATGCAATTCGCAAAAAAGAGTTACTCTGAGGCGAAGCGTATACAGCAAGTAGCTGAGGATAAAGCTAGCCAGTTAAATGCTATGTCGGAGGAACTAGATTCCCTTTGTTTCAAATATGTGGACCTAAGAATGAAAATTGGGGTCGCTATGGTGAATTTTGAAACGCTATCAAAGTATGGCCATTTTCTTAATTCTCTATCTCCTATGTCGTGGCGTGAAAAAAACTATAAATGGTTCGATAGAAAAAGTAGCGTCCTTGCTGTTAAAAGTTCTGAATTTAAGCATACCGTCAAACTTCTCGCAGACTATAAGGAACCAAAACTTTTTTTCACTAAACCGAGACAAATGACCCTGATATTCGATAACTTGGGTCGTCAATGTTTGTCTTACTTTCAAATTCATGTTTTCGCATCCAGTATTGTAGCGTCTGTGATAAAGAGCAAGAATTACCTGAAAGCACAAGTGATGGCGGAAATAGAAATGCTACAGCATCTGATTACAGCTTACGAGGGTTACGTTAAATTCATGGAAGAGAAGGGGCGAGAATTCAAAACCAAGTTTGATAGAGTGTTGGAAAACGATTTCCAGATACTGTACTCTTCGTATGACGCCAGCAAGCTGTTCACTTGTCTGCAATACACGAACACTCAAGTCTTTCACGGACCTGAAGATCCTAAAGATAGTATGACTATGTTGATGCTTCGTTTAGAAAGCGAGTACATGGTATTAACTTCTGAGCTAGATAACCTGAATCAGACGGTAGTCAAAGAAGCGACAGATGAATTTTTCTCTGAAGACTTAAAAATGATGAGGCAGGCGCACCTAGCGCATAGGAATATAAAGGAATGCGATATACTAAGCAAAGCATTGCACGTGAGTTTTGAGCCGCCGAGATGGAAATACAATAAGTGAGAGATGACAGAAAAAATACATTTTGGAACATAAATGTTTAAGCAAAAGCATAGACATACGAAACGTATATAGAATACATTTACCCCCTTTTGTTTTAAGGCGTGATTAATATTAGATTAAGATAACGGGATGTAGGTCCTACTTCAGGTCCAAACTATGTCGGTGACAGTGCCAGACACCCACACAAACTGTTGTCCCCCATTTCACCCTCTTAATGTACTTCAAATTTAACGATATGTTTGTTATAATTCTGCTATTCTGGGAACAGTCAAACCCAAAAAATTATTGACCTTTAAAATCGGTCAAAAGCCGTTCTCAAGTTATAAGTGTTCGAACAAATCGGACTTTGTTTTATAATCTAAAGATGAGACAAAATCTTGTTAAAGATCCCAATTGTTATGATTTCATGTACGAAGAAGCGTAATTCGATTTTGAGACTTCAATTTTATTCCATACAAAAAGTTCTTGTTAGTTTTTAGGTACATAAACCACCATCTATAAATGGGTGTGCGTTTATTCAGATGCACTTAATAATATTCGTCCATGGCAAAAGCAACTCGATTTAGAGATTGGAAGCTTGTGTAATTACAGTTTTCTATTTACGGATGTAAATGGGTTTATTAGAGCGCTTGAAGATGTTTCAAATGGCTTGACTTTGCGCATTTCTGCCTGGGGCGGATTATTCCAAATGTAATTATCATAAGTTAGGCGTGCGGGTTCCGTATTATGAGAGCGGTGGCTCGCGAGACCAAACGTTTGCTCTCATGAATACCTTACCATAACAGACGAAGCTGCAACGTAAAAGCAACAATGTAAATTTAATCTTGATTGTAGATGTAAATATAACGTCTGGGAAGGTAGTCGTGGGGGCGGACTTTTAGCAGCATTTCCTTTGTAAGAAAACGTAATGCAATACCGGAATGGATTCAGGAGACTGCTGGTAATCGCTTTTAGGACTTAGTTTTATTTTTTATTTAAGGTAATATGCTGTGTGTGTTGTCTGAGTATAAATAAATGCTAGCATTTTTATAAATTGGTATTAATTCAATATTTTTCTGTGCAGTAGGTATGTAAGTGCCTCTTCAAATATCACTCGTGTTGGGTTGAAACTTATGTGGCATAACGCATCAAATACACAAGAGCTTTGTTACTTTAATCCCAAAAGCTTTGCAGTGGGTATTCAGTTTCTTACCTAAGAAACTTAGACTAGGTTTAATATTTCATTTTGTATTCCAATTTCAAAAACATTTAGTTATTAGACGAACAAGACACACCTTCTCAGAAAGTGTAAAGTATAACGTTAAACCGCGCGCATTGCAGCTGTTTGTAACAGAATGACAAATGCTCTGCGACACCGCACCTATACTTTATAATAAACGGAATTTAATTACAACACAAAACTCCCTCAAATTTGGCGTTAGCAATCTATTTGCCGCTGTCTCAATGAAAATTGAATAATCTCGTCTGATTACAAACGGGGACAAAAAGTTCATATTGTGTCAATTTAACTTCTAATCACTTTTTAAATACGTTACGAGAGCGAGCGGCTGATCAGTGAATAAATTTGAATCTATTAGCAAACTGATTTGGTCTCCGCCCAGCGTCGAGTCGAGGGGAAAGGAATTGATTTTGCAACAATATTCTAAACACGTAAGTTTTTCAGATGAACGGCAATTATTTACATTCCGTTTACAATTTTAATAACATGGTACACAAAAAACATGAGATACTGACAAAGCTTTGCAAATATCTGACAGGTCATGGTATAGTCTTTGCCAAAAATCAGTTCTCAATGAAAACACTTACGCGACTTTATATAAAACCGTTAGCATGGAGAGGACTGAATGTTTACACAGGTTGGCCCAAAAAGAGCGTGCCAAACTGACACTGGAGATGGCTTAGCCCACCGAGCACATAACCTATAGTCTTGGTCATATATATTGGTGAGCACATAGTCTTGGTCACTTGAATAAAGATTTTATTATTATTATTATAGAGGCGAAATGTCATAAATTTTGTTTCAAAAAAGTTCCGTCAAAATCTCTTTGAAATTAATGCTTCTATTTTTTCTTCAACGCATTTTGTGAAAGAAATTCACTTATATCTTTACATATTTTAAAATAAAAGCGCTGTTCAAAAGATTGTTATATTTGATCACAACCAAAATATCTTATATTTTATAATATCGATTTGAAAATATATGCTTAAATTGTCACTTTTCCTATCAGCGCCAAGCACTGATAAGTTTCGGATAAAAATCGCGCTTACTTTGCCTCTATAGGTTACGTGCTCGGTGGCTTAGCCATAGAACTTTCAGATAATCTCCAAAACAGTCTGTTGGTTTGGGAAATAATGTCACTTTTTGTCCAAAAATGCCGCGCCAGGCTGACACTAGAAATAGCTCAGCCATATAAAAATAACATGATTCTAGTAAAAGTGCCATAGTTTGGGAGATAATGCCACTCTCTTGTATTCTTCATACAAGAATACAAAAAATACATTATCTTCTAAACCATGAGACTTTTATCAGAGCCAAGTTATTTTTGTTGAAAAGGTTAGTCTGGCTGGCATGCTCTTTTGGGGACACCGTGTGTAAGTATTCTTGAGAGACTTTCTGACTGCTTTAGTATAAAGTTTTATATACCAATTGTTAGGTATGGCGCTATTCAACTATTCTAAAATATTGCGTCTTAAACATTAATTAAGCTTGCCTTTTTTAAAAAATTCGCTCTGCGCTTTAACGTACCATGATCTGCGTAATTTTACAAACCCTTCTCTTATATCATTATATTTACCGTTATTATTTATAAAAAACTTTAAATAACCTCTGCAACTAAACACGCCACACTTCATCTAAAAACGCTCAATGACAGAAAGAATTCCATTCACTTAGAATTAAGAATTACCGATAGTTCATGAAGCAACTTGTTAAGCATACTTTTCTTCTATTTATTGGCAAAGTTAGTGCGAACAAAAGAATTCTCGTGGAGCTAAAAATATTTAATAATGCCGAACACATTCTGCGAAGTCCCGTTTATAGAAATCCAATTTATTATTTAAACAAAAGTGCTGTGAAATGCCGGAGGTTTGATGCACGCATTCCTATCTTATTAAATAGTAGGGACGGGTACGTTAAATTAGATTTTTATTCGATAGAAAGTATTTTTAAAATTCCAAAAATTCTGGTACATAATTAATTTAATTTTCAATTAAATTTAAACGATTATTTCAGACACACATAGTTCATAGGTCATACAGCTAAATCATCATCCTCATCATCCTCCTAGCGTTATCCCGGTTGTGCTCTCGCACGGGAGGGCCCAGGGTCCGCTGACCATGATCCAGGTTGTAGCGGATCAGGTAATTACAGTGAAGCGACTGCCATCTGACCTTCGTGACCCTATTACCAGGGGAACCTGACCAATTTGGTTCATGTTTACACATTCAGTCGCCTGATTGTGAAGGTTTCCTTACGATGTTTTCCCTCACCGTAAGAGCATCGGTTAGTGAAACAACTAATGTACATAACTCAGAAAAAGTCATACAGCTAAATATCACTAGTAAAAGATAGTGTAATCTCACATATACTTACAAAAAATTAAGCCATGCACAAAAATCTGACTCCATAAACGTATTATAAAAGTATTATGTTTGACTTAATAGCTGGAGGATTAAAATAATTAATAATCTTGGTCTAAAACGCGAACAAAAATAATTTCTACACGCTAATTGACAGCGCTATCTTATGGCTACAAATCGTCAATGCATATTGTCCCGAATTTCCGATAATTTTACGCGAACTGCTTAATATTTCAGATAGCAAAATTACTTCTCTAGACTTGTAGGCAAGCCTGTTATAGAGTTGCATGTGCTTCCGAAACGCATAAAGGTATCGGGTGCGTATTATTCGATTAAATCGGTTCCGCACAACACTGGCTGCCAACAAAGGAGTCAGTGAAGCGTCGATCGCGTTATTATTGTTTTATTATAATCCCCGTATCTGGCAAAACAGCGACGCGGTCATGCGTGGCCCGGGCGTTATTAGACGTTTTAATTACCGTGTTTATTTAGGAGCTCACGGGCTTATCGCGACACGGGGCTGTAAGCTTATAAAAATGGCTTTGACACGGCTAGGCGTGTTTTGAGCGTGCCGAAAATTGTACCTGTTGACATTTACGTAGTAGCCTCTTTCGCGACTATACTCGTACACGCTTACGTCTTTGATTTATTATGTTTAATACATAACTCTATATTCGATTGTAGTTAGGTATATGTAAGGAAACTTATAAATGATTTCAGCTTTTTTTGCGTAGAAACATGATCTATACTCGTAAATGCACATTATTTTAACTACATAGGTACCATACGTATGTTATCCAAACAAAAAGTAGATATCATTCAGAAACATACGCACATAAGTAAGATATAGGTATTCCTTCATACATAATATCAAAAACGAATGTCAATGGTACTTATTTGTTTAAGTATAACCATACTAGTGATTCCTCGCGACTTCGCCCGCATGAGTTGGATTTTCCATATAAACTTTCATACCCCATTGCACCCCCTTAATGTTTATATATCGCGACTAAATGTAGCCTATGTCCTTTCCAGGGTCTCAAACTGTCTCCATACCAAATTTCATCTCAATCGGTTCAGTGGTTTAAACGTCAAGAGGTAACAGACAGACAGACAGACACACTTTCACATTTATAATATTAGTATGGATAAGCAACTGTCCCCAGAAGTGAATTAAACATTACGAAGCTTTAAGGTGTGAAAAATTAAAGTGCACTACACTGCCTTGATAAGTTAAGTGCACCTCGCGACAAAACCATGTTTTATTTTGCACAGTCGCAACACATCACTAGTCTCCACTAGTCCTATCTATAGGAATCCTCTAAAAATAGAGCCCTTTTAAAAGTACACACCTACTTACTTTTAATTCGAATATTATTGAATATGTGATGTAAAAAAATTACTAGATATACAGGGTGAATGTTTCACCATCTATAAGCGGTCATAATTACTGGACGGCGATGTGAGTACGAGTCATTTTGTGTCATCAAGTTTACGCAAACAAAGTCGCGGATAACAACTAGGTACCAATTCAAAATCTTATGTTTTTGAGCATACTAAAATTGATACTTGTTTTCTAAATAATCACCAAAGCTGTCTACTTACAAAATATACACCCATGTAGTAATTACGATACAAAGTTGCTTTGCACCGTGAGACAAGCTCCTCAAAGCGGCAGACATCCCCCGAGACTTGGGACAAAGTAAAATGCAAATCCTCATGTATTTCCAATTAGCGCCAAATAATAACTTCCAAGTTTCCAGCAAGACGGTTCTTAAGTACTGTTTTTGAGTACGCTGCTTTGTTTAAATAATGCGGTAATATTTTGTGAACTACCTACTTATTTGTACAATACGACACGGCCATATTTATGTACCTATCCAAAGATCTAAGCTAAAGCCATTATGTGCGCACAAGTATGGTGGTGGTGGTATACACATTGGTGTACTCTCTATTGAATAGATAGAGAGAGAGAGAGAGAGAGAGAGATAGAGAGTATAAAGGAATAGAGTCTATTGCTCTGGGTACAGGACGTAGTACCTAACTATTAAACAATCTGTGGCACGGGGTTGTCAACACCACTAACTTTCTGACTCCCGTGCTATCTCTGATTCATTTAACACACAAGAAAAACTCATCATAATACCTCAAAGGGCCTCGCTTACTCGACTTTCAGCTCGAGCCGGGATTCAAACCCGTCTCACAAAACATTTTCGATTTTCCATACGCGTTATGTAAGTCGAGAGTTCCCCAACTCAAAGTTTATGTTTCAAACAGCCGTTAAAACATTTTTTAACCGAAATAAAAATGGTGAACCCGGGTCTAACAACATCCAAATTCATTGTGAGATTGTCTCCAACTAGTTCGGTAAAAAATTGCCAGGTTAAGTTCAACACCAGTCTTGTCTTTCTCAAAGGACATACAGGGTTGTCGCGTTGCTAATAAAAACAATACCATTGTACGTTTGCCTGTACGTCTCACCTTATACCCCGGGGTGTCTGGCAATCAGTGCGAACGCTTGCGACTCGTTGCGATCCCATTACCAGCGAATTAAGGCGTATCGCAGCACGTATACAAATACAGATTAATTACGGTATTAAAATGAAATGTGTATTGTGTACCTAATGACTATGAAATAAGTACACAAATTGTAATCTAAAAGTTAAATTTACTTCACACAGCACGATTTAGATACTTGCTTAATGAGAGCGACAAACCCACCATACCAAGTATATTAATGTAAGTATAGTCATTTTTTTCATACAAGTACCTAATTGTAAGTATATTGACTACTTAGACCCGAGTTCACCAACTTTTAAACAGCCGGTAAACCTTGATTTTAACCGCCTATAATTAAAAGTTAAAAATGTGTTGGTGAACTCTAGGCTTAATACTTTTTACCCGACTGCGGAAGGAGGGATATGTTTTTGAGAGTATGTATGTGTATGAATAATTGTTTGGCACGCCCTACAGCCCAAACGGCTGGATAGTTTGTGACAAATGAGGTGTCGTTGAATTTGTCAAAATTGTGAGAATAACAGGCCATATACATTTTAAAAATGGCGCTCGCGAATGGAAATAAAGGGGGATTGATTTTTTCCTTACCATAGCAATATGGGTATCAAATGAAAGCCAGTAAAAATACCATTTCATGAATATTGTAATTTTTGCAGTCGGGTGTTTTGTTTAGAAAAAAAATATATGTTTGCTTGTTTCTAAAAGTCCTTACAAGTAATGCACAACAACCTTTACTAAGAATTTAAATTTCACCACAAAATTATAAAATCTAGCGTCTACCTCAGTTCTACCCTGTTAAAATGATATATCCAGCTGCGTGTGACCTCGAGTGTGAAGTCATGAAATATGCACAGCACAGGGCCGTCCCAGGGCGCCTTGATTGATCGCGGGCAGCCCTGCGGTCGACCTTGGTAAATGCTTCCAACTTAATTGGGATTTCGTTTTTAATTGTAAAGGTCTAAGTTAATGTATCATACAAATCACTTCCGATTATATTTTTTATTGAAACAATAAGTTATATTGATAGTTATAAACTTATTGTTAAAAGTAGGAGAATTATTTCAAGAATGAATAAAAGTGTTCTTAACTTGAATACTAAAAGATTAACCCCTAACCATCCAATACTTTCCTTAAATCAAATGTTTTCTTTTTTAGGTTTTGGTACCTCAAAAGGATCACTTCGCTCTCCGTGTGTCTGTCTGTCCGTCTGTCTGCCAAGACCCTTTTTCTCAAGAACGAGTGGAGGCATCCAGTTGATACTTATAAATGCTGTCTCTTAAAACTGTAAAAAAATCGAGCTTCTAAGTAACGCAATTCAAAGATACGGTCATTTTAGTCGAATTTTCTAACATAAAATTTGGCCAGAAAGAATGTCTTACAATACAAGTAAAGGATAAAGTCCGAAAACCGCAAATGTGGTTATATCTTAGAGAAAAACTAGTTTGATCAACGAATTGCTATCTACTTATCATTACTTTTTTTTCTCGTCAACGTTAGGTACAGCTATACATTTGACTCAAGTAGGTATGTATGGATTTATTACTATTACGTTTATGTAAGTTTAATTTAAAAAAAAATATATCCATATATTTGTCGTGGTAAGAGGGTTTTCTTCACTCCGTGGGCCTCCGTAGTCATCGGGTTCCGACATAGTGGGTAGCTCGAGCAAATGACGAACAGCGAATTATTTGAATCACAATGTATTTAGTGACAAACTGTGAACAGACACGTCCGCTCGGCGCAAGCGCTCAATCCATTCTGCCTGCGACCTCCGACGCAGTGTGACCGTTTTCAAATCAAGACATCTGCTAAAACTTAGGGTTGCCTGTGCTAAAATATGCTAAAATACAACCATATTTCTGCCAAAAGTATGCTATGAAATGAAACAATGTAATTGATTTTAAATATTTTTATTCTGAGTCATCGTCATCTATTAAATAATCATTACTGGAAATATTCTTATTTAACATGTCTTGCGTTGGATCAAAATTAATACAAGAACCGCTCTCTGTAATGCCTTGTTTAACATGTAAAATATGCGAAACGTGTTCAGCTAGAAATCTGTTTCGTTGTTTTGTTTTTATTAAATTCACTTGGGAAAATACTCTTTCGCATTGTGTATTTGAAACTGGAAGACTCATTAAACACTTAGAAAAATTACATAAGTTTTTATATTTGGGAGTGTTTTCCCTAACATTACAAATATCACCTACTAAACTCCAAAATTCTTCTGTACTTATAACCGTGCCTCCAGATTTACCTGCCATGAGTTCTTGCACTTTGGTGTCTAATTTTAATTGACGATATTCCTCGTCAATCGATTGTTTTAGACAGTCCGAATTTACTATATTTGAAAAATTTTCTAAAACTTCTATTAATGACGAAAAGTTTTCGTACGCGGCAACTTGCGGATCCAAAAACCGTAGCTCCTTAAATAATTTATCTTCAACAGGAAGCCTTATTTTAATTTGATTGCATAATTCAATAAGAAAACTTTGGCATCTTTGTAAAAAGTCTATTATTGTGTTTGGTGGTATATTACGAGAACGCATGGCTGAAATTTCTTTTGACACATTAACACCAAGATACATATCGTTGAGGTTGAGATAATTTACAGTGCTGTTGGGATCTATGTCATTAATCTCTGTAGATCTAACATAACTTGATTTCAAATAGCAACTTAAAATTGTTTTATACATGTCATTCAAATCTTTATGAAGTGTGTGAATAACACAGTAACTGGCTTGAAATATGACATTAAATTTATTGATCACAGGTAAAATATAATCCAAAAATAACAGGTATAACTTTATTATTTCATTTTCAAAGCTTTCATGCAAAAAAACTGTGGATAAGTTATTGTCGAGGAGATGTTCAGCGCGAAAGTACAATTTTAACGCCTGCCATTGTTGTACAATCCTGTTTACACAAGCGTGTAAGGATAACCAGCGTATTTCATAATGACGCAAAATACGATGCTGGCTTGTCCCAACAAACTCTTGAAAATGTGCAAATTGACGCTTAGGACTATTAGCAAAATGTGTATAAACTTCCTTAACCACTTGTTCTATAGACCTTGGTAGTTTCTTGCTGGCGTAACTTACTGCCAGAGCACAAGAATGACAAACGCATTTTATAAAGATGCAATTAGGATTTACAGATTTAATTTTGGCTACCACACCTCCGTGCTGCCCAAACATAACGTTTGTTGTATCTGCTGCAAATCCTAATACATCCTTAACTGTAAGACCCAAAGCCGTTAATTTGTCACATAATGATTTGAAAATACCTTCAGCAGTTTCATCAGATAACTTAATAGTACCTAAAAATTTTGTTTTAATTATTTTTTTACTAACACTGTAGTATTTTACAGCTACTGCAAGAAGTTTGTCTGAAGCTACATCAGTAGTTTCGTCTATTATTAAAGAAAATACTGGTTTACCTGACAGTGACACATCTTTTAAATCTAACAGTAATTGTTTTTCAAACGATGGAGATAAAACATCGTATGTTAGTTGCGCGGATTTGGTTCGTTTACATGAAAATCCTTTCGCAATTTCAGAATCGTGAAAAACTTTTCCAAACAGAGGGCTGAGATGATCCATCGTGCGAAACGATATGTTGTGTTCAGCTAAGGCAGCGCAAATTTCAAGTTCAGCTTTTCGTATTTCTGTGACGAGAGGGCGCTTTTTGAATATTTGGTCAATCTGTGAATTGAATTTTTAAAATTAATATAAGAATGATTAATATATTCGTATAGTATAATGCACATACTTGTCATTCTCACATTACAATCTGGGTGGGATAGTACATAGTACCTCTTGGAAGTGAGGTACTGGAAGCGTTTACCTTATTGACAAGTACAATTTACTAACTGGCTAGCAACAATAACTTGACTAATTTACTTTGACCTTAGGTTCCACCCATCCTATTCTAATCGCGCACATATTACACCTAAGTCATATGTCAATTGAAATAGGGATAGTTAGTCCTATTTAAATACAATCAATATCACAATATCGAAAACATACGTACAAAGTTGCTATTGTACTTAAAAAAAATAATTACCTGAGACTGTCCACTGTAATGTATTATCTTTTTACGATGCTTATCAGATTCCGAGTGAGCTTTGATAGTAGCAATTTTACTCACTAATGTTGTACCACACGCTTTGCAAAAGGCATTTTCCGAATTTTTGTCTTTGCATAGCCACGATGAGAATTCAGTTTTTTGTTCCCACTCACTTCGATATCTTTGTTCGTATTTACGCTTAGACATAATTTTTATCACACTAACAAACTATCTTAAACTAAAAACAGAAACTGACTGACTGTGACTCATCAGTGATCACGATGTTATATTACTTACATTAAAGTCAAGGGAATTCTCACTCTCAGGGTATTTCCCGCACCACAGACTACAAACCACCTTCTTGGCAGGGTAAAAGTTACTTTTCCCGGAGCGGAGGTGTTTTGAAACGCAGTCTAAATAGCAGTGCTGCCACACAAGCCATACGGTTTTTACCATAATTCTGAATTCCCAATTTATTTACGGCAATTATGCCAAAATATGCCAAATTTAATTAGTATGCCAAAAATATTCCAAAGAGGTTAAAAAATGCTAACTTAGCATCAAATATGCTAAAAACGGTCACACTGCTCCGACGGCCGCATCCAAGCATGACGCAGCCCGACGTCACACTTGCGTTCGGTATCGGTGGTGCCACGATTGATGGTAGATGGTGCTAGCCCGATCTCCGACACGGCCATCTCTGACGACTCACACGTTTTCGTGTGTGTCATCTGCAAGAAATAAAATTTCCGCACACAGGTATTCGTTCGGCCATATTCTGACAGTACAATCAACTTGGACATCACATTAAAACTCAAGAATGAACTCAAAAATTCAGTTTACTTATAATCGAATCATAATAGTTACAACATAGAAAATCTCAAAAAAATAATCACAGGATCATAAAATTATAAATTGTACACACTCGCCATCGAAGGCTCATCTCTCTTTCGCCACTACGAAAGAAAGGTTTTCCTTTAAGAGCATGCCGTCGCATCAACGACTCATCCCAGTTACGCCACTACGTAACCGAGGATTAAACAAACATGCCGCCGCACCTACGGCTCATCTTGCCCAATGCTGACAAGGCTAACTCATGTAAACACACGCCAAAACGCTAAAGACCCAACTAGACTGATCACTACCTTCATTAGAAACTAAATCTAGCTCCAGTTCTACTGGCACCTCATGATTTGGAACTGCCCTTACTCCATCATGCGGGTACTTGTATGTTCTCTTAGAATTAAATGCTTTTAGACAGTATATGTCATTGTCAATTATTTTGAAAGGACCCTAAATTTCAGATCAAGCTTGGTCTGATTCCTTTCTTTATTTTCTATGAGAACATAGTCACCCTTTTTAAAACGCTTTACAGTCGCTTTGCTTCTATCAAACCTAACCTTGTCGCACACAGCTGCTTGTCTAATGTTCTGTGCAGCCATTTCCCAAATCGAAATTTGTCGAGAATTGCATCACCCGCAAAACCTCCAAGTCAAGCCCGGGCCAGGCGCAAGCGGAACTCCATCCCATTCCGAAGATATCCTGGCACACAGTTCACACAGATGCGTCCGGCAAACCCGGTGGCAAGAACGACATCAAAGAACTCGTTTTTGTCTTGATAAATGGGTTTACCAAGTCTGTCACACCGCATCACCCACCAAACATTGACACAATGATGATGGACATCATCATCATCATCTCCTAGCCGAATTTCGGCTACAGCGGCCTGTCCCAACAGAGATTGGCCAACTGCACGGGAGACATTAAAGTGCACAAGTGTGTGCGCAATACACAGGTGCACTCTCTGTTCCTTCACTCTCATAATTTGGTGAGACGGCAGTCCAACATGACCGTAGAGAGATCAGGCGCAGGACCAACGGCTTAACGTGCTTTCCGAGGCACAGGGGTGTTAACACCACTAACTTCCTGACTCCGGAACTGCGTTTGAGTTATTTCAAGACAGAATAACCCAAACACTCTCGGACCGACCTGGGATTCGAACCCGGGACCTCGTGGATAGTACCCAGCGTGCTGACCACTAGACCAACGAGGCATTGACACAAAAAGCAGCATTAAAGCTCCAGAAGCCGGTGTGTCGCCATTTGGCACACATACGCGGTTAGTAGCTGACCAGGGAAGGTGTTTTACCAGCAAGGTGTTTGGCAGTTATTGCGAGGAACGAAAAATTCGGCTGCACCCGATAACCACAGGAGGTAGTCGCGCCAACAGACAAGTTGAAAGGGTGATGAGCACGCCAACAAGTATGCTCACAGCGGCAGAGACCAGCAGTGATCGCTCGTAGCAAGATGCACCAGCCGAGGTACAGTTGGCGATGAACTCGACCGTCAATCGCGTCACCAAGGCCAGCCCATTGAAGTTGATGACCGGCAAGGTGGCCAGGCCTCCAGGGTCAATGGCTCCAGATGACGATGATCAGAACACTGACCCAGACTTGATTAGGGAACATTCTTCACCGGAATCAAAACAAAACAAATACTACTCACAATTATTTATCAGCTGGCCACGAGGACGGCTCACGCTACACACGTCGATCCGATACTCGCGGCTATGCGCAGCCGCTGAAGGTCCCGCTGCGTTGGCTCCTTGGGTTGCACCTCCGTTGTTACCGCCGTTTGTGCCGCGCGTACACTTTGAGGCGAAATGGCCCATCCCGCCACATCGGTAGCAGATGACTTGCGAAGACTGACTCAAAGCGAGTGACGACGTCGCCTGTGTTGTTGGTCGTTGCATGTTCTTTTCCTTAGAGCGGCACTCGAAAGCGCGATGCCCCACCTTGCCGCAGTGAAAACACCTTGACGGTGGTCCTATTCTGGGTTTTTTCGCATCCGTGTGGCTTTCTTCGTTTGTCTGCGGCGTTTTCCTTTTCCTGAACGAAGACGCTTTTAACTCACGCTTATCCCTCGTATCTATTTCAGAAGTGAAGGCAATACGTTGCAGACGACTGTCAAATTGAGTCAAATGTGCCAGCACTGTAGCTACGACAATTTCATCCACGCTCATTTTCTGCCATTTCGAGGTCAAAGAGGTCACTAGTCTCGCTGCATACACGGTTAAACACTCGTTTTCTCTCGGTTTGCTGCTTTGTAAATTAATGAGGGTAGCTGCGGATGTTTCGAAACTATCGTACCTGGCCGTAAATAATTCTCTAAACTGTGACTAACGCATTCCAGGAAATGATATCTGCGATAACCATTGTGATGCAGTACCTTTCAGCGCACCACTGATCGCTATTATCAGCGGTCCTCCCTCCAGCGGATTTGCACCAAAACAAAGGTTCACGGTATTGCACCAAGCACGCGTGTCTGCGTCCGGCTTCTCGGGGTTGAATTCCGGTAATTCAATGCTGCTGGTTGTGCTCGACGGTTGCCTGGTCGCTTCAATCAGGCTGAGCATGTTGTTGTTTTGCAACTCGAGCATTTTTCTTATCAAGTTTTCGTCGACTCGCGGCGGTTGAAGATCTTTAATTTTTCGTGGTGCTCGAGGTGATCCCACTTCTGATGTCGTGGTAAGAGGGTTTTCTTCACTCCGTGGGCCTCCGTAGTCATCGGGTTCCGACATAGTGGGTAGCTCGAGCAAATGACGAACAGCGAATTATTTGAATCACAATGTATTTAGTGACAAACTGTGAACAGACACGTCCGCTCGGCGCAAGCGCTCAATCCATTCTGCCTGCGCCCTCCGACGGCCGCATCAAAGCATGACGCAGCCCGACGTCACACTTGCGTTCGGTATCGGTGGTGCCACGATTGATGGTAGATGGTGCTAGCCCGATCTCCGACATATTTATATTTAAGTTTATTTATCCTTGTGTTGTTCTTTTTACGCCGCCACGACTATTTCTGCCTCGCCCAATGGTTGACTGATAGAGAATGCCTTAAGGCATTAAGTCCGCCATTTGTAGTTTTTTGTTTGTGCAATAAAGAATAAAATAAATAAATAAAAACCATTGTTTGTACGGAACCCTTAGTGAGCGAGTCGGACTAGCACTTTCCCTGTTTTTTTAAATTAGTTATTGTACTGCCTGAATTATATTAGTCAATAAAAGTAGTTAAACATTTTAGTACTTTGTCAAATAAATAATTTTCTGGCGTTAAAATGTTGCTATGACACTTTACATATAAATTATTTGTAAATTTATTTTTGCACTTGAAAAAATGACCGCCAGAGGCGGGAATCGAACCCGCGTTCCTCGCATATTATATTATATTATATTAAATTATTTGTGACAATGTTCAGCTTTTGATTTGATGCTGATCATACGTAACTTCTTAAACATGTAACAATCGAAAGCTAGCAGTTTGGAAAGTGCTGAGTCAACTCTTTATTTATTTATTTAGCATTCAAAAAACTTACACTAATGTAACATTTTAATAGACATTAACAAAAACCACTAAGTTTTTTCTGCAATGCCGCATCATTGTTACGTCTCTTAAAATACTACATTAATAATACATTATGTAGCTAACACAAACTGACATTATTAATTAAATAGCTAATGTAGCTTCCTTAATTAGCATTAAGTAACTCTCATTAGAATTAATAACAGAAATATTGCAGGTGTATTCTGTTATGTTAAGTATAAAGATTTAAGTTTCGTTTTGATATTCTTTTTTGTTAAGTTTCGTTTATAATCGGGGGGGAACAGATTGATTGCATCAAATGTTAGCGTAAAAACGATGCAAATTGAGTTAGTCGCGATTCGAAAGAGATTTAGCGCACGCACGCATGAATGATGTTGCGCGGGAGCAACGAGAGAATGATGTGGGCCCTTTGACGCCATTTTTTAGCGCAAGGGTGAACTAGACGGCCATCATTAATCAATGAGGCTACACAATGTCATAAGCGGAGCGGGGAGCGGGGAGCGGGCTATCTCCAACCTATTATAAATAGTAGTGATGTCCTTCATCTGTAACTCTATTAATATTTGCAACAAGTAATGCCTAATTATTTAAAAAGCATATACCCCCGACTGCCAAACGTATTTTATTTTTGAAATTGTCTTTTTACTATCTTTAATGTGATACCCATATTGTTATTCTTACCCTGTTTTACCTTACCTTTCCCCCCTTTTTGTCATTTGCGGACGCCATTTTAAAAAAATACGTAGCCTATGTCACGTCACTATCACAATTTTGACAAATTCAACGACACCTTACATGTCAAAATCCGTCCAGCCAAAAAATTATACATACATACATACTCTCGAAAAACATGAGCCTCATTCCGTAGTTGGGTAATAAAAAGCATCTCAATCTATCCCACCCGATGGAAAGTGCAGATGTGGCTAATTTTCTATAGTTGTTGTAAAATTACTATGGTCTTGAATTTCACGATGCCGCAATAAGCATTCACGTCAAGTCCCATTATTTCTAATAGTGTACGGCAGTTCATAAAGTCTACATTAGCTGCAAGCTGACAAGATAAGAAAAATATTGAAAAAAGGAGTGTTGAGTGTTGATCAACAAAAACATACAAAACCAACGGATATTCCTACACAACTTCTTCGTCTTTATAGTCATACATCTCTTGACTGAGGGTATTGATCACTATGTGTTATAAAATACACACAACGACTGTATTATCCATTTTTTTTATGTTTGCGTTGCCTTCCCCATTTGACTTAGCCAACTAACACTCGATCACTAGTGTGCAGGTTTCCTCACGGTGTTTTCTTTTACCATTAGGCAGCGACATCTTCGAAAAGACTGAATTTCTGATTTTACTACATTATTTCAATCTCAGTAATTTTTGTTTCATGTAATACGTTACACTTCTCACCAAAAGCACACCCGAAGCTTTTTCATATGAAGGCAATTAGGTAAAAAATTGAATATTAAGCTGGAAACATTAGGGAGGTTTGCTCGCATGATGAATGACATCCTCCGTCTCAGATGTCCGGAACAATATCAACGGAATAACGGTATACAGGATGCGTTCTACTAAATTATACCTACTTTGTCCGCTAAGTGCTCTCGATGTGAGCTTTTTTTGAAACCTTTAGTAGGTATTCCTTTATACACATAAGAAATTCCCACATAAGAAAAACAAAATCCTACAAATTACATTCCTACATAAGAAAAACAAAAACAAAACAAAAAATAAGGACACATGGTTGAGTCCCATAAGGGCCAATAAGATTGTGTTTTTATTTTATTTTGACGTTTAAAAATGGCATTTTCTCTCCTAAAATAAATAACTTATTTTTGACTTTGACTAATTAACGCAAAATTTAGGACGAACAATTAAGTCAATGTCGGTGTTTGCTTCCATTGAACACGTATTTCGACATGACAGTTACTTACAATGGATACTCAAATAGCCGGAATTGATAATGAATCTTGAATTACGGTTTGTTTGTTTATGTTATGTTTATAATTATGGGCGTTAGCCTTCTAAGCCTGATCGTGGTAAATTCATACAAAACTCCGACTTTGAAAGAGCACACGACATCAAACAAAATCAAACAGAGCCCAAATACAAACCAATATTATTACCAGTATAACAATATCAACGGAAATACCGACAGACGGATGACGAAGTGATTAATATGGGTTTCCTTCGGTCTAGGTACGGAATCGAACCGAAACGGTATTATAGCTAGTGATTTTAAAATACAGCAAACATAATTATTGAAAAAACAAAACACCCGACTGCAAAATTATTATATTTTAAAATGGTCATTTGATACCCATATTGCTATGGTAAAGAAAAAACAATCCCCCCTCCCCCCTTAATTTCCATTGGTGGGCGCCATTTTTTAAATGTATGTTACTCGCACAATTTTGACAAATTCAACGACAGCTCAAACTGTCCAGCTGTTTGGGCTGTAGGGCGTGCCAGGCATTTATACATACATACTCTCGAAAAACATAACCCTCCTTCCGCAGTCGGGTAAATTCAGGTATTTCGCGATCAGGGCATGTATTACTTACAGATTTGTATATGCTAATAAGTAGTCAACGAGTATAACGAACGATAAGTAGGCACTCACCCTGTATAACATGCCATAGGTAAGTTTATGTTTGTGATATCGAAAATGTTATTTGGAGTGGAAGAGACGTGTTGGAATATTCATTAGTGTCTAAGAGCTGTTGTACCTACAATGTAAAGACAGACAGTGGGTGGGTTCAAACAAAGCTCGGTACACAACTACAGTCAAAGCAATGTACTTAATAATTATTTAAAAAATAAAAGTAATATCCATATTTGTATTAAGTGCACGTTACAATTCTTTAAATCCGTGCTTTGATTGTTCAGTTACTTAAACGGCGTGTTTGGTTACTAGTGATAGTGAGTGGTAAGTAGTGATATTCTAAAATCATAATAGGTAAAAAGTTAATTTACCTACTACAACTTTTGTTTATGAACCGACATCGAATCCGTAAGTACCAATATTATTTAGTAATGAATGAAGCTGTATAAAGAGGATGTCACTAACAAATTAAAGTAAATAGTATCATACTATTAGGTCTACAGATTCAGATCAATTTATCCCTACTCTTTTTACCTCAACTGTGAACGTCACGATAATCATGTAGGTACTTAGACTAGGTATGCTTTTAAGGGAATTGATTTCTTTCTTAATCTAGTAAGATGTGCCAATCAGAAAATTAGCACTACTACCACAGAATAAGTACTAGTACTACGTACAGAAGTATGACTTTGCAATGAAATTCAAAGAAATATCTACTCAATGTTGTCAACGATATGGTATAATTCAGTTCGCCTCAGACTCAAGCACATTTTCGTGTAGACACCTACAAAAATACATTGCAAGATAATTTCATTCTTATAACTCTGGAATATGATTCATAATACACTAAACCTATTCGTGATAGTGACGTACTATCACGCAACGCGATTGACTGCCACAAGAAGCTACTTACGCCATCTAGCGCATCTTTCTAGGACTTTATTCACGCTCGTCCAACCAGTAAATAAAGCGCGGGAGCGTGTCGCTGCCGGCTAGCGACACCCAACTTGTTTAGGCCCTTACCTAGGGGTCGCCGCGCGTAGGTACGTTTTTGCTACCTACGCGGGAAGATACACAGGCCTGGTACTACTCGACCAAGCCATCAAGACAACTATCAAACGACTTACGACGACAAACACAACGAAACGACCTTAAGGTAATAAAAAAGCAACATTCTTACAATTTAGATGAATTGCCTAAGTTTATTTTGACACCATTGCTTTTTCATTTCCATCAGTACCAACGTAAAAAAAGTGTATGGAAAATTGCACAGCGCCTCTAGCGGTTACTTGGAGAACTAAAATTTTCTATACACTTTTTTTACGGCGTCGCTAGCGAGTAAAACCACCGTAAATTCATGGTAACGGCACAGTACTTTTTTGTATTCGTCGTCGAAAGTAGTTTGACAGTATCTAGTTGGCTTGGTCGGGTAGTAGGAGAAAATGCGAACGACCCTTGACCCACCTCATCATTAGGTTGAATCTTACTGTTGTTACTTATTACTTAAATAAATAAAAGCTTAGTTTAATAGTTGGTAATATCAGGCCTGGGTCACTCCGCAGTTTAGATTTATGGAGCTGCAAGTAGGTATACACGGCCGCACGTCAGACTACTACTTTGACCTTGAGACCGGCTCTATTCCCTACGTAATAAAAGCTGTTCGTAGTTCTAATGGGTAACCTGACGTGCTGCCGACTGTACATGCCCTGGGTTCCGGCAGACCGGTAGGGCTTTCACTGCGCCTAATCGCACGTTAACCATCTTGAACTCCCGGCACAACACAAGACCTAAATTTTCTTCATTTGGTCCATGAATGCCTTCCTTTTTTACAAGCTTTTATTTAGCTTGCAAGGTAACTATGTATGTTTGTTCGGGTGGAATCTTGCAGCTCAATTTTGAAGCAGATATCTTTAACCGATTGAGCTGAAATTTTGTATACAGGTTAAATTTGGATGACAATGCATGGTAAGATGCATGACGTCATTCTGAACTCAACATGGCGGACCATCCAAGATGGCCGACTCGTTATTTTCAATGCACTTCTACAATATTAGTATCAAATGAAAGGGCTTGCTGAGAGTAACTCAAAAAATAAAGAGACGTTACTAAAAAAATCAAAATGGCCAACTTGTGAACGCAATCCTCTAATATGGGTATCAAATAAAAGGGCTTGCTGAGATTAACTCCATAAATAATGTGACGTCATTCCAAATCCAATATGGCGGACTTCTAAAGATAGCAGACTAAGTTTTCTTTGCTTTCTTACAATGTGGGTATCAAATGAACGGGCTTGCTGAAACTAACTCGATTAATAACGTGACGTCACTCTAAATCTAATATGGCGGACTTTTAAAGATAACGGACAAACATAGTCATATTTTTTAAACCTTTCCTATGGGTATCAAATGAAAGGGCTTGCTGATAACATATCCATAAATAAGGTGACGTCACTCCAAATCCAATATAGCGGACTATGATTTTATGCTTTCTTACAATATGGGTATCAAATGAAAGAGCTTGCTGAGAATAACTCGATATAGAAGGTGACGTCACTCTTAATCTAACATGGCGGACTTCTAAAAATAGCGGCCTTAGCTTTTTATGCTTTCCTACAATATGGGTATCAAATCAAAGTGCTTGCTGAGAATAATTGGATAAAAAAGTGACCTCACTTTAAATCCAATATGGCGGGCTTCGAACGATGGTGGACTCAGTTTTGTATACTTTCTTACAATATGGGTATCAAATGATAGGGCTTAAAGCTTTATACTTTCTTACAATATGGGTATCAAATGCTAGGAAGAATTACTCGATACATAAGGTGACGTCACTCCAAATCATATATGGCGGACTCCTAGAGATGGGGCACTAAGTTTTTGATGCTTTCCTATGGACTAAGTTTTTTATGCTATCTTATAATATGGGTATCAAATGAAAGGGCTTGCAGAGAAAAAGCATGCTAGTCTAACTCCGTTTCTCCGATCCGTTTAGGAATTTGGTGCATCGGGCTTTCTTGGTGTGAAGAAAAGGCGTGATAGCCGATCGGAGAAAACTTCACTTTTCATCCGTGAGATCATGAGTTCTATCTCCGCCTGTACCAATAAGTTTGTACAAAAACTTAAGTACCTACAGTCTTTATCAAAGATATCGCTGCCTAACAGCGAAGGAAAACACTATGAGGAAAAACCTGCACACTAGTGGCTAGTGTGTGAGATGGAAAAGGCAATGGCAAACCATTCCATTAAATATTGGCTAGAAGTCGTTGTGTGTATTTCATTCCACATAATTATCACGACCCTCAGTCTTAGGTAGGTAAACTTTGACGAGTTTAATTTTGGTGAGATATGCGTCAACAGCATTGGTTTGCCTGTCTAGGAGAAGGATAACTTCAAATCAAACTGGAATTGTGTTTACGCTGCGTAAGGCTTAGTTTAAAGTTACAATAATTAGCTTGAAACCTACTTATGCCTTACGCGGCGCATTTCTCTTAACACCCAAGACAATGTTTTGTACTCGTACCTAGTCGGGTGATAAGCTATGTCACAAATACTTATTGCAGCTCAATTTTAAAGCAAATATCTTAAACCGATTGAGCTGAAATTTTGTATACAGGTTGTTTAGATGACAATGCATAGTAAGCTGTGTAAGTCGTTTAAGATTTTTGTGTATTGATTGTACTGACCTTGAAAGTAAAAAATAAAGTCGAATTGTTGTAGTCCGTAGCATCGATTGTTTAACTTTGATTTGTGTAATTTCGCGAGAGGCGTCAACAGCATTAGTTTACAACTTGCAAGTGGCATACAAACATTAAGCCTTAAATTGTTCAACATAAAAGCAAGCATTAGGATGTTTTCCCTTCGCGCCTTCGGCCTTTAAACTGCATTGATTATTGGGCAGACTAGTACCACAACGAAGGACCACGGTGAGTCGAAGTTAAAATAATTGGTTTTCCTACTTGCTGTATTTTTGAAGGAATTTTAATACTTCAGGGTAATTATTAGTACTCTTTAACTCTTTGGCTTACATTAAATTCGTAGCCAAGCTATTTTACTCGTCGCCTAGCCATTATATTAGCCGCCAAGCCGTTATTTGTTGTTCCTCACTTACCTATGTCATAAGTAAGCGAGCTTAAAACTTTCGCCACCTTTAAGTCACTGTCCTTATTCAATTTTTAAAATAGCCCTCTTTAAGGCTTACCTAATTTAATTGTCACCGAAATAATATTTTGATAAACTGATACCAAGGTATGTTAGATATTAGTTGCACATAGTTAGTTACCCTTTCAATTTTTTGTCGATCGAAAAATAATAAGCCCATCAAATTTAACCGACAAACGCCCTTGCCTCAATGATGCGTTGAATGAGATATATGAGACTAAGAAATCTGTCCAGCGATAACTAAAAAGTAAAAAAATAAATTACAAGTAAAAAACCTTTTTAAAAACAAGCTTTTATGTCAATGCGCTAAAAAGTATAAAATACATTTTCCTTTAAAACTTTTACGATCAAATAATAACATTATTACACAATTTATATAATATAAAAGCTTGTCGCGAGATTTTACCTGTGTAGATAAACAAGTAAATTATATACGTAACTTGATATGATTGACAAAATTTTCTTAAAATCAAACTACTACATACGCCAAGTGAGTACTTAAATCTCGGGACATGCTTTTAAATTATATAAATTGTTTAATAATGTTATTATTTGATCGTTAAAGTTTTAAAGGAAAATTTATTTTATACTTTTTAGCGCATTGACATAAAAGCTTGTTTTAAAAAAGGTTTTTTACTTGTAGTTTATGTCCCTTTATGTTGTACCAAAACAACAAAATATCCATTGTCAACTTGTTTTAAGCATTCAGCAGCTTTTCTCATTAAATTCCAAGGCGGAGACGACACTGGCACTTAAATTTAATATCTCATTATTGCAAGAGACGCTTCGGGAAGCGACAGGACAGGAACGACGAAGATTCAATTGTAAGGGTTCAATTTTATGTTATTTCGTTTTCAATATTAGTTTGATGCAAGAGCTATTTTGCTGTAACCGTTTGCAGGATAGAAGAAATCACAACATTCTATAATGGTATTAATTTTGCGCCATTATCGGCTTGTTGAACGCTGATTAAACATTGTTTATGAAGATGACATGAAAACAAATGTTATTTAATATTTAAGTTCTTATTTTGATGAGACTATTCTGTAATCAACGATTAAAAAAATCGGGGGTAGGTAACAGAAGACTCTTACTTACGAGTATTCCAGATTTTCATTATTAGAGTATTACCCAAAACTACATTACTTATTGCTTTTAAAACACTTAAAAATATGACCGATCCAAAAAGGGAAATTGTGATGCTCCAATTCAACTACTTTTTGTATGGGAACACATCAAAATCTAACAAAAAACCCTTTCCCGTGAAAAGTACACTCTTGTGTGTCCTCCTAGCCGAATTTCGACCACGGCGGCCTATCTCAACAGAGATTAGCCAACAACTGCGCAGGACATATTATAGTGCACAAGTGTGTGCGCAATACACAGGTGCACTCTCTGTTCCTTCACTCTCATAATTCGGTGAGATAGCAGTCCGACATGACCGTAGAGAGATCAGGCGCAGGACCAACGGCTTAACGTGCACGGGGCACGGGGGTGTTAACACCACCAACTTCCTGACTCCGGAGCTGTGTCTGAGTAATTTCAAGACAGAAAAACTCAAACAGTCTCGGCCCGACCCGGGATTCGAACCCGGGACCTCGTGGATAGTACCCAGCGTGCTGACCACTAGACCAACGAGGCAGTCACTCTTATTGACCTACCAGCTGTTGCAATTTTGTATGGGAAATGTAATTATTTTTATTAAAAACTTACATTTCCCAAATGTAAGTTTTTTTTATTGTTGGACTCATAGAAATAGTCATTTTATTTGAAAATTAGAATCACCTCCTTTTGATCGGACAGGGTCACAGGGTGCTTTAAACACTGTATAATTGGAAAATTGAAATCTCATATTCTTTGATACATGTCATGTTAGCTAGTTTTTCATTTTTTCGTATGAAATAAGTATAGTTATTGCCCATTCTCTACTGTGCTAAAGGTTTTTTAATTACAGATCTTTTCAATGACGGAACCCTAATAATTGGCATTTCATAAATTATGAAAATGCAACTCCGAGGCAGACAGACGTCTTCTGCTAATTAAAAATAGTCGGCGAATTTGAATAAGTGCATAGTTTTTTGATTCCTTTAATGAGACGGCGAACTTTCGAGGATTGTTAAGACATCGTCTGTCCAATTCATTACGCTTCCAGACAAAAGTTATTTGCTAAAAGTAGCCCGATTTCGAAATAGTTATTTATTTATTTTAACTTTATTGCACCAAAAAAGAAAGTACCTACGTAAGTAGGTACAGTTGACGGACTTTATGCTTTAATATAAGCTTTGCCCTATGCCTTATTAAGTAAGTGCAAATATTTCTTTTAATTTAGTAAGAAAACGTTTAGGAATGGCTACTGATTGTAAAAATGATTCGTCTTTCTTAGTGATAGGCCTAATGATAGCTATGACAAGTGATTCGCTTGGTTGTCGTTGGAGAATCGTAGTTACTTCACAACAATTTGCCTGAGCATCAGGTTTTTTTAAAGCTTATAGCATACTGCACAGTATCCTCTTGAAGAGACAATCAAGATCCCTATTTTACCTTATATTACTTATGTACGTCCGTAACGTACCTACCTACATGATAGTGAGTAAAATATTAGTAACACGGAATACCTATTACAAATGTTTACTAAAAACCAGTTAGGTAAAAGCAATTTTAATTAAGTCCGTGGTTTGCAATTGAATATTTAATTTGATTGCAGTAAAATTGCAGATACGAAATTTTAAAGCTATTTTACCCGTAACACTGTTAGTATATAAAGTAGGAAGGTGCTAACTTGAAATCAATGCTAACTTGTCTAAATGGTATTAGAGGTAAGGTTCCTATAAAAAAAATACACACTTAGCTACTAAGCCTTGGTGTTTTAGGGTTCCGTACCTCAAAAAGGAAAAATAGGAACCCTTATACGATCACTTTGTTGGCCGTCTGTCTGTCAAAACTCCTTTTCCCATACTTATGGCTGCGGTCCCTTGAAACTGTGCAAAAATCAAAAGCTTCGCAAACTAATAATTTACAAATCAGGGGAACTAAAACCTTTACTGTACTTCCCACGGATCTAGAATCATGAAATTTGGCAAGAAGAAAGGTACAGCATATCAAGTAAAGAAAAAAGTCTGAATACCTAAAATTTGTGGTTACATCGTAGAAAAAAACCTTTGTTTGTACGGAACCCTCAGCACGAGAGTGCGACTCGCACTTGTCCGGTTTTTTTTTAATTCGCTCTTCTACGTCTTTTTTTTCTACTTCACATCAACCTACCCTGATCTGTCAAATTTCCGCTACCTTAATTCAACCTTATGTTGATCAAATTCCATATCATTTGAAATAGTTTAACAGATTTTGGTAAGTTGATATGTTCTGTACAATCTAATATCTCAGCTTTTTTATTGAATTTCACTTGTGCCAAATAAATAACATTTCCCATAAACCACCAAGAGAGGAAATAATTACCTTTATTTCGGCAAAAAGCAACGGAACACGGTCTATTGACGTCGGCACGGCCGGAATGCGGACCGACGAATCGGTCGCGCTCGTCACGCCATCTATTCCAGATATTTCTCTATTTTCCCCTGCAAAACATAAATCCCGAACGAAATATACTACTCGAGAGACCTTTTTACGAAGAAACATTAGATATTTTGGTGTATATCGCTAGGATATCACATAATTTTGCAGGTAAATAGCGAAAAATAAGTAAAATTATTTAGTCAGCTGTGTTAGTGAACAAGTAAAGAATATGTTAATGATCATTGATAACGAGAAAATGCTCAATTTAAATGATTTTACACGATTTACTCATGTAACTATTATTATTTTATTAAATTAAATCTAGGTTCCCCTTTTATTAATTTACCATACGTATGTTAAGGCAGTTCTTGGGTACACAGCACATAAAAACGTAACCGAAATTAAAGACAAAGAGAACAGTTCATTTTGTGTTCTTCCCAAAGCGAACAAACACAATAATAATTTAAATCAAGCTCAAGTTATTAAAAGCAAAATACATAAAGTGGATAAATAGAGTAACAGAATGTATGCAAGCGGCACCAAAAACTTTCATAGTATTACAACCATCGCGACACCGGACGGTACACTTACCCTGATTGAACCTCGGGCCCCGGTATTTTTATTGCAAGCCTCCGGAGGCCACTCGAACCGACCCTTAAATAGTGGATTTCGTTATGATAGCTCTTTGTTTGGAATTCGGCAGTACGTCGGTAATACTAAATTGTTTTGAGTGCGTGCTCTTCAAACTGATATTTCACTAGGATACAGTCATGAAAATATTCTGCAACAGAATATTTTCATGACTGTATCCTAGTGAAATATCAGTTTGTAGCCGCCGAAAATGCGGATGTACTTGGGTAGTTACCAACTTTTTTGCCAGTAATTAAATAGGTCTTGTTTTTTTTCTTGCATTCCAAAAGGTTAGTAATTTTGACAAAGGCCCAATAAATAGGTACACCTTTATATATTTCTGTGAGGTAGATAGCTGACTCTTTTAAAATATTTCAATAGTCGTTTAATGTCGCAGTTAGGCCAGTGACTGGAAAATGTAATGCATTGATTGACATCTAGGAACGTCTACAAAGAATTTTTCGTTCTGCTTAAGTACCTATAACACCATGGACGAAATATATATTTCGTCCATGCTATAACTAAGCTGAAACGACGTCAGAAAAACTATTTCAACAAAACTCCTATTTTAACAATTTCTCTCCTCCGTCGTTACCCCAAAATTAGCCAAACACCCACCTGCAATGCCAACAAAAATAGTTTACTTATGTTCACACAATCGCACGCATCGCACCGTGTTCGTATTTCGGTAATTTTGTCGCAACACAGATTGAGACAATAAATTGCATCCAGCAGATGTGGCTCCCTCATGACGCCCCGTTCATAGTACAGCCATAAAAGAAAAGCCAATCCATTGCGAACATGCAATGCAAGACACGAAGATGAAACTGGTAGACCCTACTTACTGATGGACTTAATACACTACAGTTTTCTGATAATATACTTTCTGTTACTTCAAAATTTCAAGTGCTTCTTACTGCTGTAAACGTGGGTTCGATTCCCGCCTCTGGTAGTCATTTTTTCAAGTGCAAAAATATATTTAGATTGCATAGTGAATGCTTATCACTTAAAAACAATAATTTATTTAACTTACTAATTCATGTTACAATAATAGCAATGCTTTCTAACGTAGACATTTTTAGTCTAGTTAACTGCTCTTAGCGAATTTGCTCATTTGAGCATTCAGCTGATTTGTCATCCCACTTATAAATAATGGTCATCGTTCTGACGCAATATGTTTTCGAAAGACGTGGCATGTGGTGTTTGTTCTTACTGCGCTGCTTCCAAATTAAGACAGCTTGCGCTCCCAATATGCAAATATCGCCCTGCATATGTACACAGGCCTAAACAAATATTGCTTTTAATAAGAACACTCCAAACCCGCGTCACAGAGGTAACGCCTTTATAAATGATCCTTATATTATTTGAATTTTGTCATCTCCAATAGAGATTATACTAATCTTAAGCGAAATGACATCGCTAACTGCTGCTGAAATATACGATCTCCCTAATTAGGTATTATTTCAGCTAAGATCGGCTTAGGCTTCAGCTCAGTAAATGGATCTTAACAGCTCTAATAGGTCGTTATTTATTTAATCTTACAGGTGAATAACATTTGAAGATTTTCGAAAGCATTCATTCGAAATAACCACCTGAAAATGTGCAAAATTCTCTTTGTGAGTTGGCAACTATTGCGTATCCCTTTGAACTGCGTAACGTACAATAAAAGCGGGCATTGCCGCGATGTATTTGTTTCTCGTTTGTACAAACAAACGGAGGCATCCGAGTTCCTTTCGTTCGCCATAAAATATCACAAGACGGGTGCATTCTTGCGATGCCGACCCACCAGCGCGGAAAACATCTTTTACATTAATACCTACTTGCGAAAATCGTAAGAAAGCTGCAAGCTTTAACCAAACAAGCGATAATGCGGTGAAAGTACACCACGTGATCTGTGAAGTTTTAATAAAAATCAACTCGGTAAAGATTTTCGAGCAATTTTCTAACACAGCCATCACTGGTCTCATCTCACCATCCGATGTAGTCGTCTTACAAGCTGAATTGATACTTTAGACGCCGAGGAGCGCTATTCTGTTGAAAGCTTTTATATTATATTATCTAAGACCTTTCATCGCTTTGAACACGTGGTGCGAACGTCTGTCGAAGCGATCTATCGATTTCGACTCTCTCCAGGGTAAAGAGAGTGCTCTGCTGATATGCAAAGGCAAGCGTAAATAAAGTAAAAAGTATCGATGAGAGCTTTTGAGAGTAGTTCTGAATTCGACACTGCATTTACTTTAACATAAAGTTAGGTACTCAATGTAAGTACACATGTGTAATATTCAAGCATAAGGTATATGCTTGAATTTGTACCTACATACATCATAAATAAAAGTCACTTACTTACATTTAAAATGAGAATACATCGGTACCTTAAATATTGTAATATGTATAAGTAGGTTATAAGTTGTAACATTTGTTAGGCTATGTATTTACTTAACTAGATTAGAGACTTTTAGGTTTTGAGGGATTTTTAGAGTTTTTTTAGGATCAAGTTTTGGTAGGTACCTATAGCTCTCCCTAAAATACGAATTAACAATCTAAGTTAACCACACACAATTTTGCTGAGTAGGTAAAGCCAACGTACGCGGTATGTGTCGATCAAATCAAATACATTAAGCATTTAGCCAATCACTTATTTTTATTAAAATTCTATTAAGCTAAGTATTTTATCTAATGCATAAATGCGATTAATAGATATGCTAGCTTAACGTATTAGCAAATTGATTTATACACTTTTTACGACCTTTAATAATCTTTTGAATTCTATTTCGGTTCACTGATTCAATTCTGATCTGAAACAATAATTTATAGTTAATCTAGCGTGAAAAATTAAGGTTGTCTTACTTAAGTATTTATGTAAGTGTAACCATTTTGGTACTAGTGCAAAATAAGACCTGGCCTTCTAAGCAAGTAGGTACCTAATGTAATCCGTTTTTTTTTCCTTCACTGTTGAAACATGAAAATACGGTTTTGTGAAATTAATTTGTTTTCTTTAAATATAAGGCAACTGCCTAAATCCCGTTTGAATCACTTATGCCTTCACAGTTTTGTTACCAGGCGAGCATAGCACCTAAGGTGGTGCAAATTGCTCAGGGCCCAGACGGGGTTTCGCTTAGCGATCTTGCTCGATATAAATCCACATTATGCAAGTAACAACGTTTTGGTTCACTGCCAGCAGACGCCGACGTATAAGCATAACTACCGCTTAATTCCCTTCAAGCCAGCCTGCTGTGTTTGTACAATAGTACGGTAAATCAGTAATTCAATAAATAAGCACTTTCCTTTCAAGAAGCGCGAAGAGATTACCGACATTGAAATACTTCATTCAATCCCTGTAATCGAAGCGTAAATCTTTGACGGGAGACATAAACATATCACTAATACCTACCTAACCGAGGTAGCTAAGTTTTATAATGGACCAGCTTGCGTTAAGCCCTGAATTACAGGCTACTATACTGTTCTGGCAGAGAATTTATAGACTTCTACGTACTACATCATGAATTTGGGCACATTCTGCACCTTGTACCGAGAATAACACAGCGATTTCATCAGGGAGTCCCAAGAAACTCTATACGACCATCCTTACTTCTTCCGTGCCTACGTAACCATACCCACATCAATATCATCTATATCACAAATAATATTGATATGATCTATATCGCATGCGTTAGTCTGCAGGACAAATGCACTTAGTATAATAATTAGATAAAAGAAACCTACTCTGTTATGTACCAGTTGTGTTACTAAATCATGTGCGAAAGATAAATCACTGACTCCGATTATAATCAGAACGTAAACAGAAGATTAAAAATTACTTACCTATACTTAAATAATGTTATGAAGAATAGATACAATTGAATAATCAATTCATAGTAAGTAGGTACATAACTATTTTACTTGCAACATGTAAACAAATATACAAAAAAATAAAATGCTAACTAAAGAGGAACGGCTACGTGCACAAAACTAATAATTTTGTCCTTGAACTCTATCTACTCGTAAGAAGGTAATATGGACTAAACAAAATACACGTATCTAAAAGGATGTATTGTTTGAAATCGCCGACCTTGTAAAGTACAACATTTGATTAGTACTAACTAACCTATATAATCCCATGTAAATGAATGACGGCATTTTATTACGCTTCGAATACAAACATGCAATTTGGCAGCGTCAGACCGAATCAAAATTGTATAATGCGGTTACAGCCAAAATTCGAAATCAATTTTTAATGGTTCCGACAGATGGAATGGTTTAATGAACCAGCCTAGGTTTGTCTGATCTGAGAATGTTGCAATCCGATTGTAGAGTTACATATCGGGTCTAATTTATGAAACTGAACCATCCCAAAAGACCCACTAAGAAATCCAAATCGGTCAAGCCATTTTCTTACGACAGAAAATAAAAGTCTTGAACCTTTACAAACTGTTATTTCCCATTTCACCTACTATAATAGTAAATATGTTAATGATCTTCTAGTTATTAGTCTGCTATTCTGGGAGATGACGAATCCAACAAATCAAGGATCATTAAAATAGGTCCAGCCGTTCTCGAGTTATACCTTCGTGTTCAAACGAACTCGACTTTGTTTTTTTTTTTTTTTTAAGTAACTTACAGTTTATTAATAAAAATTAAGATAAATTACTTAATACAACACAAAAACAAAAATTATAAAAAGGGTCCTTGTGGTAAGGTTCCTAGGATGCTGGCAGCATTACCGCGCTGGATAGCGATGCTTATACGCTGAGCAAGGTAGCTGCCAGCTCTTAGGTCACCACTGATATCAACTAGCCTCTTGGAAATCACTTCGAAAAAAGAAATAGCGTTGGGACCCCACGAACCCAGTGTTTCGACTCCAAACGGTACAAAGTGGTACTTTGTTTATTATATTAAGATTTCATGTATGTACCTAGCGCATTAGGAAAACAAACACAAAAAAGTCAACTAATTAACATCCCACATCTAAGCTGAATCTTAAAACGTAATCTAATTACATCAGAGCCCGATTTACATTAAAAAGACAGTGGAAGTCTCTAATAAAATTAACAATTCTTCCGTCTGACATGGGTTTAGGGCGATTGAAATTCAAATCCGAAGACTTGAGAATATCTAATATAATTAAGACGCTTGTGTAATTGAGTAGACATCCACCCCACTGTTTTAAAGCCGACTCAGTGTAAAAATAAAATGAGCGATAAAATTGATTTGCTGAGTTTCACATGGCTATAAAACATTTTATTGCCTGCAAGACTTTCTTACTTAAATAGCCCAGATTACAGAATAACCTTACCTTTTTTCCGTAATCTGAGTTAAATAGTAAAAAACCGGCCAAGTGCGTGTCGGACCACGCATAAAGTAGGGTTCCGTAGTCATTTTTGGCACCGCGCTGTTTTGCCTGTTTACAGGGGGAAAGAAATTAGGTCTAAATTACCTAAATACCAGGTTTATAGTTTATACTGTTCTTTTGGAAAAAGTATAATTTCAAAAGTATTCATCACAGGATACCCGAAACAATTTTAAATAAAGAGTTTATAGGTCCAAGACTTTAGAAATTACAGGGGAGGGGGGGGTGACACCGTCTAAACGACTTTGGCGGCCTATATCTCGCAAATGGTAAAGCTGATAAAAAAGTGTTGTATCAAAACCCTACCTTATTTTCATAGTCCTTTTCAACGATACCCCACACAAGGGGGTGCACTTAAAAAAAATATTCCCCCCCCCCCCTTTACATGTACGGGGGGGTACCCTTGACGGACTAGGACGGACGGACTGAACGATCTTATAAGGGTTTCTTGTCGGACTACGGAACCCTAAAAAATCGTACGGATTATTTCTATAGGTGTAAGGTGGTACGAAACGTACACTTGATAAATCGATGAAGGTTTTTCCAGTATCAGCATTGCTTCAATATCTTATTAGGCGTTTATTGTAAGTATTTAAGTATATTCCAAACTTAAGTAGGTATTTTTATGTAAACTTCCATACTTCTCTGTTGTTGTAAAAAAAACTATTGTAAAGAGAGTCTAAACTATTGGGGGAGGTACCGGGTTCGATCCCACGTGCCGCCATGCACCAACGACTTTTTCTGAGCTATGTACAAAGTTATTGTTAAAAAAACAGGTGATTGTTCAAAACACGCGCACAACCTAAAAGATTTTGCAATTTCTTTTCAAAAAAAATACCTACCTACGTGTAGGTACCGTACGAAGCTTAATTAACTCTATACGCTGTGGTAATATACTCGAACGTAAGTATAATTGATATAAGGTAGGTACAATTATGTGGTACGTACGAGTATAAGTCACAAATCTGTATGTTTAATGGGTTGTCAAGAAGGATGCCGTCTTCACCCCATCTATTTGAGATACATTTGCATGAGACTATAATTCTCCTGGTAAAATGGCTACCAATGTTTGCGTTTGAGTCACTTAGTAGGTACACTTATAAGCTGTTGCCTTGTCGCTGACACATGTAGTCATTGGTTTTTTTCAGATTTCTTTAGTCTGTACGGTAGGTTATCCCTACTTATTCTGTAGGCCTACTCAATGTTATAATTCCAGGCTAAATAAATAAATATATTATATACATAGATATTACACTAAATCATACCTTTGCTGTGCCCTGGGTGCACATGTAATGGTGTTATTTTTATGTCCTGTGTGCAAATGATTACATAGGTACCTATATGACTTACTATTTAATCAATAAATAAATAAACAAATTACATATTAGAACTCCTGGGAAAGTATGTTACATAAAACTTTGTAGTAAGTAGGTTAAAGTTGTGTAATTAATAATAGTTGAAGTTTAGTATCAGACAGAACGCGAAATTCAATTACAAGTATAAGAATTTGATTACTGTAATCAAACTTGGTTTCTTTCGCTTGCGGATCCAATCTACTTTAGACAGTGAATTAACCAACAAAAAGTTAAAACCTATACTCGCCAAATGAACTCCAAATAAAATCTAAATGCAATCAAACTCAGTTCCACCCATCTCTCCCTTCTAATACAAATTCCATTAGCGATTGTGTATAGAGCGTATAGTACGTAAGTTAATACGTCGTATGTAAATTAGCTCCGATGGTTGCCGCAAACATTTGTGTATAACGTAATGCCTCCCTGCAGCCCTAAAGAGGACTTTAATATTGTACCTTCGCTTTGTATCATAGCCATTTAGTGCCCGCCCACTGGCGTATGAAACTTTTTGACTTACATGTCGAACCCGCCCATACTAGTTTGGATCAAACATTATCATTACTGACCTTTAATTTTTCTATCAATCCAAGTGTGGGCACTGGCATGGTAAGGTAACTGGCAAACGTTACCTGAGGGATTGAAGATGTTGATAATATGCAAGTTAAAGTTTAGGATTTTACTTCTATCTAAGAAGAAAACTTTCGTTCCCCAGATATTGAATAACTTTTTTTAAGTTCTTACGAGGGCAAACTGAAAGTTCTTAGAAAATCAAAAACTGATTACATTAGCCAGTTATTAGTTTTATTATATCTTTTCAAAATATTGTCCATTGACGTCAATACACCGCTGCATGCGATGGAACCACTGGGAAAAGCACTTTGCCCACTCGTCCTTAGGGGTCTCTTCAATGGCATCGCGATACGCAGCCACCGCTTCTTCAGCATTCATAAACCGCTTTCCTTTAAGTTTTTCTTTAATTTTTGGAAATAAATAAAAATCACAAGGCGCGAGGTCGGGGCTATACGGCGGGTGACCCAGTAATTCAACGTTTGATGTCGCCAAATAGTCGATCGTTCGCTTGGCGGTGTGCGACGAGGCGTTGTCGTGGTGAAGGAGGATCCTACTGCGAGGTCGTTTCTCTCGAACTTTTTCCAAGACAAGTGGCAAACAATTGGTAGTGTACCATTCTGCAGAAACTGTTTTTTGATCCTCTAACACAATTGTTGCGAAATGACCTATCCTTCCAAAGAACGAGGCCACCATTTTTTTTCCCGCACTTCGATCTCTCTTCACTTTAGTTGGCAACTCCTCGAAAGGAAACACCCACTGAGCAGATTGTCTTTTGGTTTCAGGATCATAACAGTAAATCCAGCTTTCGTCACCTGTTAGTATGTCGAACACAGCATTTGAGTCACCTCCGTTAAATCTTTCAATCATTTTACGGCACCAATCCACACGATGGAGTTTTTGAGCCTTAGTCAAATTATGAGGTATCCACCGGGCGCAAAGCTTCCTGACCGCTAAATGTTCGTGGAGGATTTTGTGCACTTGACTCATACCGATGCCTAAGCTTGTCCAAATCTGCTGATAGGTCACTCTTTTGTCAGTCTCTATCATACGCCGCACAACACAGATGTTATTTTCAGTCGTCGCCGTAGAAGGCCGTCCCTCACGTACATCATCAGTGAGATTAGTGCGACCACGTTTAAACTCATTAAACCAGTTGTAAACAGTCGCACGAGATGGGGCTTCATCGTGAAAGGCCAATCGTAGTCTATCATAACTTTCTTGTTGACTTAAATGACATCGAAAGTCATAAAAAATCATTGCACGAAAATTTTCTCGTGTTAAATTCATTTTGACGTGACACAGACAATTTTCAATTTGCCGCCAAGTCGTAAAACAAATGACAAATGAATGAAATATATACTCAGTAATATTGGCAAAGAGTTCTATTTTCAAATTTTAGAATATTTTTTTTATTATATTGTTTATAAGTGGCCAGTTCTAAGAACTTTCAGTTTGACCCTCGTATGTGTGTACGACAGGCCAGAATATTACTTAATTGAATCCGAGAAGTAAACTAATATATTTTTTTTTACCAACCTACATCATCCCACTGCTGGGCAAAGGTCTCCCCCAATTCTTTCCATTTGTCTCTGTCAGCGGCCAACGACTCCCAATCTCTCGCAAAACTGGACAGATCGTCGCTCCACCTCTTTTTAGGTCTACCCCTTCGTCGGTAGCCGTCTGGTGGTATCCATTGCGTGACGATTTTTGCCCATCTATTCGGGTGCATTCTACAAACATGCCCCGCCCACTCCTATTTAATCTTTGCTGTCTTTTCACCTACATCTGCTATGCCAGTTCTGGAGCGTATTGTGGTATTCCGGATCTTATCGATCCTTTTAATACCTAATACGCTCTTTGGCAAACCTTGAGTTTGGATTTTTGACTTTCGGTCAATGACCACGTTTGCGCTCCGTAAGTAAGTACGGGCAGGATGCAGGTGACGACGAGTTTGCGTTTCAGTGACAATGGTAGGTCTCCCTTCAGATACGCTTTCATGGACCAGAAGCTCTTCCAGGCGTTATCGATACGACGACCGATCTCTTTGTCCTGCCTGTTTTCAAAGGAGACTATCTGGCCCAAGTATATGTACTCGTCAACATATTCCATTCTCTGCCCGCATACCACTATGTCGTTTTCAGCGGCATTGGTCATGACTTTAGTTTTTGACCTATTCATCATCAATCCAACCTCAAGGCTCGCCTCACTCAGCTGTTCGAGCATGGTTTCGAGCTCTGACGATGTGCTGGCGAAAAGAACTATATCGTCGGCAAAGCAAAGGCTTGTAAGCTTCGTAGCCCCTACATTGATACCCTTCGTTCTCCAGGGATCGACCAGCTGTTTAAATACCTCTTGCAAGGCGCTTGTGAAGAGCTTAGGGGAAAGCGGGTCTCCTTGCTTGACGCCCTTTAATATTGGGAATGGTGGGCCAGGTGCATGAAGTTTTATGTCTGCTGTACTGTAACATTTTATTTTTTCTTAATAAAAATAAAACATAAAATAAAAGAATAAAAATAATTATATCTTATAAACACTAATAAAATAAATCAAACTTACTAAATAACTTATATTTAATTATTTCCTTAACTTAATGCTAAATACTTACAAATAATGTATGTCGAAAAACCTAGTCACTATCACAGTTGACTGAGAAGAACGTTAGAATATCAATTAATGTCCTAACGCACGTTACTGTCTGCAACATACGCTCATGCGCTGCCGGTTTGTGAAAGCGATTCGAAGGTCACGGTTGTTCGTCCCTGCGTGCGACACTCGACGGCCGGACACGCTCTGAAGAAGACGCGTACCGGTCCTTGTAATTTTTATCTAACACTACCTACTTCGTACTACTGTGCTCACCTAAACTTGTGAGAAGATTAATTAATTTAATTTTTTTGAATTCCCCAATTGAACGGGTAAGTGTTGCAAAGTGTTACATGTAGTTTTAAGCTTTTTAGTTACATAAGTAGATAATCCCCATATTGGGCTAACTGCTCATAAATGCTGTGTCATGTTAATTAATATCTAGCACATATTTAAATCTATCCGTAGTTGTTATTTAATCTTGCTCTTAAGCTGTAAAAATATTGTAATTGCTTAGTTCTCGTAATTTAGTCACTTTTATGAAGTCTCGTCATTTTTGCGTCAGCCATGCATACGTGACATGACATTGCCGTAACCTTCATTAGTCACCGCAATTAATTTTAGTTAGCTTAATCTCATTTTTCAATTATGCTCATTCATTTTCCGTTTGTGAAATTTCGTAATTATAATTCCTTTAGTTTTTATGAACATTGACGTTACGAAATGTCACAAACAGATATTTTCTTTACGATCATAAGTAGTTAATTATTTCTTCATTATATATCCTGTGTTTTGGTTAATTCTTTGTGCCTCATCATTGATCACTATTTTTTGCAAATCATTATCATCTGTACCTACGCCCCGCTTCGCTTGCTTAAACTCCGAATGTTGCAGTCAAACCACGAAATTCGGATAGTGGTAAAATATTTTGTTTACACCATTCCAGGGCCCATCTACCCGGTACCGGACGTCACCACTACGCACTGCCCACTACTGTGCGCCCTGCCCTACTGCTCTGCCCTACTCCGATCTACTACTACTCAACATAGCAAGCCGGAAGTCTTGAGGATCTGCCGGGAGACACTACCAGGACAGTGATAGTGAGAGGGACTAATTTACATCAGTTCGGTCGAGCTCTGAACCCACCTAATAAATTCTAAGCTATTGTATAATCTTTCTTTTTATTTTGATCCCCTCCCCTACGGAGAGTGTGACAGTACTCTGTCGATATATGAGTCGCAAGAGTTGTATGCAAGTGGGGTCCACATCCTGGCGTTCCAGAGCGGTGAATATAGGCTCATGTTTAAGGCTGTCGAATGCCTTGGAGTAATCAACAAATCCTAGGTAAAGTGGTTTATTGAATTCTTTACATTTTTCTATTATTTGGTTAACAGTGTGGAGATGGTCAGTTGTAGAAAAATGTGAGCGGAAACCAGCCTGTTCGGGGGGTTGATGTTTCTCCAATTTATGGGCAATTCGATCCAATATTATTTTTGTGAATAATTTATAAATATGAGAAATTAAACTTTTTGGCCGGTAGTTGTTGATGTCATGTTTGTCACCTTTTTTATGTAACAAAATAATGTTGGAATGGCAAAATTTCTGAGGTAGAGATCCGCTAAGTAAAATTGTGTTAAAAAGTTTTGTAAGGTTAGGTCGAAGGGCTGGCTTTCCAAGTTTAAGGACCTCGGTGGTGACACCATCCTCGCCCGGGGACTTATTGTACTTCAAGCTTTTTATGGCAGTGTTGACTTCATGTTCGTTTATAAGAGGAATGTTGTCACCGCAGCGGTATTCCACGGGAAGGGCATAATTTGAGTTGTCCGTGTACAAGGTTTTGTAAAACTTTGTGCATATTTTTATAATTTCATCACGGTTGCTGTTCCTCTTTTTTCTGGAATCCTCTAAACTTGTTATCCAAGTCCTACTTCTAGAAAACCCCTGTTTTGCTGCTCTAAGTGAAGTATTTCTTTGAAGTGCTATCTTTACTAAGTTTGTGTTATAATTTCTTAGATCCTTCCTGATGTTCTTTTTTACCATTTTATAATTAATAGAATCAGGCGTTACTTTGCGGAAATCCATTATCAGATGGGAAAAATAAAATACAATTATTTTGCTTTAAATTTCCGCTAAGAGACGCTAGCGCAGGCAACAAAACCACACCAACCGCAACCGCTTTGAGTACCAGTTCAGGCAAATGCAGAATGCACCGCCCTCCCTCCCTCAATACGCATGCACTACAGCTAATGCAGTTGTTAGTTACCAACACCAACGTGCAAAAAACCTCGACGCGTTTCGCCACTCCACGCGGCATCCTCAGGAGATGTTGTCGCCTCGGCTGAGCACCGACGACTGCAGTCGTCGACTGCGCGTCGAGGTTTTTTGCACGTTGGTGTTGGTAACTAACAACTGCATTAGCTGTAGTGCATGCGTATTGAGGGAGGGAGGGCGGTGCATTCTGCATTTGCCTGAACTGGTACTCAAAGCGGTTGCGGTTGGTGTGGTTTTGTTGCCTGCGCTAGCGTCTCTTAGCGGAAATTTATAGCAAAATAATTTTATTTTATTTTTCCCATCTTTTACCATTTTGTTGATGCTTTTGTATTCTTGTGATCTTATACTTATCTGTATTTAATCGTTGTTTAATAAGTTTTTTGGTACCTTCAGATAACTTGTTACTATTTCTTCTTTCTCGTTTTATTTTGCAGCTGGCGGTTTTAATGCTGGATAAAAGGTTATTATATTGGGAGTCGACGTCAAAAGAATTATCGACGTTAAAAAATTTAAATTGATTTGTTAACTCTAAATTGAACTGTTCAAAATTGTTTGAAATACTTTGCAGGTCTAAATGTTTTATGCGTTTTTTAAAAAGTTTCGCCCTCTCTAATTTGAAGTTAAATTTAATAGTGGCTCGTACTGGCCTATGATCGGAGCTAAATTTTATTCTGTTTATTACATTGACATCGTTTACAATATTGTTGTCAGAAGCGAGTATGTAATCAATTTCGTTTCTGAATCTGTCTCCTGGTGAGGTCCAGGTCCATCTCCTATGGGATTTTTTATAAAACCAGCTATTAGCTACCTTGAGACTTTGCCCAAACGCTAAAGATATTAGTCGAGTTCCTCGAGGATTACGCTCTCCAATACCGTGGGGCCCTAATACTTCAGGGTTATCGGTTGGTTGTGAGGTCCCGATTTTTGTGTTGAAGTCTCCAAGCACTAGGGTCCACGTTCCTCTCTGCTCATCGCAGGCTTTGTTTTAAATATCGTAAAAATCCTCCACATCTTCATCACTATGGCCAGAAGTCGGAGCATATGCTTGGACGAGTGTTAAGCATTTGTTTCGAGTTATCCGTAATTACAATGTTGCAACTCTTTCTGAATATCCTACAAACTCAATTATGTTATTTTTCCATCTCTTGGATACCAAAAATCCGACTCCGTAGAGTCCGTCCGTTTGCCCAAAGTGGTAAAATACACTATTGTTGTTTTCTTGAGTTTGTTCGCCTTTTCTGCGTACTTCCGACATGCCTACTACGTCCCATTTGATGTCTTGCAACGGGTTTTCCAGTTCAAAAAGACGGTCGTCTGAAAGCAGTGTCTGAACGTTATATGTCAAAATGTTTAAATATTCGGTATCCGTTTAATTATTATATTATAAGCTTTGGTCGTCCGACGGGTAATCGATTCCGCCCGGAGATTCTTCGCACCCCTGGTTCCAGGGGTACTCCCGCTACCGTCATTGCTGAGAGAGCCCCTGTCACCGCCGGGAACTTGGGGCCGCTGTGTGGAATGTACTGGCATACGTTTGGGGGGTTTTGGACCATAACCCACCACGCTGGTCCAATGCGGGTTGGTGGGTGTTTGGCGTCAGAGCCTCGTTTGTTGTTCAGCAGGATGCACCACGTGCAGGTGAGGTTGCCTTGGATTTTTTAGGTGTTATCAAAATCCCTCGCATCCACAACTAATATTATATAAATAAAACTACAGTATTAATTAGTTGTATTATTTTTATTAGCTACTCAATACATTGCTTACTTTTTAAAATTACGTAACAATATAATATATTGCGCCTTATTGCGTTGCGCAACGTGTGAATTATTTGATTTATTGCGAATTTTCGAAAATACACCAATCAGTTATTTATAATTGTCAAAACACTAAATGATTCAGCAGCACAATAAAGGCACAGGTGAAGTACTAAATAATTTAAGTTTCCTTACCTAGTGAGATTTTTTCGGTTTTTGAGTGACGATAAGTGATGTGACCAACCATATGCGTATGTAAATATGTATTATACTGTGCACTTAGAGGTGATATAACGGGCCTCTGTATAGAGACGTTTATCATAAAAACCTCTGTCCAGGTCAGCTTTTTCATCATTGCAATTGCTGGCCTTTTGGAAGAGGTAACAGTCGCTAGGCTGATCGCCACGACCATCTCAGAATGCGATATAATTGCACTGTTTAGAACTCAGTATATTGTTTGAGGAGACTGCTAATACATTTTGCAATATAACAACGCTTATTCCATCAGACTTATATAATTTTAGCCCTTACGACAATCAATAGAATAAGTATATCTTTTTTAGATACATATAAATCTTATGTAATGTTAAAATTACAAAATAACGTAGCGCATACACTTAATAACAAAAACAATGGAAGACTATTATTATTAATAGCAGTAAAACATTGAACGTGCAATATGTAGCCTCTATTATTGTCAAAATTTGTGCATTTTACGAAAACATTTAACTAGATAAACTTAATTTACGTAATAAACGTAATTTACAAAGCGACAAATGATAAGAATTAAGACGAGTACTTAGTGATATATTTTGCTAGAGATTAATGAATTAAGTATTGAGGCTACATAATTTTGTACTTTTTATTAAGGTGAGTATTTTAAGTCAGAACCTACAACATCAGATATCTGGGAAATATACACATATTAAGACCATACATTTAAAGTATACAGTTTATGTATATGCTAATATAAATGTTTTACATATTTATGTAAGGTGTTTTTCGTTGGTTTTACTTTTCTATAAGTAAGATTGTGGTCGACCTATTTAATGACAGCCTTATGTTTTATTTTGTATTATTTGCATAAGGATATTTTAACATTCCATAGTTGGACAAGGCAAAACACTGGGTAATTAAATATTACTAAATTCTTGTTATCATAAAGTGTTATGTCTATGCAAAAAGAACACTTTTTCTCTTACTTAAATTACTTTAAAGTAATTTAACATAATTATTGGGTTTTGAACATATCTATGCTAAGTATGTGTGTACATTATGGCACTCATGATATTGGATATATCTGAAATATATACAAAAACATCATATAGGCCCTTAAGGGCGTTAACATATTGTGTTTGTGAATTTTATAGAAAATAAACGTTACACGTTAATAATTAATAATAATAATGAATAACTTTATAAGCAAAGAAAAAGATAAAAAGAACTCTTAACATATAGCGAATAACAAAACAATACATTTTAAATCAAACATCTACAAAAGGTGTAAGGTGAACTAAGTAGACATTAAAATAAAATAATATAAAAACCACAATTAAAGACGCTCTAATATTTTAGAGCAAACAGCTATTAGATAAGTTTGAAAAGTCAAAAGTAGCAATTTGCATAACTAAGTGGCATCCCCAAGTGATTGTCCTGATTTTATAAGACTGACAATCTCTCGAAACTTTATTTGGACAAGTTACTGCAAGAAGAGTAGCGCAATATTGTACCTTATGCTTAGACTAATCTTATGATATACAGGCTGTTAGTGTAAGCAGTCCCATCGTTTAAGGGGCTGAATATGACCATCAATACCTACAACTTTTATTATGGGACCATCCTCGGTGACAATGTATGGAGCGCAATTTTTTTTTTCACGATTTTAGAGTTGACTTCATAGTAAAAGTTGTAGGTATTGATGGCCAGATTCACCCCTATAAAGGAAGGGATTGTTCACCCTAACACCCTGTATTAATCGAGTAATCCATGAGTTACAATGGAAAGTGTAATACATATTTTAACATTGTAATAAAAGCATTGTATAAAAATATCTGCGTAATTGACCAGGAGACTATCCGCATTTTTTATTATTTATTATTGAAAGGCACTTTTTCTGTGATCACATTTAAAGCACCAACTACTGATTTTTAAGGCGATTCTGAAGTTTTGATTCATTTTGTCAACATTATTATAAATCATGTGTCTTCTAGAAAGCATTAACGACTTCTAGGTATTATGCTTCAACAAACAAATATTTACATAGACTAGTCTAAATATTCACAAATTATTCACAATTACACGATTATATTTACACATAAAAGGTTTTTACGGAGCTGACGCGACGGATCCTACACTTACGGTCAGTTCCCCGTACGCTGATCAAACATTGATTAATTAATTGGCAAGTTACATCTGTCAATTGTTTTGATTGGTTACTGAACAAATCTCAGCAGCAGTTTATTTTTATTGGAGCCCTGATTCTTGTAACTAAAACACAGGCAAATTAAAGTATCAAATGTCACAGATGACAAAAACGGAATTTCTCTCTCATTCCCTCGCTGTCAAATTTGACACGTACAACAGGGTGGTGGAGGAGATCATTCTATGGGCGACTAGTGATTCGTTTTCTGCTCTACAGTGCTAAAAAAGATTATAAACAATTAACTCGACTTTTTAATAATAACAAGTGTCATAACATAGCATCATTTCTTAATCGTCTCGTCTTCAGTAGACCACCGCCATAATAAAACGATCAGTAATGGTTTTTTTCTCCGTAGTTTGAAGATCGATACATTCGTCAGCCCGTCAAACCTTTATCATCTAAGGATGATACACTCCAAGGCCAAGCATATATTATAGCAACGTGAAAAGCAAAAAACATCGAAAACAGTTTTAATATAGCACCTAAATTGTGATTAGTTATAAACAACCCTGAAATCACTACCGTTATAAGCGTATTTGTCTGATTAGTGTTAAATATTAATTTGTGCGAATACGTTACTCGTATTACTAGAAACGAAATTATTGCTTCCATTGCTTGCGTTTTTACAACCCCAGTGTTAGTTCGTTTTATTTATGTCAATAGTAATTATATTTATTTACAATAATATAGCAATTTGTTAACGAAAAATTGTAACCGATTGGATTTGTAAAGTTATTGCTAGACAATTTATTTACCGCATTTTAACTACAATTTGTCATTGATGAGTTGACAACCACCATTTAATATTGAATAGTCAATCAAACAAGGAAATCCTGATTTCTAGGATTTCCTTTGATTTCTGAGGTTAGTTTAAATTCTTTGTAAAACATAAAATTGTAATCCAGTAGGTAAACAGAAAACGTCTTGTTTTACAAAAGATATGTCACAGGAAAATATCATGAATCTAAGTTTCAATATTCGAGGTGGGTAATTTATAAACTATATATAATCACTGTGTGAAAAAATGATATAAGCTCAATAAAAGTATGTCAGTTGAATGCACCAAGCACGTAACCCAAAGAGGTGAGGGGCGATTCTTCTCCGAAACTTATCAGTGATTGGCACTGAACTACTGACAAGAAAAGTTTACGTTTGAAAAGCTATGCGTATATGTTTTGATAGATATTACAAAACATAAATCAGTATATTTATTTCAGTACCTATATGTAAAGAAATAAGTGATTTTACTTGACAAAATATGTTGGAAACAAAACTCAGTTCACCGGATTTGATGGAATTTAAAAAAATAATGACATTTTGTCTCTTCTTCTTAACATAAACCAACTGGTTTATGGCTAAGTCCTAGGGATCATTGGTTGAACTCCTCACCATTATAGGTTATGTGCTCGGTGGGTGAATGATAGTGTCAACTTATCAATTCAATAATGACTCCAATCCTACAAATAGAAATGTGTTCTGAAGGTATCCTAACACTGGTGTTCGCGGCCTTACTGCAGAGTGCACCACCCGCGCAATAGTCAAGGATTCTCCACCCCGTTCTCCGGGATTAGCTCTGTGATGTCATCCTCCCCATTCACTTGATCTCTGATCACTATAGTTGGATTATTTGAACACGAAGACGTGGTTCTGCGGGTAGTCTTACATCGGCTGCACTCGACTACGACTATGGAGTTGGTGTCCATGTCTGTTTCGGTACTGCTGGCGCGGCGAAGGTGGTTTGGGGTGGAGTGGAGACGGTGGTCGAGGATGGCACGCCATAGCCGGAGTTCTACGCCGCCTCTGTGGGAATAGGTGAGTAGTAAAAAGATCGATTATTAGTGCAATCCCAATGATATGTGAATTTTTATATTATTTTGAAAGTTATTATAAAGATAGATATCCTGTATTCCACCAAGAAAACGCATTACAATCATAACAATTTTAGAACATTAGCACAATGTGTTTTGAACCCTGCGAGCAATATCTTCCAGACAAGCTTTGAAAAAGGAGAACACTGGTTATAAGAAAAGGGGGTAACAGTGCAAGATTGGAGAGCAGATTAAAATTTAATCAAATAAAACCAATGTACTTGTTTATAAATACTTAACTAAAAAAATACAAGTGTAACTACAATCATTACTTTCCTAAAAATTGTACATTGAAAGCAATTCTGACTTGACACCTTCTCGCGCTCCTGAGAAAATGGGTCTTCACATCTAGACGAACAACAACGATATCCGATAACGGTACCTTTTTTTCTTTCGATGTACGGAACTAAAAAAAATCAAGTTACGTGAAAGCACTTACTTGAGATTAAGTCTAGCTATGTCTTCCCTCTGAGCATGTTGCAGTAGATCGCTCAAGGTATACTCGTTTACAGCGAGTGCGCGTACGGCTGAGTCGGGTATGCCTTTAGGTTGCGCCCACTCGCGAATCGCGTTGTATTGCTCTTCGTCGATTTGTTCCGGACTTGCACTCCTGTGAAAGAGTGTAAGTGTAGTAAGTAAATGTAACTAAAATAATAATTTAAAGTCAGTAAAAAACCGATACAAGGACGATTATTGTAAATGTGATTCAATTTAAAGTGTCAAAAATGAGGTGATGCTATTTTGTTTTATTTGAAGAATATTTCTTATCTGACTATTGAAAAAATTGCCCTACATTGAAAGGCGTCTTATTGTCAATTTTTTCTGTAATTATCTGTAATTCAAATGACAATATTTTTTTTATAAAATAGAGATATATATTTTGCAGTTGAAAGATGGGCAATGATGAGAACAAATACACATAATTTATTTTCTTTTTTTGATTTAAACATAAGTAGATATTGGATGATTTTTCTAACATCATTGTGTAGATATGCTTTACCATTTCTATGTTATTTCATACCTCGGTCTCCTGTCAACTAGTTCCCGAATGACCTGCGTCTGCATTTTCTGTTCTTCTAATATCTGTCTGAGCAACGACTGGTACTGTTGGTAGCTGTCTATCAGCTCCTGATGTAGCCTGAAACAACTTTTTAAGTTCATTTTATTGGAATTTCAGCTACAGTGGCCAATTTGTTCAGAGATAAATACAAGATTACGCGAAATATCTTCCGTGTCGGCTAACGGCAATCGGAGATCATCGGGTGCAAGACCTGGGGCCCCTGCTAAATTACAATAACAGACACACAAGGGCACTATCTGGCTAGTGCTGACAGTTACTGTTTTGTTTTTTGTTTCGTTGTTTTTTTCCTTGCTGTCTTTGTAATTTTGTATCTTTTGTGATTTTGCACTGTGTTTGTTTGTGATGTCCCAAATTAATAAATGTTTCTTTATTTCTTTCAATAGTCAAATTGTAATAAAATTACTACTTGCGACTCTTTTACAATTTTTGACATTTGGCCCATAATAGAACTGTCAAAATCTTACTATTCAACTTATTGTGTTACATTACAATAATGCTAGCAAAATATTTTTGGAGACCACGAAGAGCGTGCTACGTTGCCCAATTTACGTCTCGATATAGGTTTGGGTCACAGATTCCATACCTAGCTTTGAAAGGATTCTACTCACTTGTGGTTCTCGTGCCTCCGCTGGTGTTGGGGGTTTCTTATCAAGTTGGCGGCGCGGAAACAGCAGAAGGCGTGGCCAAGTTAGCTTCTACACTGCCTGGGTCACACAATGTTGTGTCTCTAGGGACGCACTTACCTCCGAAAAGATTCTACTCACTTGTGGTTCTCCTGCCTTAGCTGGCGGAGTTGGCGGTGGACACGGCGGAGGGTTACGTCCTCTACCTTGAGCTTTTGTCACAAACTGCTGCTAAGATAGCATCTAATTCTGAAAGGGTCCTACTCACTTGAGGTTTTCCTGCCTTAGCTGGTGTAGCTAGTGGTCACGAAGAAGGGCGTAGGGCTACGTCAGCCTCTACACTGCCTGGGTCACAGACTGTTGTGTCTCTACGGTCGCCCCTAACCCTGAAAAGGTTCTACTACTTCTACTCACTTGCTGTTCTTCTGCCTAAGCTGGTGGTCACTGGTGGACACGAAGGAGGGCGTGGCTACGTCAGCCTCTAAGCTGCCTGGGTCCCAGACTGCTGTGCCTCTAGGGTCGCCTCTAACCCTGAAAAGGTTCTAATACTTCTACTCACTTGTGGTTCTTCTGCCTAAGCTAGTGGTCACTGGTGGACACGAAGGAGGGCATGGCTACGTCTGCCTCTAAGCTGCCTGATATGCCTCTAGGGTCGCCCCTAACCCTGAAAAGGTTTGACTACTTCTACTCACTTGTGGTTCTCCTGCCTTAGCTGGTGGTCACTGGTGGACACGAATGAGGGCGTGGCGACGTCAGCCTCTACACTGCCTGGGTCACAGACGGTTGTCTTTTGGGTCGCACCTAACCCTGAAAATGTTTTACTACTTCTACTCACTTGTGGTTCTCCTGCCTCAGCTGGTGGTCACTGGTGGACACGAAGAAGGGCTAGGGGCTACGTCAGCCTCACACTGCCACAGCCTGTTGTGTCTTTAGAGTCGCACCTAGCCCTGAAAAGGTTCGATTATTTCTTCTCACTTGTGGTTTTCCTGCCTCAGCTGGTGTAGCTGGTGTTCCCTGGCGGAGTTGGCGGTGGACACAGCGGAAGGCGTGGCGACGTCGGCAGCTACGCTTCCGCTGTTAGCGCCGCGACGGGACTCCTGCCCGGCTAAGTTTGCGCCTAACTCTGGAAGGATTAATTTCAATAAGATCACGTCGAATTTGTTTCTCTAATAATAATTATAGTCACAATGCTTTGAGATGAATGTTTTCAAACTGGACGGTGCGTGTTGATTTCGGCCCCATGTACACCTTCTAAAGGTCCCGAGATAAAAAAACAACACAACATAATAATAATACGATATTCTCCTATCGAATTTTCGACTATAGCGGTCAATCCCAACAGACTTTAAACAGGTATGCAGGAGATGTAACTAAAATAATGCATAACTAACTTTATTTTGTACTGTAATGAATATAGTCAGCTGTCTCTCGTTTGCTATGCCCTTGCAGGGAGTCACATGTATACCTACTTATAACAACCTAACAACACCGCATATTTGTAAATGTGTCCAATAAACAGATGTATCTCCGTTCTTTCACTATCATAGTTCGGGTGAGACGGCAATCCGACATGACCGGAGAGATCTGGCGAAGGACCAACGGTATTAAGTGCAACCTGAGGCACACAGGTTTCAACACCACCAAACTGACTCTGGGGCTCTTCCTAAGTTGTTTCAAGGCAGAAAGCTCCAGAAACAAACAAAACTAAACAAACAAAACTAACTTCAATTAGAGATGGCGAAAGATTTAAAAGTTTATCCACTCCACGCATTCAAATCTATCAACATTTAGTCAGTCTAGAATTACATTACTATTTATCCTGTAATTTATTGCATTACTAACCTGGCGACAATACAGTAATGGCCGCTTGCACAGCATTCCTCACTAGATTATCCAGCGCGAACATCCAATGTGGCTTTATGCTGTGCATCCTCAACACTGCGTTCACAGCTTCTTGGAACATATAGATGGCAGCATGGAGCTCATTAATAGCCCTTGAGTCAAAATCTAGCTCCTCTTTCAGTGCTGTGATGGCTTGCTCTATGACACTCCTGTTCTGATCCATTATGTAGTCTTTGAGAGCTAGGCGGAGAGTTTCTAGGTGATGCTGTCAAAGATGAATAAACCGTGTACCAAAACAATTTATAGTCCTAATTTTATAAAAGTCACCAAACCTATAGCTGTACGAAGTGTTGAGAGGCTGGTGACCTGGATATTTTACTTAGGGCACCAAGTCTCACAAACACATTTGTCTGCACATTTTAAACAGAATATACATTTTGAATCAGTCTATATTTGATAAGAATTTAAAGATTTTATTAGCCTATGAGTTGGTTAATTATACAATCATGGTAAAATATCTTACCATTGTTAGAATAGTGTTACCAAAGTCTTGCTGCACACTTAACATCCATTTAGAGCAGATCTTTTCACTGTCTTGCTCTAACACTCGGGAAAGGGTGAGACGGCGCTGAGAGTCCTTCTTCAGTAGATAAAACCCGTCGTGTTCTACGTCTATTGATGATCGAGGAACGCTTGTCATGTCAACCTAAAGTAACAGTTTAGTTTTTAGAACAAGTAAGAATAATATTATTTATATGAAGACCGCCTAATTGAGTCCTCACCCGCAGGGTACAGGGAAGAGGCGTGGAGGTAAGACGAGAACGGGGACCGTGAGAGGTGCGGGCGGCGGCTTGTGATTTGACGGCTAGAGAGTGGAATTCGTTGCCGGCTGAAGTGTCCCCTAGACACTATGATTTAGATTCCTTAAAGAAAATAGTGAATAGACTGTTTCTAGATAGACATGACCCATCCTTGGCCGCATCGTCGCTTAACATCAAGTGAGATTGTTGCCAAATGTCTGCCTATTATATTAATAAACAAAAATATATATTTATTTGGACAGAAATACGAATGCCGCTCTCTGCCACCTCTTGCGGTCTCCGTTCTTGTCTTACCCCCGCCCCTGTACCCCGCAGGCGAGGACTCAATTAAGCGGTTTACCTATAAGTTCAAACGTTATTTTTAAATACAGGTCTATCTAAATAAAATTATCTTACCTCAGGAGACAGAAGCCCTCCAGAAGAACTCCGTCTGTTGAGAACGGTATCGCTACTGTCCATTTCATCCGTAGATGGAGTGTTTGGCATTGTACTGTGAGAATACATAATATGAATACTTTAGTCGAATAGTCCTATTTGATAAGCTTCATTTAATTTAGGGGATGATTATCGCCAAGGTAGCTCAAACGCAACGTCCATAAAATTACACAATCCATAAAACTTGTGGTTACATATTTAACTTATGAAATAAAATAATATGAAACATTTTGCCGTTTCTAAAGGGCCAATTTAAAAGTTAAAAACGTACCTCAAAGAAACAACATTATAAATTGAAAGTTTAAATTCAATTATTTATCACATACCTGGGGAATTGGGATAAACGGTTAGTAAGAATAGCATTAGTTATAATGACTGAGAGTTTACACGAAAACTTCATAGAATTTGGATTAAAATGTATGTACTTGTGAAGTGAAAAGGCGTATTTTGTGCATTAACGTTTGTGAATATTAAAAAATGATTTCATAGAATGCGATATTTTTTTTATGATACTGAAGTAATGTTTTGAGCTTACATTCCAATGACTGTAAAACCATTAGGAAGAGTATGAGACCAACATTAACATAAATGATTAAATGACTTTATGCAATTTCCTATTTAATAATATTAAATAGAGTTATTTGAGTTAATAATTATTGATACATTGTCAGTTTAAAAATACTAACTCATGACGGGACTTTGTTACTGTAAATTGCACCTTTTGATTTACTTCTTGGATTCAGTGTCCGTGTTACCGTCACTAATACGTGTTGTATGGCTTTAATGAAATAGAAAACTATTAATAATAATAGCAGCTAGTTTGCAGCTTTAGTTTGCAGCTAAATAAGTTTCCACAAAGATCGATTTGGTTACGGTCCCAGTTATAGTGTGACCACACAGTTTTAGTAAGTTGAAGCGTAATGTCACAGCATTTTTACGTGCCGTAGTGTCACAATTATATTTGGAAATCACTAGTGTCAGCCGTCAACTGTTATATCTATCTTTTCTCTCTCTTATTATTATTTCTGTTAATAATATAGTATTCTATGAACTCTGTGCGTTTTAAAACTGTATGTTACCTGCTATTCGACAAGTCCGGTGGGTATATCAGTATCGGTGATAGCATCGATGAAGCCGTCCGAGTGATGGTCGGGTTAGACCGGATCGTTTTCACCCTTTTTGCGGGAAAACAAACACAGGCTTAGGTGCAAAGCAAACGACATTTGTTAAAACAAGTGTTAACTGGGCTACGGGTGATTTAAAAAAAATAAGAGCTTTCGTTTCGTGACTAAGCTAATACTGTACAAATTAGCACAGAATAACTTCAATTCAAACAACTACGGGTGACATGCACATACATTTTCTGAATTTTGAAGATTTCATTTTGTGAAAAAAATAATACTTCCTAGTCTATACATGAACTGAAGTGAAAATGTGGCGTGGAATTTCTTTACTTCAAAAAGAATATAATATTTTCAAATGATAGTAATCGTTCCTTTATTTCTTTATTTTGTACTAATTCAGTTGACAGAGCGATGACGCTAAATTTCAATGATGCACAGACATTGGAGGAAAAGAAAGTATGAGTCCATGTATGTTTAAATGCCAATCAATTTCATGTAAAACTCAATCGAGGAGTAGTTATGTAGCAACATTCACCCATAAACAAAGCTCCTGACACCCAATTGATAATATGATAGCTAAATAGTAAAATGATCAGGCTCATAACCAGAACAGACTGACTGGACATAGCATAAACCTTTTTTTTTAAAGTATTTGGGGCATTTACAATACCTCTTAAAAATGCAGCAAAAGACATCACGACGCGCTATGCCACTAAAAGACAAAATCAGCACAGAAACAGCTTCGGCAATGAGTATCGCTCTGAATAGAAACAATCTTGTTACCTACTATTTATGTAATAAATAAATGCAAATAAAGTTAAAATGTGTAACCTTTATAAAATTCGAATTGATAGTAGACTCATTGCCGATGCGATGGCCTTTTTTGATATTTTTTTAAAAACAATACAACAGTACATCTAATTTCGTTTGGCATATAAAGTAACGTCTATATAAGTATAATATTAGCCATGCGGGTTTTAGTATTGATTACGTGTTATAGACCACGTCCCGATATGTTTTGTATATTTATAACTTTATCTAACGAGTTCGATCAATTAAAAATAAGGGCGCTATTAGGAACTAATGAAGTTACGAAGCTCATATTAGAAAATAAAATCTTTAAACCGGGCATTCTAGCATTCAACTATATCAATGTATTAAACCATGCATTTGATAAACATTCAATTTTAACTAATTAGGCCTCTAAACGGTTCTTGCGAATTTAATCAAAAGGGCAAAATATGAAATCGTAGTTTTAAAAATGCTTATTTATCAAACATTGATCATAAATCCACCCAATCGATTTTATATTTACCACACAAGTATCTATCAAAACATTCATGCTTTTAAGAGTTAAAATCAACTAACTTCAGGTCCACAAGTTTTTTCTGCACCTAATACAACAAAAAACGTGACTTACTCAATCTCTGGCGAGCTAGGCAGGTTCCCGGGTAGGGAGGGTTCCGATATCTTCTTCTGCGCGAGCTGTGGTCGGGCCTTGTCGGCGGGGACGGAGATACTGCGGCTGTAGTCCATACTGCTGCCAAGACGGCTTGGTTGCTTCTTCTTTCTGTGTGCAAGATAAATGTTGACTATAATTTCTAATGACGACAGCATGGCAAGGTAAACACTGCGGCTTATGCAATTGTAATAAGGGTGATTTTGCATCAAACACGTATGGTCTGAGCCACTGTACACAGTTTAGGTACTAAAGGTAGTTACTTAAAAAAAAAGTTTTACTTCGTATAATATTTGACATCACATACATTACTCTGATACCAAAGTAAGTTGCTTAATCACTAAGCACTTGTGTTTTGGGAATCAGAAACGACGGTGGTAGCACAACACCCATACCCGGGACTTCAGAGATGGCAACATTAAAAAGCCACTCTACTACGGAGGTCGTCGAAGTATATAGACATAATAAAAAAAAGCCCCTTTTCAGCATAGGGGAACCAGGCGCAGATTAACGTAACATCCCTACGTCGCGTTGTAGACATTCCACCTGCCCATAGATAGCATTTCGCCGACACATTTCTAACAAAATAGCTAGGGACTGGAACTCGCTGCCTGCGAATATATTCCTTAAAGATTACGACCTGGGTCGCTTTAAGGCAAGAGTAGTGATGGGATTCTACCCGGTATTTTCCCGGTATTTACCCAAAATGGGTAAAAACGCGGAAAAATACCCGGTAAATACCAAAATGAAGGGTAAATATAAATTTTGCCACTAATTCAATATTTTCCAGTCTACAACCAAATCAATAACGTTATGCAATTGTATTAGGGCCGAACTTTTAACAAAAATAAATTACAAAGATTCTAATAGTGAAATACATAATATTTAGATTGTTTTTTTTTTTAATTTGGCGCCATTTTATGTAATTAGTCTCTAAAACGATCAGTTTTCAACACAATAAATGTTACATTAACGTTTACGTAAACAAAAGGTCGTAAACAACGACATCAGGGAATAATACATACCCGTTTTGAGTATTTGCTTTGAATCGACCATTATGCAATTATTATCCGTCATACGAAGTTTCGTCTCCGTACTGTGCGCACGTGCTAATTCTGCCAACACTTTTGACAACCTAGACATTTTTCTTATGGACTTTCGAGTGCTTTAATCGTGATACCCCTTGGACTGACGACTATTACTGCTGCTACGCCCACGGACTTTGATATTAACAAAACATCATTATTTACTGGTGAGTTCGCTTTTGTTTGTTAAAGTTGAAGTTAATTTTGGAATCGGCACAAAATATCCTAAGAACCGCATAAAAACCAAAGATCGAAATATTTAAAAATAATATTCAAAATAATATAAATTAAAATAAGGAAAAACTGACTTTACATACTTTACTTATTGTACTCATGATCAACATAATACATGGATTTGGAAAATTATGATAAATTGTACCTTAAAAAACCGTACCTTTTCTCTTAGATATGTTTAATAAGACTTTTGTTTTTTCAAATTACAAAGGTATTTCCTGTGTAAGAGATTGTTTACGCGCCCATTCAATCTTTTTTATTTGTTTTCCGAGAAATTCGCAAACTTAGACTGTCTTATATCTCTCTTTTGTCAGTGCGCTCAAACAATAGCAAGCGGCAGCTTTTGGTGATATTGTTACATGCCACTTATTGATATCATCTTTAACTAGTTAGTTACTTAAACATTGTATTTTCCAAATGCGGTTTATAGCCCATTGAATGAATCGCTCAAAGGGGGGTCTAGAGTGCGTGAGCGGGAACGTAAGTTTTTTTTTTCGGAAACATGTTCAGAATCTCTAGTTCATAAACATACTTAAAGTCCTTGACACTATGAGAACTGGCGGAGTGGGGGGAAAGGGCCCATTCTTGTGTTTTTCGCTTATATCTCAAAATTGGTACGTTTTAGAGAAAAACTTTCAAAGAGTAGTTAAAGAACCATAAAATTGTCTACAAATAATACTGGCAATGTTTTTTGAAATTACTTACCGTTTTCGAGTTACACCTTTTCGAAAATTATGGAAAATGCCCATTTTTGTGTTTTTCGATTATATCTCAAAATTGGTGCACTCTAGAGAAAAACTTCCAAAGAATAGCTAAAAGACCATAAAATTATCTACAAATTGTACCTATAACATTTTAAAAATGTCCTACCGTATTCGAGTAACACCTTTTTCAAAAATGAGTTTTTTAAACTTATTAGCTGCTGGTTTATAACTAATTAGCTGGCCCGGCAGACGTCATCCTGACCAGTAAATACACCCTACACCTACCCTATCCCTACTCTATCCCTACTCTATCCCTACTCTATCCCTACTCTACCCTACCCCCGCACTACACCTACACTATTTAATCTTCATCGGATCATCGGGTTGTTTATAAATTTAGTGTCTCACATGACTTTTTCATTACTTTAGCTTGGGAGGGTCTTGGTTCTTCCTCTGTCATCTGTTCATCGTCATTGGTAGGCGTTTTTGAAGCTCTTTATCATCATTATCGTCTTCTTCATTAAGATACGCCGTTGAGGCATTTTCCTTTACAATGAAGGCATGCCGCTGAACAATTTAACATTGCTTTTCTACATCCACATTTGCCACTGCTACAATCTTTTGTGCAGTGGCAAAATATTGTTTTTAGTAGTGTCTCGGGGGCTGGTGCTTCTTCAGTTTTTATGGGCTCAAGTGTATTATGTGTAGATTTCCAACTCCACATTTCTGAAGGCAGCTCGTTTCCGAACCACTGCTGCACTTGGTAGTAGTTGCGCCGGGAATGTTGTTTAGCTGCACTTTTAGTTGGTGGGAATGAGGTAATGTCTGGCTTTAATTTGGCCACTGACCTCATGAAACACTGGAAGCGGTAATGGTTGTGGGAGGTTGCTTTAGTTGGAGCCCCATACTATTTTAAAAAGCAAACCTTCCCAGCCTCTTCAACCTCATTTAAAAGAGGCTTTGACAATGGTGACTGACTTGCGCTGCTTTTTCTCAGCACTAGCCCACAATTTGTCCCGAAGCAGTGGTAGGGCTTAAAAAACAATATGTTGGGACGTGTATAAGTGCCACCTGTGGGCCTACATACATAAATAAATGACTTTTATGACTTTTTATGACTCACTTTGAGAGAAGCAGGGGTTGTAAAAGGTCATGGACGCTTTTTTGATGACGTCAGATTTTAAGTATTGCTTTATGAGAGCCACCTTGCTTTTTCTGAATGTCGCAGATGTGGTTTCGCAGTCTATAAAGGTTTTTTGTAGGTAGGGTAGAGGTAGGGTTAGGGTATGTGTAGGGCGTATTTACTCGGCAGGATGACGTCTGCTGGGCTAGCTAATAAGTAATAAAGCAGCAGCTAATAAGTTTAAAAAAACTTATTTTCGTAAAGGTGTAACTCGAAAACGGTAGAACATTTTAAAAATGTTCTAGGTAATATTTGTAGATAATTTTATGGTCTTTCAACTACTCTTTGAAAGTTTTTCTCTAGAACGCACCAATTTTGAGATATAAGCGAAAAACACAAGAATGGGCCCTTTCCTCCCCTTCCCCCACTCCGCCAGTTCTCCTAGTGTCCAGGACTTTTAGTATGTTTATGAGCTAGAGACTCTGAACGTGTTTCTGAAAAAAATTTTTACGATCCCGCTCACGCACTCTAGAATTGCTTTATTCAATGGACTATTATGTTACGATTTAAGGCATTACGTAAACTTAAATCTTACGTCTTCATCACAATCTAAACTTTAGATTCTAAACTAACTAAAAATACCAAATCCAGGTCTGTAATCACCCCATATAAACAAATAATAGTTTTTACCCATGCTTTGGGTATTTTCCCGGGAAAAACCCTAAATTTACCCAAAATGGGTATTTACCCGGTATTTTCCCAATGGGTATTTTCCCACCGCCCATCTCTAGGCAAGAGTGAATAGGTTTTTACTAGGCAGATATGAACCACCCTAGACTGTGTCTACACCTCGCACCAATCATGTGTGATCAGTGTGACTACGGTTAAATACCTACTTAAAATAGTATTTAAAAAAACAGATTCAATACATTTTGGTTGACACTCCTACCAAATCAAGTAAAACAAAGGCTATTTGGCTCACGGCAAAAACCGAGAAAAAATCGGTGTCAAATAGAATAGATTTCATGTGTAAACATTGATTTCTTTCACTATGGTCCATTTTCGATAACTTACAGATGCTTTAGTCACGCTGTCGGCATTATACCCACGTGAGAGAGAGATCAATCATGAAAGACATAATAATGCCTTTTAGACACGATAAAAAGCAGCGGTTGCGGCTATCGTAAATATTTTTGTTCCAAAATCTAGCATTGAATGACAGCTGATAACATAATATTAACTGATATTCATTAGATATCAGTTCGCATATCTACAAGTCATGAATTGTCCTCGATGCAGTAGTACGGTCCATACATGGACGTGTTTCAGTGCCCTTGAACTATTTACAGAAAAATAGTATTTTTATTGAATACATCTAGTTGTACGCGTTAAATGCCCGAATATCAAGGCGAATTCGAAAAAAACTCGTAAACTTGTCCATCTGAAGTATTGCTTTATACGGCAGTGAGACGTGAATAGCCTTTGAGATGTGGGTGTTGGCGAAGCATGGAAGGGATTAGTTAAGTGGAAAGGTAGACCAATGAGGAGGTTTTGAAGATTGTTGGGGAGAAGAAACAAATACGGCAAATCATCAAGAATAGGAGAGGAAAGCTGGTGGGACACTTAGTGCGACACGATGACCTTATTAGAGTAATTATAGAGGGAAAAGTAGAAGGGAAAAGGAAAAGAGGAAGGCCAAGAAGGTCCTACATGGACCAAATAAAGGAAAAGTTAGGTGTCGTCAAGAAGTCAAAGAAATGGCAAAGAAATGACTAGAGACACAGAATAAGTACTAGTACAGAAGTTTGACTTTGCAATAAAATTCAAAGAAATATATATATACAAATGTCGTCAACGATATGGTGTAATTTAGTTCGCCTCAGAGTCAAGCACATTCTCGTTTACACACCGACAGAAATCCATTGCAAGATAATTTCATTTTTATAACTCTGGATTATGAATCATAATACACTAAACCTATTCAGTGACGTACTCTCATGCGACGCGATAGGGTTGACTACTACAAAAAGCTACTTACGCCATCTAGCGTACCTTTCTAGCACTTAATTCATGCTCGTCCAGCCAGCAAAGTAATCACACATTAGTGCCGTACGCCGCCGGTGAATAAAACCCACCCAACTTGATTAGCCCATTTCAAGGGGTCGCCGCGCGTAGGTACGTTTTTGCTACCTATGCGGAGAGTCACGCAGGCCTGCTAGAGAGGCTCCACCGACAAGAGCGTAGCTCTTAAATTATAGATAGATAGACATCTGATTGTACTCACTCGCACAAAAATGGATCTTCCAGCAATTCGGCGGCAGTCGCTCGTTTTTCAGGCTCGGGTATGAAACAGCGTAAGATAAAGTTCTTCGCCTTTTGCGACAGCTCGTTGGGTATCTCTGGGTGCGTTTTGTAGTATCCGACCTTTGAAAAGTTATAGCAGACAAACAAACATTTTTTTTAATCTTAAAAAACACAAAACCTAAATTTGTAATAAGTGTACACATTTTACTATTAGTTACCTTGAATAAAGCTGCTTGAGGTGATCCTAATTCGATGAAAGGTGGATTTCCCGTAGCCATTTCTACAACAGTGCATCCCAGGGACCAAATGTCGGCCTGTAAAAAATATCTTGTGAGTAGGTAGCTTGTAAAAAAAAAGTTAGCCTGCCATGTATACCTCTACAAACGTCCCAGTACTGGACACAGGCGCAATTTTAGTCAAGTTGAACCACACTGCACTATACTGTCATGCCTTTTTAGTTTTTGCGGTATAGCACAATACACTTATTATGGCATTTGTGAAATGAGATAGACATATCTAACAAAGGCAAGTGTTCAATTATAAACTACTATTTATCAATACTTTAGATTTCGATCATGATGACCATAGTAAAAGTTGTAGGTATTGATGGTCATATTCCCCATGAAGGAAAATACTGTTTACACTACACTAAGAACACGCTGTATAAGCCAAAAATACTTACAGGGGCTCCATATCCTCTCTGCCCTTTGTCTATAACCTCAGGCGCCATGTACTGCAGGGTCCCAGCGAAGGTCTCCGTAGACGGGCAAAGTCCGGCCAGTCGCTTCGACGTACCGAAGTCCGATATCTTAACGACGCCGCTGTATGTGTTCACTAACACGTTGTCCCCTTTTATGTCGCGGTGAACGATCTTTTGATCGTGGAGGTATTTTAGACCTGTTGAACGAAAGCTATGGTAAATGAATGTAGTGGTTGATAAAAAAACATAAGTACAAAATATACACACGGCTGCACGACAGACTACTTCACTTTGACTTTTAGACCGCCTCTTTTCCATACGTAATAAAAGCTGTTTTCATAGTTTAAATGGGAAGCCTGACGTGCTGCGGTGATTCAAACCTTTTTCATTGTGATTGAATGTGAATCAGAATAGATAGATGATAGAAAAAAGACAACATGCTGTCAAAAAAAAACAGGTGTAACAGTAGGAAATGGCAGTTTGCATAGGATTTTTTCCGTGTCCATTAAACTTGTATTTTAACGACAGCAGCCATGGCTACTGTGGGCTGTTCAATGGAAACGCGAAAATACAGGATTGATTTGAATCATGGAATTCCAAGCCCTTATAAATAAATCATAGTATACCTTCGAGTATTTGCTTCGTGTAGTAAGCGATAGTGGCCTCGTTTTCCTTCAACGGGCCCCATTTAGACCGCAGCAGGGCAGATAGAGAGCCCCCAGGCACTTGCTCCATGAAGATTTTAAAATAGTTGTTCTCTGATATCGATCCAAGGTACTGAAAGTGAATTAGCACAAAGGGGTTTGAAAAGCAGAACTGTGTGTAATCACTACTGGTAGAATCTGGGCCTTACTTAGAGCCGTATCCCAGCGCAAGCGAGTAAGACAGCCGAAAATAAGTGCAACTTATTCTGTCTCCAATAGCGAGTTATTAAAAACACCCGTGAACCTTATGACATAGCAATAAGGACTTTACTTGTTATATTTATTGGGTATATTATTAAATATTTTCTGAAGGATTGTCTAAGGCATTGCCATTCGTGAACCGTTGTCGTGTGGCAACGTTTGTTTCAAATGCATTTCTTCTTTGTTTATATTATCACGGATATTATCAACTAACCTGTACAATATTCCTATGCCTCAACTGTGAATGCAGCATTATCTCTTCGTGGAGAGGTTGTACGTCGCCTAGATTCTTCTCCGGGATCTCTTTGACCGCGATGCGCACTTGAGTGTTGAGGTCGCGCGCGGCGTACACCACGCCATACGTGCCCTTGCCTAGGATGACGCGTTTGTTGAAGTCGTCCAACTCGTATTCGAACTGGAAATTATACAATCAAATACGTAATTAATAATAAATAATAATAATAAATTGTTTCAACAAACACACCAATTACCTAGTCCCAAACTAAGCGTGAGCTTGTGCTATGGTGACTAGGATAACGGATAGACATACTTATATACATTTATAAACATCCATGACTTAGGTACAAATGCTCGGTCATCACACAAACATTTGCCCCTTGCGGGATTCGAACCCGCAACCGCCTGGTTTAGAAGTCCGGGGTGCGCACCACTACACCAAGACGGTCGACAATTAAAAAAACAGCGTTCGTGTCGGGGGTAGGGTGCCACAGACACACATAGATACACAGACGTCAAACTTATCCCCCTCGTTTTGGGTCGGGGAAAAAACTGTTAATAGACCAGTGACATTTTGGGGGTGGTGGTGAAGCATCTACCTCCTAGTGGTGAACGATTAAAAAGAAAATAATAATAAATGTTTCAGCTTTAGGTTTTACATAAGATAATACATTGGTTATCCTACTTTTACAATAAATCATTGAATGATTGACTTTCAAAGAATTTATCAGATGAATTTAATAAATTCCGCATCAGATGAATTTAATAAATTCGGGTCCGATACTGGGGGGCCGGAACTCTGTAACACAGGGTATCCTAGTGCAGGTTCCGCTCCCTCACTTTGGCCTATTGTAGGATTGCATGCTTTAATACTATTTAATTAGTATCTAAGTGATGTTGTAACGCCATTGTGATGGATAAATAAACGGATTTTGATTTGATTTGATTTGATTTGATTTGATTTGACCCTACTCAGTGCGCTCTCGAAGCGCGCCATATTGCGGCAGACGACGGGTACAAATTTGTGCGGCTTCCAGCATAGAAGGGGTTAATGGTGACAGATACCCTGTTCTTTTGATATATATTTCTGTATTGTTAAGTACTACACATTCAGTTCACGTTGGCCGCTACCTACCTTCTCGCTTCCCCATACCGCACCTCATCGCAAACCCGCTCTGTACGGTACCGTTAGCTTATGCAGCTTTGCCATACATAAATACGGATTTATATGTATCTATACGGATTTTAAAAGTCGAATACGGATGAAGTAGTAGTATGTGGTTAACCTAAATAAATCTGAAGCCTTACTCCGGTTGACGATGTTTTCGAATGTGCCCGTCCCTTTCTCCCATGACAACGCGAACGAGCGTAATGGGTAGATTCAAAAATACAGACATCGTCAACAGGAGTAGGGCCTCTGCATCGTAACTTGTATAAAAATAAAATTATGTAACAAACGTGAGTGATATTATCTTATCTCTTCGTGTCAGCAAATAGCCGATAGAACAGACATCAATGATACGATTTTTTATATTATACGTTAATAATACCGGCAACATAGAGAATTGATGTGATAACAATTTTTCGCTCTCATGTTCGATAAGTCACTAATTTTGATAAATGAGCAATGATAATGTTCATAAAGCAACTAACGTAGTTGCCTAAGTTAGGCTACATAATAGTGTTCAAGGCCTTATTAACGCAAAATGTAAACAAAATGTTTGCCAAAAGTATTTCTACATTAGATCTTCGTTACTTAGGATCACCTAGATGTCTTTCATAATGTTGGAATTTTCTTATTCCGTCGACTCAAGTGTCAAACCTCGTAACACATTTTTTTAAATAAAAATTAATCAGGCGTTACTTTGCGGAAATCAATTATTAGATGGGAAAATTAAAATACAATTATTTTCCTTTAAATTTCCGCTAAGAGAAATACATTTCTTAGCGGAAATTTAAAGCAAAATAATTGTATATTAATTTTCCCATCTAAATAAAAATTTATTAATCATTACTTCTGAACGCATTCAGTTTTTTGTGCCTTCTGTTTAGGCCGACAAGTTCGTGCGCGACCCTCCTTGCATCCCGCAAGACGTGCAGGAGGCGAGAAAGTGCCAATCAAACGCGGTTGTCAAAGAAAATTGGCTGTCACTTTTTTGCCTCGCTCTTGCCGCAGTCACAATGACAAGTTTCAATCAGTGGACATTTTTGCATCATCCATAGACAACTTTAAAAAAAATATTAATACCTTGTCTGTTGCCTGCAAATAATGCGCTGGAATTGTTAATCTTTTCCCTTGTAAATTTTATTTTTATAATTTTAAATACTATGTACATAGTTTTACATCCTTTTTGTTTTTGGTTTAAGTGTTTTTAACTCTGTAATTGTATTTTATCTTTATAGTTGTAACTGTATGTATCCCAAATATTTTTAAAATAAAATGAAATCCTCTTTTACCCATCACCCGCTGACGTCTGCGTGTCTCGCCCCCCGCAAAGAACTTGTCGGACTAGAATGTAGTTACGAGGTCTGCCACTTTAGCCGACGATTTGACTGTTCACCCTGTATATCCTTACCTTCAGCTGATCTTGCATGACACTAGTGTCCAAATCTGTGACCTTTTCGTGGTCGGCGGTCATCTCACCCAGCAAGTCGTGGAGGCGTTGCCTCAGCGCTTCCGACGGTAGGAATATTTGGAAATCGTCCGAATTCTCGCTCACGTACAGGAAGAGACATCTTTCGTCGCGTTTGTATAAACTGAAAAATAAAAAATATATTAATGTGAATGATGGCAACACGAAACGGAATAGAAAATAATAAAAAAGAATAAAATATACGAAGATAAACCCTAGAAATAAAATTTCCAATCGGAACCTAAATTTTTTAACAACGAAAGAAGTCAAAGAAAAAACTAAAGCAAGCCTTTAAAAATTTGTGCAAAATGAAAATGTTGATATTATCACAGACAAAACAATAAGGAAATATTATAAGAAAATATTTTTGTTAATTCTAAAAACAAATACTTAAGCTTCAATTAATCTATTAAGTACCTACGATAGATTAGATTGGATTCCAAAAGTTATTATCTGAAACAAACTATGATTTTTTTCATAGAACTAGTAACAATAAACAATCATAGGAATTTGATATGGCTTAATCGGTTTAACTTGCCACCCGAAGCACGGAGAATCGAAATCATGTTGACAATAAATTGGATTATGTGTTGCAACTAGTAAGTAAACCATCACAAACGATTTTTATTTTATGTCTCCGCTAAAAACGACCCGATTTTTAAACCAAAAGGGTAAAAGAATATATCTCACCTGTAAGTCCTAATCATATCAGATGTGAACAGCCACCGGTGGACTTGCCGGCAGGTGCCTCTCATTGACTCCAAGCAGAGGTTGAGGATCTCCACTGACTTCTCCTCCGCTCCCATATTGACGTTTACGTATGATGGCATGTACACTTTTGTGGTTTCTAATATTAGCACCTGGAAAAAATTGCTGATTTGGATACTTGGGAAGAATAAAAAACACTTGATAGCAAATTGAGAGGCGACATGCTTTATCACGCGGATGTGTTTGATTGGTAGCCCTTTTAAAGTCAAGTCACAGTAAAAAATATTTGATTCAATTTAGGACAGAAAATGCCATTTACGAACTTCAATTACAAAAATGTTGGCCAGTATGGGGCCATTGACGACCGTCTTGGTGTAGTGGTTCGCGCCCCGGACTTCTAAACCAGGCGGTTGCGGGTTCGAATCCCGCAAGGGGCAAATGTTTGTGTGATGAGCACGAGCATTTGTACCTAAGTCATGGATGTTTATAAATGTCTATCCGTTATCCTAGTCACCATAGCACAAGCTCACGCTTAGTTTGGGGCTAGGTAATTGGTGTGTTTGTTGAAACAATTTATTATTATAATATTTTTTTCAAAAAAAATCATCATCATTAGATTACCGTACAAGTCATACTTGTTAAAATGTAATTGTAGTAAATCAATAGTAAAACTTACTGGGAATCGAATAATGTTTTCGCTGCAGCCCTTTGTGGCTTCCAAGAAAAATTCCATCCAAAATGAAAACACCTGTTGCTCTGGCGACGTCTCTTCGCTCTTTTTTCTGAACCTGCAAGAACAGAACATAAATAAACGATAGACTTTAACTAAAACAAAAACATAACAATTTAAGGAAACGGAAGAAATTATTTTGCCGAAAACCAATAGAAAAATAGTAAGAAACATATTTTTCCGAATTCATTGCGCTAAACATCCACCCAAAATATATATTTTTTGACGACAGAGAGCTAACGATAATTCGTTGGAAATAACACTAGAGCTAGAGAATTGACTGACTGATGATCCTGAACGTAAAGTAAACCACCATTTACCCAGAGGATGTTTAGAAGAGATTACTCCGTCCTGCACTTGTTATTTTTTTATGTGTATTGTATCTTTACTGTGCAAAAAAGTACTTAACATCTATATTTCTGACGTTTTAAACTTACCGGTCAATCAATTCGATATTCCCAATCGTCGACTTCAAATACCAATTCGGCGGTTTCAGTTTGAACATAACCTCAGCCGCTTGAATAGCTTTCACGTAGTCCTGCGCTAAGACTGATATCTCGAAGAACGTCGCCACATCCCAATAGTCTTTTAGCGAGGAAAGACTGCCTTTCTTGCCAATTAAATGGTTTAGTACCATACCTGTGGTGATATTAGATATGATATAAATTACTGCATGGTTGGGTTTACATGATTAAGGTATAGGATCCAAAGAAATTATAAAATCAAACAAATGACTTGTTTTTTGCTCGCTCATCCATGTTACTGCAGTAATGCAGCATTTGAAGCGGTCTTTATATTGTCTATGGAACAAATATGGTGCGTTAAAAAAAATATTTTAAAAAAAACTTTTGACTGTATCAGATTGGTTCCATAGAAAAATACAACTTTTTCTTTTTCTTATTTTTAAGCTGAAGAACAAAAGTCCTACGTTATGGGTATCAAAAGGAACACTTTGAATTTTCAATACCTTTCAGTATCATTATAAAATGATTGAATATTAAAATTTGTAAAAAGTTACCTATATGCTGTAATTCTTGTGAGTTTTTGAAGTCGTTTCCAGCTATAACTAATAACGTCGCCAAATTGATGCCCGCATACTCATTTGGCTGTACTTCAAAACCCTGTCTGTACCTGTAAATAAAATAAGGATAAAGAAAAACGTTGTAAAGCCTGACCGGAAATATATGGCACCTCGCCATGTTGGGGAAAACAAGTGGAACTAATTTCTTGTCTTGTTGTACGCCTTACCGATTCGGAAATTGGAAACATTGCATGCTGAATACAGGGTTCCTCGAAAATAGGGACGGCATATTTTCAGTGAAACTCTTTTTTTAAGTCTTTTTTATTTTAGACTACTAAAAGTCTTCTGGTCCGGAAGATAATGCCACTTTTTTGTAATTTTCTTCTTAGGTAAAAACATATGAAACGAAAGTTTTTTTCAGAAAGACGTCTTGAGTACCATTTTTGGACTACTGAGAAATATCACCTAAGTAGATAGATATATATGCCAATTTTGAGACATCATGTAATTTTTTACATCCTCCTACCGTCAAATATTTCCTGAAACATTCGGATAAGGCCAAACTTACCAATGAATGGCGTTCTTTAGACTTTCCATATCCGTGTGCTGAGATTCGACGAATTTGTCCTTGTATATGCGTCCGCACAGACACAGCATGTCTGGGAACCGATTTTCCTTTTTCTCCAGTGCTTTTACGCATACTTTCAATGCGTTTTCTCTGTCACCTTCTTTGTTTCTCCTAAAATTATATAGAAATAAAAACGTTTTAAATCTACGTTCCTCTTGCATACGAGAATTCGTTACAAGCTAAAGTGTTTCCTAAACAATGTGATCTGGATACTTTCAAAAAAAAAAGAGTGAAAGGCTGTCAAACGTTTGGTGATTAATTAATTTTTACGAGTAAAAAGAACAGAAATAAAGGCAAGCTACTAGTATAAAAAAATGGGTTTTTCACAATAACACAGTCAAGATGATTCTGCCTGTGTCTTTCATTCATGCTAAAAACCGGAATGAGAGAGACAGGACATTGTATTAGATAGAGTATCTACCTAACTATCTAAGCCTAACCTGTATAGTATATTATCTATGGCCTAACCATAGAAACTTATTTACTAATAGTGGTCATGGTTAGCCATCAGTACCTCTCTTCATACCGAAGCATTGTGTAGTGCTATACACTATTTTGTTACTAACGCATGCTGTTCCTAAACTCATACCTAGATAATCGACCACAGAGAGGAAAACCTACCATTTATTGATTTAAACAAACCTTTCATTGACTGAAGGCTACCTACATGTGATAATGGCATTTATTTTAATTCACAAACTGCTGGGAATCCCATTGTAAACACTGATTATTTCGCATTTGCTGTTACTTGATAGTTGCATAGAGACGAATATCTTTAGGCAAATATTATTATAAAATTCTTATAACTGTAGGTACATTACAAAATACTCCTACGACATCGTCCACGAAAAATTCGGATAAAAGTTATCCTTTAAGAACTTGATTTCATTTTTGGACGATAACACGTCAAGGCGCGACGGAAACATTTGAACTTCACAATGTGGCAACTAAACACTAGTGGCACTAAATACTGTGGCGACTTTGTACTTGTAATAGGGGAGATTTTCAAACAAAAATGTATAGACTGAAGTGCTAAACACTATAGGTACCACAAATTGAAAGACTTAGGTAGGGTTCCTTTTATTGGACAGGTGATATGAAGCTATAAAGGGGTTGTAGGAAATTACTTGCCAAGTTTATGGTGGAGGTGTCTAGCAATATGTTTATAACAATTATTGAATCAGATAAATGCGTACCTACTGTAGGTACAAATCGCCTCGAAACATGCAGTGGTATGGTAAGTTTATTCAACACACTCACACACGAAAGCTTACAATAAACAAATATGTGACAGAAAAGGATGACTGTTTAAAAGCCCCAGCTTCAGTAATTGTGCTATGACCTTTATCCTGAGCAATAGAGTTTCTCTTGAGTTACTTACATTAGGCTAAATTCCAATGCACCCTGTCTATGATTAAATTTAGGTTCAGTCTCTCTCTTTCTCTGCCAAACAATCGAAAAGAGACAGACTATATTAATTTAGAAACGTCAGAGTAAAATACAGACTATATTAATTTAGAAACGTCAGAGTAAACAGCAGTCCGTTGCTAAGGAAATTAGAGAACCCATAGACAATTTAGTGGGGATGTCATTCGATAATGACTAAAGTTAGACGAAAACACGCAAAAAATTGTACAAATACGTTAGAAATCGCATCACTTAATTTGACGTTTCTAAATTATTGTAGTCTGTCTCTTTTCGTTTGTTTGATAGAGGAAGAGAGGGACTAAACCAAAATTTAATCTTAGACAGGGCGCATTGGAATTTAGCCTAATGTAAGTAACTCAAGAGAAACTCTATTGCTCAGGATAAAGGTCATAGCACAATTACTGAAGATGGGGCTTTTAAACAGTCATCCTTTTCTGTCACATAATATTTGTTTATTGTAAGCTTTCGTGTGTGAGTGTGTTGAATAAACTTATTTTTTTCTTTCTTTCACGAAACTGAAACACAAAGTGTAAGACTTACCTATTCATAGCGAATGCATACATAAACCGTATGACAGGCATGTTCACATAGTTTTTTCTGTTCATTATCGTCTTTAGATCGTCCACCACTTGAACTATGGCGTCGTAATCTTGTATTTCCCGATACGATATGAGCATACTCAGTATGGTATCCCCAGAGAGCACTGCTGGGTCGTCTAAGCGACGGCGCATGGCGTGGAGAACATTTGATAACTCCTGCCCGCTGTATATCTCACGTGCCTTCCGGAGGTCTGAGAGGAATTTCTCTTGAAGATGGGCTCTGAAAAAATTTTGTAGGTACTCAATGATCTGAGTGTGATCTATTCGTCTACCGAATTTTGGCAGCCAGTCCCAACAGATATCAATATCAACGATGCTATAGTGCACAAGTGTGCGCGCAATACACAGATGCACACTCTGTTTCTGCTGTGTCTGTGGTCTAGTGGTCGGGTCTACTATCCACGCGCACGAGGTCCCCGATTCGAATCCCGGGTGCGAAACTTGACTCTGGGTTTTTCAGTCTTGAAATAACTCATTCAAGAAGTTGGTGGTGTTAACACCCCCGTGCCTCGAAAAGCACGTCAAGCCCTTCCTCCTGTGCCTGATCTCTCTCCGGTCATGACGGATTACTGTCTTACCAAACTATACAGTCAAATACATTTATGTCGTACACTTATGACGTCACAGAACGAATCAAAGTATAGAAAGGGGCTAAGGCAGATTGTGATGGCGTGAGTATGCAGTTATTCGACCATAAAGTCGGTAACGACGTGGTGTGTGGGATGCTTTAACGTTCGCGACTATTCATAACGCCCGTTGTAAGATGCATCGCTCATGTTACGTAAAGATGCATTCAAAATGATGGAGTTTGAAGATTATATGAATATAGGTAGTTTGTATTTTCAACCGTAGACTGGATAGTGAAACATGGGTTCAATTCACAGATCTCAAGATCAATTCCCGCCTGAGACGGTCAACAATATTTAAAAAATCACCTTGAGCTTGGAGTTATTTATATTATGGTAAAAGTCTATAATAAAAACATTACTTACTTGGTTTGAACCTCGACATCTTGAAGTATGTTCTTTAAGCGTAAAATTAGGTGTTGTTTAGGATCTGCAGACTCTTCGCCTTTGAACTTAGTCGCCGCTGGATTCGTTGTCACACACGTACCAGCGTCGGTCAACTTGTATGACACGAACAAGAAATTGGGTAAAGACATCTGAAAAATATGGTTATTACTATTTTTGAAAGTGAGGTAATAAATAAATAATACAAAGTCCCGCTCCGCTTCTGACTGTATTCATGTTAACAATGATTGCAAAGTGTTAAACGGATTTTTATAAGGTTTTCATTTATTAACTTCTGGGGGCTTTTCTCAAAATCGTTTCCTTGGTGGGAATTTTTCTTTTTAGGGTTTTGTGCCCAAAGAGTATGAACGGGACCCTATTACTAAGATTCCACTGTCTGTCTGTCTCTCTGTCACCTGGCTGCATCTCAAGAGCCGTGATAGCCAGGCAGTTGAAAAGATTATGTATTTTGTTGCTGCTATAACAACTATTCTTTTGGCTTTTTTTGGTCGATATTATTAATGGCTACAGGAAGACTCTTAAAATACTGTCAGAATATTTATTTAGTTGTATTTACTTTAAAAAATAAATGATAAAATAAATAAGGGGCTTCCCATAATACAACAATCGTGTTTTTTTTTGCCGTTCTTAAAACTAAACAAAAGTTTATAATAAAGTGTCTAATGTTGTATAGATAATGGAACGGAACTCAATGTGCACTAGTTCGACTCGCAATTGACCGGTATTTTATTAGTCCACGTAAAAGTCCGTGATGGTACCAACCTATATTTATTTATGTATGTGGCAACTACTTAACATTATGTCAGAAAAACACCCCTATGGTTGTATGGTGCCAAATGATTTTTCATTGTTGTTTTATTTTATGAGATTTATTTAATAGACGTAAAGATTCAAAGTCTTATGCATCCTCTAGTTTCTACATAAATTATTCAACATAATTCAACATAAACCTTATACAAATGCCAAGCGCCAGTGTAATAATTCAATAAAGAATCCTAGGTGGGACAAAGCAATGATGACAAATTGGGAGTAATGGATATAGACTTGTGAATGGACTTTGATATAGATATTATGGCATGGAGTTTTATATTTCTGTGCATCAACTTATGAATATTTACTTGCTATTTGATGTTATTTGCTTTCTTGCAGCCAATATGATATTTGCATTATTTATTTGTACTGCAGTTTCTGGTTTAATTAATGATGAAGGATAATTAAATAAGAAAATACTCGCAATGATAAAATGTGGTTTGCAGAAATGGTGACTAATTTTGTCTTTCAATGATGTTTATTTCATTAATTATACAAAGTTTGCAATGAATGAATGAGTGGTAAAACATTTTAGGTATAGAATTGTACATGGAGCATAAAAATTAAAGTCCCGACTTCAGAGATCGCTTTTAGCAATATGATTACCTACATTGTACATCTTGCATCTGTGTAAATTGCTTCTTATTTTATTTTAAGTGTGTAATAAACAGTCCTATTTTGTATTCAAGCATTGTCACAGAATACTAGTACTTCGTACAGAAGTATGACTTAGCAATTGTATTCAAAGAAATGTCTACTCAATGTCGTCTACAATATGGCGTAATTTAGTTTGCCTCAGAGTCAAGCACATTTTCGTGTAGACACCTACAAAAATCCATTGCAAGATAATTTTATACTTATTGCTCTGGAATATGATTCATAATACACTAAACCTATTGAGTGACGTAATATCACGCGACGCGATAGGGTTGACTGCTACGAGAAGCTTCTAACGCCAACTAGCGCCTCTTTCTAGTACTTTATTCATTCTCGTCCAGCCAGCAACGAAGCCGCGCGTCCGCCGGTGAATAAAACGCGCGAGCGTGTCACTGACCGGTAGCGACACGCAACTTGTTTTAGCCCCTAAGTAGGGGCGCCGCGCGTAAGTACGTTTTTGCTACTTACGCGGGGAGATACACAGGCCTGGCATTGTGGAAGACAACACTTTACTCTTTTTAGTGAGTATAAAAGAGTACCTCATATTAGGGGAGTAGCTACATAGTTTTGCATCTATAGTAACACAGCCAAAAAATGCCCTATTATTTTAGTTGTTAATTAGTGTAAATGCGTAGGTAAACCTCAGTCACTATCACCATAGGTTTCACAATTTTATTACCTTTAAACGCAATGTTGAGTCCGGATCTATGTCATTGAATAACAATACATTCTCCTTCATATCAAAACTTTCACGCACTCCCAAGTGGTAGAGTAAGGAGCTCTGCTGTACTTGCAAGCTTAGATCAACCAATGCCACGTCCGCATTGTAGAATGTGTCGAGAACACTTGTCTCACCAAAGTCAAGCTTTTCAAACTGTAAAGTGAGATGAGATTTATAGCAAACTTTACAGAAGAATTTAAGGCATTTTGTACTACATTATTTGTGTACTACAGTACTTATTATAGTTAATGAAAAAAAGAATAAATTATCAATCACAAACCATGATATGTAAGACTGTATTTAAATAGCTAATAACAGGATAATAAAGTGAAAGGAAATCTAAAGCTGGGAACAGATTATAATCAAAACTAAATGTAAGGTAAAATTACATGCACACTCCACATTAATCCTTAAAATATCATGTTTCCAGACACAATAGAAAATCAATTGTTATCAGTCCGCCTGCGGTCGTATGATCCTCAAGATGTTAGTCATATCGCTTCACATGTTACATTATGTAGGTACTTATAAAATCATGCTAGAGTTATTGGATTCTAACTGTTATTATCATTTATAGAACAATAATTTAAATAAATAATTTAAAATATGAATTTAGAATACAGACAGCCTATCAAGTGGTCTCAATTTAAAATTAATCTCTATGATTGATTAGATATTATTATGAAATCAAAACAATCCTCACATGAATATGATGCAGGTTTGCATTCACAAGGTCAGAGGCCAGACGAACTTCCTCCAAAGCTCTTCTTCTATGAGAAATGTTTGTTGACTGACTAACGTCGAGGACACAGGCAATATCCATCCGGGGCCTCTGGTTAGAAGCCCCGGCCTGCACAGTGGCGCTGGAGCCATCACTACCAACGCTCTCACAGATGCTTCTCACTTCACCTAAAAATAATCAACATTAGAACAAAAAAAACTTAGTTCACAACAACAACGAACATAGTTAATAATCTACCTGTATCTTCTAGTGCACCAGAACTATTCCCGGAGCCGAATGTTATCATTTTCTCGCGTATTTATTTACATCTGGATGGTTTATTCGCGCATTTCACGAATAATTTACGCAGCGCAAAAATAAATTCGACAACAAGTACATATTAGCCGTCGCGAACCGAACTCCGCCGAGCTGAGCTTGTTATTTAACAGTAGTGTTGTGTGCAGACATTGTAGCTCAATACGTGAGCTGTTAGAGCTCAAATTGTTCGAATATGAAAATGAAAATTCTGTCACGAAAATTAATTACACGTCATTATTAGTTTGGTGAAATAAAAAAATGTTCTTCCTAATTTTAGTCCTTAGTCCTGTCAAACCACATAAGACCCACGGGTGGGTTGGTAACAATTAATTTTCTATTTTGTCTGGAAACAATAGTTACGTGGAGGTTTATAATATATATTTTTTTAATTTAATAGGCAGACATTTGGCCGCAATCTCACCTGATGGTAAGCGACGATGCGGCCGATGATGGGACATGTCTGTCTAGAAGCAGCCTATCCACTCTTTTCTTAAAGGAATCCAAATCGTAGTGTTTAGGGAACACTTTAGCTGACAACGAATTCCAGTCTCTAACCGTACGCAAGAGGAACGAAGATTTAAAACGTTTGGTGCGTATTAGTGGTATGTCAACGACATAAGGGTGGAACACCCGCCTGCGTCTTATGTCCCGATAGTAAAAAGGGGCTTGTGGAATCAATTCGTGCAATTCCTTCGCACACTCGCCGAAATGTAGCCTGTAGAACACTGAAAGGCACGCCACCTTACGCCTATGTTCGAGGCTTTGCAGCTTAGTTTCGCAAAGTTTAGTGTCTCTAATAATTCGTATTGCTCTTTTTTCCATTAATATATATAATAATATTCTGATTCTGACAGAACTCTATAAGATAAATTTTCAATACATTTGTCTCTTTCTTTCTCAGATGAAGAAACAAAGAGGAACATTAGAATTATTTTTGCAGTGCAGTATTAGTGCAGTGAGTTGTCTACCAACCGATGCAGCTCTTATGGTATGGGAAAACGTCGTGAGGAAACCTGCACATTCAGGCGACTGAATGTGTAACCATGATCCAAAACCGTCAGGTTCCCCTGTTAACAGGGACATGGAGGTCAGATGGCAATCGCTTCACTGTAATTACCTGATCTGCTACATCCTGGATCATGATCAGCGGACCCTGGGCACTCGCGTACAAGTGCACAACCGGGATGACGCTAGGAAGATGATGATGCAATGATTTGTCGTGTTAGCTATTTTAAACTACCTATACGTATAAGTAATTAATTTAATTTTAGAAATTATCATTTTAATATCTTTTCTAAATTATGGATTTGTGACTAACCCCTTTATTGTTGTCTATTTATGCAACGCCAAATGAAACAACTATTGGCCTCGATTCCAATGTGCCTGTCTAAGACAAATTTTAACTATTTAACAAAATGATTATGTTTCAAAACTATATTCCATGCACCACAAAATAAAATGAAGTCCTTAAATTACGCAAAAAATTGATCGACCGTCATCCAGTGGGACTCTAACCCACTATCATTCATCAGCTATACGGGCGAATGCTCTTACCAACTGAGCTATGGAGGACGATATTCAGTTGACGATTTTTTTTTTAAGTGCTTGCCTCAGGTGCTTGCTACGCCAGTGAGCCGGCATTCGATACAAAACGAACGAACGTGAGCTTCGACGTGTCAGTCAAACATGAGGTATATGTTTTATATAAACGTCAATGTTGACCGAATCATACATTTTTCAAGTGCTATAATACTATATATTTGGATCATACACTGTTTAAATGTCAGCCCATTATGTCGGAACATATAAAATGTCGTTCAATGTCAGTTATATTATTTTTTCCTCTAAACAATTTTAGGCTTTTCATCAAAGGCTAAAACATGCCAGCATTTGGGGCTGAGCTTTAAAGAACTTTGCCGTTCTTCTTTACCTAAAATAGTTTCGTAAAAACTTACAAACAAATTGCTTGGCTTAAAAATAAATAAAAGTCCTTAAAATCAAAATTGAATATTGTGAATGTTATTTCTTCAATAGATGAATCGATAATACGAAAATACCTCAGAGACCCTACTCCTATTGACGATGTCCGTACTTTCGAGTCTAGCCATCAAGCTCGTTCGCGTTGTCATTCTGTGGTGAGTGAAAGGGACGGCTACATTCGAAAATACGGACATCGTCAACCGGAGTAGGGCCTCTGTAAACAGGTAACAACACTAAAATATAGAACAGAATTAAGGAACAGTTGCAGAATATAAATAAAAAATATGAACTGAAATGTATCACAGTAGAAATAATAATACTTTCAAGCCTATAATGTTCTGACGATTAGAATTTTAGTGTAGTTGCCTTTACACGTTACAAAGGTAGAGATTTATGGATTCATCTGCTGCTATTAAACAAAATAAATAACATTTATAATATTAAGTTTTGAATTTAAGGACTTAACTTTATTTTGTGGTGCATAAAATAAGTATAGTTTTTAAACATAATAATGTATTTTGCCAGTAAAAGCTTAAAATATTTTTGACTAACATTGTTTGGTATCGATCGATTATTCTGCCCTATGATTCGTACATTTAACACCCATCCTAAAACTACAACTTTCAAATTGAACTCACTATTGTTTAGACTAAAATCAAAATGAAGCGAGATTTTCGCGTTTCTTATTAGCTCACCACGCATCAATCACTTTTACTGAAGCTCAGAATATAATGGTACATCCCTAGAACTGTCAGGTTTTTCCATCACTGGTACCGCCATCTAGTTGAAAAAATTTAAGTTGTTTGACATTTAGAACGTATTTCAGAGGTACCGATAGATGGCGTTGCTAAGCCGCACGCACGCAAAAAAGCGGGAAAAGTTGAAACTTTTTAGAAGGAAGGAGAAACCCGATCCCGCCAAAGGAAGGAACGCGAACATAAAAGGTAGTACTGCGAAAATAATCGAATCCTTGCTTTTCTATTCATTCATGATTCAACCAAAGAATAAACATTACTTTAGTATGTTTAAGAGCCTGTCCAGGATGGCGCTGCAATTTTGCAAAAACGCATGAACCTCTCTCGCGTAGAAACGCGTCATCTGATAGAGAGGCTCATTCAAATCAAAAGCAAAGGTATAAAAGTATTTATGTGTTGGAATCCTTAGATCAATATTATTATCCTTAATTTAATTATTGGTTGATCTAAGTTAGAATCATTGATTTATCATATTATAAACAATGGTTGCTATAGGTAAATAAAACAAACTATTTTCTAAAAAAAATCTATTTATACGTTTAAGAATAGGTATAATTATTTTGTAACTTTAATTTAAGTACACTACATCCCTCCAAAAGAGATCACAGTTAAAAATATTAGTAAATTAGATAGAAAACTATATTGCACGACTTTACCAAAAAAAAAACAGAAGCATAAGAATCAGTAGGAATTATGTTCAAAACTATTTTTAATCAAACTATTAATACAGATACAGACACAATTTCACTTAAAGATTTTGCCGTGCATGACGAGCATAACATCTATCATAGCCTTTTTACTACAATACTAATTTTATAAATAATATTAAATTATAAAACCAAGACATTAGAATTTCGGCAAAAATCTTCATTTTCCTAGAATAATCTTCCTTGATGCGCCAAAGTTCTGACCGGACTGTGACGCCATCTTGTTGGTGCCGGCTTGGAGGCCGATGACTGTCTCTCCAGCTCTAAGAACATCTTCACTGAACTCTCTTCGGTTCTCTTCAGAGGGCCGAGGACCGAGGAAGGGGCCGCGCCACTCGGGGTGCTTGTATGCCTGAAATAAAATTTGTTACTATTAGGTGTGGATTGGAGTTTGTTGCAAAAAAAATGAAGTAAGGAGTAGACAACGGCTTACGTACTTGTGAGAGGGATTCAAGGCTTGGTAAGGCTTACTAGCGCCACCATTGATTTTATTCAGCTTACTAGTAAATCTGATCAATTTTGAAAATGTGATAACTTAATGGGACATTAGAAAAATACCTTAAAATATTTTATTAAGTCACTTTAACTTTGCATTTCGATGGTACCACCTCACAAATCTTGCACTATTACAAGATGCAAGATAACAATAGAAAGGAAAGTAATTTATGGAGATTTAATCTTGGAAGAACCAATCAATAATATAAGTAAGCATTTTCCTAATGCCCAAGGTTGTTAAATTTTTAAAAATTGGTCTGATTTAGTAGTAAAAAGTAAAGCTAGCCTACGTAGATCCCACAGCTGGGCAAAGGCCTCGTCACCTCAACCATGAGGAGGAACGAGCCATGTACGAGGATTTAGTAGTAACATGAAAAAAGTCAATGGTGGCCTTAGTAAACTAGTTTTAATTGAGAATACTATACTATCTACTCTAACTAGGCAGGTTAATTAGGTATATAACGAACATCTTGCACGCAATATCTTTCTTTGTTGCCTAGCGAAGATGCGGTATCTGAACCATAATATTTTTTCCTGGTTATGTAAATTATTCTTTCTCAGTTTCTAAGATTAGTACTGAATTACGAAACGTGCAGCTGGGAAACCAGTAGTGTCGTTAAGTAGGTAACAGGAAGTATCTACCTTTATTAAATGTTAGATAATCATGACAACAATAAAACCTCAGAAAAGAAGGCACCTATACAGGTTCGGCAGGCATGTATACTGAACCAGTTTGCTTTACCTTAATCTTCATTATCACTTGATTAGGTTAGAATTAACTGAAGGTGAAGAAGTGCATTCTAACCGCAATCCTTCGTTCGTTGTTCTACTAAGCGGACTGCGGATCGCGGAGGTTTTAGTTCAAGTTCAAAGTTTTGTTATAGGTACAGTGGGCGCCACATCAACCTACCCTGATCTGACAAATTTCCCCAAACATATTTTAACCTTATGTCGATCACATAAAGTTCAGTATCATTTGAGATATTTTGACAGATATGGGAATGTTACGATTGATGCGAGGCCCACTGTAGGTACCTACTGACCATTCGCCAAAGAACCCTCATAACAATCGGTAATATGTGCAAAATGATTAACTAAAGGTATAGTCAAGTGCTTAGTCATTAAAAGCCTAGCCATACCTATGCGTTATGAGCATGTAAAAACTTAACAACATTGAAAGAGCTTACCGTCCTGCCAACGGCAAAGATGGTCTGTGTTACAAGAGCGATGTTCTTCTGGTCCCAAAGGTCTGTGGTCTGGAATAGGTCCACGTCTGGAACTCCGTATTTGATGCACGCCTTTTGGAACCTGGAACAAGAGAAAACTATCTTATTAATCAAGGATCTTATTTTTTTTTTTTTTTAAGTCAGCCTATTAGATCCCACTGCTGGGAAAAGGCCTCACCTCAACTATAAGGAGGTACGAGCCATACTCCACCACGCGGGCTCAGTGCGGATTGGTGGAGGGGTGTCTGTAAGGCAAGTGATAACCTTACTGTCAGATGTTATCAAGCCGGCTAATACCAACAGATATTAGCCGGGACCAACTGCTAAACGTGCCTTCCGAAGCACGGAAATGCTTGTAATAGACGTCACTTAAATGGTCGGAATGGTGACCCATCCAATAACGACCGCGCCGTGGCTTGCTTAACTTTGGTATCACTACCAAAGCGCTGCCGCAAATGCGCCACAAGCACCTCCTTCTGGATCTTATCTAGCTTGCCACAAATAATGTTTTGGTCACAAGAATCACTTGGAGATCTTGAAGAAGCACCAACTTGTAGCAATCTCAAAGACAGAATTTGTCTAGGAATTTATAAATTAATGGCTCTTATAGTGTGGGCAGTAATCTATGTCAACAAAACGGTGGAAGTTGAGGCAAGTCAGTTTCGTAGTACAGATCCATACTCTGCAAGAGTTGCATTGGCAAACCACCGAGGTGAAAACAAATTGGACAGGCATTATCTGCAGAGAAAAATACGTGCTAAAAAGAAGAATGTTGAGTGCTGTCCAAGGATTTATAAAGACCACAAACACTTACTGGCTAATGTTATCCATGAACTTGTAATCTCCACCAGACACGTTAACTTTGGTGATGATGCCAGGTTGCAGCCGGTTCATGAGCTTGCATAGGATGATGCCGTCGCGTAAAGCGTGTTCGTAGGGCATCCCTGGAGGAAATCTCTCGCCGATGACTGCTTCGATCCACGCCTGGGCTTCTTGCTCCTTCTCGGGCTCCCGTTTGCCAGCGCACTAGAAGGAAAGACATGTGTGGGTTATAGTTAGTGTAGATGGTTGAAGCCATTTCATAAAAAAACACTCTTTGGAACGGAACCCTAAAAAGTGACAAATGCCGGTTGGACTCGCTGAGGATTATTCCTACGATGTTTTCTTTTCATTACTAATTCTGTAAGACCTTCCTTCTTGATAAATTTCATGATTAAAGGTGTATGGGAAGGCTCTTTAGATTTTGATTCCCCTGTAAAATGTTACAAAATAAGGCTTAAATGGCCGTATCTTTGGATTTCGTTAACTTAAAAGTTAGACGCTTACATAGTTAGATTTTTTTACTGCTTCAACGGACCATGGACATAAGTAATAAAAATATCTAAGTTTAATGTTAATTTCAATACAAACCTCTACGTGCTCCTGAGAAAAAGGGGCTTGACCGACATACGGATAACAATGTGATGCTATAAGGATTCCTTCTTTCTTTTTGAAGTAAGTACGGAGTCCTTAACGTCCGTTCACTATTTCGTAGCCGTGCAGTCTAATAATCTACGACACCGATAGCCTGCGTGTGATCGAGTCGATAGCCCCCTTGTCTGGGCTTTGGTCCAACATACCAACTAAATCTTTCTGATTTGATTTAAGACAAAGCAGAAGAATCTATGTTGTCCAGTTGTGAAACTCAGGTCACAAGAATCTCTATCTCATCAAGGGAAGGGCCACAGATAGCGCGATGGTTTATACTTCCGGTCTCATACAGAACACTTATTTATGGTGTTCTATATGAGAACGTTGGGACTGACCTAAACATTGAGGTAGCTAAATAATTGAAACCTATCAACTCCTACCTACAACTATCTTTCATTTTCGATAGTTAACTAGAGCAACTTAGTGGTGAAGTGGAAGCCGTATAGCAAGAAAAACTCACAAGGAAGACCGCAGGTGTAGTGGTAAGAGGAACCATGGAAGCTACACTAGGATCACCACAGATGCAGACACAAAAAGACTGGCAGATACTGGGTACTAAGTGGTTAGAAACTGCTCAAGACCGGAAAATATGGCATAAGCTGATAGGGAAGCCTACACCCTAAGTGGTTGAAAATGGCTGAAGAAGAAGATAATGACGACTAGATACTTCCAGAATGTTTAAGTATAAACCTTTGTAACAATTTTTAAAGTTAAATGGCTGTTATTTATTCCTTGGTAAAACATTTACTTCGTTGTTTGTATTGTGACAGGCGTGAATGGTTTTAGAATGACATGTAAATCTTATTCGTGATTATGTTGCTAATTGATCGGTACAAATCTGTAAATAATTAGTTAGTGGGTACCTGATTAAAGAGATGAAACGATTATTTATAAATAAACTAGCGACAGTATGCATGTACTATACATATAGACTCTCCTCTGGAATCATTTTCATTTTTGAAAACTGCATTTATATCCGTTGCATCGTTTAAAAGATCTAAGCGCATCGTTTCAAGACGCTGACGCGTACGCGCGTGTAACTTTATACCTATCGTCAAAGTTTTAATATATTATATTGTATGTATGTTAGTTTTTAAGGTATATGGGCCAAATTTTTTTGTGAAATTGTAGTAGCCTGAAATAAATGCTTATTATTATTATTATAGACTTTGTTGGTTGAAGCGACTCTGTTTTCTATTATGTAAACAAAGAAGATAAGAGTTAACATATTTTTAACAAGTAAGAGAGGGTAATAAAATAGTTTTAATTTGATGCAATAACAAAACACTGCTATCTATGGGGCAGTCGAATGATAAATTGATATTGTCAGTCAGTTACCTATGGCAGACAATACATCTCTTTATATTGACACAAAGGACAACCCAAGAACAATAGCCACTAATAAAATAACGCGACTTCGTTTGTGATTAAATTTTAAATATTTTTGTGTACTTACTGTTATAGATGCAAAAATAAATTACATCCAATAAAATCTTATGTCAATAAATCATAATCTAAAGTTTTTTCTATCTACGAATGCGTTCAGAATCTCGACAAGACTGTTGTTTTATGTTTTAGACCTATGGTTGACTGGTAGAGAATGCTTTTGGCATTAAGTCCGCCATGTGTAGAATTTCATCATGTCATTGTCATTTGAGCAGAAAGTTCATAAATAAGCAAAATTTTACATTTTTCTTTTACTTTAGTCACTTAAGCTAAGTGTTATTACGAGTATAACAGACAGACTTGCTTCATTTTCTTATTATAAGCTGGCACATTAGTATTCTTTGAAAGACTCATAGATACTTAAGGACCAACGTAAAATTCTTATCGTTTAATTGTGGTTTACAACGACTACAGCAGACACGTAGTGAAATAACTGAAAAAATAATTTTATAAGCAACCATGTTGTTTTTGGTGATAACGTGTGCTTCGTTGCTGTACTGTGTTTCGAGTTTAAATCCATTCGTGGCTTGTTTATTGTTTTTCTACGTTATACCTAAGCAGTTTTCTTTGTTATTGTGATTGGGATACACGTAATTATCATGTAAGTTTGGAAAAACACGTAAACGTGTCACTTCTTAGGTTGAAGCAGGCATCTCTCACTCGATGTACTTGCGCGCTATAATAGCCTACTCTCGAGCGCACCGACGTCGGTGCGTAAATCAGTAGGTTGCCAACAACCGTCGGGCACGCCCGCACGCACTGTTAAATTATTTGTGTTATGGTCGATTCGTTTTTAAGCGAACTAATTAAGTAATATGGTTTACATATCCAGTTATTTACTGTACAAATGCAAAGAAAAGCATGTAAGTCCTGAATTAGTCTAAGACTTAAATAAGATCCTGGACTTATTAGAGTCTCGAATGTTTGCACTTTTTAAATCTTTTTATAGTCATCATAATTTTACGGCAGGCTGAAAGTTCCCTCAGATACTTTTTATAAATATATATGTATACATTTTTAAAAATTAATTATCCCAGAAGAACATTTTCCACCTGATGACATAGTCGATCAATCTTTGTGAGCGAAATATAATTTAATTTCGTTAAAACTTGCAAACAAATTGCTGAATTATAAAAATAATTATAACGTCTTTAATCTTATAAAAAAAGTTAATTGGATTCCACCTTGCCCTTGTTTTCCGCATGACTATTTACTTTTTAAAACTATTTGTATTATTCCGTTTTTTTTTCGGGACAACCGGGTATTTTTGCACAGGTAAACATTTCGTAAAACACTAGATCATTGTAAAACATTTTAAGCCAATCTACAAATAAAAAAGCCTTGTATCTAAAGAAGCAACCCTGACTTAATTATAATTAGCAACACGCCGCGCCGGCCGCGGGCAGCTGCAAAAGAATAATAACGTAATGTTCGAAGCTTAGGGTACATTTTCGTGCGCAGCGGTCTGCTACAAAAAATTGTAGGCTATTATAAAAGTAGGTATGGACGATTTTCTATAGAGTGATTTAACTGTTACGTAGTAACTATTACATAATCTGTGGTTGAAGTGAAACTTAACGCTCAACCTAAATTGTTTTTTCACAATAAAATTTATAAGACAGATTAAAGGAATACATTCATTATTAGTCTAGTAGTGCTCACTTGCATCGTTTTAACTCTATCATCTTCAATGGTTTTAATATTAAATTTTGTCTGTACATTACCGTTTAAATGTGTTATTACTGTCTTCTTTATAATACACAAGTAGATCGTCATTTTGGTTTTTTCTTACATAAGTATGCTCTGATATACATATCCCGGCTAATATTAAGATTTCCACACTTTTCCAATATTTTTTAAACATGGCAGGCGTATAAGCATTTAGATTCTTCGTCTTGGCATTGCGCCAAGAAGATATCATTCCAAGATAAAATATTCTCCATCAAAACATTATTAAGATACATTATATGCAATTTTATACGCATTTGAGTGCTGCTAAAATTATTCGGGTGGTATATATTTATCTAGATATATTTTTCAAGTTTTACGACTTTTCTAGTACTAGAAAGTCGTTTTTTCAATATTTTTAAACTAGTTTTAGATTTAAAACATATTTTTAACACGATACACGCAATGAGGGGGAATAGTTTTAACCACCTACTATGTGATATACAAGGCAATATCTTAATAACGTATTTATGAGTTTATTTACATCATACAAAAATCATCATCATCATCTTTTATTACACATACTTCAAAACCTTTTTTTTATTTTTTATAGGCAGACATTTGACAGCAATGTCACCTGGTAAGCGACGATGTGGTCGAGGATGGGTCATGTTTTCTTACAGGAATCCAGATAATAATGTTTAGGAAATGCTTCAGCCGGCCACGAATTTTCCGGCCAGACTTTCGTAGGAACGTATGCGTATTAGTGGCGATGGATGAGGATGGAAACCCCGCCTGCGCCTTACCAGTGGAATGATTCCACACTCGCCGAAATGTAGCCTGTAGAACACTGAAAGGCACGCCTTCTTACGCCTATATTCGAGGCAGCTTAGTTTCACAAAGTCCAGTGTCTCCCAAAAATTCGTATTGCTCTATTTCCATTGAGTCTAATGCCGCCAGTTGGTATTTGGCAGATTCATCCAAAAGGTGGCAGCAGTACCTGCGAGTTGCTAAGATATAAATCAACGGAGAACGTCCTAAAAATTCGCTATCCCTACACAGTGTTGATGTGTGTATTATTATATTCTATTATAAGGATTTGTTGTTATAGCGGCAACGGAAATACATCATCTGTGAAAATTTCAACTGTCTAGCTATCACGGTTCTTGAGATACAGCCTGGTAACAGACAGACAGTAATAGGGTCCCGTTTTTACCCTTTGAATTGGAACCCTAAAAAATAACCCTTATAGAATCACTTTGTCGTCCGTCTGTCAGTTTGTCCGTCTGTCCGTCTAGACAGACCTCAAGACCTTCTTTCTCAAAAACGCTTGGAGGTATCAAGTTGAAATTTACATCAATTTCTTATAGCTGCTGTCCCTTAGAGCTGTAAAAATTTTAGCTGCATTTTCTAACATTTCGCATATATTTCCCATAGACCTCAAATCATGAAATTTGGCTACACGACCACAAATATGGGTACATCGTAGAAAAACCCCTTGTAAGTACGTAAACCCGAGAAACTTGTCCGGTTTAAACACTGCAGCGTCTTATGCAGTTGTGATAAAGGCGAATTCACATTGAAATCTGATGTGCTGGCCACTGTAGATACATAAATCAGCATCTAATCTAATCAACTGAATTTATTATATATATATTATAAGTTGTTTATGTCATGTTTACCATCTTTTACATGTTTGTCACAAATATTTGAGATATTGCTCTCGCACTCGACGTACCTAAACTATTTTAAAGATATTCAGTTGTTGATCACTCTAAAACGTTCTAAAGATAGCTATAATCTTCGTTTGAGAGATCAACGACTTTTTACTATACACTCGCATTAAAATATTTCTTGAAAACAATTCACCATTTGATGTTGTCTCAACTAGATCGTAATTTATACACCAGATAACTTTCTTCAAGGTCAAAACTCTGGTTGAACGATTCTTTATAAACCTTGGGCGTTGGTTGGCCCAAAAATACGAGAGTGAGATTGATAAGATGATACTTAGGTATTATACTAATTTTGAAAGAAATAATTTATAAAACTAGATATCAAGTAGAATTTCGCTTACAAAAATTAATAGACTGTGTCATCCGGTGGGACACACACTCTATTAATTTTTGTGAGCGAAATTTAATTTGATTTCGTAAAAACTTGCAAAATAATTGCTTAAGCTATATAAAAAATATAGATATCAAGTAACTTACAAGATTTTTATTGCCCTGGGCTTATTTACGATTTCTTTTTAATTGCTGCTATTTTGTTCCTAATCCCATTTTATTGGATCTTCCAGAAGCTCACATGCTAATCTTCGGTTTTTAATTTTAGATACTGAATGTTTTATGTCTGTAAATCAAATGGGAGTGGTTGCTAAATCAAAATGTTGTTATTTCCTGTTCTATATTTAATAAATGACATTAATAAAAGGCATGCGAGCCAATGCTCAGCTGGAACCATTTAAAGCAAATTCCCAAACAAAACAACTTAAAGTTTTGGCCGCTAAGTGTAAAAAAAGAAGATTAGTTCAGTTCCTGAAAACTTTAAGATTTTTCTCGAATAAAAAAAAACCTTTTTCCTGTTATATTTTTTACTGTGACTAATTAGTATTTGATAAGAATTTGTCGTTTCCGACGTTCCGTGTTGACAACCTGACAATAAAATATTGCTATCACATGGTGGTGACTTTCACCGTTTCAAACTAAGACAGAAATTTTATAAAAAGCAGAAGGTAAAATCCTTTTTTTATTTAAAGTTGCTAAATGTTTTTTTAAATAACACAAACTTATTTAGAAAATGTATACCTGTTCCCTAATATCTAACAGTAATATCTAAATTAAAACTTTTATACGAGTTTTATCATTAGTTGTAACTTATAGTTTTGACCTACTTAATGATGGGGTTCAGACTGTAGTACGAATAACAATTTAGTTACAAGTGCTTGCTTCATAACTATCACTACAGTACTGTTGGACAAATATACTGCACTTATTATGTATGTATTTATAGTAGGTAGGTATTTGTATGTATTTTTATAGATGTTCTACATCCTTCCGCCTTTGATAATACCAACAAGGCCTCCAATATACAATGTCTGCTGTGTTTACAATATCACAGCAATCACGTAAGAAACATAATATATCAGCGCCGCCCGCCCCGACGCGCTTGGGCGGGCGCGCTTCGGCAGTCGAATATCAGAAAGCGAAGCGTAAGCTTGTCCCGCCTAAAAGTGCTTTTGATAAGAAGAGTTTACTTTAAAATGGCTGTACGTAAGAATTTTTGTGTCTTGATATTTCTTTAATAGAAGTTTTTATTTAGGAGCATTAGCAATTAAAAAATTTTTTTGTGAATATTGGGAATTTCTAGAAACAGTGCATCGCGTAGCACATAAAAATTACTAATTTTATTACAAACGTAAATAATAATAAGTAATATAAACTCTAAAACACAAAATGCTTCGCTAATTACTAAATAACTCTCTTCAAAGTCAATTAACAAAGCTCAATCTTCACTTTCTACAGAGGCCATGTTAAATATGTAACTGAAATATATTTACTGAAAGTGCAACGTCACCATTGACGTCAGAACACTAGTAGTTCGGGATTAACGACACGCGAGCAGCTGCGCAGGCGGCGCGCCGGTCGTAACAGCCCCGTTTCAAAGTTTCTGTTTCTTAGTGCACATTTCTCGTAGTTTCTAGAAATAACATAGCTTTAGAGATCTCATAGGAATGTCCATTAGGGATTCGTAGGAATATTAAACTTACGAAACAGTTGGGTAACATCACTCTACTCGTACTTATAATATTTTTTGATCTATTAATTGGGTTTTGCGAACGATTGTTGAAGAACGGTTTTAACTTTGTGCCTTGCGGTGTAAAAAAGTAAATAATAATAAAGACATCTTATCAAACTCGTGCTATTTATTTATTCATTAGCAATGTAGCTTGTTTACTTCTTTGCCTAGATGTTTTGATTGTTTACGATAATAAAACGTTATCGAGTTTATAACCCGAAAGCTTTAGCATCACGATGGGGAAATGGGGAGTCTCAAAATAGCCGGGTTCGATAGTAAGTAGCTGTCATCTTCGTTACCAATAGCGTTATTTTCGGTGGTGATGCTGGAATCCGCCGCCAGCCATCAAACGACTTGGCACTGGAAATACTATTTTATGGCCAACGTTCAAAACTTGCATGTGCTACCAATTTTTAAACAAACATACTCTTAACAAATCCCCACGAAAATAAAAGAACTCGTTTTACGTAACTAAGTATGTAGATAACAAATGACCGCCACTGTTTGGCAAACAAAAAGTATGCAACTGTATTGTTGTTAGCACTAAATATTTCTCGTCTCGAAGAGAGCGATTTTCATGATTTATTACAGATTACACTAAAAAACACGAACGTTGATTGAAGATAGATAAAGAATATTCTGCCGATGTACGCTGTTTATAACCTCCTCATTCTAGCTAAAACTTTAAAGATAACCTTTTGAAGAACGCTCAGAAAACTAGGTATCTAGCAAATATCTCCTAAAATCATGCTAAATTATTATTTTTTGCTTCTAGCCCAGAAACAAGGAACAAGAGCAAGAAGTCCTGAACTGGATCACAGCAGTCCTAGGAGAGCCACTGCCAAATGGTGCCTATGAAGACATCCTAAAGGATGGCGTTGTCCTATGCAAACTCATCAACAAACTCTCCCCGGGGTCTGTCAAGAAGATCCAAGAAAGAGGAACCAACTTCCAGCTTATGGAGAATATCCAAAGGTAAAACTTACACATGAACTAAAAAAGGTCACTCTTCAATGTTTAATGTTGATCTCAAAGTGTATTTAAAAATTATCTTCAGATTCCAAGCGGCAATCAAGAAATACGGAGTTCCTGAAGAAGAAATTTTCCAAACCGCTGATCTGTTCGAAAGGCGTAACATTCCCCAAGTTACCCTGTGCTTATACTCTCTAGGAAGAATTGTGAGTATTTCAGACTATTCCAAATTAAAATGAAAAGCATAGAGGATAGGTTCCTTAATCCCTTTTTCCGATTTCAGACCCAAAAGCATCCGGAATGGACCGGTCCTCAACTAGGCCCGAAGATGGCAGACAAGAATGAGCGTACCTTCACTGAGGAGCAGCTGAGAGCCCACAACGCTGAGCTCAACCTACAAATGGGCTTCAACAAGGGAGCCTCACAATCAGGACATGGTGGCTTCGGTAACACCCGCCACATGTAAATCATATCTTGAAAATCATAGAGCTCGGTGTCTGAGACCAAATCCGAATAATTCGGATGTTACCAGTATTTGCAATCTCTATTCCATTCTATTGTCTTTATCAAGGTGCCCGTTCTACCCTTCTAAACTCAACGCTATGCTAACTTTAACGTCAAAAAGTGTGATAGATAAATAATTTATGACTCTAATTAGAATTACATACCTAACAAGTGCTATAATTTAAGACCTTTTTTTTACTTTGTACATAATTGTAACAAATTATTTAATAAACGTTGTTTGTAAGTAGCGAGTGTTTCAATTTTGCTCGTGTTGAAATTTCGGCAACTTTCGTCATAGAATTCTGCGTGAATCGAATCGCAAGGATTGAAGGTCGTGGCGTTGCGTTAATTTTGTTGCAAATTTAAATGTCTTGAGCTTTTGGTGTAGCTATAAATAGTTTTGGAGTTAATAAGTTTATTAGTACGAGCGATAATGGAGACTATCCCTTGGCCCAGTTTAATTGTGTCAGCAGAAGCAAGATGATTTATTTGCATAAACTAGTGCCAAGATAACGCTCAATATACTGTTATGCAAATTAAACATTTAAACACTAATGAAACGTTTGATATTATCCAACCTATTAAAGGACAGTGCAAAATAAATGTAAATAAATATGATTTTAATTCAGTTTGTAAAGGTTATATAACGATTATCGTTGTGGTAGTATACTATAAGGAAAGGTATGGTAGTATACTATTTGAAACTCTTTATGCCTCGTAAAAAAATAATAGGAATTTAATCTCTATAGATAAGAAAGAAATGAAAACAGAAAACCGGACATGAATAATATTATAAAGTAAGTGAATTACTAAGCACCGGATACTGGTGACTAGAAAAATAGCATAATTAATTTTCAAAAGGTTGCTAGGCTTAACAAGTTCTTATCTAACACTTTGTTGGTATACCTAGTATGATTTGGTAAGAACTATATCAGCATGGGGATTAATAGAATTGGCATTTATAAGTTAACGAAAACAAATTAAGATATTATTTACGTTTTCTTAGGGATTTCAGTTTAATATGAAGAACAAAAACAAAAGAAGATCTTTTGTCGACTCTACTATGTAACGGCTCAGGCACTTATAGAAAATGTTTGTTTATACCAATGGCCTCACAGTACATTTGTCCCTGACACGTTTGCCAAAGGTTAGGTGCTAGTCTATATGCCCCAAGCGGTCATTCAACCAACTCATTCACAATGCTAGACCTAGTTTGAACATGTCAACCCGCAACCGCCAACGCAATAAACTTTTATGCATACAGAAATAGATTTGATGGTTCCACTGTTTTCGCAAGTTCTTTGAAATCGCCGAAATTTTTAGTTTGAAGAGTTAACGTCAATCTAAACATTACATCTTATATCGAGAACACCTACTTTAGGTGTATAAAGTAGGGTTTTATTGTTCTTTATTTAAAATTTAAAACAGCACTGATGCTTTTACTCGAGTGTAAACATCTGGTAAAAGGATTCAGTCTAATTCCGTACATTTCCTCATCTCTACAAATAGCTGTTACAGTTTCATTCATCGTTCACGAAGACGTCTCGAAGTTATCTCGAAGTTAAATCGCTCAAGAGAGCTTGTTTCGAGTTCTTCGTCATCAAAACGAGTTGCAAACGAAATCGCGCGATGCTCACGTGTTTTATTTTCGTTCAGTGATTGGTCGGATGCAATATTTCGACCTTTCCTTCTAAATGTGAGGCAAGAGCAGGGCTTCAGATCTAGGTGACCTTCGTCGTACTTTTTATAAAGGATATTTTTGCAATCGTCGGAAAGTTTTTGTGTAAATACATTTTTAATGCCAAGTAACATCTTCAAATTAATTCAAAGTTTGATTGTTGTAAACCCAAGCATTAGATTATTTTGTAAATTGTTTTTGGAGATGGTTGACGACGTGATTAATAATGACAACGTCTTAGCGCCCACAACATGGAACATTTGCGGTTCCATTAAAATCTGTGTTCAAAGGGACATCAGAGATGTCGTCGCGTGGGTGCGCCATTAACCAGTTTTCATTCAGGTTTTGTTTTTCAAAACAATCGTACACATAATACCTATTTGGTTCAGGCGGTCTCTCAGAAAATTTTGTCATTATTTGATTGACTTCCTAAACATTATGACATACCTAGTCTGTTGCGGATTTTTCATTTTACGAACGAATGTAAATATAATTTACCACTTACTTTCTCATGAAATATTATTCTGTTTACCCAAATATAAAAAGCTCTAAATATTTCTTGTGGATATCAAGCAACAGTAATATCTAATCTTATATCAGGATTTACTTACTCGTATTTACGTTTGCTAAAAGAATTTGTAACACTTGCTTGTAGTAAAACTTTCCTGTGAAGATGTCTGCCAATTAAAGGTTTTCAAGGGTTTACGAACTTTGGACTTTTGGATACTTGCCTGATTGCTATTCGTAATTATACGACGTTACTTTGTTCCAGAGGAGAGCCGACTTCACCAGGGGTTACATAGCCAAAACTAATACAGCCATAATGGCGGTCGCATGGATTTTTATACCAATAGAAATAGCTATAGTTCTGGATGGAAAGATAACTAATATAAATGCGGCACAAATATCTCCTCAAAGTTTTAAGAAATCAATAGCGTTTCTTAAAAAGAGATTATCTGCCTATATCACACCAAAACGATGACAAAAAATAGCACTTATTTTTATGTGATTTTTCAAGGGTGTTAATGTTAGGCCCTCACCCCATATCGTTTACACTTGTCGATTCTTGTATGCAAAAAGGTCTTCGCGTGAAAATTTTTACAAAATGTAGTGCAACCTTAGTCCAATTGACTGTAGACTCGTGACTAGCTGATATTGTTCAACTGTGCTTTTACCCTCACTGCGTGGGTAAGTAACATGTTTATCTTGACCAGGCGCCAACAGAGATAGATTTATCCTCACATAAAACACATGGGCCTTGACTTGGCCACGTCAAATGGGTAATTAGACATAATTGTAGCGAAAACATGCTCTCAGCTGCAATAAGATTAATTCAGAAGACTAACCATTGATTGCGGGTCAAGATACTGGTATAAATATGTATTGATTACCCATATCCGCTCAGAATAATGCCCTCCTATCCGAATTTCGACTACAGCGGCCAATTAGATTAGCCAGTTGGCTAATCAGGAGATCAGGCGCAGGACCAACGGTTTCACGTGCTTTCCGAGGCACAGGGGTTTTAACACAACCTACTTCCTGACTCTGGAGCTGTGTCCGAGTTATTGCAAGACAGAAAAACCCAACACTCTCGGCCTGACACGGGACTCAAACCCAGGACCTCGTGGATAGTACCCAGCGTTCTCACCACTAGACCAACGAGGCAGTCAGTAAGTTCAGAATACACAACAAGTAGCGTAAGCTTAGGATCAAAACAAAAAGGAAAGATACGGAATAAGCGTGTCATCAAATCGTCCGATTTAGATATTTCCAGGTACATAATTATTATATTACTTAATATAAAAGTCAAAATACTTTTTTTTTAACTTTTTTTTTTAATTCACTGTCAGCGAACGTCGAAGCACTGGTGATTACTTCTTTTAATAATAAACCCCAATAATTATAAGCTTAGCAGCAAACTCATAGATAGTTCAGAAACAAGCGATGTTGTAAGGATGCAGACCAAAGAACTAGGGATGCAACACCTTTCAAATCGCTGCACGTTGTTTTCAAAGCTAAAATATCGATATCGAATAATGTTCATCAAAATGTTACTTGAGGCACTACCAGGCCTGTGTATCTTCCCGCGTGGGTAGCAAAAACGTACCTACGCGCGGCGACCCCTAGGTAAGGGACTAAACAAGTTGGGTGTCGCTAGCCGGCAGCGACACGCTCCAGCGTTTTATTCACCGGCGGTGCGCGACACTAGGTTGCTGGTTGGACAAGCGTGAATAAAGTCCTAGAAAGATGCGTTAGATGGCGTAAGTAGCTTCTTGTGGCAGTCAACCCTATCGCGTTGCGTGATAGTACGTCACTGAATAGGTTTAGTGTATTATGAATCATATTCCAGAGTTATAAGAATGAAATTATCTTGCAATGTATTTCTGTAGGTGTCTACACGAAAATGTGCTTGAGTCAGAGGCGAACTGAATTACACCATATCGTTAACAACATTGAGTAGATATTTCTTTGAATTTCATTGCAAAGTCATACTTCTGTACGAAGTTAACTATTAGCTGTTTATTTACACAATTTAAAAAGTAAACGTATTCTATTTACAAAGAAAAGATCAAAAATACAACAGAAATTACCCTAAAACTAAGCACAAATATAACAAAAAATTATAAACTAAATACAAACTAACAACATAATATATATAATAAAAAAAAAACCTAAATCCTAACCTATTTACAAAAAGGCGGTTTCTCCACTCTGCAACCTAACTGATTCAAAGGTCCCCATTATGCCAGCCGCATTGCCACGCTGAATGGCAACAGAGACCTGTTGAACCAACCAGGATCCAGAGCGGGGATCATTCCCTTTCTCTCGTAGGCGACGCCCCAGTGCTCTAAAAAGGTCACGAGCCTCATCGCCCCAAGGACCTGCCGTCTCCACAGCGACCGGTACGAAATCGTTAATCGATTCCAAGGCGGAGTATTTGGCGTGTTTCGACTTAGCGGCGTTTTCTGCAGCTGAACCTGCCGAACACACAGTATGTCTCAAGTGAGACGCAGCAAACGTGCTAACGCAAGTCGCGTCCCACAAGAGACATCGGCCTCGCCGCCAAGGAATCAATGTAAGACCATCCGGTCTCTTGCCGTCCGTACGAGACAAACCCGGTGGCTCCAAGACACATGGGACGTTTACAGCAACCATAGCTCGACGGATAATGTCGTTAATTGAATGGTGCCTCGGGAAGCGCCCGGCGCATCTCTGGCAACTTAAACCATGGTGGCCGTTTTCCTCTACCATTGCGCCACAAATGCAGCGATGAGCTTCACATACTTTGCCTCCAAGCCTTAGGGCCACTGCTATCCTCAAGGAATCGTTGTCGAGCAGTGTACCCAAATGAGGTGAAGGCAAAGCATGTAGCCACGCCCCAGATTCCGGCCTTGTCACTGCTTTTAAACGAGCCAAATCAGCTCCCGTGACACCATCCAACAAACGAGAGTACGTTATTTTGCATAGAATGTCGTCCCATTCCCTCTGAACCACAGGGTTGCTAGGTCGGGCGTCATTGGGACTAAGCACTGCCCACCTTTCAAAGGCCTCAGAGAGAAATGGCAAACGTAAATTGTTGCTATCGAGTGACAAGATGCGAGCAACAAGGTCCGTCGATCCATGAGCGGAAGCCAAAAAAGATACTAGACCTAAATCTTGAACCCGTCGTACTCCTAAACCTCCGTGTCGAATAGGTAAGGTCGCCTGACACCACTGCAAATCGTTTAACTTCACATTCAGAACGGACTCTAAAGTTAATTTTAAAGTATCATCAACGGTCTTTAAATCTTGATCGAATAACCAGGTTGGTGATGTTCGCAAGACATACACCATCCGCGGCAAAGCAAGACAATTTCTTAGCAAAATAAGTGACACATGTGCTGAAAGATGAGTCAAATGCGCCCACGCCGTGGAAAGTGCCTGCCTTTTGAGTTGAATAACAGAGCTGACACCTTCAGAAAAAATGGGAGCACCTAACAGATTGAATGACAATTTATCAATTGGAACAATACCAGGCAAAAGATTTTCAAATTTACTAATATCTGTGACCTGACTATTACACACAAAAATTTCACATTTGGCTGTATTAATTTCTAAACCTAATAATTTTAAAGCTGGAATTAAAGTTTTCAAATCTTGAAGGACCGCATCTGGGCTTCCACCCAAAGTACCGTCATCCAAGTACCAAACATTTAGTGGAGATTTTAAATTTGAAATGGTTTTTTGGATGGCTAAACAAAATAACAAAGGCCCCAAGGGGTCACCCTGTTGAGCTCCAACCTGTGACTTTATTATACTATCGGAAAAGAAAAGATTACTTGCAGATGAGTAACACTGGTAAATAAATGGGTATAGTGATGGGATATGCTCTAGTACTTCATTTAAAATAATGTCTCTTTCGACGCTGTTGAATGCATTTTTTATATCAATTTTGACAATCAAATTGGCCGATGCCTCATGTCCCATAGCAAATGACCGGGTTGAATGTATGGCAGCGTCACAACCTAATGTTGTGCCAAAACCAACCTGCTTTGGTTGTAGGTAGCAGGACATTGCCTCCCGAACAGATCTACAACAGAGTTTAGCCGTAAGGCGGCGAAAAACACTGCCTACAGCAATCGGCCTGATACCACCGTCCTTTTTTGACAAGGCACACAGGGAAGCACCATATAGGAAAGGCCTCACCTCTAAGTTCAACATACCTCTCAATAAAAAATTGCAAAGTTTGGTGATAGTTTCCAACAAACGTGGCCCATTGCTTCCTGCTGCTGATGAAGTCAACTCTTTTATGTGCTGAGGGCGCAAACCGTCGAGACCAGAAGCCGATCCGTTGTAAAAAGAGGCAATTGCATCAGCCACATCAGACGGTGTCACTGTCAAAAAAGGGCTGGTTATACTTGGTTCAGGTGGTAATGTCCTCGACATAGACGGGGCTGGATGCTTATCCTTCAAAGCTCTTAAAGTACTCTCACTCGTCGCAGCGAGGGAGCAATCTGAGAGAAGCAAACGCACTGCACCTCTTAAGTCGCCGTCGTGAACCTTGGCCTCAATAGCACGATAAATTGAAAATGGTTTTGACAAAGAATTTTCTTCACGAAAGTAAAAATTTCCTTCATCTATATTATGTTTTACCTTAGAAGTTAAAGAGTTACTTCCTCCCTCACTTGGCACCCTCAAAGCCAAAAAAGAGAAAGACAACAACTTGAACCAGTCTTCCGTGCTATTCGTACGCAGACAATCCTCTATGATTGTACACAACTTGCCGGCAGCCAGGCTCCTTGCTCCCTTGGGAATGTGTCTCAGAACTAAACTAACTAATGTGTACGAAGTACTAGTACTTATTCTGTGGCACTACTTACCTGCGACAAACAGGAGAAATTACAGTTAGGACATTAAATGTCCTAACTGTAATTTCTCCCATTTTATTGGAAAGGTCATAAATTTTATGACCTTTCCAATAAAATGCATCATACGATATATTGAAATTAGCTAGAGCTGTTTTGTCGTTTACTATGGCAATATAGGTACTGTCGATGTTAGAAGTTTTTATTTGAAATGCTCTTGAGTCTTGACTAAGTTAGACAGAGTCGATGGTGGAGCGAGCTCATCCAGAAGTTATACACCAAGCTGCTTGGTTCCGGTGGGAGGGTGCAGTGAAAGCTAGAGCTACCAGGTGGCACCTAACAGATCCTACCACCGCTGAATATCCAAGATGAAACATCGACATTCACAAACAATACATCGATGGTTTAAAACATCGATATATCGTTCCCATCCCTACAGAGGACTGGTTTCGCCCGAGACAAACAGAACCGTCTTGACCCCTTTCGCGCTCGCTAAATTGCAAAATGATGTATTTTATATACTTAATATTTCTACGCAAAGGCAACGTTGCCACACAGTCGGGTCAAAGAAAATGAATTGATGTTACGGAACGAATGTAACACTTACACGAACGCTTTAATTAGAAACATAGAGCGCGTTTAACGTAGGTAAATCCACGAAGGAAAGCGGTGGAAAATCTTAGCCAAAAAGTTAATAGTTGCTTCAAAACTATCGGAGTTTCATATAAATGTACCTCTCCCCCTTTTACCCACTTAAGGGCCGAATTAAAAAAAAAGTTGTGCTCACCAACAATAAAGTATGGTGCAAAATTTCAAGTGTCTAATCGTAGTACCTAGTTTGGGCCGTTAGTCAGTCAATCAGTCAATTTAAGTTTATCTTTTCATACTAAAAATCTAATGTAATCTAAAAAATCTTCTCACTGAAATCGTCAAACCTATTACAAAAGACGTTTTTTAGGAGAAACCATTGGAATTATTATTATTTTTTAAAGTTTTATACATAGAGATAGATAGGTAGGTACGGACCAGCTTCAAGCTCAACACTGGTATCTTCTGCTGTTGTAATAGGGGGCATTGTGAGAAAAAAATGCATTTTCTGACGGGCTACTGTTCATAACTATTTCGTAATAAAAGTATTCGGTCACTTTGAATTCTGATGCCAATGCAGTGTTACAAAAGTTTCCAGCACATTATCTGTAGCTTCTTCTATCAACTCTTATTATCCGTAATCTAAATAGTCATAAAATAAGTCATAAAAGTCATTTATTTATACACAGGAGGCACTGATACACATCCCAACATATATTTTTACCCACCACTGCTTTGGGACAAATTCTGGGCTAGTTTAGTGCTGAGAAGAAGCAGCGCAAGAAACTCAGTCACTTTTGTCAAAATACGTATAATAGATACGATCCTAAGTGTGTGTCTAGTAAAATTCCGAGAGACTGATACTCATAGTTATAAAATTATAAAAGAGCGATTATTTCGCTAATCAATATAATTAAACCTAAGCACCGTGAAATCTAAAATGTCTAAGTATTATAGTGATTCAAAGTGCGTCATGTTATGGTAAACTGTGGTAAACTGTGGTTAATACTTAATATAATCAAGTGATGACGTTATTGCGAAATGAAGGTTTTATGCGTGACCTTTTTAACATACTTGTTCCTATATGTTTTATACACATATAAATTGCTTTGTATTATTTTCTTGCATTGGCTTTGGTGCACACAAAATGCAAAACGTGTTCTAATTATATTTGCAACAGGAAACTACTCTTTTGTTGTATTTTTAAACAAAGATGACCTTTATAAATGTGAAACAGTGCTGTTTTGTGTGATTTTAAAAATGAATTGTAATTAATAAAATTACAAGTACAATTCATACTAATATTATAAATGCGATAGTGTGTCTGTCTGTCTGTCTATCACCTCTTGACTTAAACCACTGAACCGATTGAGATGAAATTTGGTATGTTCCGAGATCCAAGACCCCGAAAAGGACGCTACATTTTATCGCGATATAAAAACATTAAGTGGGTGAAATAGGGGATGAAAGTTTATATGGAAAATCCAAATCTTGCGGACGAAGTCGCGGGGAACCACTAGTAAATAATAAAAGTAAAACTAAATTAATATTGTGTCATTATTATAATACCTAGCCTACCAATAATTTTCTTTTTTCATATATGTGACCGTGCAGCATTTTTAACTCTACAAAAGGCTGTACCGATTTTTTAAATCTTTAAGGATTTAATTTAATTTAAGAATATCAAAAAGTTACTTACATAAAGGTAAGGGGGTTAAACGGGGGTCGAAGTAGGAACCTAAGTAAATAAAACTTCTGGATTCACCGCAATTAAAATATAGAGCAAAAAAATAACGCAAATGTCGTGTAAAATAATATTGATGGGATGCGGACAAAAACTTAATGAAAATCGATTGAGCTGCCTGCACATAGGTAAGTATATTATTAGTGAATCAAACAGGTTCTAAAATCAAAATATGAATACAAAGCACCTGCCCGACTATAAGTACCTAACATAACGATTGTTTGCTATATTGATCTATGAACTTCAGCCGAATCAAGTCGAAAGTGCTAACATTTCAAGGCATCATCCACACGTACGTTAGCAATATTAACTTAGGCAACGCGAGTTAAAGTTTTATTTACATAGGTAACAATTGCGTACCAATCCCCCCTTCGCGGTTCTCTTACGGAATACCGAGCCTGTCATAGTTGGAACTTAGTATCTCTCCACTACGGGCAGCCAGACGGGCTCGAACATACTCCACAAAAAAATAAACATAAAAAACATGCGGTTCCACATATTGATAGTGACAGTGGTGCTACACTTTTCGACAGCCGAACATTACAGGACGAAACGTAAGTATTTTTGATTATTGCAATTTTTACGAGATTTCAAGAATGTAAACAATAAGATGCCGGCCGTATCGATTTCATAATCGGGCTATTCGTTACGCAAATCGATTGTGGGTAGTTAGATCACAATGTTGTGGCGCTTAGTTCAACGCCCTCTTATCTTGATTTAATCACATTTTTATTGTTACGGCATTTAAGATTATGTTTACAGATAACAAAGCCATATAATAGTATTTCATTGCTCTCCTAAAAAAACATTGTAAACGTAGTGAACAATTTATCGCATACTAAATTGATTTTGCTGTTAAAAAAATATAGCAAATAACAAGACACAAGTGACATCTAAATTCCGAAAAAAGTTTGTTTTTTCTTATAAAATAAGTTCTAGAAACTACCAACTACTTTAAAGTGAAGCAAAGTTTGAGCTTCTAGCAACATACTTGGCTTTCACAGGACGCAGGCATAAAAAAACCCACTATTTTGGAATAAGTTGGTACGTTGCAATATAAAGTCAAACCCAGAAAAACTGGGAACAGGACATGCCGAGAAAATGATAAAGGTTTATTATTTTAATATCCCTCGCAAATGATGCTCTTCCTTTTACTTCAGGAACTGAAAATGTAGAGGGGTTCAAATAGCAATCGATTCTACATTTAACCAATATTAATCGATAGATACCAATGAATTGATGCATGAAATGTGTTTGATTGCGTGTTGCTCTAAATACCGGAGATGGCTGGATAAACTGTTTAGATTCGTGTCAATATCATGAGCGATAGTATGTATATCGATTTATCTCACTCGATTTCAACTAAGAATCTCGATAATCAAATAATGCAGTTATGGTAACGCATAGTTTGGAATTCCATTGTTTAGATGCATGTAACTGTCAGCCAGGGTTGTGAGACACGCTTTTGTAAAGATCATTGTTGTGGTTACCTAGTCATATAGTAGAAGGTAGATTTTTTAAATTAATTGTACGAGTATTAACAATGAGATCCAAAGGCTTAATACCTAAAGTTATTGTTCATTGAAATTAATCATTGTAAATCATGTTAGGTAGATAGAAACCTAAGTAGATTAATTTCGTCATAAAAATGACATTCTGTTTAAATGCCTACATTTTATCTTCTGTTTATGTTTGACAAAACTTCCATCCCCGACAGTAAAAGCTCAGTTCGGAAGGTGTCAATAATTTTACATAACAATAAAATTAAACTTTAATACTGACTAAGTGCAACGGTCAATGCCACGTCCTACATACAACTTGTCATACAAGTCAGTCGTTAATAATTTTTATGCGGTTACATTTGGACAAGTTTTTACCAACTGTTACAAAAACCAGCGATTTCTGAACCAGTACGAATGTGATCATGACATTGAAAAACTTTTTTTTCAGCGGACTTTGTAAAAACATGTTTGAAGAGTGATCCAGAGTTTGACGAGTGCTCGCGAAGTGCTGTGCAGCAATTATTCAATGCTCTTGGTCCTGGTATGTACTAAAATTAATACATTTTGTTTATTGTTATCATGCTCTGATTAATGTTCTATCTAATCTTACACTCATTCCAAGTTATTGTGAACACTTCTTGTGTTTTTTGCAAATTCTTGTGGCAACGAAGAGTGGTTAGCTGAAATAAATGTGTCATACTATTATGCTCGAGATACATGAGGCTAGTTTTTCAAGCCAGGATAGCAAAGTAGTGCCTCTGTTTACCTATAAAATAAGCTAGTCTATACTAGATTGCTATCCTGGCTTAAAAACTAGTCATACCTATGCATCTCGGCTCGAGCTTTACACTCAATGGAGCGATTTCCACGTCTTAAAGGGCAAACTCACGCAGGCATATCCGCGAACTTTAGCTAGTTAAATAGACTACTAGTCTATTCACGATTGGCAGCCCTACCCGTCCATAGACCAGTCAGCTAAAACCGGCACGGTTGCAGAGCGGTTGCACATTGCACAAGCCGATCATGCAACTTGTAACCTCTTTAATAGTTGTGTACTCCTGGTACAACTCCCCGTTTTGTGTTGGCGTTGCTGGCGATGTTTTGTTTTTGTTTGTGCATTTTTATTGTTTTAAATTTTAAATCGAATAAATCGTGTTTGAATGTTAAATTATTATAATTAAATATTTATTAAAACTGTTGTCAAGATGGCCAGCAATGATACTGGGCTGGTAGGTTTACAAGCCGCTGGGCTAGTCACATAGCCTCAATTGCGAAACATTTGTACATAACTTGCGGAAAGCGAAAGCGCTATTTCTTCACTACACTCATGCTAGCTCGTGTCCATGATTCCTTATAATAACATTCCTTTAAAGATAGATAAATAAACATGGAAGAGTGTCGCTAAACAGTGTAAGAAAACAAAAACGAAAAATCTCTGTTGTAATCGTAACATACTCGTACTATTAGAGACTCATTTATTCTGACTAGAGACAGGACTTAATTGTTAATGAGACGATAGCCGAATCATACCAAATTTTAATGATGATTTGTTTGTGTGCTTAAAATAATATTATGTTATTTAATATCATCTACGACTCTATCACAGTATCTATCCTAACAACTGATAAGTCCGCGTTTCTTATTTTTACTAATGAAGATCATTCTGTATTCCAGGTCTCCCACAAATTAATATGCCACCTTTGGATCCACTGAAAATCCCAAAAATCCGGATATTGCAAGGAGAAGGCCCCGTTAACGTTAACGCTGCGTTAGACGATGTCACCGTGACTGGATTCGGCAAAACCGATGTACTTCTCAGCCAGTGAGTAGATTTCTCTCTCAATTTATCGTCCCCTGGTACTTTACTCGACGATTTGATCGATTGAGTCGAGTAATTTTATCGTATCGAGTCGACCGGCCGGCCACGGGTGTATTTCACAATCGAATCTTAAGAAATAATAAGTAACGGCTGTCGATACTCGATTACTTTTTTAGGATTCCGTACCGGTACGGAAAAACAGAACCTTTACAGAGGATCGCTTCGTTGTCCGAGACTGTCTGTCTCTCAAATTCTCAACCCACTTTTTCTCAGGACCGTATTCAAGTCGAAATAGAGAGTTATCAAGGAAATATCAAACGTGCATACAGTTCTTGAAACTTGGGACAGAAAAAATCAAGCATCAGTTAACGCAATCTGAAGATGGGACTGTTTGTTTATGTCGTATATTTTGCATAGGTACTTTGCCTTTTTTGCAAGAGAATCAAAACCGGTAGGGTATTTTCATTGACGTACGCTATGATCATGAATTTTGACACGAAGCAAGTTCAATTAAGCACAAAGGAGAATGGGCAACAAATTTAATTTTTTTTTGGTGTACTTTCACCCTACAATCACCCTCAAGATGTTTTATATCTGTGGTGTAATTATTAATAGAATTAAATACATTTTTATTTTAGATATGTTAGCCTGTGATTTAGCGTATTATAACTAAGGTTTAGCTTTAAAAATAAGGAAATAAAATAAAATGAGTTGTAGACTTCATTAAAAATACATTTATTACTATGACAAAACATCGCCAATAATAATAATAATGATAACGTCATCAGAACTCAGTGCTATTATTGTACATTAATACATTTAATGTACAATAATAGCACTGAGTTCTGATGCCTGTAATAAAATATATATATAATAATAAAATATATACCGTTTTTAGGTTGTAACCGGTATGCTGACAACGTTTTGAAATACATATTAATGTATAATATAAAATGAGTTTGCACATTTACTTACATTTATTATCTCAGTATTTTACTTATTTGTATATTTTTTTCTAAATAAGCTGCAATGTTACGTTCATAGTAAAAGTTAGTCCTTAGTAATAATACTTTCATTTAATACCTATTTCCTTGTTGGCCGCTCATAGACCATTTTGCCCAATCGCCTTTAGGAAAAAATCCGAAAACCGCAATTAAAGAACTCCATACGGAACCCCTAGTGCACGAGTCAGACTCGCACTTGCCCGGTTTTTGTAAATAATACCTAATTATTATTTTTTATTTATTCTTCGAAATGAATATTAAGAAGTTCCCAAATGGGTATTTTTTATCGCGAGAATCACAGATTTTTTACTTAAATGCACGAGTGTTGTTTTATTAATTAAGAACAAGGCCACACGTGTCTCAAGAATTACACGATCTTTGCGGAATATTATGTCTGTAATTTTGCATACATTATTGTACTATGTACTGATTTGTACACGCACCTATTTATTTTAAAATAAATTGTGTACATTACAGAGTCGATGGCAAAACCTATAGTTTCTACACCAAAGTTCGAGTCCCGAAAATAAGGATTGAAGGCACATACGACCTCAAAGGGAAAATTCTTCTGATTCCCCTGGTTGGTCGTGGCAACTGTTGGTTTGAGCCGAGTAAGTATTTGATCAAGTAAATAAGTCTTTATTCTTAACCCTTTTTAGGGTTTCGTACTCAAAGGGTAAAACTTATAAATAAATAATTAAATTGACGTAAAAAGTTTCCAATAAAATTTCACTTTGGTTTTGGAAGTCCTACAAAGCATTGATTCAAAGATACTGTTAAATTATGTTCGTGATTGTTTGTAACTGACAGGGCAACATCTTGTTGTGTGTGACAAACAAGCAAGGGAAACTAGCTTTTTGCCCGACCGCAGAAGGAGGGTTATTGTATGTTTTTTTGAGAGTATGTATGTATAATTGTTTGGGACGCCCGCCCCCTACAGCCCAAACGGATAGACAGTTTTTGACATATGAGGTGTCCTTGAATTTGTCAAAATTGTGAGTGTGACATAGGCTATATACATTTTTTTAAATGGCGCCCGCAAATCGAAATAAAGGGGGGAGGGGGGACAGATTTTTTCCTTACCATAGCAATATGGGTACCAAATAAAAGCCAGTAAATGACCATTTCAAAAATATTATAATTCTTGCAGTCGGGTCTTTTGTTTTTAGGGTTCCGTACCCGAAGGGTGAAAACGGTACCCTATTACTAAGCCTCCACTGTCTGTCTGTCACTAGGCTGTATCTCATTACCCGTGATAGCGTATGTACATATATTTTTCATTTTTCAGCCAACATGACAATCGACATTGTGAGCGATGTAAAATTGTACGAAAAAGACAATTTCGTGTTTTTCAACGTGACCGGTGCGCACGTCAAGTATAACATCGGTGGTTTGAAACTACGAATGAACAATTTATTCGATGGGATTGACTCATTAGGTAAGTTTACCGAGCATTCGAAGTGACTGCCATCACACATAAAACGCGACTGAACTATACAAGATGTCCCGTAATTGAAAGATAATCAGTTGAGTAGTAGTAACACACATCAGGCAGGATTCAATCTCACTCAAATTATAACGCAAAGAGCTGCCATCTATTTTCTCAAGTAGACAACTTCAAAAGCAAGTCAGTTTGGAGCAAACTAACGCCATCTATCATGGAGTAGCCGAAGCAACATATTATAATTCTAAGCCCAGAGAGGGCTCTAGTTATCGAACAGCTTTCTTTGTTATATGCTTGCCTGGTACTAGTGATACGCAAATTGCAACGTTGAGACGCTACCGATCCCCTTTCGTCACTTCGGCACGCTACGCGACGTTGTTGCCAATTTTATTCATGAAGTTTTTGTTACAATAACGGTAAACGTAACGTAACTAATAACGTAAAATTATAACGTAGTAATACCTGACGTCGATATCTTTATTGTGACGACGCGACGCAAACAACGAATGAGTTTTAAATAATATTTATTTATTTGGTCCGTGTGATTGCCGCCCTGACTCGCTATTGATTGGTCTTATATTATGTTGTGTTGTTTGTGCCGTTTGTTCAAATCTAACAACTACATAATTGATACAGTCGTTGAAGTTGAACCCATGAAGTGCCAGATTTTTTTGGAGCGTGTTTTACTTTCTCACTCATCTGCATGATATTTCGAAGTATATGTGCGTGCATGGACGTTTCTTCTGGTATGTGGCAGAATCGGTACATGTGTCCTCAGTCATGTTCATGTTTACCATACTATGTTTGTTGAGTTTGTATTGACCGTTTAATATATTTTAGTCGCTGCACGTCATGTTTTGTTTTGTATCGTGAGCTTTAGCTGGTATTAATATACTTTGTATATTAGCGTATATTTATTTTTTTGTTCTGTAATGGTAACAGAATAGTTTTGGTTTCATTTTCCGGCAAACTAGTCTTCTACCTTAATTTCATCGATGTTGGAATGCTCTGTCGTGTCAACCATGTAACTGTGCTGAAGTCAGATTTTCGTTGCACTTTGCACTTTTGAATTGTGTCCAAAGGATTTTAGGGCCAACAATGCCTGCTGCTTGACTGACCAAGTTCTATTCCAAGTTTATCTTTGCACATTCGAGGCAAGGATTCCGTTTGAAAGATTGAAGTCCCAGTTTGACGCTAAAGTATATCCGTATAAATTATACTCTTATGTGTTGGCAAGATGGCCCTAAATGTATCATACATTTAGTGTCTCTATTTGTGCAAAGCGCAACAAATGGTCATTCAGATTCATTTTAAGCGGTTGTTTTTACAAAAAATACGATCGAAATTTTGATATTGTACTTTTGTACATACATACTACGATGTATTTATAGGTACAATGCGACTTATAAGCATCTTTCTAACTCCTAGGTAGTATTGTATTATATGGACAAATACAAATCTCTACTTATTTGTACTCAATTCTTACGCCCCTGCACAGAACCACAAAATAATTTTGTGGATGTATTTTTGTAACTACAAAATACTTGTGTTTCTTTTTCGTATTTTGTTTACTGCCACAATAATCTTAACTACGTAGGTAAATTTTAGTTCAATAAAGGGAGACCTATAAATGATCTTGCAAAAATCACTTTTCTAAATTTTCTAATATTTTTTTATTTTTATTTACAGAGGACAGCACGAACGCGTATTTGAATGCCAACTGGCGGCCTGTCTCAGAATCACTGCGACCAATACTCTCCAAAACAATCGAAGATATTCTATTAACATTCTTACAACAATTATTCCATAATTTACCAGCCAATTTCATGATTGGTGATGTTAAGTATTCCAGTAAAAAGGCAGACAAAAAATTATAATCGTACACTGTTTCTCTCCTAGATTAGGTATTTAATAAAGTTTAGCATAGACTATGTTTGTGTGTGACCTTTTATTAAACTAAGTGTCAGTGATTTTAGAATAATGTTATTACGTATAAAGTTTATGATAGAATAATATACGTAGTTTATATCATTAACGTTCAACTATGTTAAGTAACTTTTCTATAAATTACAACTTAATGAATGGACTGTCCAAAAAGATTTATATTAAAATGAAATAATTATCTACAAAGCCTTAACTATTTTCTGTATACAACAAACAAGAACAAATTAATGCATGTAGTTTCAATCTTCCCTTTGACATTGTCACGTAATAAACCCTAATTTTGACGTTTTTGTTTTATTATTAAATTGAACACACAAAATGTTTTAAAGATTTTATACTACTGTTTATGTGGCGAATGGCGATATTGATATAGGCACCTACTTATTTATACCAAATTAAGTTTTCTAGTAGTATCTTAGTGCTAGGTAAGCCGCGGAGAGGACAGACAGGATCAGTACTCATATGGCAAAACTACAAGCGTATTTTGTTGACTACGGAACGCTAAAAAAGGGACATAGCTGGCAAAAATATAAAATTCTTGAGCTAACGCCAACAAAACAGTAAAGTTAACGAAACGACCCACCTGTTACCTATTTTCAGACAGGTAGCACAAGGTCGACCTTATAATTCCATAATAATAAGTACACCAGAGGCCGTATATTTTTGTTGAAAAATATACTCTATTACAACTGCATAAGATGCCCCATTGTTAACCTAGACATGCTGTTGTCCGAATATTACCAGGAATGAATATGGTATGAATTCCTAACAATTCTTATGCACTGGTAAATATTTAAATATGTTACCCATTAGTGGTTAAAAACTGTAAATCAATAAATATCTGTTAGCTTGTTTCAATGAAATGACTAAAACAAACTAATCCATTTATCTTTTTTTGAACTTTTGAAATGAAAGAGTTTTCAATTCCTGAAATATTTTACGATGTTTATCAAATCACATAATATTTTTACAATCATTTTTCATTGCAAGTATCTCATATTTGCCATAAAATACAAAACTTCTTAAAAAGTAATTGTTTTTAATTACTTACTTGCCAAATAGGGCGTCCAGGCATTTTTAAAAGTTAAGAATTTCCAAAAATCACTTCACAATATTGCACCAAATGCACACGTTTCACCAGTCAGCCACTAGATGGCTCTGTCACGAAAGGTGGGAACAAAATAGCCGATATTCGGAACTATAACGTGTTTTATACGGGAGCCGACGAGCCAGCGGTATACAGACCGCGATAACGGACACGACGCAGAAACTTGCAAACGATCGACAGAAATATCCCCTTACGAATCCAGATTCCAGTTATTAAGTCAAAACCAGGCGTTTAAACAATAAATAAGCACATTTTGCACTAACAAATACTGATTTATCCTTGCGATATCAAAATGACAATAATTCAGCACTAATATTATTATATTTTTGCTATAGTATAAAATTATTATTATTATTGCAAGGGTAGTTATCCTTTTTATTTTTCATGCAACAAGATTAAAAACAGAGTTTTACGCCACTTATTAACATAATGCCTAAGATTACAATTGAAACCTACTAAAATAAGCAACTGTTTGTCTGAGTTTGTTTTGCATAAAATAGTATTATTGTATAATTTAATGGTCCATGAATCTACAGACCGTCGTCACTCTAATACAGTAAAAAAAAACAAAGCTGTAGTACACTGGATCAGCGACATTACGCTGAACATGAGTCAAAACTCAGATCTGATGGACTTATTTTTAGCAAAGAAGTGCCAGATTCCCTAATAAACTGGAACGAGGTTGAGAAATATCTGCGTGCGTTGAATTTTTCAATCACTTTTAGTTCGTTTAAAGTATTTATGAAAGCATTTTCACAAAAACTATACAACTAAATTATTTTATTTTGAAAGCTATCCCTACTACTGGGGTCATAACTTTTCTTAGATGAGTAGTATTATCAGTATTATGCTATCTCACTTAAAGATACAATAAATTATACATGTTCAAAAAAAGAAGGCAAGTCCGAGCAAAGACGAGACGAGTGACAAGACTTTTAACCAGTAACTTTTTCTGAACAATTTTTCAACAGTAGTTTTCGCAAGTAAAGGAATTATATTATTTATTTTCACCACTCTGTCTCCTTTAGACGCAACATACATAGCCGGCCGCGACTGGGTATGGTAACCCAAGGATATTTTTGTTTTCATATAAGGTATCGCTTAGTTATCTGCTTTGATGCACGTTTTTTGCTCCTAGAATAGCAACTAATGCAAGGTTAATACAAACATATCATTATGCCTTTCCTTTTTGATATACATGTTTGATTTCCAAATGCCTAACACGTTTTTACTTGTACGTCGATAAAAAAATAGCAATAACAAAAATACATTTGTGAATGTGACATTGACTGGACATTGATCATATTATTTTGCATGTCGTCATCATCTACTTATTACGTCAAAATGCACAGAATTGCATTCCACCACTGCTTTTTTCTGTAATCCTTGTAGAACAAGTTCCTGGTAGAGAAGACGTTGTCACATTTTGTAGCTTGCAAAATAAATGACGAGTGAGGCGGAATTTGTTATTTGCAGTTATTTCTATAATTTCAAATTTATTTTTTAAATTTCCTAACGTATTCAGTAATTTATCCTATATAAGAACTTTTGAAAGTCAAAATCTATTCTGCATTTGACGCTATTAATATTTGAATCATCTGTGCTATTTATGTACAAAAATTTGGAAAGCTGTTTAAGAAAATTTAACACTGCCAAGGCCTACCTACCTACTCGTTTAATTGAATTCAATTGTTATTAAAGCATTATTTAAGTTTTTTTGTAGCTGAGGGCAACGCATTTCTGCCCTTTTTCTGCCATTAATCTATACGCATGATACACGCACAAAACAAAACAGATAAAGTTCGCACCGGTTACTGGCCCTGCTGATGAGCATTGACCCAAAGAAGGGTGCTCAAAGGGGATAGGGCCCCTTTCGTGTCGCTCACAAAAGGAACGAACACTGGGCTTGCATAAAAGCGAGGAGGTTGAGCTGCATACATGCACTTTGCACCGAATGCGCGTGACGTAGCCCACTGCATTGTTTGCCGCTGCAGTTTTCGTGTTTACAATATGTACGATGTTTTACAAGCGACATGCGCGCGGCACGCCAATCGTGATTGTGCGTTTGTGATAATGTAACTAAAAAAGTTATATAGTACGCTTCATAAATATATCATTTATTTACTGGATTCAATGCATATCTTCTTTAACTTCTTTAACTAGGTAAGTACTTACAGGTTGTTAACCTGTAAGTACTTACCTAGTTAAAGAAGAAGATATTTTTGGACATTTCTGTTTTTAGAAGATTTCTTCAGTCAGAACAGTCGCTTCAGGTACCTATTATTCATAGACTCAGATATTTCAACAGACTAAGTCTAATGCTGACGATTCCCCATGTCATTTTGAAAATCGCCAGTACACTCGTTTTCCTGAAGCTTGAAGGACTTTTTATTGAGTACATTATCCGGTAAATTTAGAAAGGCAAAGATCTTGAAAAGAAACCTTCTCCAATTTTAAATTAGGAGAATAAATCTCAGCAAAAGAGAGAGATAGAAAGAGAGGGAGAATCTGCATCTAAAAAGCTTCCAGAAAAATTACACCAAACGGGGTTGCAAGATGTTACGAAAATATATTTTTATATAATAATAAATAAATTGTTACAACAATCACACAATTAACATTTGCCTCAAACTAAGCGTGGTGAGCTTGTGCTATGGTGGCTAGGATAACGGATAGATAGAACAGACATACTTATAAGCGTTTATAAACAACCCGCAACCACTGGTTTTGTAGTCCGGAGTGCGAACCACTACACCAAGAAGGTCGTCACCGTCAATGGTTTTTGAATTCACATGAGAATTTTCATAAAACTTAGGTTCTGTCAGTGATAAGAGGGACGATGACACTGATACTCTCCCAGTAGTGATATAATGTGTGGGTCGCATACAATTTGGATGGACATTAACGTAACAGAAACGTATAGTAAGTGTTGCTCAAAAATATTTTAGGCAGCTTATTCAATCTTGCCCACGTTTCACGTATATACCTGCCCACTGCCTTGTGATACGACAGCAGAAATAAAACCTCTTTGTGCACCAGAAAGTTCTTTTAGTCAATAAACTAAAATAGGTCGTACTTCGTAGCGGTTCAAGGCAACGCGTGGATACGGGAATAGTCTGTGAGTAAACTTCTTAAAATAACGTCGCCCTACACTTGTTGTGAAAAAGCTGGCTTGTCTGTCCATTTGTCCATCGTCACTTGACTATCACGAGTCGAGTTTAAAGTTTTGGGTTATTATCAGTTTCTCATACAATACAAGTCGTTTATCAATTGATTTTCGTATTATTTTGAGTTATTGCTTTATTTCAGTACCTGGATTGAGCGACCGAGCTTTGCTCGTTTACTAGTACTTATTGTAATACTAGTGGTTCCCCTGACTTCGCCCGCAAGAGTTGGATTTTTCATACTTCATCCCCCATTTCACCCCCTTAATGTTTTTATATCGCAACGAAATGTAGCCTATATCCTTTCTAGGGTCTAGAACTGTCTCTATACCAAATTTTATATCAATCAGTTCATTGGTTTAAGCGTCAAGAGGTAACAGACAGACAGACAGACACACTTTTGCATTTATAATAGTATTAGTCTATATAGTAATAGTATTAGTAGTATTAGTCACACAATACAAAAGAAATGCCTACGAAAATTGAAAAAACACGCGATTTCCCAAACATAAGACTAACTTAACACAACTTTAACTTCTAACTTCTTTTAACTTCTGACACGCCAAAGTTCACGTCACACGCGTCGTGCGTATTGTTTTTACATTTTATAAAACGTTTGTTTTGTTGTTATTCATTTGTACTTGTGTTTGAAATATTAACATTTTTAACCGACTTCAAAAAAGATAATCAATTCGACTGTATGTTTTTTTTATTTTTTTTGTGGCTATGTTACCGCATATCTCAGTCAGTTACGGACCGATTTGAAAAAAAAATATGTTTACCTAGAGGCTATACCTTCTAGTTGGTCCCATTTTGGCCCAGTCGAGATCTGATGATGGGAACTTGGTGTAATCGAGGGAAACCCTCAAATTTTGAAGGCACGTATAGTGTTTTCGTACTAGTATCTTAATGTGGACATGTTGTTACGTCTGATAGTCATTATGTGGAGCTGAGCTAATGGTGGAACTCCTTAAAAATTAGGAGTTTGGTAATTAAAACACCGGATATTTTGTCAGGTACTGTATAGGATGCTAACAAAACAAAGTCAAAGGCGCAGCTCCCTCCTTTTTCCCTCCCCCCCCTCCTCCCCTTCCCTTTCAACTAAAAATAGAAAAATAAAATTTATTAAAAAAAAAAAACGACTTCAAAACTGACTACAGTGCTGATTAAAACTTAAAATTTTATAAACAAATTTAAACTAAAAAGTACAAAATAATATTTAAATTACCTAACTGTTCTACGAAATTATACAAGAAACCTATTTCCAATTTATTAACTGTTATTTTTTGGAGTCGGTGCCAGTAATTCTAATTCTAATATTTTTTTGCAAGTAAGGACAGGATCAAACTATCTCTTGGATGCTTAGAGTAGATAGAATATCTAGCTTGGTTGGCACCGACTCCAAAAAATAACAGATAATAAATTGGAAATAGGTTTCTTATATAATTTCGTAGAACAGTTAGGTAATTTAAATATTATTTTGTACTTTTTAGTTTAAATTTGTTTATAAAATTTTTAGAACAAGTACAGGCAGATCGACTCCCGGTACCACTTTGTACCGTTTGGAGTCGAAACACTGGGTTCGTGGGGTCCCAACGCTATCTCTTTTTTCAAAGAGATTTCCAAGAGGCTAGTTGACATCAGTGGTGACCTAAGAGCTGGCAGCTACCTTGCTCAGCTGGCAGTATAAGCATCGCTATCCAGCGCGGTAATGCTGCCAGCATCCTAGGAACCTTACCACAAGGACCCTTTTTATAATTTTTGTTTTTGTGTTGTATTAAGTAATTTATCTAAATTTTTATTAATAAGTTGTATATATAGTTAATTACGCTTTAATAAATTATATATTAAATTTTAAGTTATAATTAGCCCTGTAGTCAGTTTTGAAGACGGTTTTTGTTTTTTTTAATTGATTCCCTGCTTTGTAAATTAGCATTAAATCATACAAAAGCACGCCAATAAAGTGATATTTATATTTCATCTGTCTCACTTAGCCGTTTCTGAGATCACAAATACATACCTATATATAAATAAATATACAAGAATAGCTTGTTTTAATGTATAAGATTTAACAAAAGAAACATTAAATACGAAAAACAAAAACTTTAAACTAGTTATATATCTAATATTTACAAAAAAAACCCTTAAGTGACTCACCCTTCACCAAGTTACAAGTGCCAACAAGACTAGCAATTTTTTATTAGTTTATAATATATTTTTTAACACTCATACTGTTTTTCTTATTTATATAAGTTTAAATAAGAAACCAAAAATTCGCACACAGGTAGGATTTGAACCTACGACCTTTGGTCAACCGGGCCAACGCCCTTACCAACTGAGCTACTGTGCAGTTCATCCAACCGTGTGAAATTCCTCTGCAATGACGTAAGACAAAAGGGACCAGGAATTTTACACGATTGTATGAACTGCACATTAGCTCAGTTGGTAAGAGCGTTGGTTCGGTTAGCCAAAGATCGAAGGTTCAAATCCTACCTGTGTGCGAATTTTTGGTTTCTTATTTAAACTAGCAATTTTTATTACTATGTTACTTTACTATTACTGTAAGTACTCCTAGATGCAACAAATTGAAATAATGGTATTATGCGCACCTAACTGTAAAGCAGTACTGTTGTTTTAAGTTTTGATACGCTTCGGAGCAAATCTAGTTTACGGAAGTTAACGTATACACTGTAAACCAATTTCATTATGATTTATTCTGACATTCCATTGAATTTAATTATGCATTAGTTAGAGGTACGAGTAGGTATGTTTTAATTACTTAAAGGTTTAATAACGGAAAGTTGCAACTGTACTTTTCGACTTATTTATTAATTACTAGCCGTTGCCCGCGACTTCGTACACGTGGACTCGATGATACAAAATATTTTATACTCCCGTCGCCATCCAGCTATCATGTTCTCTTAGTCTACCATGTCGTAAGGAGAAGAGAGGAATGAAAAATCAAGGTCAATTTTTTGAAAGGTTACTATCACCTCGCCATCCTCCTCTGGTAAGAAAATTTCGCATGGCAGAGATACCGACTCTAAAACTAAATTTTGTCGTATGTTTTTCTTAGTAAAAGTGTAAAGGTTTTTTTTTACTTTTCAGTTTACATTATTGAAGGCAGTTTTATCCGTTTGTAAAAAAAATATAGGTAACTTTAGTTTTAGTGTTCAGAAAAAAATTAGACTCAAACCTACCGCAATAGATGAATGCGGTTTAGCATTTATTTTTTGTGTCCCTAGCCTACTCAAAGGTCGGTTTGTAAGTTACTACTATCTCGTACAGTTATTACCTATTATTATTAGGAGCCTGTCGTGTCCCACTGCAGGGCAAAGGCCTCTCTACCCTTTCTCCTAAAAGTGCCAATTGAACAATGTTTTCTACGGCGCTCTATTCATTTCTCTTATAGTTGAGCTGAGCTGCTAGGTTTCTATATCAGTTGCTCAATACTTTCAATTTGCTCATCACGCTGAAAAACATTTCTTAAGGCGCTGCTTTTATATCTCTCTTAGTTTAAATGTACTGCTAAGGTTCCATGTCAGGTACTCCGATCTTCAAAATAAGTTATAGCCTAGTATTTGCCCAGACTCAATAGCTACACAATAAAAAAAGTTTTATTTAAATCTGTTCAGTAGTTCCGGAGATTAGCGTGTACAAACAGACAAAAAGACATACAGACAAAAAAAAATAAGTTGTAGATTCCTATTCTGTTACTATTTTTACATCACCCTCAATTAGTTTTTGGTAAAAATACTCAATGTACAGACGCATCCGTTTTACAGTTTTATTATATGTATAGATATATATAGATGGAGAATAGAATCCTATTCACTCAATAATTTTAAATAGGGAAGTTAAAATTACTTAGTATAATAATCATAAATAACATGAATATAATTTACATTAGTAATATATCGCACCTTCAGAATTATTGAGACCTAATCCAAAATTTTAAGATTTCGACTTTTATACATAGAATGACTTAAAACGAACACGGCTATCGACTTTCAATAAAATATAATAGGCATTTTTTCGCGTAAACTGAGCTACGCGTATATTTCGGTCTCTTTCACGCCGCCCCTACCCCCGCGTGTGTTCGGTTTTAGAGCGACGTTAGCAGTGTTGGGTCGCAAGTGTTTCGAGCAGGTCGTTGCGTGTTTGTAAATATGGAGACCTAATCCGAATTTTGTCGGAACAATACTAAACAAAGGTATTAAAGTGTATTTTTTTTTCCAATAAAGAAAAGACCTATTGTGTATCGAGTCTATTTTAATACAAAAAGTATAGAATAAACTTTGACGTATTTGTATTTCAGTCACTCTCATACGGCAAAAATAGCACAAATTGGAGACCCAAGGGCTATTTGGTCTGTGTTGTATTATAAGTAATGTTTATAATAAATTTTATTTATTAATTAGTCTCCCTTGTACTAAATACGAATGCAATAGCACCGACCGTTTTAGAAATGAGTCTAACATGATTCTAAATGTTTTGTGGTTTTGATGACTTGTTACATAATTCACATACAAAGTTTACATTTTTATTGTATGAACAAATATTAATTCAGAATCGTTTTACTTAAAACATTTTTAGAATAACACATTAAATAAATACTATTTCACTGTTAAGAAAGTACCGATGAATTTTTTTTTAAACCCGATGTTTCAAATTTTTTGTGAAGTAAGTAATTCACACTGTTACTTACAGAATTAAATAATTAAGATTGTTATCTTAATACATATTAATTAATACTTTATTATGATGTTTTAAAGCACGCCTAGAAAAAAACTAGGTACACAAATAATATCAAATAGTCCTACTAATAGAAAATTCTCCGAGATCCATTCTGCGCATGAACGAGGCGAGTTATGATATTCATTATTTTTTTAAGTTTTTGTTTATCTGCGGTTTGATAAAGGTACCGCTACGGTCGCAAATGTCGCAGTTATTGTCGGACGAATTCACCTACAAACGCATGAAATCAGATCAAACAAACAAAATCTTGAAGAAAACCAGCGACTTAGTACGAAAACACGGAGACAATTTAAGTTTAGATGTTCAACAATTAGTACCTACGTGTGCAAAACCACCGAAATTGTATAGGTTGCTAAAAACTCATAAGTCATACATACATACATCGCTACGTCCCATTGTTAGTCAAATTGATGGCCCAACCTACCAATTTGCTCAGCATTTAGCCAGAAAACTAAAGCTACGGGAAGGAACAACGGCATATTTGAAGGATTCCTACTATTTCATTAGCGAAATTAAGAACTTGCAATTAGCAGATGATAAAACTATGGTTAGTTTTGATGTTCAGACCCTATTAACAAGTTTACCAGTACAGGACTGCATTAAAATCAACAAAAGGAAGCTGGTTCAACTGGACATGCCAATAGAATATGCAGAAGTATTGTAACATTGCCGTACATTGCTGTAGGATAATGAGTTCTATCTGCAAACCGATGGTGTAGCAATGGGCCCTCCGTTATCCCCAGTTGTTGCTGATATATTCATGAAGGATTTTGAGTATCGAGCTCTGAGCACATCACCTGCATCACCAAGTTTTATAAGCGGTACGTAGATGATACTTTTACTATTTTACCCACCATTAAGTAGTTTTTGCTTTTGTTAATTATCTAAGTTCAATATATCCAAAAATCTAATTTACTATGGAAATTGAGGCAGATAGTAAACTAGCTTTCTTAGATATTTTACTAACTAGGAATTCGGATCATACCCTTAGCCACACAGTCTTTAGAAAAGCCAGCCACTCATACTGATATATATCTCAATGGTGCGTCTCACCATCATCCTTCACAGTTAGCTACAGTGGGCAAAACTTTGTTTCAGTGAGCGAGGGGCATATGTGACTACTGACACCTGGTTGCTAAGCTTCGGCTTGTAAAGAAGGTACTACAGGACAACCAGCTTCCAGTACCACGTCGATGCAGACCCCGTGCCAAGCCTACGACAGTTGAACGCCAACCTGCAGTACTACTTACCATACATGAAGGGAATCACTAACAAAATTGGGAATATCTTGAAGCGTGCTTCAAGCAAAACTTACTTCTAGCCACAAAAGAAGATTAACCAATTCCGACCACCTGTCAATTGCAACATAACACGAAATCTGCAATGTGTAAACATGCCTTAGACAAACCCAACCACTTCATTCGTTTTGACCAACCTAAAATACTTGCAAAAGAACGGCGTTTTATTCCTCAAATGCTACGTGAAGCCATTGAAATTAGAAAACATCCAAATTTCAATAGAGAAGATGGTTGGAAAGTTATTCTAGCAAAAACCCAAGCAACACCTTGCACTGCAAGATCTCAAGACACGATTAGCTCTTTCTGCGTACAAGGGAACGTAAATTAATATTTATGAGAGACGTATGTTCAATATTTCAAAACTATGACTTACTCAAGACTTACTTATGACCAGGAATGCTGTAATGTGTTCGAAACGTCAGGTTTTCAATAAAATGTAAATAAACCGCGAAGTAATCCGTAAAATTGTGTATTGATGAGTTCTACTATTCGCAAACATGACTTTTTGGCTAAAATCGGTCTTCAAAGACATCGTGGTAGAAAATTCTTAACAATTTTGCTATTGCTCATTTAAAGGTATAAGATAAGTAAAAAAACTTGGTGATATCATAACAAAAACATAATTCCTAGTAGAATAACTATGTAGAATTTTATAATTCCAGATTTTAATTAGTAGCAGCTGAGAAGTTTAAATTATCAAAGTTTAACTTTTTTTTGCCTATATATTTTTTAGTGCTTAGATACAATGTTACACTTTGATTTTGTCTAAAGTTTGTTGTCCAATAAATATTTTGATTAAAGTAATACTATAGTCTTAAGTATATAGATTTTCATTTACAGTAAATAAAAAATTAGATATAAAAATTTTCCCTTTATGGTAAGAAATTCAGGATTATAGAGACTAGACTAGAAATGAAACGAATTTTTTAACAAATGTTCAGAAATAGAAAGACCTAAGCAAAAAAAGGTCTTTTTAAAAATATATGGAATTAGACAAACAAAGACCTAAATTGCTACTGTTAAAATAAAAAGACTATAATTATTTATTTATACGAGGGTCAAACTGAAAGTTCTTAGAAAATCAAAAACTGATTACATTAGCCAGTTATTAGTTTTATTATATCTTTTCAAAATATTGTCCATTGACGTCAATACACCGCTGCATGCGATGGAACCACTGGGAAAAGCACTTTGCCCACTCGTCCTTAGGGGTCTCTTCAATGGCATCGCGATACGCAGCCACCGCTTCTTCAGCATTCATAAACCGCTTTCCTTTAAGTTTTTCTTTAATTTTTGGAAATAAATAAAAATCACAAGGCGCGAGGTCGGGGCTATACGGCGGGTGACCCAGTAATTCAACGTTTGATGTCGCCAAATAGTCGATCGTTCGCTTGGCGGTGTGCGACGAGGCGTTGTCGTGGTGAAGGAGGATCCTACTGCGAGGTCGTTTCTCTCGAACTTTTTCCAAGACAAGTGGCAAACAATTGGTAGTGTACCATTCTGCAGAAACTGTTTTTTGATCCTCTAACACAATTGTTGCGAAATGACCTATCCTTCCAAAGAACGAGGCCACCATTTTTTTCCCGCACTTCGATCTCTCTTCACTTTAGTTGGCAACTCCTCGAAAGGAAACACCCACTGAGCAGATTGTCTTTTGGTTTCAGGATCATAACAGTAAATCCAGCTTTCGTCACCTGTTAGTATGTCGAACACAGCATTTGAGTCACCTCCGTTAAATCTTTCAATCATTTTACGGCACCAATCCACACGATGGAGTTTTTGAGCCTTAGTCAAATTATGAGGTATCCACCGGGCGCAAAGCTTCCTGACCGCTAAATGTTCGTGGAGGATTTTGTGCACTTGACTCATACCGATGCCTAAGCTTGTCCGAATCTGCTGATAGGTCACTCTTTTGTCAGTCTCTATCATACGCCGCACAACACAGATGTTATTTTCAGTCGTCGCCGTAGAAGACCGTCCCTCACGTACATCATCAGTGAGATTAGTGCGACCACGTTTAAACTCATTAAACCAGTTGTAAACAGTCGCACGAGATGGGGCTTCATCGTGAAAGGCCAATCGTAGTCTATCATAACTTTCTTGTTGACTTAAATGACATCGAAAGTCATAAAAAATCATTGCACGAAAATTTTCTCGTGTTAAATTCATTTTGACGTGACACAGACAATTTTCAATTTGCCGCCAAGTCGTAAAACAAATGACAAATGAATGAAATATATACTCAGTAATATTGGCAAAGAGTTCTATTTTCAAATTTTAGAATATTTTTTTTATTATATTGTTTATAAGTGGCCAGTTCTAAGAACTTTCAGTTTGACCCTCGTACATTACTTTTGTTTATTTTACTTTGTAATGTGTAGAGAAATGATTATACATATAACTGTCAATATTTATTATTTTGTTAACAATATCTAATTATTATCAATTTCCGTTAAAAAGTCGTGATCTACGAATCTTTATTTGCTGTTTTCCTAAAACTATAATTTTTGCATTAGGTCTCAGTAATTCTAAAGGTGCGATATATACAACATATAAATAAAAATAAAGATAAATTGTTTAATACAATAGAAAAACAAAAACTTGTTCCTTGGCGGATGGGTCGGGCTCTTGTGTGGGACGCGACCTGTGTCGACACACTTGCAGCCTCTCATCTGCCCGGGACGAGCCCTGGTGCTGGTTTGGCTGCTACAAATGCCGAAAACTTTAAAAAGAACAAGTACAGGCAGATCGACTTCCGGTACCACTTTGTACCGTTTGGAGTCGAAACACTGGGTTCATGGGGTCCCAACGCTATCTCTTTTTTCAAAGAGATTTCTAAGAGGCTAGTTGATATCAGTGGTGACCTAAGAGCTGGCAGCTACCTTGCTCAGCGTATAAGCATCGCTATCCAGCAATAATTTATTCACTCAATAGTTTATTCATAATTCATAATTAACTATATATACAAATTATTAATAAAAATTAAGATAAATTACTTAATACAACACAAAAACAAAAATTATAAAAAGGGTCCTTGTGGTAAGGTTCCTAGGATGCTGGCAGCATTACCGCGCTGGATTGTATGAAATTTTTGAATCTAGAAAAGTCTTAAAAAACAGTGTCAGCGTCACCTTCTAGTGTTCCATCGTCTAAATACCATACATTAAATTTTGAGAATAAATTTTGAATGAATGGGTTAATAGCCAATTAATTCACTCAATTATATTTTAGTTTTTAGGGTTTCGTGTTTACCTTAAGTTAAAAACGGGACCCTATTATTAATAGAATTCACTGTCCGTGTGCCTATCACTGGCTGTATCTCATGATCATGAACCGTGATAGCTAAACAGTTAAAATTTTTTAAGACGATATGTAGGTATTTCTGTTTCCGATAATATAACAACTAATACAAAAACAAATAAAATACATTTTAGCTCGATATTAATGACGGCACGGCAAAAGGTAGACGCTTAAAGTATTCACAGAATATTTAGTTGTATATTCATTTTTGTAATGAATAAAAATAAAATTAAGGGCCATGCATCAAACATGTTTTTTTGGCGTGCCGTTTTTTCTGTTTGAATCACGCAAAACCATACGAAACTAAACAAAATTCTTAATTCAAGTAATAAAATCAAACAACAACGGATCTCTAAAATTGTACGTTTTTATAGAGGTAGATTATTTTGCATTTGAGTAAAAAAAACGAGTTATTATGCCATTGTAGTTTCCGAATAATATTAAAATCTACTACATTAATAAAGCAGTGCAGTTAAATTTGAGTTAGAGACTAAAAACATACAAGATACGTTTAAAAATCAAGCCTTTCAACTTTTCAAGCATTGGCATCTCAAACAATTGGGCGGCCGACAATGGAACGTTCGGAACGTAGGCGTCCGCTGATGGAGAATCTGGAGCAGGCAGTTACGATCGCCAAGTACTAGGCTGACAGAAGTAGTAAGGTAGTCAAGATACAATCTTACATGTCGAGATCTGCCATCTATCGGCGAGAAGTTGAACTAGTTGAAAATTAAATGCTTTTTAAAGCACATTATTTTTTCGTTTGTTGTGCCATCTGTCGGGGAGTAGAATAGACACGAATTGTTTAAGGAAAAACTAGATTGCGCTGGTGCTGTTAGTTCTTTCATATTCCTGTAAAAAATATGAGATATTGCCTGTCCTGAAATGTATAGGTAATTGATTGGGTAATTGTATATTCCAAATAATGGATGATTTTTTCTTAAATATAATGTGTCGTTTCTGTTGTTTTAATACCTTTAATGGCAGGTAAAATAAAACACGCAACGACTTTCTTGTCAATTTCAATGGAGTGGTTTGCCATTGCCATCAAGGACATATCCTTCTATGCCATTGCTTTCTTTGAAAAAGACTGACTTAGTTTTTATAGAAACTCAGTGGTAAAGGCGGGTATCGAAATCACTATCTCGGATGAGAAGTGAAGTTTTATTCGCTCGGCTATAGCGCCTTTTACATACAGGGTACTTCCCACTGACCCAAATTCATGAAACGTAAGACAACAGCACAAGTAAAAAGGCCGAAAGTAGTTTGGTACATCGTATACGGAACCCCCAGTGCGGGATTCCGACCCGCACTCGTTCATTTTATCAGTATGAAATGAAGTAATATGATTATTTGCAAGTTGATTTAACTCAAATTAGAATATCTTAAAAGAGATTAAAGTTCCGTGCCGTGGTACTTCACGGACATCTTGAACCTTGCCGTCGGACAGCAAAAACGCCGTTGGGAACTCAAAATAATGAACTGATTTTTACATTATGTTTAAGAACATATAACTTTGTACTCTGGTAAAGTGTGTTTTTGAACTCATAGGGCAGGTAAAATAAAACGAAAGTTATTTAAAATGTTTTTACTATGAAGTTGAAGTAATTTATAATGATTATTTACAAGTTGATTAAATTACTAATTAATTGCAAATTATTTATTCAAAATACATATGTAGGATAGGAAGTATTTTAAAACAAACAGGTTTAAAAAAAGTAACGTGTTTTCAGTTTCGTTTCTTTGAAATTGTGTCGTTCAAGAAATAAAATATTTAAGTAAATTAAATCTTAAGAAGCTATTTATACACAAATCTTTGGTAATATTTGGCACATAACGAGCTAATGTTAAATTATTTATACAATATTATTGCACTTGTTTGAATGAAAGTATAACTTTCAGAATTATAAACACCTAGCTATCTATAGCATGTACGTAGTTACATAGATAGTTAAAAATATTCTAACATTTATCCTTAAATAATACAGGTTTCTAAATGAAACTTATTGCTTGAAACACGTAGTTCGGAATGTACATACATTAAAATGATTAATGTAAATTTTGACCACAAAAAATGCAACTCATGCAAGTATCTAACTCTCGTGTTAACAAATAATATCTACTTATTGCATATGGACAAAGTGAGTTTGGATTTTGTTTGCTGGTCAAAATTTTTCATCGTACCACAAATCTATGTCTAGAGATATCTTCTAATTTAAAATATATTTACACCGAAAAATTTGATACCAATAACGAATTCGTGGGGTAACTTAACTAATTAACTACATTTACAATTAAATATCAATTAAAAATACCACAAATATAAAGCTCAGTTGACTGACGATTTACGGTTTCTGAAGTATTTTAACGGCGGTTCAAGTATCCAAAGAGCATAGCTAACGGAATTTTATGATAGATCCCCGTTAAAGTGCTTAAAAACCGAGCAGGCAATACACGCAGAGTTTCATATCATATTGGCCTATTGCAGTCCACTGCTGGACATAGGCCTCTCGAAGACGGCGCCAACTTTCACGGTCCTCCGCTTCTCGCATCCAGCCACCACCGGCCACCTTCCTCAGGTCGTCGGTCCACCTAGCAGGCAGGGCGTCTATCGCAGAGTTTAATGATACTTATTCTAATTCATCGTAGCTGTCGTTGAAGCTTTGATCCATGACGTCGCTATCAAAACTAGTTGTGGTGGTTTTAGTGACTGGCGCTTCTTTCTGTGCCAAAAGCCGGTCGCATTCGTTCAGCCGGCCATGCAGAACTTCGTACACCCTCGTCATGGAGGCCACCTTCTCCTTGCACGAAGGGTCAGTCTCGATCGCGAACAACCGCGAGTCCAACAACTTGATAGCAGCAACGATGTAGTTCCGTAACGTTTTCGTTTTATGTTCGCTGCTGATTCGCTCCAAAAACGCACATACTTGTCTCTCCCCGCAAAGAAGAACGTCAACATCGTAAGCCAATGGAGAGTGCTGCCTATGGAGGTATGCTATCAGGCGTTTAGCGTAGCGTCTGTATGTGCGGTACGCTTTACGCTTTCGTGCGCCTAGAGTTCTGCCCATTGTCATGGATTTCTTCATGTCGTCTATGACGGCCTTGTAGCCGGCGTCGATTTTGGTGTCAAAGATGTCTCGTAAACGGGTCTCTACTGGCTGGAGCTCGTATGGGGCAGGAGATGGAGGTAATGAGGGGGAGGATGGAGGCGGGGATGGTGGGAGAGGGTTGCGTGTGTTTTCTTCTTCGCTGGACTCGCTAGATGCTCGTCGTTCTACAGGACTTGCTTCAGGGACTGTGTAGGGTCGAGGTCTCGTTCTGGTTCTTTGGACGCGTGCAGGTCTTGGTGCTGTTCTTGCATTGTAAGCTGTCAGGACATTGGCATCCTGTTCAGTGAGAGGTCTGGCGCGTTGAGTGGCTGCTAGAGGTATGATTCTAATTTTGACAAGCGCATAGCTTTGGTGTATTTTTGCTCTGATGCGAGGGTCTTCGTAGTCGGTTCCCCAGAGGTCTCTGATGGCGGATTCTTTGAGGTAGCGAACTTGGCAGAGTTCGCCGTTGAAGAATCGCTTTCTCTGTTGCTCGTTGAGGGCGTCTCGCTCTGCGCCGGTCAGACCGTGGATCTTGGTGAGGTGGTCGGGCAGCTTGCCGTAGGTGAATCGTGCGCAATTTTCGATAGGGCACGGGATGTTAGCGTGGTTCTGCTTCTTCGTGCGCACGGCTGGCGCTGGAGGCCGTGCAGCCATATTGGATTGTTATCTGAAAAGAGGAAAATTATAACGTTAAAATTATTATTTAAAGCCACCGTCATTTCGTGGGGGAAAATCTTATATGTTTTACAAGCATATAACATATAGAAAAGATTAAAGCACATGAGGCATTGGCGAAACAAATTTCTCTTGGGGAGCAAACATTACGTTCGGCGGACGCCACAAAAGAAGTAGAAGCAGAAATTTTATCTGAAGACATACTGAACAAAACTGAGCGATTCCTAATTTCCCATCCAAATGTTTTGGCAGGCTAGTTAATTTATTTAGAGGGTGTTTATCGACACAGGGAGCTGTCCGAGTATAATAATTGTGTTGACGGAGCCCGCCGGCTGTTTGCGGAGTGCCGGCCCTCTGTCCTCAGTCTAATTTATTGAAAACAACGCCGCGGACAAGTCTTGTCGTCTCCTTGTTTTGGCTTAGCAGGGAGAACAGCCAGCTCAAAGAGTTCAGACGTTGTGGAATCACAAGACCTAAGTAGTGATTATGATTTTAGAGCTGTAGTGGTATCACTCCTACTTCCCTTCCATTATCTTATTCATATCAAATTTATGTAATAAAAGATAAAAAACTAATACATCATTATTTTGTATATTTATTACATACATTTGACAAACCGTGGACAAACTGGCGTCTCGGTGGCGCAGTTGCTAGTGGGTTGCCTCTCATGCGGGAGGTACCAGTTCGATCCCATGAGTTATAGTATGTACCAATGAGTTTTTCTGACTTATGTACATGCTCTTACGGTGACAGAAAACATTGTGAGGAAACCTGCACATTCAGGCGACTGAATGCGTAACCATGATCCAAACTGGTCAGGTTCTCCTGTTAACAGGGTCACGGAGATAACCCGATCTGCTAAATCCTGGATCATGGTCCAAAGCGGACCCTGGGCCCGCGTGCGAATACACAACCGGGATTACGCTGGGATGATGTTGATGATAATTTGTCAAACTGTTGTAATTTAGATCTTAATGCTTTAGTCTCAATGTTACTTCCCCATCAATGTCTTAATTAATTAATATGGTTTACACTATCATCGCGTCGGCTACATTAAAATTTACCTAGTCCTAATAGTCATAATCTAATGATCTCAATGAGCTCCCAAAGCCGATATCATAGCTCAATATGTATAAATCGTGAAATCAAGACGACACAAAACTGAAATCTCCTTGAACCGCCTTTTTAAAGCTTTGTTAAGCGATCCTGCACGAAATTGAGAAAATGAACGTATTTCTAAATCACTTGTACGATGAGCTGAATTAGTTAAATACATTAAAACAACTTATTTACGTTAGCCTAATCATTGCACAAGGTCCTGGTCTTGTTGAAATTTGAAACAAATTCTAAAGAAAAAAAATCCTCTAATCTAAGAGGATTTTTTTTCGAAAACTTGCTGATTTTTACGCATGAAACAATAATTTGTACATAAAAATGATTGTATTGGTATTCCGCAGGTCCCCATCTTTTTAATAAACACGAATAAAATATAAATAAGAAAATGTGAACCATTTTTCAGTTTTTAATATAAATGTCTGATGGATTTGCGCGTTGCGCAGAATAAAACGATTGTTCTAATTAAATCATCAAGTCTCAAACTTTAAAGCAAATGGATCTTATTACTAATATTAATAAGTTCGATTCTGTTTGAAGATCGTTTAGACTTACTTCGCGCTGCACCCCCTTAATATAATAACCAATGTGGGAACCGAACCTCGGCATCACATCGAAGAATCAACGTCACAAATTACTTGATTAATAAATATACAGTCAAGAAGTGGTCTATGATCCCATTAAAATTATGTAGCTGATTAAAAGCTCATAAGAAAAAAAATTTTCTTTCAAAAACTATAATTTATCAACCAACTCTACATAGCCGGCTTTCGCAAGTTAATGTGGTAAAATTACCCCTGTGTGTTATTTTTGGGCTGTGCTTGGGTTTTAGACTTTAATAGTAATTACGGGTATGAACCTATTTCGGGGGTTAAGAAGGTAACTTGGCTGAACACGTTTAGGTGGTTTATCATCTAAGACCGTGGTTGCTTCAAAGAAAACATGACAATGTTGGTATCTACCAACATGTTTTACCTACTTAACGCTCAACACAACATTGCTGAATACCATTGGATTGGATTTCCAAGAATCCAATGTTTTTAATTTCAGGCTGGAAGGGGCCAGTTCTAATGTTGAACTCTAGTCTCTACCTTTTTAAAGAATACTTTTAATGTTGTATGCGCATACTTTTTAACCCCTTGAGGACCATAAGACTTCAAGTTCAAGTTTATTGAAAGCCGATTTTCAATTGTCAAATGAAATAACCGTCATAAAATAAAACATGGCTGATTTTAAACCACAATGAAAGTCAAAATAATCAAAGAAATATTTATCACTTAGGTACTATAGGATATCAGAAATACAGAAAAAATCAGTACAAACAAATGCAATGCAATTTTTATGTATGGTAGCATAAAATGCCACCCTACCTTGTTTACAAAATACCTTGGTATGGTGGTCATAAAAATAAAACATTAGTGGTAGATCACAAAAACCTAAAAACATTTTTTTTACATGTTAGGGTTCGGTATTATTATGTTATTAAGAAATACTTACTTATTACGACCGCCGGCGGTCGCATAACGATTGATATTCTATTGTGTCTGGAAACTTGATCTCTGAATGGTAATCGAACCAATATATTGAATATTGGTCCGATTTAAAAAGTATGCGAACCCATTGACAGGAGGCATCTTTATAAAAGCTGAATATACAAAACATATTATCTAGAAAAAGCGATATTACAATAACAATATGGCGCCGAATAACAAGACTTCTTAAACTTGATTGGAGCAAATATTGTTTTAGCAAATTAGCTTGAATCGCCGCGAGTGCCCTCTGTAATAAATAATCCCAATTGAACGGTTCCCTCCGGGAGTCGAACCGGCGATATCCCATTGTTTGATGCTCGTCAATTAATAATTTTGATTAGTTCGCCTTCGTACGGTTTTTGCTAAGAATTTATATTACGTCTCTGAAAACGAAGTTATAAAATATTCGCTGTTTATTTGACATTTCAATGATTCTTAGTCGATTTATCGAACTTGTTTTTTTTTTAGTATAATCCCTTATTTTTCGTCTGTATTCTATTCATAATAATAAAGTCATATTCTGTCAGTCAAATTATTTCAGGACCGTGTCACATAATGAAATAAGAAACACAAAACACCCAAAAAGAATCCTAAATAATAATAAATCAATATTGCAATTTCAAATTACGAGTAAGTATAACAATGTACAATTACACCATATAAAGTACATTACAAGATAATTATTGAAAAAACATAAGAATACAATTAATTTAAAGTAAAATTAGAAAAAATAGTTACATTTTAGTAAGTAATCTAATATTTAAAGCAAAGAGTAAAACAAAAATCCTCGACCAGAGCAAAAATCATTGGCCGCATCGTCTCCTACCATCATATGAGATCGCAGTCAAATGACTGCCTATAAATAAAAAAAAACATTCTCTATGTAGTCACTATTATAAATGTCTGTCTATACTACGCACAAAAGTATTTTATTAGACTGTATACGATGTAAGCAAATGTAGTTGGAGTAGAAACACTAAGTACGGCCGCGGCCGCACGAAAGACTAAAAAGTTAAGCGCCTCTATTCCCTACGTAATAAAAGCTATTCTCGTAGTTTAAATGTATACCATGACGTGCCTTCCTTTACGAGTATTATAACGAAATATTCTCCACCGAACAATTATCTCAAACCGCGTATAATTAGCCCACCTCACTTTGTCGTTCCTTGATTGACACACCGCGCAAATATCATCTAACTTTCAAAGTACCCTCTTTTGGGCGAGAGAGTTGAATAAATAACTAATTTGCATCTTTAATAACCAGTATCGCCGGATTCAATTGTGGCTGACTTGAATTATTAATTCTCGCGCTTAGCTTATTACCCTCGGAGGCTATACTCTGCCCTCTGAGTGAGGAACGCGGTTTTGCGGTATATTTGACTGAGTTTCTTCCGCTACTTCTCAGCACTGGCACACAATTTGTCCCGAAGCAGTAGTTGAGTTCTATCTTGGGACGTGTATAAGCCCCTTGTGAATTTTATGGTTGTTTTTACCCAAAATAAGCCGATGTTGGCCTGAACGAGAGTTGGGGCACTTAGGTCAAATTTTTCACTTAATAGAGATATATTTTTTCGCAGTCTTAATCAAAAAGTGGTCTCAGTAAACGTTTTAATAAACCTATTTAACGAGACTCCACATGAAACAACTTATAATTCAACTAATTAAACAAGTTATGTACCTCACATAACTTTAAAAAGTTCTTTCAAGAATGTACTGTTCTTCTGTCGTCATTGATATTTGTACCTAATGACTTTCTAGCACTTAGGATCTGTCTACAGATAGACAGAGAAATTTAAGGGTTAGTTGTCTACGGAACCCTAAAAAGGAACATGGTCGCGAGACGCAGACCGCATGCAGTAAGCCGCATTGCTCCGTAGGGCGTTGTCCGTATTTTTGGCTACAACCCTGCTACAACCATCTTGTCTTTTCGTCCTTTCGAACCTGAATGTCCATAATATAACGCGGCAAAAAAAAATGTGTCATTATAAATTAGGCAATAACGGACGAATTCACTTCATCCGAGGGCATAAATTAAAAATTTTTGATTATTTCATCGACTTTTTAGTTTTTTTATTGCATCTTCAATGAAATGGACACCAGGTTTCCATTGAAGTTTTATTACGAATCATCGTTACCTTGTTTTGTTTATTATTTTTTGAACTTACTGGCTGAATAGAGAGACAAGGAAGGCAGGATTTGAAAGTTCGGACTTTGTCGCACAGAGTAGGAACTCGGGTTGTAATTAAGAATTCAGAACAGATATTTTTTAATTAGCTATAAATTAATGTTGAGGTTTCTTTAAATTTACTTTACAAAAGAAACTGGAGAATAATTGAGCGAAAGAAATCAAACTTTTTAATGTTGCAGCTTTATAAAAAAATCATGGTTTCATTAAAATTTCCTTTTTGTTAGTAAGTGTGTACGCAAATACGAGTATACCTATTTTAAGTAGGTCGTACGACTTACGTTTTGAATTTTGATTGATAAAAAAAATAGTAAGCATTTTTAACAAACATAAAAATACCGAACCCTTACATGTGACAAAAAATGTTTTTAGGTTATTTTGATCTCTACTAATGTTGCTTTTTATGAGCACCCTGCTAAGGTATTTTGTAAACAAGGTGGTGGTTTTACGCTAGGCACCATATAAATAAAAATTGCATTGCATTTAGATTTTATGTGTGTGTAGTGTAATGTAATGTGCCCGTAATGTCTTTTGTACTATTTTTTTCTGTATTTCTGATGTCCTGTAGTACCTAAGTGATAAATATTTATTTCTTTGATTATTTTAATTGCCATTGTGGTTTAAAATCAGCCATGTTTTATTTTAAGACGGCTATTTCATTTAAAAATTTAAAAACGTCTTAATTAAAAATAATAATTTAAAATTCCTCGAATAAAACTAAACCATTACCTCGAAGGTGTCAGTCAACCGGCTAGGGCGGGCGGCACCACCCCGCCGTGCATCGTAAACAGATAAACAAGGGTGCGTAAACAACTGCAGGGTGCAGGGGTGCGATCACGTGGGCTAAATGTGCTGCTTCCGTTTTGTTACATTGTGGAAATGAAAAATTTTACTTAAACGTATACAATTCTTCAGTTCAATTTTGAGTATACTGAGGACTGCTTACCAAGCAATTTTAAAAAACGACATGTTTAAGCTGTTTTACTAGTAAGATACTATTACGTTCAACTTCTTAAATTATGTATGTAGGTAATGTTAAAGGTTTTAAAAATTAAGTGAATCCGGAAATAAGATGACGGCGCGCGTTTCCTTACGATAGATGTTCTTTTTATTATTTACCTGTCTGTCAAGACCCTTTTTCTCAGGCACGCGTATACGTATCACATTAAAATTATCATAAAGTACTTATGTCCGCGGTTTCTTAAAGCTGTAAAAAGTCAAACTTCTTAATTAACGCAATCCCAAGATATGGCCTTATTTTATAATATTTTACAGAGTAATCAAAACTTTAAGTTACTACCTAGAATCATATTTGGTAAGAAAGAAGGTCTTTCAGTAGCTTTTTAATATTTTAACACTTACAGTGTTCTTTCTTATCTATATAAGTTTAAATAAGAAACCAAAAATTCGCACACAAAGCCAAAGGACGTGGGTTCAAACCCTACCCGTGTGCGAATTTTTGGTTTCTTATTTAAACTTACATAAAGGTACAAACAACAACAAAAAAAATGTCAAAAATCCGTAAACCGCAGAATTGTAGCTACATCGTATAAAAAAACATTCAAATGCACAATTTTGTAGGAAACTCTCAGTGTGCGAGTCCGACTCTCCCTTGGCCCATTTTTAATAAATAAAGTAAAATAAACAATGAATGGAAGTGGGCTTTTGAATATATTTTTTTAAATTCATTTCTGATTAAAAGTTTTGCTACACGACGTATGCTTTTAAAGCACGTTCTTGTATTCTATACTCGAGTTACTCATAGAGCACCCCCAAAAAAGCTCGTACTTTTATTTACATCTATAAGTGTGCACTTGTGATTTTACTTAGAAATACGTATGTACATCAAGTTTTTAAACTTCAGCTTTATGAAACTGATGAACCTACCTAATTTAATGATACTAAGGATGATCAATAAGAAAACCTTCTTTGTAAGAACTTAAGACACAACTAGATCTGTCATTAGTTACAATTCACTTTAACTTACTCAAACTTAACCTAAAAAACTTTTTTACCTTAGTCAGACTGACAATCTGACATTGTAAGTAATTACATTAAAAATATATTATTAATTACATTTAAAAAAAATTAAGTATAATTATGGAATACTATAAGCTAATGTGTGCTATAGTTAAAATTAATACAACATTATGAACTCATTTTCAATGAGGTTCATGGCTGCGCTTATTTTTAATTGTAAATCTAAACAAATTAATAAAATTTTATGGCCAGTGATTATATTTCTGGATAATTACGCACCACTCGTATATTAAAGAAAAAATATTAGTTTAGTTTCTTTACAACAATAAACGTTAATAGGTTTTAAAATACTTTGATTGAGTATATCACATGCTAGGTAATATCTAAATTGTCTATTATGTCATTTTACGGTTAAATATAGGGTATCTATTTGTTAGTAGCACTATATATTAAATTGCGTGAAAATGTTTTTTTTTTTAATTATTATAAAAGTATTTTAACTCATTACTCTAATCCATACACAATAAATCACCATTATCAAATACCAACATTGAACAAAAAAATCACCAAACACCTAACTTACCTGAGACAAACTTCGGCAAAGTCCGAAACAAAGTTGCTTGTTGTTTACGAGGATAAACACGTTGTTGTTATTTATTCCTAGAGTCACTTTGGACCGCGACAGCACGTCCGACCCCCAACGCGGTCGCCGCTCGACTGCCGTTACGTCACCTTATCCTGGATTTCTCGTCTCGCCACATTCCCATGCATTTTCTCGCCAGTTTTCCTTGCCCTACAACCCCTCCCGCGCTTTTAACAAAATCAGATGACATTGAAGAATGCTAGGGAATATGAAGGGTTTTGTTAAACTGGGCAGTTATGATCGGCATTCCGTAGTCGATCGGAAAACTTCGTAGCAATGGCTCCGCCCTTCGTAGCTCCGTAGCGCACAATCGTAACGGAATTTTAATTGTGATTAGAAATTCGATTGTGTAGCTTACCTGGTACCTGTATTATAATACGATTATATTAAAATTAAAGCACATGTGCAGTGTCAAAGCTTGAGTGACAAATTAAGACGGAGAAAAGAAGGCTTTCGTAATTCGTATCTTTTTTCATTCAACATCTGAACAAGAGTTTTGCATTTGTCCACATCACGTCAAGAACCATAAGTAATTTGAACTTTGGAAGACATTCTGACTTAGGCATTCCATATCAAAATTAGAATCGCTTCGATACAAAACAAAGATTTTTTAAAGAAATAAAAAATACAAAAACGAAATAATACAAAAAGAGGTGATAACAAGCAATGAATATCAGGTTTATTTAATAAAAGAAAAGAAAAACAAAGACATGCATGAAATAAAAATAAATAAACTTAAAACCTACTTAATCAAAATTAAACCCGTGTCCTTTAGGCAAGGAGGCGAGGATGCTGGCTGCGTTACCGCGTTGGATGGCTATACTTATCCTTTGAGCGAGGAACGAGCCAGCTTTACTATTTGCCAAAACAGAATTTAATTTAGGTGCAATTTTTCCAAAAAGTAATTTAGCGGATGGTCCCCACGGTCCAAAAGTTTCGACGCCAAACGGCGCAAACACATAATCACTTGCAAGTGATGCATACTTGCGACGTTTGGCGTTTTCAGCTAACTCCGCCGCCGCTCCAGCTTTTAAGGCTGACTCCCTGAGATGACATGGGGCCAAAGTATCGACGGAAGTTGCGTCCCAAACTAAGGCCCGACCCCTCTCCCAGGGAATGAGCGTAAGGCCATCGGGTCTCTTGCTATCATCACGGACCAAACCACGTGGTTCCAACGTGGAAGGAACATTGATGCTGGCAAGAGCTCTCCTGATGGCGTCATAGAGAGTAGCGTGGCGGACGAGACGCCCAGCACTTTGCTGGCAACAAAGACAGTGGAGACCATATTTGTCGACCTCCTTGCCACAAGGGCACGTAAAAACTTCACAAATAGGGGTACCAAGGCGCAGACCCACACACACCCGGAATGACTCACTATCAAAAAGGGTGCCCAGATTTTTTGATGGTAAAGCATGAAGCCAGTGGCCTGAATCTTTGCAGGAAACTGCCAAGAGCCTAGCACGATAACAATCACTGACAGAATTTTAAAGTAAAGAATTAAAGGTCTCTCTCGCAAGAGGGACATCCCAGAGTTTTTGTTGATGACGTTCCTTTGGGATGTCTGCACTAGGACAGAGACCTTGCCAAAACTCCTCCGCCTCTCTCACCTCAAAGAGCTGGCGAGAATGTTTTAAAATTCTTCCAGCTAAAACGGAAGTGCTGTGGAGAGAGGAGAGAAAGGCGGGAAGGGCAACACTAGAAATTTGACGAATTCCGACGCCACCGAAACGAATAGGAAGCGAAGCCTGAACCCAAGAATCATTGTCAAAATGCAAATTTAGATTTTTTTCCAAACAATTTCTAAGGGCGGTATCAAACATTTTTAAGTAATCCGTTTTTTTCCAGATTGGACTAGCACGAAGGTAATAAGTAAATTTAGGCAAAAAAGACAAGATTTTAGGTTGTATAAGTAATGTGAGAATTTAGATGTTCCAATCTGGGGGCTAAAAGGGTGAAATCATTCATTTTTTTGTCAAGAAATGGTTCGATGCCGGTATCCAGAAGAGTGGCACCTAGAAGGCAAAGCGACTCAGAATTTAGAATTTTAATGTTTGGAGCAAGGGAGTTAAATTTATCAATGATATCCTGACGGGAACCAGAGGGAACATGGTGAGAAAAAAAGAGGTGATTGATGTAAAATCTTACTTCATAAATGTTGTTGTTACTTTTATGGTGTGCAATAAAGAGTTATCTATCTATCTAATATAATATACCCAATAGCCTGCATTCCAAAAATACTACTAGACTTACAACTTTTGTAACGCATAGTTCGTAATCGCATATTAGGTTTAGGTACGACTTGTGTTGTCCAAATAAGCAAAATGAGTTAATGCTTCGAATCTAAATGGCCTCGGTCATAATAAGCCCGATGAGCTGCTTAATACGGAGTCAAAACTGGGTTGTAAAATTTTAGCTACACGGAAGATAAGGAACGTCCCTTCTTAAAAAATAAAAATAAATTATCTAACCAAATACATAAAAAAAGGAAAACTGACTTAATGACTGACATATTATATAGCCCAAACACCGAGCACATAACCTATAGAGCCAAAATGTCGTTAATTTTGTTTTAAAAAAAATCCGTCAAAATCCTATGGCACAGAATGCCTCCGTTTTTCTTCAACACATTTTGTCAAACAAACAAAGAAATAAGTGTTTCTTTACATATTTAAAAATAAAGGTGATGTTTAAATTTACGATCAAAACGGAAATATCCATATTTCATGATATTGATTAATAAATACACGCTTAACTTGACACTGCTTGGTACTGATACGAAATATCAGTACCAAGCACTGATAAGTATCGGAGAAAATCTTCCGTACTTCGCCTCTATAGGTTCCGTGCTCGATGAGCCCATACTACTGGGATTGCTCCAAAAATTTGAAAAACATAGTTTAGGTGAAGACAAAGACAGGGTTTTCTGGAAATTCAGTTCATAAGAGGGTTTTAAGTGTGTGAAAACTCCGTCAGCTTTGAAACTAAATCGATAAAAATTGTATTTAGCTATGAGAAATTAAAAATAACGTGTTTCAGGTTTTGTTAAGTTGAGGTGTCGTTAAACTCGTCAAAATACTGATAGTAGGCAAATTAAATGTAATAGTGGGGTTGTTTTTTTACTTACCATTTCAATATGAATATGAAATGAAAGCTAGTAAAAAGAGCATTTCAAAAATATTTTTTTTATAGTCGGGCTTTTTGTTTTTCTATAGATTTAATCTAAGATTATCAGATATGGCGAGGGTTGAATGGACTAGATAGTTTTTAACATTTTTTTCTATTTAGAGTTAGTAAATTAAATTTAACGTTTTTATAGTGTCATATAATGAAAATTTAAGATTATTATTGCAAAGTAAAGTCTGAGCTTAATTGCTTTTCGACTTTTAATACTAGGAGAAGCAGGCTGCCATAAATTAGTAAGCTTTTATTCCGTCAATGCAAAGTACTATCCTCATAAGGGCAATAAAAAAGTTATCAGCTCTCGCCACGCCCATCTAATAGGCGTGGCCTTTCAGGACACGCCCACCGCCTCTAACTTGAGTTAAATATTCTCACGTCCTTTTCAGACAATGTCCTTTGTGATATAATGCTACTATTTCTGGAATACCAGCGACTGGTAGCGCGAGTCTGAAATGTGTAGGAACTTGCTCGTTGGCCGGGTTAAACGATATGGCGATTCGCATATTGATCGGCAGAACTTTCTAGACGATTGATTAAATACGGAGGTGTATGGAGTTCGTGTTTAATCAGGTACCTACGACGATTGCATTTTGAAATTAGCAGGACGACAGGTAAATCGTCTGACTAATGAAATCAAGCAAAAGAGCAAATTTCTCAAGTTATGTTAAAAATCATTTCAACCAGAAGAGCAAAAATTTATACAGTGCGTCTGGTCACCGATGTCAGAGCATTCAAGAGGTGTTAGATGAGTTCCTATAATAGAGACATTTTTCTCTAAGTATATGAACCTCAAAAACAGATCAAAGAATATCACCTTTCCATACAAATCTACAGAGCTGACTAATTGGTATTGGAAAGTGAAAAAATAATTTGTGATTTCAATTTTGATCCTGTTTATGAAAGTGGTTGCTATTTTGCTTCTTAGTCGCCACATAAAGGCTCGGACAACGGTGACCGAACTCACTGTATAATTTGGCTAGGGTGACATTTTTATCGTATAATAATAATGTCATCCTAGCCGAATTTTGACTACAGCGGCCTATCTCAACCGAGATTAGCTAGCGCGGGAGATATTATAGTGCACAAGTGTATGTGCAATACACAGGTGCACTCCCTGTTCCTTTACTCTCATAATTCATTGAGACGGCAGGCCGACATGACCGTAAAAAGATCAGGCGCAGGTAGTACATTTTTGTTAATCATCATCATACGAAAGTTAGGAGCTAGGTTTATCGTCGGTGGAGTTAATCGCTACTCCTTTGTTTGCTTGCATTTTATAAATCCCTTCTTCGACATGTTGTTATATAATTTTGGTTAAAAGACACATTAAACACAGTACAAGCAATCACACTTTATCGAAAAGGTAGCAGTTATTTCGATTCGTATTTGCCAATTCCAATATGTACTGATCCAGATCAAGCCGATTAGCTAACACTGTCCTCGGTTCCAATGTGCCCTGAGCTGTGTGCTGTCTTTCTGTGCTAAACAAACAGACTACAATAATTTGGAAACGTAAAACAAAATTATGCGTTTTAATAAGAATTTTTGCATGTTTTTGCGAGTTTTCGTCCAACTTTAGTCGTCCTCTAATGACATCTCTACTGAATAGTCTATGGATTGTTAAATTTCCTTAGCAACTGACAGCTGCTTAATTTAACCTTTCTAAATTATGTAAGTCTGTCGTTTTTAGTTTGTTTAGTGTAGAAAGATATAGACAGAACTTAAAATTAGTCTTAGACATTCTTGTCGTCTTGGACATTCGAATCGAGCCGACTTACCAGATTTCGTTTAGGCTTTTTAAAAATATTTTGTTTTAATAAAATGCCGTAACACGAGTTAATTTAAACTAAAAGTTTAGTAAATTTAAAAAACATTTACTAAAAACTGGGAACAACATGTATAAATAGTCTGACGTGCTGGCCGGGGCTGGTGTCATACCAGAACCACAACCTTCTGGGTGAGCTAGCTTTACCGTCGACTCTGTCTACGCCACGTCTGGCTTGAAGAGTCAAGGGCAAACCCATTTCAAATAAAAAAATAATACATTATTTTATATATTTAAGCACAAACCAAGACAGAAAAAAGTATAACTTCTTTTTAAACCCACGTTGTTTTTCTCTTCATTTTTTTTTTAAATCCCACGTCTTAAGATGCAGCCTGTTTTCGTCGTGAGTATGAGGCAGTCATTAATCAGCCAATAATATGCAGCTCCCCGTTAAAAACACCGCTTCTGTGCAGGATCAAAATATGACGCGAAACATTAGCGTGGATAAACCGATCAAGTATGTACCTAGCCCTGTATTAATTTCCATTTAAATAAATCAATTTAGACAACATCACATACATTGCTGACGACCGTCTTGGTGTAGTGGTTCGCGCCACGGACTTCTAAACCAGGCGGTTGCGGGTTCGAATCCCACAAGGGGCAAATGTTTGTGTGATGAGCACGAGCATTTGTACCTAAGTCATGGATGTTTATAAATGTATATAAGTATGTCTATCCGTTATTCTAGTCACCGTAGCACAAGCTCAAGCTTAGTTTTGGGCTAGGTAATTGGTGTGTTTGTTGAAACTGTTTATTATAATAATTTATTGCTCCTGCTCCGATCACAAAGTAAGTAGCTAAAGCACTAGTCTTATGGAAATCAGAAACAATGGTCGTCGTACCACAACTCCCGGACTCGAGACAATATAGAAAATATAGATTTCTATATTGACCCGACTGGGGATCGAACCCGGGACCTCAGGGATAGCGATACTTTGAAAACCGGTGAGCACAGAATAAGTACTAGTCGGTGAGCAAGCAAGTCGAGGAGCTCCATTTTATCACAATAAGGGTTTATACCAACTTTAAAAAAAACTTTTTTGATAGAGTCAAAACCTTATTTATTGAGAAATATAAGAAAATTTCGCTGGGCCTGTTTCATTTCTGTACAATTTTACAAACCCTTAGTTTTGCGTATAACAGTGATCATATAAGATACATTAAATATAACAAAAAATCTGGTATTCGGTAGCTCGCCAACTACATTGTTGACAGTTGGCGGCTAGTGTCATATCCACCATATTCTTTCGTAAAAATCTTGACATAATGATGATAAAAATATGATGTCTCGCTCCCCCTCGGATATCCGGTGGATATTGTGCTATCCGCCACAATAGCTGATGAATTGTGGGGACTACTTGATTGATAAGCGGCGGATCTACTCGAAAACATAAAAACAAACAAGTGTTTAGTACGACCATCCGTTTAGAACTACTTCCACCTTGTTACAAGAACCTTAGTACGTGTGAACCAGGACTAAGTCTTAGCAGACAAATTAGAAATAAATGACACATTCATGACATTACCGAATAGAGAAACACTTTTCTGATTGGTTGGCTAATATTTAGTCCTGGGTTAAACCTGGTATTAAGTTTTTGTACTATTGTCACTTATGTTTAGTTTATAACATTTTAATGTGACATATGGGTAGGTACCGATGGAACTTTATTTACTACATCCACTGTAACACATGTCTGTAAAAAGGGCCAAGTGCGAGTCGGACTCACACACATAGGGTTCCGTACTATTATCTATACAACATAAGATACTATATTATAATTTATTACCTTTTAAACTGCTAAACACATCTCGTTTGTTATATGGAAGTCCCATTCAAATATTAATGATAACTTCTTTTAGTATTTGTAAAAATGTCAACTGTTCAGCTATCACAGTTCATAAGCTGGTGACATATCACAGCCTGGTGACAGACAGCCAGGTGGACAGTGGAGTCTTAGTAATGAGGTCCTGATGTTACTCTTTGGGTACGGAACCCTAAAAATATATAAAGTACCTACCTACCTGCCAATGGTAATAATCCAATTAATGACAAGAGGAAAAATAATAATAAATATTGAATTTGTAAGCAGTCTCCTTAGAGTTGCCAGATTGTCTGTCTTCTTGTCTCAATGCGCTAGTAGAAGGGCCCGAAAAATAAGGAGAAATGACCATAAGGGCCAATATTAATTGTTATAATTGACGTTGGTATTCCTAAATTGAAAAAAATATTTTTGACTTGACATGAGTCCAAGAGGTAAATAATAATCCTAAATCCAGAGTCCCGTAATTTCAAAAATACACTCACTGTCCAATTCCTTAAAATAATTTTAATTTGCCTAGATTTCAGTTTTTCAATCTATATTCACTATCATCGACACAAATAACATTAGATAAGTATCACCATTATTTTTGCAACAAAAACTTTTTCTGTCAGCTTGCGCGGATCCACGCGGCGTAAATCATAGGGTGCGCATAATAATGTAATAAAATAGGGCCCGATACTTTGTTTATTGTTTTGATGAGTCGGCGGAATATCCCCCTGGATGCAGGCGTTAGATCCCGAGATTCCTTTGCCCGCATACGGGCCTGGAAAACTTCGATTTTTCGGTGTTTGCATAGAACCAATGCAAGAACTAGAACTTTGAAGTGTTCAGGTCTGATTACAAGTAAAATACTTAGAAAATTTGCAGAACTTTCAGAAGAACTGGCTTATGCTGAGCGAGGTCCTCTTGAATTGAACGAACAGCACAAACACACAGTCACCGCGGTGTGTGGCTGGCGTTAAGTTTTATGTAATTGATGTTTTTGTATAGATTTTGTAGTACATCTTAGACTTACTTATACTACATACATACCTTATTGAATGTGTACGTAATGTCTTTTGTGTTTGTGATGTATGTCCCCACACCTACAATTATAACGGTCATCCTAATGAAGTGTTTGAAAGAATAGCTTTTTTAGATCACATTTATTTTTGAGACTTCCGAAAAAATAATTTTGATCCGTAAAAAAACTATCCTTTAAATCTCGAAATCAAGCATTAGATTTTTATTCTTCTGCACTTGTTTGTGTACGAGTAGGTACTTTCCACATCACGTATTTTTACCAACTCGAATTTAATTCGCGCAAATTGCGAACTATCGTCTACAATTCGTCGGAACCGTTTTGTTTGGTCGCAACTGCGATTAAGTTGGTGAATTTTTAATACACAGATCGTCGTAGAACAACAGGCGTTCGTTTTTCGCGTCGTTTTTCCGAATTCCACTTGATTGTCATCTGAATAATGCATGGTCGTTCGCTAGCGATTTTTCAATTACATCACAATGTTATGTGAACAGCAGTTCTCATTCAAAAACGTTTGTAAATAAAACTCCTTGAATGCGTTTCGTCGATGCAAATTGCTGCGCCTCGTTTATATTTAAAGACTTGTTATGGTGAATGGCGCACAAAATCGGCAATGAAGTTCTAAACTACTTTTGGCTCTTTTTAAATGGATTTTTCGGTTAATTATGTCAAAGTCAAACATCATTTGTTCAAATTAGGAGAGATACCAAAATTAGGTAGTGATACCAAAAGTTAAGCAACCCACGGCGCGGTCGTGATTGGGTGACCATTCCGACCATTTAAGTGACGTCCATGACAAGCATCTCCGTGCTTCGGAAGGCACGTTAAGCAGTTGGTCCCGGCTAATATCTGTGGTATTAGTCGTTAAGCCTAGTCAGAGGCCCTAGGGCGGCTTGATAACTTCTGACAGTAAGGTTTGTCACTTGCCTTACATACACCCCTCCACCAATCCGCACTGAGCCCGCGTGGTGAAGTATGGCTCGTTCCTCCTCATAGTTGAGGTGAGGCCTTTTCCCAGCAGTGGGATCTAATAGGCTGACTTATAGGAGAGAAAATAACACTATGAACGTCAATAATAAAGTAGTGCCAGAACATGTCTCCTTATTTTTCGGGCCCGGGACAAGACACAGACAATCTGGCAAGTGCTGTGAAAAAGGCCTAACTAACTCAGTCACCACTAGTTGTCACAAATAAAGGTCTAAAAGCACATCAGTTTGGTGCAGGCTGGACTGACCATACATTCTCAACATCCAAGATAGTTTTGAATTTTATAATACACCTTTGACATGTGATTTTATTACAAGGTAGTTCGATAACATTATTACCTACATATCTACCTAGTTATGTAGGTATAAGTAGTATTTAATAAAATTTCTTGAAGAATGAATTAATTTGTTTAGCCAATCTGAAGTTTGGAATGACAAGTTTGTTTTATTGTGTCATATTTTTTTGCGTACGTATCATGATATTGTCAAATTTATAGGTATGTGTACACACCATAGTGCGGATGTAATTTCTTTAAACAATTATCTTAGGTATTCTCGGGGACTTTAGTTTGTAAATGGTACAAATGGCTCTTTTCTGTAAAATAAAGATGATATCGATTCCCGCAGCAGAACCCCACAAGAGAAGACCATATAAGACATAATACTGTTAAAGTAATTAAAATACACAAGCCTTGCTTGCTGTTTCAACGTTCAGTCAGATGTCTTATTTTCCTAACCGTAAAGGCAGCTGAAGAAAGTCTCCCAGAACTCGGTATTACAAAGGTCCATTTGCGCCAATCCAGATTAGCTAATCGGGACTTGTTTAAGGTCTATTATCTGAGTTGGAAGCCCACTTACGCAAGTCTGGATTAGCTAATCCGGAAGGCCCAGTTGCGCCAGGTCGGATTATCTAATCCGGACTTGTTTAAGGCCTATTATCTGAGTTGGAAGCCCACTTACGCAAGTCTGGATTTGCTAATCCGGAAGGCCCAGTTGCGCCAGGTCTGATTAGCTAATCCGGACTAGCGCAAGGCCTGACATGAAAGCCCATTTGCGCAAGTCCGGATTAGCTAATCCGGACTAGCGCAAGTGGAGCTATGATGTGCGTGGTCTTATTAACCCTCTCAAGCCCATACGAATTTAAACTATTTTTTGTGATTTTTTTAAATAATTAAATCTACTCTCGAATTCAGGATCTCTACCCTATGTAGTACTAGTATTTATTATATGACCCTAATAATAGGTAGGTATTATGAAGAGGTAAAAAAAATATTGTAAGTTTGTATGTATGGAGGATTGCAATCTTTAAAAGTACTATTATAGCCTAATGACTCTCATGCGACGTTATTTGTCACTACTTATCACTAAACGACAAAGAGCTATTTATTATATTCAAAAAGTTTTTAAAATAATAATTGCAACTGTGAAAGGCATACCCAGTATTAGAAAATATATATATTAATCTCGTTAATATCTAAGAATCTATCTACTCGTCTGGGTTGAGTTCGCATTAAAACTTAAAAAAAAATGCTATTTTAATTCTGACTATTTTCGATTGGTTAATTTAACTTTCGCCAGCCACTGTTTCCAGAGACTACTAGATTAGAAAGAAAAAAGTAAAATAAAAAGGTGGTAGCACACTAACGTGTCCAATCTATCAGGGGGTGTGAGTGCAGTAAGAGGCAATAACATGATCACGAATAGATTATATTTGAGACCTTATTGCGGTGGTACAGAGGCAGACTTTTTAGTGTTGGTGACTGTACGCCGCGTGCCGAGAGGCCGATAAATGAGGTTCGTTTTTTTCGGCCTCAAACTAGCCGGCTCCGATAATATCGGCGGGACTTCGCGTAATGTCCGTGCGGATTATTGCTATATAAATTGTCCGCAGTTTGCCCATTCTATTGGTTAGGGTTGTCATTTACAGTTTTTTAAAACCTGAATACTGGTGAAAGATATGGAACAATCAAATTCAATCTTTTGCAATAAATGTCTTAAAAATTGTAGAACTTGTTAGTGTTTCCATTGCGCTACTGAAAATTAAAAGCTTACCCCTTTAACAGCCGGCTATTTCGATTTTTAATATAATTTGCCCGTACGTACCACATGTCGTGATCGGCTGTTAAAGTATTAATGATATTCTTCTTGAAATAGTTACATGGAAAAACGTATCGGTACATTTTTTTATGGTGTATGCCACAAAGTTTTTCACCACTCACATTCTTTTATAACGACAAAGTAAGTTTGTATTTGAGAACAATTTTTATATATAAGTACGAGTAAGTAGGTATTTAACATGTACCAACTACTTGATATTTTTTGGGTAAACAATATTTCTATTTAGTAGTACTGATTGCAGATTAAACAATTTAACGAGTAGAGGTCCTAGAATAAAAAACTGACAACCCTGCTCCATGAATTTTCCGCTTTTGGCCAGTCACTCCCCATGGGAACATTTAACGATATTAGGGCTTTATTTTTTATAGTTTGGGACAAAGAGCTCGATATGTCTTAGGAAGTGGATACTTTTCCATTTTGTCATATTCACTTATGGATCGATAAATATTACCATATCGTAATGTTCACGTGCCCTTTACATCATTTTTGCATTAAGTACCTGAAAGACAAAAGCACTTATTTAAATTCGCATCTGCTTTATTATCAGTATCGTTTACCTCTTTAACGTTTAATGCAATGCTTAGCAGTTTAGTGTTTTTAGACTTAAAAGGAACAGGTCAGCCTCTGTTATTGTTACCTATTTTCAATTTCCTAACAAATATTTTCATTTTCATTAGTTTGCAAATAATTTTATTTACGGAGAAATTGGAAAATAATAAACAATATGCGTTTTTAACAGTGAAGGCAGTTATTTTTTTCGAAAATGAAACTACTTTATTGTAGAAACAAAGTAGCTAAACCCATCAGTGCCAAGCGACTCTATAATATCGTTGAGAACGGCCATAGCTATAAATAATAAGTGACATCAGTGCCAACGTCGTGATTTCAAAATAATTTTAGTAATTACAAAAAAATAAATATATAAGCTTGCCCATTAAATACACATTAACGGTCACCGTCCACTGAAACAATTTCAAATTTTCCACATTTTTTCTCAACGTTCAGGTGATATCAAAACTTGCGACAAAGGTTCCCAAAAATCCCCATTGTTATCGAGGGCATAATTTATTAGGGGCCCCGGCTCACGGGGACCTTTTTTTATATATCATCGCATTATCCCCACTTGGAGAGTTACAACTTCTTAAAGGAAATCAGGGGAAATTAATTTGGCCGCTTAAAACTGTCTTTAGCACCGGCCGACTTTGTGCTGTTTTGATAAATGTCATTTCGGAAAGATAAAAAAACCATTGTTACAGCCAGGGTGGACTAATGGTGGCTAGAAAGTTAGGAACCAATAAATGGTGTTTTTAATGGAAAAAAAACTTCCTTAGGTTGGACATTGGGTAAATTAAGATATAAAAATACAATAAAGTATTTGCGTGATATTTTTGTGCTGCACAATATATATTTTTAAATGTTTTGTGTCATTTTGTTTTTAATTTTTCAATTTCTTTCAGCATTTTTTTTTTACATAACCGGTTCAAATGATAATTCTTTTTTCGCTAAACAATTAAAATATTCCAAAACCCTAACAAATGCTCATCCCTGCTCATCCTTTTCGATTAAACGTGTCCCTAATATTTTTATCTCTCGCATAAATACCCAGTAATGAGGCCCGAATTCTCGACGTGAATTTATTTAAGTCTGACCCATTCGAGTGTGCATGGTTTTGATACAAAAATATAATCTGTGGTTGTATTAGAAATCCCATTCATTCTACCGCCAAGTAAGCGTGTGGGTATTTTAATTTAACTCTTAGTGAAAGGGGTATGTGATAAACTGTTTTGTTCAATTTGTTTTTGGCTGTCAATAAGTTTATGCATATTATTACCCCCTTCTCTTATCACTAGTGTTCTCATTTACCCAAAGGTTGTTTGGAAGAGATCGCTCCCAGCGATAAGACCGCCTACATTGTACCTACCAACATGGTTTTTCTTTTATTATATGTTCGTTATATGTTCTTGCAATAAGGAGTATCTATCTATCAATAACTTTTTTTATCAAATATAAAAAAATGCAACAGTGTTGTAGTAGCTGCTCTCATTTAATGCTGCCTCGTAATATTAATGAGGCCATCGAGTGGAATCAATCTTATATTCCAATTGCCGACTTGTCGAAAACATTTCAAAATAGCATGAACCTTTTTTAAAACAACAAAAAAATTCCAAAAAAACGCAAATATCCCGGGTCTATAAAACACGTCGGACTATTATCCGGGGCGAGTGAGCGGCATAAATCAGACGGAGCATTGCATTAGCACTACCGCACCCTCTTTACGTGGAACTATGTCTATGCTGTGGTCTCCTCACTAATCACTGTGCTTGAGCTTGTGTAGGTAGGTTATTTTTTCCCTCGGAAACAACATTGGCTGCAATCAGCAGCAGATTTATTATTTTGATATTGCGATGAGGCTATAAAATGGTAAAAACATATTTTTTCGTAGATTTTGCGATTTTTTTCAAAACATTTTATACTATTTATATCTACTTACACATTACATACAACATATTTGACACTACGAAAAAAAACAGTGCGTAAAAAACTGAATTATCTAATATAAAAAAAATCTTTCCTCTTTATAATAGTAGTGTAGATGTACGAGTATACACTAGTATTTTAAAGAGGAAAGATTTTTTTATTATTTAATAGGCTCCAAAACTACTGGACTGATTAAAATGAATTTAGTACAGAGGTCGTATGTGACCCTAGAAAGGACATAGGCTACTTTTTGTGCTGATATAAAATCATTAGGGGGATGAAATGGGGGATGAAAGTTTCTATGAAAAATCCGACTCTTGGCGCGGGTGAAGTCGCGGGGAACTGCTAGATATTCTATATTCGTTTTCGATATAGGGCCTTTGAGGCCAAGACAGCATCAGCAGGTGACAAGATCTTTGAAGCACTTAAATATCTTTAAATAATAATATTTTTGACATCAGCTAATATATTGACATGTGTTTTTAATTTGACATGAATCTTGTGTATTAATAATATTATAATTAAAACTATATTTTTGAAAATTAGCATGAGCGTTTTGGGCAAATTGTAAGCCAGCATGCATAATAATAAATAAATAAATATGTATGTGTTTAACCTATTCATACCTGATCGTGATCGATCGGTCTTTCGATACCATGATCTTTTAATTATTTTTATAACTTAAGCAATTATTTTGCAAGTTTTTACGAAATCAAATTAAATTTCACTCACAAAAATTTATCGACTGTGTCATCCGGTGGGACTCGAACCCACGTCCCTTCGCTATCCGGGCGAGTGCTCTTACCAACTAAGCTACGGAGGACGTTAGTCAGCCGACGAATTTTCGTGAGTGCTTGCTACGCCAGTGACCATGATCTTTGTTATCTCACGTGCAGTTACATTACAACAAAATTGATAGCTTCCTTACAACACTGAATCACGCAATGGGAAATTGTAAGGATCAAACCATTTCCTGGGAGAAACGTGCTATTGGGATATGTATCTTAGGAAATACCTACATAGATATATGTTTTTGTTTTTCACCTTTGAAGTGATTTATAGCACTGTCTTCGCTAAACTTTGACGTAGAGATATTCAATAGTCTTTTACGTGATAGTTGACAGTTTTAATATATTTAGTACTCACCTATAAATTAAAAATAGAAATGGACCAGGTTTTGTAGTTCAACAATAACCTAGCCCGGCTTTTGATTCGCGCGTCATTGCGTTAGCCTAGAGTCAACACCAACCGAAAAAACCCTTTCAAGCATCATCGATCCATTTAAAAACAAACGGCGTACAAAGCGTTGTTCACATGGAAAACATACCGAGTCAATTGTCGTTCGCAACTTAAACATTGGACGTATTGTTTACGTCCGTATCAATCAACAGACGCGCTAACAAAACCAATCAACTTCGTCTCGTCTCTATTTGCTTAAAAGACCCGCACTTTTTCCTTTTGGCTTTTCACTGTCGCTGTGACCCTATCGTCCGTCACCGTTCCACGGATATATTTGATTAAAAAATAACGTCGTCAGAAAGCGGGTGTGTGGAGGCCTACACGGAACAAAAGGGTAAAAGAGTTCTTTCGCCGGAGCGGCTTAGTCTGGCCTGTCACGTATCACGTGACACGTCGGACTCGGACGGTCGTTTGCGTTTTGTAGTTTCACTATCTGAAACCGAAAGGAGCTCCATTTCATTTCTGCGTCTCTGAATTTCCATGGCCATTATTGGCCCTCACTGCGTTTGCTCTCTGTTTTATTAATGTCCACTTTTTAGTGCCAGTACGGGAGGCTGACAAAAGCGGGATGGATAGTGGCCTCAAGGACAATGGAAAGCGATTAGTCGGGGACGCCCAACGCAATTTTGTGCCGTATTCTTTTCATTGGTTCCCAATTTAGCAGTTTGCGGCCCTTTATATTTTATGAAGTTGGCAGAGCTAGGATAGCTTTGAGGTCGGTTTCATTTCCATGGTGGGAAAAACGATGTTACCTATTCTCTCTTTTAACATCACATGGTTAATATGATATGCCCATTTTTAATTGGGTATGCTTTATTACTTGTATCTTTGATTTGGATTGGATTTATAGTGACAAATTCGTATTGTAGAAACATTATAGAGGTGAAATTTGTCCTATGAATGTGTACCTATAAAGGTTAAAGTTATTAAAAATTTTGCTAGATATCCAAAACTTGCACATCTTCCACAAAGAAGAAGGAATATTAAAAATAAGAAGTTCCTAAATGATGGTGATTTAGCTCATATTGATTTTAAGTTAGGTAACGACTCTAAATCTTCGGCATCTTTAGTAATAATCATTTACCCTAACTTTGTTTGCTGAGCAAAACAAATAAATAACAGAAACAGAGGTAATTGGTGAGATATTGGGGTGAGTTGGACAATTAGGAGCTTTCTTACGAATTTATGTGTTTACCTCCATCGAACATACGAGTAATAATAACATATTCTCAATGGCTATCTAAATACCAAATCGATGTGTAAAATAAAGTAGTTTAAGTTCATATGCTGATTTGTTTATGTTGAATTAAACACTGAAGGATAATTGACAAGACTGAATTGATTGGATTTCCTTTAACATATTATGTTAAATATTGGAGCAACTGTATTATTGTTATGTGTGTGTATCCTAAGTAAAATGATACCTCAGTCTGGCCACCCAACTAAGAGTTAAATAAGCGAACGAAATAAAAATAAATATTTTGGTGTGAGTCAGATATATCTATCTGTCGAAAATATGAAAATGCCAAAAACAATTCCGGTAGGTAGTAATATTACGATTACCGAGTTTAATTTGGTAATGAAATCTCGAAGACGGGTTGAGGCTGAGGGTAGAAACTTTTAAACGGGATTCTTCAGGGGAGCCTTTACGATAACGACGACGATAAATATGGAAGTTTGTTGTTAAACTAAACGGTTTATTGTAAACACGGAGATGGTTATTATTTAGAATGTTATGGACACTTTGGAAACGATGTAAAAACAAACGTGTTGGGTCCCGCTAGGTGTTAACTTGCAGGTTTGTCGGTTATATCAATCGTTTAAGAAATCAACGAAAATATAGGAATAGAAGACATTACTTACACCTAACATTATTTGAATCTATCTATAATAATAAGACAACATATAAATATCACCCATGAAACAAGTTTAAAGAAAGCATCGCATGTCGGGCTTTTAAAGCCTCTTTTACTGTGCCTCCGCTGTCTGTTTGTCTGCTGTTACCAGGCTCTATCTCATGAAACGTGATAGCTAGATAGTTGATATAGATGTATTTCTGTTGCCGATAAGACCTAGCTAAAATAATGGGTGACTACCTCTACTACAAGTAAGTTTGTGGTAAGAGCTAAAACCACTGTCCTTTAGGCGTCAATTAAAGCAATGAAAAATAAATAAAGTTAAAATTCCTTTTATCTGCCCTCCCAAGCCCCAAGTTTTAACTCAAGGCATACCGCTTACGCGTAACGCAATGGAAACTCGCTATCGGCCGACGAAACGGCGCGTTTCTTTCAAATAGACGCGAATACAGTAGTTCCGACTTCTCGGTAATCTTTTAAAACTAATACTGAAGTCTTGAAGAGCGCTGTGTCACTCTGACTAATTTTATTTGGAATGAGAACACTTGTTTTGAGCTTTTTAGAGAGCGTATTGTGTCCGCACTGGCATTGATATGATATTTCTTTGGACAGATAGTTACATACAGTCCGAGTCCTAGATCTAAGAACTAACTTTGATTTGAGCAGTTCTAACGGCTAATATAAAGTTAAAAGCGTTCCTTTTTTCAAAGTGTAGTCTGACTTGTTTTGATAGCCCTGCTGTTGTGATTTCTATTGTAACTTAAAGTCTAATAGAGAAAGTTGAGATATCCGCATTTTATCTCGAACTTACCCTCGAGGATCAATTAAAAGTGGGATCTCGACAATTATTGTTGTAATAACAACGCGGAATGTGCGCGGAAAATTTTCGGTGAAATTTTGCAAAGTCTAGCAAGTTTTTGTGGGAAACGTATGAAGAACTCATTTTGGAAGCAAAGTTTTAAAATACTTTAAGTTAAAACTTTTTAACAGTGCCTCCCTACACCGTGGCCGCAGTAAAATAAGTGCTTTTGAAGACAGAAGAAAAAAACATGAGCTAATACTACGAGTACAATAAAAAAAAAACTGTACCTTCTTAGCTACTACGAGTATCATTACGACGGCGTAAATAATAATAATCTTGTTCGTCTATGCACAATATGATATCATATAAACTATTAAACATTAGTTAAATGTTACTTAGATTTTTCTATAAGATCTGGATATACTTTTCTTCCGGAAAGCTCTTCTTGGCCGGATTTTGTAGGTTCTACACCAGTATTGAATGCATACTACAAATACTAACTGAAATCGTCTATTTTGCTTATAAAACAATAATCCCGTCTGCTTTATAAATGTTTTCCCTGATAAACTTCTCATTTATTACAACGGAACGGCCGTAAAAACGGTAACAACTCCTGTGAGGCCGATAGATGGCATCATAATGACAGTTTTAATTATTTTAATCGTTCTTTGCAAACTACAGAGTCGTTAATTCATTAAAAAAGAATAATCACCGATGTTTTGTAACGGCTTAAGTTTTGAAACTTTTTGTGATTAAGTACCGTAAAATCTTGGCGAATAAAATACCTGCCGGTTGCCAGACTATTTATTTTATAGGTTGAGCTAACTCTTAATCTTCATCTTAGCTCTATCATAGATAGATAAGGTCTACGATGGAGCGAGCTTGCTCAGGACTACCTTATTTACACGTACCTTAAAAAAATCAGACTATGCTTGGGCGTCAATGGGTTAATAAAACCAGTAAATACGAATTTTGTGTGTATTTTCGAGTTAAGTTAAACGTGTTGTTTTATATTTAAGGCAAAGTAAGGTAAATTTAAGACGAAAATATATACTAGTTTTTTTTGTTAGCAAAGATAAAACTACTTATTGACATAAAAATATAACAATATCATCTAAAATCTCAGGCGTTTCTTACCAAAGCAAATTAATCGTTGGTTTCCATTTCTGGAATAGCGCCAGACACTGTTAGACTTGGAAGTTTTACACCGAAGTATCTCATTTTGTTTGCACTACGGGAGAAACTTAATGTAACTTAGCGTATGCGGTGGAGACGAGATGTTATTGTGAAATGCAAAAGTTTTTTTTAGTTGACAGAATGACAGAATTATAACCACCCGTTGATATTTACGAATTTATTACTGTATCAGATGATGTTTCATTTCATCACCTTCACCGTTCACAGCAAACTAACCCCTTTATTCATAAAACTTATCAGACCTCTAACTTATATGTGGTTAGTAGTCACTTTCCAACGAAACAAATGTAAAATATGACAAACAAAGAACCTAAAAAAACTTAAGTGACAAATTCACTATAATAGTCATGTCGGAAGTTTATGAATATTAGTTTATTTTTAATTAAGATGTATACAATTTAAATGAAAATGTTCTTTTTTATACAAGTTAAGTTTCTACCTACCTACAAACTTACTTTGTTGTTCCAGCTTAACTAGCTCCCCTCAAACAACCGATTAAGCTACCGAACCGAAACGATTGTCAAAATAAAACAATGTAGAACAGACTGTTACTTACACCTATTTGGTCGGATCGTTAACTTTCCGCAACGTGTCTCGATTTGGTACGTGCTAATCGGTGTCTTCGGAATTCGAAACCATCTCTCAGGTACTATGTTATCCTGGTACAGAAGTCCTATTCTTTGAGATGATTTCGTATTTTTTTGCATATTTTGCAAGCACCATTAACCCCACAATGGTGAAGTAATTAATTAGTTGAAATCAACATTTTCTTTGAGGGCCATAAATTCTATAAGGTGCCAAGTACCAAAGTAAGTTGGAATTATTACTGTTTTTCATTCTTCATGCGGATTCCCGGGAAGTTTAGGTAGGTAATGTAGTACCTATACCTACTACTGTTTGTCTGTCCCTCCGTTCGTATATCACACAGCCTTAAAAAATAATGATATTTAAGGGGAATGAATTTACACTTGCTTAGTTCAAAAGTTGGAAGGGGGAAGAACACCCATTTTACCACTTTAAAAGCGTCTATCTCTCAAACGTTAGACTTAGAGAAAATAGTTTTAGGAACCTCGATGCCATTTTAAATGACCTATCCATAGACACCCCACACGCATAGGTTTGACAAAAAAATTTTTTTTTGGTTTTAGTTTCATGTATGGGAGCCCCCCCTTAAATATATATTTTTTAATTTTTTTGTATGAGTTTCGTAAAGCGGTTAATAGGATACATCTACTTACCAAGTTTAACCTGTGTATGCTAATTGTTTCAGAATAAAGTGGCTGTGACCTACGGACGGACGGACAGACAGACATGACCAATCTATAAGGGTTCCCTTTTTTTGCCATTCGGCTACGGAACCCTAAAAAGTATTTATTACCTCTATAATGTAAGTACGCTGGACAAAACATTCTCTAATAAATAATTGACAGATAATTTTTGTGCCGAATCAAAGCGCCAACACCGAGTGTACAGGGAACTTAAATACAGTAACTTGCATATATTTATGTCAACTCTCATTAGTTCCGAGGATGGTCACTCACCACACGCTCTCTACAGCCATCAGCGGCGATAGTCAAATGGCTTCATTTTTAGGTTGACAGTAACAGTATGCAGTCCAGCGTACTTGTATTATAAAGGTCAGTGATTTGGCACGTCACGTTCGTGCTTCATCGCAAGTACTCGGCAGTGTCGGCCAGTCGTCGCGGTCTCCCTATCTGTTATAACTTGTCGTGGCTCTGTCGGTAAAACAGCTTCGAGCGCAGGCGTCCAGTGTTGCCAGTTCGGCCCATAATGCCAAATTTTTGGCCTTTTTGAAATTATTTCGGCCCTTGGTTGGCAGTCACCGGCCTTTTTCTGGCCTTTCTTCGCCCATAACCCCTTACTATTAAAAACCATGAAATACTTATTTTTTAGTCAAATCAAGTTTTATATATTTAATTTTCGACCTTTCATGCCATATTTCGGCCGTTTTCAATGAAGTTTTCGGCCTTTTTTCTTTTATGTGCTGGCAGCACTCTAGGCGTCATTTACGTCATTCTCATACATCAACACAGCACAGTATTTTTTTACTTATGAGTGAAGTGATAAAATAACAGAATAATTCTACATAAAACATAATGCCGAAGTGGAAAAAAAGTGACCTGTTACTGATAGCAGCCGTAAAGAAATATCCAGCTTTATACAAAAGGGGGCTAAGAAAGAACGCAGTTGTGAAGGATTGTTGGAAGAAGGTTGCAGCAGAAGTAAATGAACCTGGTACGTACCTATTGTGGCTTTGTGATGATTTTCTAAGTGTCTATGGAAACGTTGTTAGCCTTCATCCCCGCTATAAAAAATGGGGTTAATATGACACCACTACCCTCGCGAAATCGGCTAAGTCCTTTCTGCGCACCCTTTCCTACACTCCAACCGTATCCTTAGATTGCTGTAGAGTAGGTAATAAGTGAGCAACAAGCAATTAAAACTCAATATTGGCAAATAAATTAATAAATTGTTTCAACAAACACACCAATTACCTAGCTAGCCCCAAGCTAAGTGTGAGCTTATGCTATGGAAACTAGGATAACAGATAGAAATACTTAAATACATATAAACATCATGACTTAGGTACAAATGCTCTGGCTCATCACACAAACATTTGCCCCTTGTGGGATTTTAACCCGCAACCACCTGGTTTAAAAGTCCGGTGCGCGAACCACTACACCAAGACAGTCATCATATCCTTTTTAGGATTTCATGGAACCAGCTCCTAGATATGAGTATATCTTATATCAAATATAATGCTTTTAAATAATTTACAGAAAGGTATTTCACTGAATCATAAATGTTTTTATTACATATCTATTATCAAACCGCTTTGATTCAAACTAAAAAACTCAAACCCAAACATTTATTTGCCAAGAACATATCCCATATGATAAACAACAGCATTTACTATGAACAAAAATCTTGACAAAGAGTGGCTTTGTTAATAATTTAAGATTGTTACCGTAAAATTGTATTTGGTAGCTTGATTGTTACTGTGCCTATATAAATAAATAGCCATGGCGAGGCCCCCGAGTTCTCAGGGTCGATTCCGAGAAGATAATGAAGAAATGTGCTGACATCCTTAACTTTAGTCAAAGTCTACTCACTTTTACTGTGCGTTATTATACTCGAGAGGGATTTCTTGAGTTTCGTTAATAGGCAGATATTTGACCTATCTCAATAGTAAGCCACAATGCGGCTGAGGATGGTTCATGTCATTTGGAAGTTTATATGAAGTGTTATAGAAATTAAAATTATGAGTTTAGCGTTTGTTACGAATAATATCTGATTGTGCACTTGAAAATATAAACCGAGCTGAAGTCTTTTACAAATTGTATGAAATTCGAATTACATATGTACTTACCAAATTAGTTGATTGTTCCATTAAATTGCAGCACATTTTCATAGCACAATTCATCATTTTAGATGCAAAATTCACTCGCAATACAAATCTTTCGCTTGACAAACTTCTTAGAACTTTGTATATTACACTTTTTTAAACTTTCATGGTCACTATCATTAGAATAGTTATTTACGGAATTGCTACCATGTACTACTGTTTTATTTTCGAGTTTCCGATATTTCGGCGCTGCACTGTTGCACTTGCAAAGGCATGGCGCTTGCAATGATCATGGAATAACTAGAGATCTTAAGGGTGGGATGTTATGGGAAAACATATAGGTCTACCCTCCTTCGAAGACTTTCATTGCGTTCACCTCCTCCGGTAGCAGTGTTTGCAAACTCACTATTTACTCTCGTCTGTTCACGACACACAACACTAACACTATCCGGCGAAACTACACTTGGTTGGTTTTTTAGGTCTTTGCACATTCGAATCACTGGATTCCAGACACTTGACAATTTAAACTCTCGCGATTGAAATTTTTACCCGACTGCGGAAGGAGGGTTATGTTTTTCGAGAGTATGTATACAGGGTGTGGCGTAAATAGTGGTCCAAAGCAAAGGTGTGGATACACTGTACACTGAAGCACCACATACCAGTATTTAAAAAAAATTATGTACAGGGTTTTCAAAAAAAAAAAAAGAAATCGTTACCTTGCCTTACAAATTTGGTTATAATTTCCAAAAATGACGGTTTTTTTGTATCCATTTTTTTTATTATTATTGCTGATCACTTGTACTTAGTACTCCATTCGTTTTTTTTTTTTTACAATCTGAATTCGGTTTTTTTGTATCCATTTTTTTTATTATTATTGCTGATCACTTGTACTTAGTACTCCATTCGTTTTTTTTTTTTTACAATCTGAATTTAATAAAAAAAATTAAGTTTCTTTCAAAATTCAATACTCACTGCTAGCAAATCGTTTGACTTTCAATGCTTTTGGTGCAAAAAAAAATGTACCACACTGTCAGTGCCCATTGTTTAAAAAAAATGCCCATCTTTTGCAGATTCTAAAATGGTGCAACAATAAGTGTTACGACTTACAGGAAAAAAGTTATTGCTTTTCGAAACAAAAAGGAGCCCAATTCAGAAAAACAATTTATTTGAAGTTCAAGGGTTTACAAGGGTTGTAATTTTTTTCTGTGTGGTCCAAAGCAAAGGTGTAGATACACTGTACACTGAAGCACCACATACCAGTATTTAAAAAAAAATTATGTACAGGGTTTTCAAAAAAAAAAATTTTTTTTATTTTTTTTAGAAATCGTTACCTTGCCTTACAAATTTGGTTATAATTTCCAAAAATGACCATTCCAATTCAATTCGGAGTGTAAGCAGCGCCGGCGCACCAAAAGCATTGAAAGTCAAACGATTTGCTAGCAGTGAGTATTGAATTTTGAAAGAAACTTAATTTTTTTTATTAAATTCAGTTTGTAAAAAAAAAAAACGAATGGAGTACTAAGTACAAGTGATCAGCAATAATAATAAAAAAAATGGATAAAAAAAAACCGTCATTTTTGGAAATTATAACCAAATTTGTAAGGCAAGGTAACGATTTCTAAAAAAATTAAAAAAATTTTTTTTTTGAAAACCCTGTACATAATTTTTTTTTAAATACTGGTATGTGGTGCTTCAGTGTACAGTGTATCCACACCTTTGCTTTGGACCACTATTTACGCCACACCCTGTATATTAGGTTGGGAAAAAAGACTTTTCGCATTATAGCACAGATTATATAGTAGTTACTATTATAGTATGTATAAACTTGTGATAAAAACTCTTTGGCTGTACTATTTGTATCTGGCTGGTTTTGGTATCATTAAAAATTTAAATTTTAAAGAAGATAATTCCAAATTGAAATTAGGAAAATGTGTGTTTTTCATTTGTTTTCGTACTGTCAAGATAAGTGAATCTAATAAATAAAATCGATACATTTTAAAATTTTACTACAGAAAAGGTAAAAATGCAACATGATGTTTCAGATTTCCACCTGTTTCGCTCTCTTCAGAATTATCTAGGCAGTGTCATGTTAACATCACGAGAGGACTGCCAAAACCACTTGTCGCATTTTGATCAGGAGCCCCAAAATGTCTATAGCAATGGGATCATGTCCCTATCTACAAGATGGCAAAAAGTTATCGAACAAAATGGTACCTACTAGTGTTGCCGCTCGATAGTCCACTATTGATATTCTATCAATAGTTGGGCAAAAGCAATAGTATCGATTGCCCTATCGATACTATCGATAGTATTCACAAGCATCAATACTATCGAGAGTATCGATAGTATCAAATCAGAATATATTTATTTGCTCTTAAATAGAGTTACACTAAAGATCTTACTTTTTAATAAAAGTAAGATGATATATTATAAAGTTCATCCTATTTAACTATTAACAATAGCATGCAAACATTTCTTATTTTATTACATATCTCAATCTACAATAACTATGTTTTTCTGATAATGTCAATTATCTATTTTATTAATTATTATTAACAAACAATTCAAACGTACACATTCACCTCTTATTATTCATTCACATTGATATTATTATTAAATCCAGAAATGTCAAGTTAGCTAATTTATTGTTTAAAAATATTTCCTAGCTATTCAAAAACTCTTGAATCGAATAAAATCCACGTTCTATCAGCCATTATGAAGCAAATATGAAGTACTTATATAGTTAAATCTGCGCTAAGGTTACTTATATTATGCACATTTAATCTTAGAAATTCTCGAACCGTTTTGTAGATTTTAATCATCTTCATTACTCAGTCTGCCATATTAAACAAAGCTGCTCATATTTTGAACATAAAATGCGAAGGCATAGTTTCAACTTATGTAATAATCGTATCTACTTAGATTCAGTACGGAGTTCTTTTTACAAAATTTTAATTACTACTCAGCACTTGCCTGATTGTCTGTGTCTTGTCTCGAAGCACTAGTAGGGCCCAAAAGATGAGGAGACATGTTCGGGCCTCCTAAGGGCCAATATTACTGATTAAAACATTTTTGACGTTCATAAGTGGCATTTTCTGTCCTAAATTGAATAAATTATTTTTGACTTTGACTGTGAACATTTATGTAAATTGATACTGTGTGTGGTGTGCAATAAAGAGTATACTATCTATCTATAACAGATTCTCTTTGCGAAATTCTATAGTCACAAAAACATTAATTTCTTCGAAAACCAAATATGTACATCGAAAGTAAAGTCAACTACTCCGAAAGTGTTTAATTTTTTCCTTTAAAAATATTAATACTTAGTACTTTAAGAAACAAATTAAACAATAAATGTCCACGCTTATATGTTAATTTATTATTAATTAAGCGTGTATTATATATAATTTACTTTGTTACGTTTCAATTTACTTTTATTTCTTGTAGAATAAGGTCGTAAACAAATTTATAAATGCTTATTAAAATATATCCAAAAGTTAGATACATTCTTCTAAGCAGCTTTTCCTATACTAATAGTTATTACAGGTATACTGACCCACGCTAAAACTGAACACTGTACGTACAAGGGCTGCTATACACGATGTTACTTTGCATCCTTGCCATATTTACAGAGGTAACTATATTACGGACACTGAACTCAAATCATTAAAAAAATAGTGACCTAAAATTTTGATTATTAATCTTGATTATTTATTTATTTTATTTGATCGACAATCTGTTACGCACACCATTAACTATCGTAGCGCATACACATCACTGTTGGCTGTTCATCAGCACAAAAGAGCCGCGGCGATTGCGCTCTCTTTCTAACATCAAAAACGTCGCCCGCGCCGGCAGGGCCCGCGCGAGGCGCGCCGTTACTCCTCCGCTCGCTTCAGTCGAACTCGCATAGCTTGCAGACACGTACGTGATTATTCTCGCTCGCTCCGTGTGATCGCGTGCCGTGATAAAATGACCGAAACTTATTATAATAACGAATTGGTGATTTTTGGAGTGACGTGAAACGACTGGTGTACGCAGAGGAGATTGAGTCTGTAAACGTGTTACGCGAAAGGATTGTTTGAGCTTTCGAAACAGTGAGACAAAACGTTTATGTGTTGCGAAAACTAAAGTGAAATTCGCTTCGCCGTGCTAGACTGTGCCTTCATCAGAACGGAGGACACTTTGAACACTTGCTTCGCAGTACGTAAACTTTGTTAGTAGCAACTTGTAAATAACTAATTAATTGTAAATAAGATGATTTCAGCTTTTTAACTACGCCAAAAATAACTAATTTATTAATTTTAAAAATGTGGAACAATGTTATGAATTATGATGTTATGAATTGAAACCATTATTATTATAATGTATTTTTGACGGTCCTAAGCCCGTAAAGTAGGAAGGAAAATCTAAAATCAATTCATCAGGGCGCGAGCGGCTTGGCCACGCCCACTTGGTTTATTCCTGTTGCGACTTTTGCACGTGCGAGAAAAAAATGATTTATTCCTATGTGTACAGCAAAACCAAATTTTCTAAAAACTTATTGAGCTTTATTTATCTCTGGAGTCTCTTGTTTATCTAAAGTAATAGGTACCGTTCCCTTCTTTTATCTCTGTGAATATGGCAAGGATGCAAAGTTCTCTTCGCATTTTTAAAGAAAATTCAAAACATTTTTAATATAGTTTATTCACATTTAACAAAAGTATGTAGGTACCATTTTGTTCGATAACTTTTTGCCATCTTGTAGGTAGGGGCATGATCCCATTGCTATAGAAACTTTGGGGCTTCTGATCAAAATACCGCGACAAGTGGTTTCGGCAGTCCTCTCGTGATGTTAACCTGGCACTACCTAGAGAATTCTGTAGAGAGCGAAGCAGGTGGAAATCTGAAGGTGCAAGGTCAGGACTATACGACGGGTGCATTAACACCTCCCAGATAAACTCACTTATTTTTTGCTGAGTGGCTAATGATGTGTGAGGTCTAGCATTATCATGATGAAAAACCACACCCCGTCTGTTGATTAATTCCGGCCGCTTTCTCTCAACTTCTTGCTTTTATCTAATAATAATCTTTTTTTTGTCTCTTAACACAAACTTAATTAACAGCGTATGTATAAGGTAATTAAAAATGTAAACATGGCAATAGTTTGTGTGAGACTGATGCCTGTGCTAGGTAAGATACCTGTGTTACAAGTCATCAGGCTCCCACCGTTTCGGACCGCAGGATTATACAATACAGATGATGACAACGTTAACAAAGATTCATAAAAACTACGTAACTTCTAACATTTACATAATACAAGTTTTACAACAAAAATAAAAGTTAGAAAAGAAAAGAAAAAATATAAACAGGTTTAATGTAGGTATGTATGTAAGTGTGTGTGTGTGTGTGTGTGTGTGTGTGTGAATGAGGGTTAGTGTGTGCGTGTGCGTGTGTGCGTCAGTGTGCGCGTGTGCCTGAGCATGCATTAGTTAGTGTCAGTGTGTGTGTAAGTATGTGCGTATGTGTGGGGATATGTGTGTAGTTATAGTATGCATTATTTCACTATCGCAATAAGTTTTCCGGTATTGTCATAGTTCAGGCCAAGTAACCACAGAGTAACTTTTTTCTAAGTGCCAAACCTTGTGTGAGCATAAATATTGAACATGTTATTTAGTTCATTGTATAAGTAATCTCCTAGGAAACAATAAAACCTCTGAGCAAAGCGTGTATTGAAAAGTTCAGTAGTACAGACACGTCCTTTCCTTCGTTTACCAGCCATAAGTAGAGGATCATACATATAATAGGTCAGAATGCTAACGCAAGGTAAGTGCTACAACACAGAGCTGACGAACAGTTAGTAATTTTCAATGGTTATTAACCCCCGTTGTAGCACATAGCCAGGGCAAGAAAGCAGCAACCTTCAAGACTGCTCTTTGTGCTCTCTCGACTCTCATTAAGTGAGTTTTTGCAGCACCTCCCCACGAGGAGTTATAGTATCCTAGCAGGGATTGGCACAAAGATTGGTAGACGGTCCTAATAAGTGAGTGGTCTGCGATGTGTCTAAGAGTTTTAAAGACAAACATCAGCTTTCTAACTCTACCCTCAAGAAGTTCAAGGTGAGGCTGGAAACTGAGCTTACAGTCCAGCATAATACCCAAGTATTTTATGGTGCGGGTGGGCGTCAATTCACCACAGTGGCTTTGAGTCTTCACCTGGCATGCGTTTGAATGGAAGACAAGTTTATGGCCAGAATGGTGACCACGTTTGTTTATGTAGAATGGCATGTACTTAGTCTTTGTGATATTCAGTGCCAGTGAGTTAGCTGAAAGCCAGTCTGAAACTTTATTTACGCCTTCTTGTGCACAACTAAAAACTTCTTTCCAATTACTGTCATGAAAAAGTAAGGCAGTGACATCGACATAAGCCATAATCTTTCCCTGCTTTAATTTTATATCACATAGTTTATTGATATAGGCAGGCCTGTGTATCTTCCCGCGTAGGTAGCAATAACGTACCTACGCGCGGCGACCCCTTGGTAAGGGACTAAACAAGTTGGGTGTCGCTAGCCGGCAGCCGTTTTATTCACCGGCGGTGCGCGCGCGACACTAAGTTGCTGGTGGGACGAGCGTGAATAAAGTCCTAGAAAGATGCGCTAGATGGCGTCAGTAGCTTCTTGTGGCAGTCAACCCTATCGCGTTGCGTGATAGTATGTCACTGAATAGGTTTAGTGTATTATGAATCATAGTCCAGAGTTATAAGAATGAAATTATCTTGCAATGTATTTCTGTAGGTGTCTACACGAAAATGTGCTTGAGTCAGAGGCGAACTGAATTACACCATATCATTAACAACATTGAGTAGATATTTCTTTGAATTTCATTGCAAAGTCATACTTCTGAACGGAGTACTAGTACTTATTCTGTGATATAGGTAAGAAACAATGTAGGTCCGAGGACACTGCCCTATGGAACGCCACATGTAGCCGGAATCTCATTAGTTGTTCGCAGTAGGGTTCAGAATCGATGGTCCTGCCTGGTGGTAACAGCATAATGAATGATGCCCTTCCAATCCCACCACACACACAGCATCACCTTGTTGCGAGTTAACCTGGGTTTCGCCACAGTCTGTGAAGCCTGAACGGCCTTTGACCACGACATTTTTCGCCCGTTGTCGTACGTGATCCACTTATCATTACCAGTTATCAGCTTCTTCAAAAATGGTTCGATTTCATTACGTCGTAATAAAGAATCACAAATGCGCCAAAACTGTTTTGTGGTCGATTCCCAGTTCTTTAGCTACGTCGTAACTACTGAAAAGCCGATCTTGCTCCATTTTTTCAAAAATGGCATCAAGTTTATCCGTGATAGGGCGACCAAAGCGAAGTGCATCTTTGACATCAAAATTTCCGGGTTGAAAATGCTTTAACCAAATTTGTGCTACTCTCACAGACACTGCTCCATAAACATCGCAATTTTTTTTCGCGGCTTGCGTTGCATTTTTGCCTTTTTTGTAGTAAAATTTTAAAATGTATTGAATTTCTTCATTAGATTTACTCATCTTGGCAGTACGAAAAACAAATGAACAACACACATTTTACTAATTTTAAAATCTATTTTAAAATTTAAACTTTTAATGATACCAAAACTAGCCAGATAGAAATAGTACAGCCAAAGAGATTTTATTACAAGTTTATACTATACATACTATAATGCGAAAATACTTTTTTCCCAACCTAATATTTATCCAGAGCCGATCACTTACACAATTTAAAAATAATTATGCAATTTGAAAATAGAACTCATTACTTGTAAAATACAGTTTGTTTCACCTGACTACCAATGTTTTTACATTGTGGCGTAATTTTGAAAATTGCGTGTATTCAGCACTATTCATTTCAATCGTGAAAATTTGCCTTATCGCACGCAGCACACATAACATATTTTTTTTTTATATAAATAACGCCATTATTATTTTACAGAAAATACATGCAGATTAAAATGGAGAATATTAAGAAGAACTTACACAAAAGCAAAACACTCAAAAAATGCATCACTGTACAGGTATCTAAGTACTAATACTTTGAACTTTCTAGAACCAGAAATAAGAGTAAGAAGAAATAAGGCATCACTAATAAAACAAATGAGTGACGACGAGTTGTGTTCCGACGATTTTGATGGTATGGTTGTTGTTACACTCACAAATATTTCTAAAGACCCAACAGAGCTCTTAGCTCAAGAATTAAATTTGCAACATTCCTTGACAACTGAGGCACAATCTACTTTGCCCAATGAAGAACCTTGTGAAAAAAATAATTTAAAGATTGCAACTAAAGAGCAATCCGTAGAGACGACACTGGGACTTGATGAAAAGAAAATTGATGCATGTGTTACACAACCAGTACAATTAAAGGGAACAATAGATGATGAACAGTTTAAAGTTGCAGTGAAAGTCGAACCCCATACTGATGGTATTGAATGTGAATCTAGTGACGGTTACGGATTACTAGCACAATCAAATATAACAATACATTCATTAAAAATAGAGACTGTTGATAATTTTGACACATTTGAATCAAGCCCAAGCAAATCGGAACCTACTACTGATTTATGTAAAGGCATCAAACTTAACCGTAACGTTACTAGAACCTACAGCCGAAAACGTAATGTGTAACAAGTAGGTAGGTATAGCACTTGACTTAATAAAAATCCGTTTATTATTCCAAATTTAAATGAAATGTTTTATTTCCCCTCTCTTTTTTAGCTGACAATTACCTAGGTATGTATGATATGATGACAATTGTTTCGAGATCTCATATACAGGGTAGCCATGTGAATCGTGGATCAAACGAAACAGGGAGGTAAAAGAGGCCATTCCCGCCTAAAAAAAAATTACGGTATGATTTCAACTCGACTCTATTAAAAGTTAGGTTTGTTTATAGTATTTTTATGAAATATTTAGTAAAACATCATCAAAATAAACTAATGAAAATGTTATAAGTCTTATTTTTTGTGTTTTATTGTTCAGTATTGAACAATAAAACTAACTTCTTGACTAAAAAAGTTGTTTTGCAACTGGGTACACTAACTTCTGGGTAGTAACAATGTTAGCGACGAGAAAACCTAATTTTAGTTATTATTAGTCAACATTTTTGTAGAGTCGATTAATAAATAATAATAATAAATTGTTTCATCAAACACACCAATTACCTAGACCCAAACTAAGCGTGAGCTTGTGCTATGGTGACTAGATTAATTATATACTCGTGCTCATCACACAAACAATTGCTGGATTCGAACCCGCAACCGCCTGGTTTAGAAGTCCAGGGCGCGAACCACTACACCAACACGGTCGATTTAAAGTCCGTATAAGTTTTTTTGTCAGGATTGCCTCCTCTATCGCACTGCTTTTAATTCACGAATTTACAGGGCCGTCCTGTATAAATTAATTGATAAATGTTCATGGGGGTATGAGACCTAATAAACCTCTTGAAAGAAAATTAAACATAACTTTTAAAAACATTGAATGTCTCACAATGTAAGTATAATTGTTTACTTTCTGTTTGTTTGGTTAATGAACGTGCTAATATTATGAACTATCTACTGATTCTAATTGAAAACTTAGTTCTTTCTGTGTTGGATCAAGGAAGGTTATAAAAAGATAAATTATTGTTTTTCATTGACAAGACTTGAAAAAATGGCAGATAAGATAATAACAGGTATTAATTAAGGTTAAGGATCTAATATCTCTAAAGGGGAGGCTTAAAATGGTTGTAATTTTTGAACCGTGATCGCCAGTAGCGCTCTCTAGTGAGAATAGAACCGTTGTGATTGAAGTTCTTAATAAAATCTTATAAGTACCTACATATTGCTGTAGTAGGTATGACCTTTAGATATTCATACAGCAAAATTGTCATTCTATTGACAGTAGTACCTATTATATAATCTGTGGTAGTACCTGGTAGTATTACCATAGCATATACAGGGTGTGGCGTAAATAGTGGTCCAAAGCAAAGGTGTGGATACACTACACTAAAGCACCACATACCAGTATTAAAAAAAAAATTATGTACAGGGTTTTCAAAAAAAAAAAAATTTTTAAATTTTTTTAGAAATCGTTACCTTGCCTTACAAATTTGGTTATAAGTCAGTAAGGTCCCGTCGCATTCCTTTTACTTTAAATGAAAGGAAAAATTACCACGCGACGACAAATTACCACAAAAATTTCATAACCTGACACAAGTCGTCGTGGTAATTTTGAAAATGCTTAGAACATTTTTATGGATCCACGTTCTAAAAATTTTAAACGCCGTTTGAATAACCAAAATTAAAGAAAAACTAAATGATTGGTTAGAAAAAAATTACAACCCTTGTAAACCCTTGAACTTCAAATAAATTGTTTTTCTGAATTGGGCTCCTTTTTGTTTCGAAAAGCAATAACTTTTTTCCTGTAAGTCGTAACACTTATTGTTGCACCATTTTAGAATCTGCAAAAGATGGGCATTTTTTTTAAACAATGGGCACTGACAGTGTGGTACATTTTTTTTGCACCAAAAGCATTGAAAGTCAAACGATTTGCTAGCAGTGAGTATTGAATTTTGAAAGAAACTTATTTTTTTTTATTAAATTCAGTTTGTAAAAAAAAAACGAATGGAGTACTAAGTACAAGTGATCAGCAATAATAATAAAAAAATGGATAAAAAAAAAACGTCATTTTTGGAAATTATAACCAAATTTGTAAGGCAAGGTAACGATTTCTAAAAAAATTAAAAAAAAATTTTTTTTTTGAAAACCCTGTACATAATTTTTTTTTAAATACTGGTATGTGGTGCTTCAGTGTACAGTGTATCCACACCTTTGCTTTGGACCACTATTTACGCCACACCCTGTATACCCAGTAGCTATGTACCATTGCCTTTTTTACCGTTCTGAGGCTGCGCTCTTTCTGAATCTGAAAGGAATTGTCCTCTTTTTGTATGGAGGCTGGTTTTTTATTTCAAGATATCACCAACCACCAGTAACCTATATTTATCTTTAAGCTACAAAAATATGAAACACGTAACCATAGAAATCTGAATTTTAACCGCCTCCATTTTTGAGAAAAAATATGTTTTGTAATGAGGTATCATCCATTGATCATTACTTGTATTTCCTGGCTGTATGGCTGTATACAATGGTATACAGCCATACAGCATAAATATAGCATAAACATACAAGATAAATATAGGTTACTGGTGGTTGGTGATATCTTGAAATAAAAAAAACCAGCCTCCATACAAAAAGAGGACAAGTCCTTTCAGATTCAGAAAGAGCGCAGCCTCAGAACGGTAAAAAAGACTCAAAATAAAAATATAATTCCTTTTTTATTGCATCGCGAAATGCTTTACGGCACCTCGTGGCTCAAGCGTGCTAATTCAGTCCGTGAAGTGTGTACGGTAGCGAAAAATCAAAATGCATTTATTCGTGAACCGTACAAAAAGTCAATATGAGTGGCAATAAAAGAGGATACCGGGAGAAATAATAAAAGATAACCTCGCAAGAGTGAATGAGCCGAAAGCCCCTGTAAGAATGTTTGCGTACTGGATAAGAACCGATCGTGGGGACACCTCCCCTAGCTACATGGGAGAAATTAAAACTTTTCACTATAATTCTGGATGTCTTTTCATTTGAGAGATTGGGTAAGTATGAAAATTTTAAGAGATTCTATTAAAACGTAGGTACACGTTAATCAAATGCGTGGCAGCTACTTATTACAATTTATTAGCTAGCCAAGGTAGAATCAAGCGATGCGAAATATCAGTAGGTAGGTATACCAGCAAGCTTACCGCTTGAAAGCTATCATTGCTTTCCTGACGTTAGTTAGTTTAAAAGCTATTATAGGTGTTTTAAAAGTTCAAAGTTTTGACTGGTAAATTTGAGAGCAATCAATTTAGGTGGCAGGCCTGCTGATCAAATTTGATAAAGTAAACCTTAGTAGTTTTCGGTCACTGTAAATATGTACAACCGATTTATTTATTACATTTAAAATTAATGTTTTAGCAATGCACATAATTGATACACATGAAATTTTATTTGTACGATAAGGTTATTACGTATTTTGTGTCGTCTACTGAATTACAAAAAGGTGACTTTTCGTTTGTACTTTGCTTTGTCACTTCGTAGGTATTTCGCAAGTCGCTCAATTGTCATTTACAACATCCATCCAACCAATGGCAAGATTGTAAGTTTTAAACTTTTATGAGGGTTGTTAATTTCGCTAATAGCACTCCAGGTGTCTCGAGAGGTATCCCGACAAAGTATTGGTGGAATCGCGACATGTGTGCCTTATTAAACCTTTGAAGAGAGGGTTCATTTCTAATTCAGAGTTGTTCTCGGCGCGACATTAAGTCGTTACAGATAGGCAGGGCCGTCGAGAAACCAAGGTTAGGTGTGGTCTTTGTAGTCGCGGGAATATTTTTGAGCTTCGCTAACATGCCGAAAATATTTTGAACCATTGGATAACTTACTGGGTGGATGATAAAACGAAAGGAACCGGAGAAATAGCAATTGAACCATGTTAACTATGTGATCTATGTGAGATTTTATATTATTACAGTAAGTATTACAATAAGTATTATTATTATTTACTAAGTATTAATATTTATTTCTATTTTAGATTTTGGAGTAGCAATATTGCCCAATGTTCAGGATTCCCGCGCGCAACACAAGCAACGAGTGTAATGCCAGAATTAGTAATAACAAAAAAAACTTTTATTCTTTATATAGACGACTGCTATCCAAACATGTTAGTATTTTATTTTCTTATACATGTTACATGTATAATAAGTTAGTAATATCTTCAGTAGATAGGCAATAAAATAAGTAAGCAGCATCAAAGTGTATGTCTTTGGCTTCCTCAATCTGCTGTGAGGCAAAAATTTGGCATTCTAACAATTAGTATGCCAAATTTTTGCTCACTATTGAAGCCATCAAACAATCTTGTTCAAATTTTAAAGCCCTGGACTCACTGGTTTGGCAACACGGAATGTGTTAGCTAGGGACACGTCGCCGGCTAGCTCACATAAAATGTCTGTTTATATGAAAGTTGTATTGACTCCTAACATAGGATTGTTTAATGGCTGTCATAGTAAGTAATAATTTGACACATAAACAACGCTGATAGTAAATTGAGGTAGCCAAAGAGATACACATCATCTAATCAGTCAGTGCTGCCAAAATTATTTATTTCACCAGCCCCAGTATCACAAAAAAGGAGAGTTAGAAATAACTTTCATGCTATTTTCTTGCTATCTAGGTATAGTACGACTGTACCTATCTCCTGCAAACCTGACTCTCTTTCAGAATTCGGAACTTAGGTAATCCACCAGGAGAAAACAAACTTGTAAATGAAAAATATGAGGCTATGAAGGATTCAGGTGTAGGTAAGTGTAGATGGTAAGAGTATATTCATTTTGCACAATACATAGTAGTACATATAACATATATCATTTGTTATGAATATCGCTACATATGCACACCCGGTAGGTACATCAACTAATAGTAAGTGTAATTGTTTAATAATTAAGTATAGAGGTATAAGAGTAGGTGAACACAGTTTAATATTAGTAAAGTAGGTAACAAACGCTGCAACGAGGATCGCAACTTTACCTAAGGTTGTAACTTCATTCCTGTAAGTCTCGTTTCACGGGTAGATTACAAGTAATTAATTTATAAGAATATGGGCCGAGGTACGCCCATGGAATTAGCACTGTTATGTTTCGAGGGGCTAGATTAAGCCGTTATATTGTTATTAAAGAGCTTCGCTTGCTTTGCTAAGTGGTATTTTCGTTCTTCTGATTTGTAGATAAGGAGAAAGTGGGTATGGCATTAGGAATACCTCCCGTTATATTGTAAGAAATAATGAGCTGACTCTTAAAAATGACAATCCCTTTAAAAGGTATCTGATAAACTGATAGAACTTTAGATAGCTTTAAAAGCAAAAGCTGGGATTAGGAGCTTAGTTCGAGAATTTTATATAGTGATATTTTTATTGTGAACTGAAGAAAGAAAGGTATCGAATTAACGCCACCTGGTGGCATGTTAACCAAACCCCCTCTCCGGACTCCAATATCAGCGGATCGGCGTCTGTTATCTGTCTGTCTGTGAGTTCTATCGCCTTCTGATAATGTCTTCACTTTTGAAGTTTAACGTTGATTCAAGGATTGATCATCTCCAAGAAAATTTTCTTCAAATCTAATGGGAGTCTTTTCATTTAATGCTTGGCATTGCCACAGAATAAATACCAGTACTAGGTACGTGCATTACACATATCCATCGTACATTTACATTACGTAGATTTTTGTGTCAGCAACTCACTAACTTGGCGTTGCACATTTTCAACGCTAGAAAGTTTTTGTGCAACTCTAAGCACTCCGAATATTATTTCTGCTCACAAATCCAAAAGATATTTTGATTTCCAAGACAACATCAATCTCCCTAGCCGTTAGATGTAACTCGGGCAGTAAAGGGTAACCGTTATGGCGTATTCCCTTCCCGGGACAAGCGAGCAAGCTGTTACTTTTAATGCGATATTCGGTTTGGAATTAATGATTTTATTCCCGACAATTACCAGCGATTGTGCCGTTCTGGGGGAGTTGATTTTAATAAAACATAACCCTTCTTTCGCTATGTCTTGGATTAAAATAACGTTGGGATTTGTAAACGAATTTGCAGCTAAATTGTGAGGTGTCTAATGCTCTGAACATTAGACTGGAAGGTAAGCTTTTTAATTTTTTTCAGTGGGTACTTGTAGGCAGCCACATGTACGGTCGGATATGAAAGTGGTTTACTTACCATTCTAAGGTTGAAAATCATTCGCGTGTCATAGAAATACAGGGTAAATTTTCCCATGCAAAAATATTCTGACAGCTTTTAATAATACGTCATATGTATCTCTTTTATTGATAAAAATGTATGCGTCCATGAGTGAGATCAACCTTCTCGCTATTTTACTTAGGTACACATGACATTTTGCCAAAACTGGTAAACCGCTTTCTTGGATGACCGTACCTACTTAATACATAACGTTACGTTTAATTAGACATTAAGTAGATATAAATTACACATGAAAATGATTACATTTATGTAACCTTACTGAGTTGGAGTGAAGTTTGCGAGTTCCTGTCTAATACTTATCTCCTTCAGTGCCTAATATTTCATCTGTGTCTCGTGCTAGAAATATTCCCCTGAACGTTTCTTTTGTTTTACTTTTGCATGTCAAAGTTTCCGTAAGTATCAATATCTTGCATGTTTGCATAACTACTTTGCGTTGCTGCGGGGAAAACATGCTCACCCATTCCATACCTGTGTTTTGGCGCAAACAAAAATATTACCTACGGTGTCGCGCGCAATAACAGAAACATAAAAACTTGCTTTGTTCTATAGAAAACAATTTGTCTGCAAATCGATATTATTGGATGTCCGAAGACGGACGGTAATGGCGATAATGCCCGCGAAGAATGGACGGACCCGGTATAAAACGCACTTGCGCGCATAATATACGTTTTATTAATAAAAAAAGCGTGGCTGAATAGCTCATAAATAGCCTTAACGGCCAGTGCTAGGCCGGTTTTTCTCGATACATCTTTGCGCATTTGTTTGACAAATCTCTAGGGGATACACGACACTATCCCCTCTATTATCTCGCTTGAGGGATGACCCCCATTTCATAGGTGACGACGTCGTATCGCTTCTCTCTGTGTTCTCTAAATCATGGCCAGGTATTTTCTCTTTGACTGAGGGGCTTCCCAGACAAATAGTGTGGATTTCTCTTATTTATAACGGGTGAAAATTTAGATTGTACTTTCGAGCAGTCATTTCATTAGGGTCCGAAATCGTAGTCAAGTTAGAGCACAATGAGTGATCAGTATGCAAAGCCAGTCTTGTGTATAAGCCGATTTGGAGGAGGCGGCGTTAAAAGAAAATTTATTGCATTGAAAAGTCGTAAGTAATTAATAAGACATTTGAAGTTGCGTGAAAATGTAATTTAGATTGTTTTCCGCGGGCGAGGGTGGGTCGTCTTCCTGTCTGGTTCTTTACAAAAGCGCTTTATTTATATATGGGCTTTGTATTAGCGTCTTTATGCTCCCCTAATAAAAAAAGAATCAGCATCGATGTCTTAAAGCGTCTTCCGCGATAGCGAGTCCCCGCCGCAAAATGGCGTCCACACTCGAATAAATTATTCGCCCCCCGAATCGAATGGAAAGAATCGAACGATTCGTTTCAAAGTTGGTGCGCCTTTATTAGTGTAAGCCGGCCGATTATCTTGAGCCGCCATTACATATTCAAATTGGAGTCATTTGGCGTTGTAAGAATTGACGCGAAATAAAACGAAGCCTTTGAGGGCGGGTATTAGACGCAATGAGATTTTTCAGCCGTTTAGGATATCACGAGAATGCTCATTGCTCACTAAGCAGGTTGAGCATTTGCATTATGGGCCTGTTTAGGAGATTTATCTTTGCATTAAATGTTTCTAGTAGAGTCATTTAATTTTAACTATCTTTTTAAAGCACAGCTATTCTAACTATATATCTAGGTAACACTAGCGGAATCTAACATGCACTGCTCTCTAACATCCTTTTTTCTTTAAGTAACCTACTAAGAAATTTAATATTATGGCTAATAATCCTACTTTAATGTTGATTATAAAAGGGAGTCTATTTCATCAGTGTTTAAAAATGTTTAAAGTCTTTGTATGCAATGTCTATTACGTATAGCTAGGTAATGACGACCGTCTTGGTGTAGTGGTTCGCGCCCCGGACTTCTAAACCAGGCGGTTGCGGGTTCGAATCCCGCAAGGGGCAAATGTTTTTGTGATGAGCACGACCATTTGTACCTAAGTCATGGATGTTTATAAATGTATATAAGTATGTCTATCCGTTATACTAGCCACCATAGCACAAGCTCACGCTTAGTTTGGTGCTAGGTAATTGGTGTGTTTGTTGAAACAATTTATTTATTTAATGTTATTTCATCTTAAAGATGTTCAATGTCTATGTATGCAATGACTATTACTTATAGCTAATGTCAACCAATTGCAAAAATACAGTTATTTTTGAAACATTGTATTTAAATTATGAATGCTGGGTAAAGCATCGGAGCATACATGATACACGGGTGTGTTTGTAATCGCGTAAGTAAATTAAATGAAGCTTGCAGGGCGTTTCCACACCGCCGCGCGTCCGAAAAACATAATTTTTGCGCGACTGACCAAAGATGGAAATTTAGATACCGCAGCGGCTTTGTCCCGAACGGAAACTTCCTTCTATGACACGTTTATTATCTCTGGGTGCTTTTTAATTATAATCTTTTTGGGATCCGGATTATTTCTAATGATGTGTATGTGTTTCACCGAGTTTGGAGAGTCCAAAATAATGATGTAAATTTGTACAATTTTTATCCGACTTTGCCTCTCTCTGTTTCTTTTATATGATGTTTCTCTATAACGCAATTTAGTGGGTCAATGAACAAATAATTAATAATTTTGAATACTTACAGGGCTCTTAGTTATTTATATAAGTTTAAATAAGAAACCAAAAATTCGCACACGGGTAAGATTATGTCACGCAATGACGTATTCAAAAGATACCAAAAATTTCGCACGGGTGGATGGACTGCACGGTAGCTCAGTTGGTAAGAGCTTTGGACCGGTTAGCCAAAGGTCGTGGGTTCAAATCCTACCCGTGTGCGAATTTTTGGTTTCTTATTTAAACTTATATAAAATATAATTAATATTATAAAATTATGTACATTTAATTTATATTGGTTCATCGTTAAAACAGTCAGTAATATGTTTGTTTATGTTAATTAAAATAAGGGTTATTAATAGGTCGCTATGTAATGTAGGTCTGTACCTTTTCGTAATTACCTACGTACCTACTTGGCAATTTATTTCATAATTCCATTATAACGCAAAGTAAACAGTGAAAATTTAAGGGTCTTTTGACTCGCAAGAAAACAACTCTCGCAAATTGATATTTTGAATAATAAAAGGCGGTACAGTTGGCGAAATATTATGAGTAGCGCAAACACAAGTCAATAGCCGAGCGGTCAATATTGGATTAGCTGGCAAAAGGAGCCAAAAAGCAACGTATACAGAAACCTTTTACAGCGGTTAGAGCCACGAAAAATATTTATGAAACGTTCGGCAAGTGTGGAGGGGGCTTATCTGAAGTTAGAATGTGGGTATAAGTAAGTATTTTGATTAGATTAGCACGAAGCTGACTGGATGACGACACCGCATTGGAGATCTTAGTGGGAGACCTATGCGCAGCAGTGGACCTTGATCTGCTTGAGCTGAAATGACCGAATTCTCTAAATTTGATCACACTTTTTCAAAATATGTTTCACAAGCTTTCGAGTGCCGCGTTTGTTATCTTAATAACTAGTATTATACTCATAAAGAATTTTGACCGGCCTGAAACCAGATAAAAAAAACTTCATATACTTTGACAAGTTCTGTGTTCTGCAACAGGAGCTGCTTCCTTAAGCTTTTGTTAAGTATCTTATCAAGTAAAAGAAAAAAAACATTCAATCGCCGATTTGTATACAAAAAAACCGATCAAAAGCGAAGCAGACTTGCGCACTGAGGGTTCCGTACAAACAAAGGTTTTTTTTCTACGATTTTATGCATCTTTAAATCGTATTTGATGTTAATTTTAACCTGATACGTAAACGCGTTCCTGAAAATAAAGGGTCTTGCTTGGTAGACAGACGTGCACATTGACCGACGGACAGACAGACAACAACGTGATCCTAAGTGTTCCCTTTTTACTTTTTTTGTTCCGGATCTCATAAAACCCCTATAAAAACAAATAGGATAAAACCTAATTTAAAATGTTACGTGTAAGAAAAAATAATTAAAAATTACAAGACTAGAGTTATGCCACCTGCACCTCCAGCTAGTCTAGTCCATCTCCATACTCCTAAACCCGACACGAAGCAGTAGTGTAGAAGGGTTGGGGCAACCATTGTTTACACAAAGTATGGAAATAATATAATCAGAAGTGAAGAAATAGGAATCCGGCAAAAACCAACAGAGCCGGCTGAAATTTGCTTAGGTCAGCGGAATAAGTGGCGTCCATCCCTCTGTCTGATGGTGGAATTAGTCAGGGTGTGGATTTAATTTGATCTGAAACAATATGGGCATGTATCGTCTTAATGAAGGGATGTTCTATGTTGATAATAATATGTGTATTCTTTAAGTGGTTAAAAAAAGGGAATTATTTTTAAAGGTCCTTAAATTTGGAGTTATTCGCAAGGTCTAGATAGTTCTATGGTAATTTATTGTTGTTTGTTTAAATGAAGTTATTATTGAGATTTAAGATAAAACAGCTTAGGTGATTCGTTTAAGATTACGAATGATTTAATGATGATGATTTAATAATAATTCAATATTATTGTTAGGTTGGTGCCGAAAATATATCATATCATATCAGCCTATTGCAGTCCACTGCTGGACATAGGCCTCTCCAAGACGGCGCCAACTTTCACGGTCCTCCGCTTCTCGCATCCAGCCACCACCGGCCACCTTCCTCAGGTCATCGGTCCACCTAGCAGGGGGGCGTCCAACACTACGTTGCCGAAAATATGATTAAATAGAATATCTACAGAAAATGTCTGACAGTATAAATAAATGGTTAATGGTGCCCTAATCATTAAACCATATAACGCCGTTGTCAAAAGTTATTTTTCAAAAATTTGCACACAGGTAGGATTTGAACCTACGACCTTTGGCTAACCGGGCCGGCCTGGTTAGCCAAAGGTCGTAGGTTCAAATCCTACCTGTGTGCAAATTTTTGGTTTCTTATTTAAACTTAGAAAAACACTGTGAGTGCTATAAAATATTAAAAACTATTAAGGTATTTTTCATTTCGCAGTAATTTATTTTTTTCAATTCTATCGAAACTGGAATTGTTCAAGTAATCAATAAAAAATGCTGTTTTGTTTTAATAAAGCCAGCAATTTACCTTTTCTCATTTCACTGCAGCTGTCGCCGACTTATTACGACGCACCTGTCAATCTTTACAGATTCTTTTATTCGAATCCCTCTCAGAGGCACTTCTGTTCCTATTTCAACATTTGTTTACTTAGGACCGATCCAAGTATTTTTATGAATTCAGAAAGTTGATTAATTGGGGCCTTGTGTTTGGAGAATAGAGTTGAAAGTTTTTTTTGTTTTCTTTTAGTTAAAGTTTTGCCTACTTATCTATGAGTATAGTTACATTAGAGTCTACGGGGCAAAAATAAACTCACTGTCGACATTTATTTGTATTTTGAGTATTTTTATGAATGTGGTTTTTAACTATGCAAAATCTTTCTTGTGATGAAAGCATTCTGATTCTAAATCGCAACTCTATAGACGTTGTATAAATCTAGTTTAAAATTGCACATGTTTAAATGTAAATAAGTGGAAGTACGTGTAATTATCAGTCTTGGACTTGACTCAATCTGTCAAAACTACTTTTAATTGCAAAATCAAGCAAAAGTGTTTTTGATTGATGCCCTTGGCAAATACGGTTTTGACAAATTTTCCCAGTTTAAATTGGTTTTGATTTGTCTAAAGGTGTTGAGTCAAACCATTCTTTACTCAAAAAATATTAGGTACTAATGGTTATTTGTGAGTATAAAAGTGAATCTAACTGTACCTACCTCGAAAATACCATAAAAGCTATAGCTATTGAATATCGCATGTTCCGGAGACGGTAAGTACTTAGACCATTACATTCGAAAGTATCAACAAACGTTGATCCAATATTCAGAAGCGGATAGACAACAGCGTGTCCTAAACAAACGGCCCAAGTGGGTCCACACTTCGATTTTCGATTTCGCCCACTACATTAATTCGGGTGTTCATTAAAAATGCCATCAGCTCCCTAACGAAGTGTTGAGCAATTAAAGTCGCCGCTGACGTCACTAGGGGGTCTTAGAGCACCTCCTTGAGGGTCTCTTTGAAGCGGAGATACTCGGAGGTGGATTGAAAAATTAATTCGTGGACACTGGAATTTGAATTATGATGAAGACGCGGAAAGGTGTATTCTTCAGATTTAGTAACGGCTTATTGCTATGGTAATACAGCTCAAAGCAAGAAGCAAGTACCAAGTAGTCCATGGACTAGCTAGATAGATATCTGCTTGTCTATCTTACGACAGCAAAAGATCATAGGGTACTTAGCACACACACACACACACACACACAAAATATTTATGTTATTAATTTTACAATTTTCAAAAAACGCCAAAGTTTTTGGTTACTATTGTTTGCTCTAGATTCTGTTATGTTATGCTGATGTCGTATAGGGAAAACGTTTACAAAGGAACACATTATATGCGTTTCCAAACAAAAAAATCCTGACCACCTAAGTACTTGACTAATTTCACATAAAAACCAGTTTTATTATATCATCATAGTCTGTCAGGATATCTTTCCAAAGAATAGTTCAGTCTGTACTGAAAGTTTAATCAATTAAAACTCTCTGTACTCCCTTTATTCGTTGATTGCACCAAATCCAAATAATCCGCGCTTCATTAATGTGTCAAAATCTTGTTATTGCCGCCCGCATAAGGGCATTAGGGCTGAGATAAGACAGACGCCATTAGTGGCGCTCGAAAAAATTCGGTGCCATCGAGCGGTGAGGTGGCAATCTAATTTTTCTTAAGTTGCAGTCAATCACCGGAGAAATGAGCCTATGAGTAGTGCTGTCGGTGTGTCGATATCGATATCCTTCGCTTACTCGTTACTTCTCTGGTGCAGCGACCCAAAGTGTGTCTTGGCCTCCGACACAAGACAACGCCATCTTAGATATCTCTCCTGCGCAGCCTCTTGCCAGTCCGCAACACAACAACTCGAGAGAAGATGACAGCTGGAGGGTCTGGAAAAACCAAGAGATCGAGGAGCCATATAATAAAAGTAAATATGTATGTAGGATAACACAGTAAATGCAGTTACAAATAAGAGCTGATATTAGGTACCAAATTACAACAAAACTACCGATTTCAATATACATACATTTAAGTATTCAGAATATTTTAGAAAGAATCGATAACCAAACTACTTTTCCCTATTTTTTTCGCTACACTACTTTGAAAAGATCTTCAAAGGGACTAATGCTGATTGGCTTTACATATCGATGCACAATGGCATCAGATTTTGAACTCTATTTCGTAGGCAATAAGAAATTACAGTCTTGTGGGATTGAGGTTTGACACTACCGGGGAAGATACGGGCTGACGAAGATTTATATGTCTCGTACGACCGCGAAATGTAAAGGGAAAATTCTTGTATAGGCAACGAACCAGGACACATCGGAATTTATTTGAATTTTTACCTATTGTATCAGACATTTGGGGATTTTTAAGATTTACCCAAGAACGTTAGATATGTTTTGCGAAAAGGAGAGGAGAGATAAAAAATAGGTCATTTAAGTAACTAAATCTGAATTCGAAACTTGCCATGCTGCATGTGTACCGACCACCCAAATAAAAGGATTTCAAGTATCAGATCACAGATCAGATTTTAAAATATGTTATCCTCTACGAAGAAACTCGCTAAATGTTGGTATTCTCCACCCATAGCGAATAAGCGAAGTAATCATGTTGATTGAAATTTTGCGTATCACATTGTAATTTTGTTCACATGTTTTCTTTCGAATAAATAGATCCACATAGTAGTGTTACTCATATCGACTAATATCCTACGGACGCTCACATTTCGACGCATCTCAATTACAATTTTCAACTGTATCCGTAAAACTCAATTTATCCAAGTGTTTTGTCAGGGGGAGGCCGCGGTTCGAAGGTGTCTCAATCAGCATAAAACAAAAGAAATCAATAGTCCCCCGGCTGACAAAGAGCAAAGATTTCTTTCACAATTAAACACCCTGGGTGACGGGGGGGTGATAACTCGACGGTGTAGCTAAGCTCGGATAGAGCTCGCTTTTTAAATTGCAAACAGTCGCAATTGTAGATCGTTGTGTGGAGGCACGGGAAATATGATTGCTTTTGATAAAATGCAGGTGTATTAGTAGTTGCTCTACACGGTGGACACTTATTCTTATGACGTCAAATAATTTTTTTTCACTTTTTTGGCACATTTTGTTGAAAAAAGCTGTTTTGAGTTTTTTTGTGGTATTTGGTAATTTTTTCTTCAACTGTGTTGAAATCCAGATTCCAGTTTACCTTACTTAGGGAAAAAAGGTTCTGAAAAAAAAACCTATGATAACAATATGTATATGCAGGTAGACCCAACTAGCACAATGCTACAGCTGTTGGTACCTAAATACCAACACCTGTAGCATTACGTAATTAATTACTTGTGCAAGCACCTGCTTGCACAAGTAATTAATTACGTCTGTAAGAGTACTTATCTAAGGTAAATAATCTACAAATCCTAAGCTGGGAGTTCATCAACACACGTTTAATTTTTAATCAGCCGGTTTAGATTTATTTCAGATGTTTATATGGGAATTCTGACAAATTAACCGTTAAACGAGGTTTACCGGCTGTTTCAAAATTGTTAAACTCGGGTCTAAAGTACCAACGACATCATTAATCTAAACATCTGCAATCAGATGAAGTATTGATCAAAAACTTGTTTCCACACCTAGTTCAGACTTCAGCACATAGAACTACGAGTAAACAACGATATTATTGTGAAATCGATATGAGAGATAGAAGATTAAACGCATAGGGGCCGCCTCGTCTTTTTTCTGTCGGAGCTAATCCGACAATCAACGAGTTTGCATCTGGATCAGCGTCTAATGTAGCAGAGCGGACTGCGCGTGATACGGCATACCCGATGGTGTATTAGAAATATCGGGGTTTGTAGATGACCCATTTGGTTTGTTTGATTGCTAGCCATATACAATAAATACGCTCGTTTGCGAGGAAACACAAAAGTTTGTAATCTTTGTAGTTTTCTAATTTGAGCGGGATATTCGAAATTCGATTCTGTATCACTGAAAATCAGTGTCGTGGTGGCAAACTTTTGCTGCCATGACTTGCTGAGCGGAGATCTTGTTAGCACAGCCCTCGATTTTTATGCTTCCGTTTTTTCTATATTACTGTAAAATTACTAAATGTATTTTTTTGTATGGATCGTCAAAACCGGTCGTATTTATTTCTTATAAATATGTTCGTAATAGCGTAGCATGTAAAGGAAATGCTACGAAGTTTCTTGTAGCACTGAAGATTTTATTAAAGTACTCGTACTTCTATAGAAATGTCGTAGTGCGTAGTAGAGAAAAGCTAATCATTATTACTAGTAGTTGGTTCATAGCGAGCTTTGGTTGAACGAATTAGTATGTAGGTGTAAAGATTAATGTTAAATACGTAGTTATGAAGTATTATCAAATGAAACAAACAAACCAAATGTTCTTCTCACTAAACTAAGACAAAGAACAAACCTTATGCACACGCAGACTTTCATTCAGATAAATCCTCTCGAAATGAAATATCTTGTTAAAACGAATCCTTAGCCAAACACCGCTCTTTGTTCTGGTTTTGGATTTGCACACTGGTCTAGGAAGCTCGTCTGCCAACAGTGTTTCAATATTTAATAATCCGACGGTAACGAGCCCGTACAGAAAAGTTTAAATGGGCACCGGAGCCCAGAACAACCTACCCACTGTGCAAAAGCTTTGTACCGCTTCGAAATTAATCCTGGTTACGTAGTATGTTAAAACATGGGGTACAAGATGTGTTCATTATAAGTACGCTGTTTTAAAGGTACAATACATTATGTATAGGTAACTATCATCACTCACTTTGTTTTCCCTAGGAAGGCCCAAGGTACAGGCGCTGCGTAATCTACGGCTTATTCGCCGTTGACATGTGTTGCATGTATTATAATATCTGTGGTCGCACGAACTCCGGCTTGCGCACTCTTCCGTCGGATGATGCGGTTTACAATGCCAACTTTAATGATAATATTATTGATATTTTTACACGTAGTATCAGCAAGTATGAGAAGTCTTTAAAGGAAGATCACTGTAAGATCGTTTCACTTGACTTCATTTTATTTTCGAAATACTTTTCTAATTAATTATTTCGAACGCCTTTGACACCATAAAACTTTATTTTTTCTTATTGATTTGTACTCTTTGTTAATGTAACTTTGTATCTTTTAATTTTAAATTTCTTGTTTTTGTGATTTTAAGTGTTAGTCGGCAGCTAGCGACTTTTATCGTATTTTTCTTTAGTAATATGAGAATGGCGCCGTGAGCTGAAAAATGATATTGTGTAGTTTGCTATTCCAAATAATAAAAAAAACTATCTCGTCCTATTTAAGTAACTCTCCGGTCCGAATCAAAAGGTCGAGTTCGGTATCTCACAAGCGATGCTCACAAGGCTATCGTTTGTTGGTACTTTGACAAGGTTAAAATGGACTAACAATCAAACAGAAGTCCTGAAAATAAATTTAAAAAAAAAAGTGTTTCTCAGTTTAGTAATCACAATAAACCATGAAATGTGAATAAGTCTTCTGAAATCTGTATTGTACAACTTTATGAGTAAATTGCTTAGTTATTTATTTTATGGTGTGCGCAATAAAGAGTAAAAAGAATTATCTATCTATAGCTGAGTGAGATAGCTCTATTCATGTTTGATAGCTACTCAATCGCTGTCACAACTCGAGTATTTACGAGTATGATCCCTAAATGATGACGCTAATTTAGATCTTACATCTCCAAAACTACTATTTTCTAGGTTTCAGAACATTGTTGCATCAGTCAAAAGATGCAAGTAGTAATATTATTTTCTTCAGTATCAGGTTGGCATGCTCATTTTCTATTCTTAATAAAATCCTCTTTTCAGTAATAGACACTTATAATTTTAACAATTTATGAATTACTTTCAGAACATGTTAATTACTTTTGGTCACACCATAAAGTTAATATTCCTAACGGAATAGAGGAACAAACACGAGCTGTCAAACGAAACCGAATTTGGATGACATTTGTGTGTGTAGAATTGTTCATGAATGTGTGTCAGTGATGTATGTTATGTCGCTTGTTACATTAGTATCGATATCGATAAAATTAATTTGTAACATTAATAGTAGGTTAATTAAATTAATAAAACAAAAATATGATGGGATGGGATTTTTCATGACTGAAACTATGATTCTGGAGTGAAGACATTTAAGAAAAACTCAGACGATACGGTTGTTTCAAAAATAATAAATGAAATGAAAAATGTTGTTGTTTAAATTATTTATTTAAAAAACCAACTTATAGAGATGTAACTTAGTGCATTTATATTAGACATTAAGCTACTTTTTCCTTGGCGTCAAATCTAGTTGGAGAGGGGTCGATGGTGTGGACTGTTGCAATAGCGGTAACGATGATTCACATGTGCATGCCTCTGGTACAATATCTTTGTAAACATAGGACGAAACTGTGCGTTTAGGCTTTATCTTGACCTGTGAAAAAGAAATATAGCACATAATAATATGGCACATATATAGTCCCAAGCTAAGCAAACTATGTAATACGTAGACATAACCATAAGTAGACATTGCTATCCAATGAAACATCAGCAGAAGAATAGTATTATTCTTATTTTGCTCCTCGCGTCTTGAAATATTTTTGTTCGAAGTGCTTACTGCACTTGAATTTTTAAAACTTGAATTTTTGTTTGGAACCCAGTTTGGACGATTTATAAATTTTACACATGCATTTTTTTATCCAAGTTATTCGGAAATTTGACAGATACATTTATTACTAATTTTAGTAACTATTCTAACAGGTAAAAACTGCATGGATCGGCTAAGTATCTTAAATAGGAATTACATTCCCAGCTGGTTTATAGCTAATCTTAGATACTTAAACCAAAGTAATACATATTATTCATTTATTACGTGATAGACAGTGGAAACGAAATATCGATAACTTGATACACCCCTAGTGTAAATAAATATGCGTAAATTCTGCATTATGTGTATTTTTTTTTGCCTGCCATAGCTATTGTCATAAGCCTTGAGAAGACGCTGGCACTGGTTTTAAGTCCCATTGGACAGCGCTTTATTTGGTACTGTTTTCCAGCGGTAAATGTTGTATATTTTCGAGACCCGCTATCTAATGAAAGTTGGTACATTTTATGTAAACTAAAAGAAGTATATTTTCGTGAATTTGGGTTAAGAGATAGCTGGTAATATGATTGGGAAAGGTCTAATTTTGAAAAATATATACTGCCTGATAGGGAATCTAAAATTTCTGTTATATTAGGTAATGGGAATTTATCATCTTGTATTCTGTTATTTAATTGCCTATAATCAACAACTAGTCTCCACTTCTTTTGACTTGATTTATCAGCTTTTTTTGGAACTAATAAAATTGGGCTAGACCATTCCGCAGATGTTTCCTCAATAATATCATTATCTAGCATTTCTTGCACCTGTTTTTCTATTTCACCTTTTAAAGCTTGAGGGACTCTATAGGGTTTCGTATATACAGGGGTAACGTTATCTTTCAACACTATATTGTGCTCCATTAAGTTTGTAACTGGTAAAGAATCGCCAGGTAAATGAAATACATCGGCGTATTTAGCACAAATCTGTTCGATACTAAGTCTTTCCTCTTTGTTTAAATAGCTTAAATCTAGCAAGCTAAACAAAGTTTTGACACGTTCTACTGATTTTATGTCGTTTCCGAGTTCGATAACCTCAAAGTTATTTATAGAATGAATATTTATACTTGAAAAATCTATTTTTAGATCCTCATCAGTAGTGTTTAAAATTCGCAATGGGATACTATTATTCAATGTTTTCGAAATGATACCCGCGATAAAAACTCCTTCCTTTATCTCCTCGGCTAAAATTACGCAATCGTCTTTTAAAGAACATGGAATATATTTAATTACCTCACAACGTGCGGGTATCACGTGAACAAATGTATCAGTGTTCTTATCGTTGTTCAATTCTCAACAAATTAGGGATCCTTCGTTGGATAACCGTAAAGTGTTCGATGTGTAATCTAATATAGCGTGATAACGCTTAAAAAAGTTTTCACCTAATATTCCGTCTGCGTGACAAGATAGGTTTTTTGAAAACGTAAAACTTTTGTCTTAAACTAACGCCTTTACATATTAAATCTAAAAAAATGTAGCCTTCTGAAGTTAATTTTCCGCTAACGCCTTTTATAGTTAAATTATTGTAATACAATTCGTTCATATACTGTGGGTGACTAAGTAGCCACTCATATTTCAAGACACAAATGCTTGCGCCGCTATCTACTAACAAGCTTATTGAATCTTTATATAACTCTAACTGTACAATGCTATTTACGGTATAAGTTTGAACATATTGTTCACTAATTGAGGGCACGAAAAAAATCGGTATTAGGTACAGATTGCATATTTTCCGCATTTCCGGTTTGGTCGGACTGTACCTGAGCGACGCGATTTTCGTTTATATTTGAACGGAAAGGGGTATACTGCCCCCGCGGGGAACCTCGTTGGTACCTCCCGCGCCCTGTTCCACGGAAAGAACGACCTCTATAAGAGCTATAAAATGTCCTATTATTGTTATTACCACGGTTGTAGTTCTGATAATTATTTCCCAAGTGGTAATTATTCCTATTAGTGGTGTTACCGGGCCTAGAACCAAATCTAGAGTTTACGTTGCCCCGATTGGCTTTAAGGTTCATGACCTGCTCTTGTTTGGTGGACAAGGAGTTTTCATCTAAGGCGGTTTAAATAACTTCTGGGAGGGACTGGAACTGTCGCGAAGCTATTATAGTACTTAGACGTGAGTCTGACAATCCGTCTGCGAATCGTTTAACCGCAATTTTTTCGTTTAATGGACGGAGTATCTCAAATTTCTTGTCATCTCCGTCAGCCTGAGCTATTGTCAAGTTTACGAACAGCTGTTCCAGCTCGGATCCGAATTTGTCAATTGACCTACGACCTTGACAAGCGTTATAAAGTTGCGATTGTATGGCGATAGCCGATTTTTTTGGCAATAAATGGGTGCGCATATCTGTAATTAAATCGTCCGTGGTCGAATAACTAGATTTCAGTCTAAGCTTGGCGCTACTTGAAATTCGAGTTTTCAAAACGAAATTAATCAGCAGTTCTTTACCGTCATCATTTAGCATGTCACTATAAAGTTTAATACTGTCTATTAATTGGATAGTTACGTTCTCTTGATTATTCATTAAGGGCAGCAGGGCCAAAGCCGTTTTCATATCAAAATTGTTAGTAGCCATGATTTCTACGCTATCTTCAAATGTCAATTCTTCAGTCGGACTCGGAACACAATATAAACTTAAAATTTTCTGGTAAATAATATGTATATCTTCTATGCATTTATTTATCAAAGGTAAACTATCGGTGCTTATCTCAGAATTTTCTATTTTAAATTTGATATCTGTTGAAATATACTCCAAACGCGCGTACAAACTCTTAGCTTCTTTAAATTTATTTTGGGCGGCCTCTGAAGCTTGTCTACGAGATGGCCCAATCTTAATTAAATATTCTTTAATGTCCTTTAAATGTTTATATACGTTATTTAATTCATTTAATGACATTACTTAAAAGCGAATAATAAAAATAAAACTATTCTAAAGTACTTATCTAAAGGCGTTAGGGAGAAGTGTCGGCTTCACTTGCTCCATTACTTGAGCTCATCGTGACGAAGCTGGGGCACAGTGCGTTGGCGGCACGTAGAGGGCGCAGACCATCAGCAACATGAAGTCATCTTCTTGATTTGGGCCGGGTATTTCCCTGGACTCCTCTTGTTGTGGGCCGGGTATATCCCTGGACTCCTCTTTAATGTGGGCCGGGTTTATCCCTGGACTCCACTCTTCTTTCTTCTTATTGATTTGACGGGCGGGACAGGTTTTCGATTGAGACGGCATTTAATTCTCGCCTCAAAGTGTTGATTGCGCTTTTGCGGCACTTCTTGAGAACGTAGTAGATGACAGCGGCGATAATCAAGACGACAGCAATGATGAGTAGCGTCTGGATGATGTGGTTTGAATTTTGAGTCTGCTCCAGTTTCGTATTAGCCGATGCTTCTCCGTTGGCGTTCTGAGCGACGACGACTTCTTCTTTTGAGTAAGACTTGCCCATTTTCTTAATGTTGAATTCTTCTAGTCAAGAATCTTCTTATTTCATGTTGGCTGGCAGGCAGGGTCGCCATGAAGTATTGAAGGGTTAGTCGTTAAGGAATGATTAATTAAAATGCATGTTTGTAGTTCGGTGTTTCTCTATTGAATAAAATAAAAACCTTAAAGTTACAGTCACACACAAAATCCTTATTCAGCGAAATGGTGCGAACGCAATACCGTTTTACGGAAACAAGAAGGAATTTGATTATGAAGCGATTCGCACTCTACAGGGTATTTGCTTCTTACATTAAAAAATGTTTAAAGAAGAGAATTATCACACTAATCGAAACGCATTGGCAAAAATAAACCTTAAATAGGTAGTGTCCATTAAGAACAATTTACCTGTGAAATAAACATTTCTCGGGGTTATTCGCTGTGTCGTACAACAACAACGTTATTTACTGAACAAGTCGTCATGTTTCACCAAGAAATATTTCAAAAAAATATCCACGATTTCATATAATATTTAAAAAATTAAAATAGCTGAAATTCTCAGCGTGCCGATAAGTGCCGACAAACTGTTTGACAGTTTCAAAAACGGTTCTGTTACATCGCATCACACATCTCTTTTTATCATACAGTTTTGCTGATAGAGACATCTCGCTGGCTCAGCCCTTTGTTCTTCTATCCCGCTAGGTATATTAACTTTATGGGTCACACACATCTACATTCCTAATAGGCTAACGTTCGAATGCCCGTCCAGGAGTTCAATTCCGCCGCTCTGCCCCTCCCGCGCCACCTAATATGACGCGTCCAAATACTTATTGCTGAGGTGTCATTTGGGACACATAGATAAACGCTAACAACATGTAAACGTAGGTATGCAGCTACTTTCTAACGGTGTTTCATTTTTGTCTGGGTTAAAGAAATTCGCATTCTAATTTGAGAGCTTAGCCCCCAAGTGGAGAGGCTCAAGCAAATTTGACGAGAGATTATTATAACTGCCCGTTAGACCGATGTTTGTCTTTCGTCTAATGGCCCATGCTTGCCGCATATACGACCTTAATTAATACAGGATGGTTAAGTAAACTTTATTGTAATAATATTAGTATTGTACGCAACCTAATTTGTTATGCATAATACAATTTAAGTAGTTACCTAATCTTAAAATAAAACATTCCATTTCCAAAGTAAGTAATAAACCGTTCAGTACAATACAAGTAGTCAAGTCAAAACTAGTGCCGCTTAGGTAAAAATCTATAACGATATAGGAGATTGGCATAACTCAAACATAACAATTTAAATTATTAAAGCCGATTTTGCAACTGTCGGATAGACGTAGACAGAGGGTTCATATGTTTTATTGAAATCAGCGAAAAAAAAAGATTTCTAAAAATGCAAAAGCTTGTCCAGATTTATTGTGAAAACGCAAATCAAAAAAAAAAACGATGAAGTTAACCGTAATCACTGGTTTTTTACTTTCGATCACAAAAAAGTCACCAGGGCCGCATAGACCGCAGGAGTCAATAAAACCGATGAGGGAGACGCGACGTGACGACGGTCACTTTATTGCTGACCTCTGTCTGGGCTCCGTGACAACTCAGCACTTTTGCTCAACAATTTGTGGTTAACAAAACGTCTGATTACAAAGATAAGCCTGATGTTGATGATGTTGCGAATTTAAGTGCTAAGACTAAGATGAAGAAAAATCTTATTACTGGCATTGTCCAATATATTACGTAACAAATAACTCGTAAATTATAGATTTTATAATGGTTAAACAATCAAATGAAGTGTTAAATACTTTACATACAGTGAACGCATTGATACATTTTATAATAATATAAAGTAAAAGTTTTTCTGAGTTATGTACATTAGTTGTCTCACTAACCGATACTCTTACGGTGAGGGAAAACATCGTGAGGAAACCTGTACATTCAGGCGACTGCATGTGTAACCATGATCTAAACTGGTCAGGTTCTCCTAGCAAAGGGGTCACGGAGGCCAGATGGCAGTCGCTTCACTGTAATTACCTGATCAGCCACATCCTGGATCATGGTCAGCGGACCCTGGGCCCTTGCGTGCGAGTGCACTACAACCGGGATAACGCTAGGAGGATGATGATAAAATAAAAGTGAGAAAATAAGAAAAACTACATCTTTTCTTTCACTACCTATCCTGTCTGCATCCTGAACGGAACTAACTTATTTTTTCAAAGTTTTAAAAAAATATTAAGGAACTTTTATTTCCATTGAAAACTTGCTCATATCACAAAGCTGTCGGTTGTCCGATTCAAAATGCTCACCGATCCCTTCAAGTTACAAATATCGGTGATATTTCAAAGTCGCATACATCTGGACGTCGGCCAGTGGGAAGGGGTCCTGGGTCCATACAATTAACCAGCTCAGCTCCGCCTTTGAAGGCAAATCAGGATTTTAATGATCCCGATTAATATTAAAACTTTGACATGTGTGTTTGTTGAATTAAACTCCGAAATGTATCTAATGAGTCAGAGGGGTTTATCTGATTTTGATAACGATGTTAAATTACGTGAAATATTCAATTTGTCTGTTATCAGTATAAAAGACTCTAATAATAAACTGAAAATAAAAAAATTACATCTCTGTTAACAGCACAACCATAAACAGTAGGTATTGATCAGTTTTCGAAAGTAAGTGGAAACGATTTTTATTGAAGCACCGACTTTTTCTTCCGACAAAGTTAATCATGGTATCCGAATTACAAAAAACAGACAGGACAAGGGTGTGCAATTGTCACATTCTCCCAACACTCCCTCAGTGTCAGCCATAAAACGCAAATTCGGCAATAAAAAGAACACCCCGAAAACATCCTTCCTGGACAACGATTCAATACAATGCCCGCCATTCACTGCGGATTATTGTATTTTTCCAGCTCTCGAATAATATAAGAAAGAAATTAATGAATCTAAGAATCCGCTGAAGAAAACTGGACTTTAAGCAAGCAAGGTTAGGGTTTAAAAGTGAAAATTTTAAGATTTGGTTAACAATAAGAGCCTAATTAGCTGTCAAGGCTGGCCCAACGTGCGTTTGTCTGTTGCAGAAGTGAGAATTATTCAAAAGATGTCTCTGGTAGTATTCCTTCTTTTTGTTGGCCAAAGAATGGATTCGGATTGATGTCGCATTCTGTTTCTTTTTTGTTTCAAACAGACATGAACGAGTCATTTATTCATGAGTTCGATTGACATTTACACTACAGTCCTTTTTTTACTTTGTATTGACAAGTAGAACAGCGCAGGATTTTTAAACAAAAAATATTTCTATCAACTTCTTTTAGGTTTAAAATTGATAGACTAACTTAGCGTGTATTCCTTACTATTCGTAGTTCATGCTGTATGTAAGGAGGAAATAGGGGTAAACTCAAATCATTTTGTTATTTCGACGCACACGTTAATACGTTCGATTGTCTCAACTTGGGTTGGAGTTCCTGTTTCGGAGATTAGCGCGCGCTAAAAAATTAATCCCATCCCACACGAGGCAATTATAACTCCACAAACTTAACAAATGAGCATAAATCACACAAACTACAGTTGCGCATTCAAAAACAATTACGAGGGCGCGAATTTGGGTGGCTGCCTAATTGGTATGAGATTTGCAAGTGTTTCTAATTGCGAAATTTACGGATCCAAGGCGATCAGTCACAGGCAATCAGGTTAATTAAACCATTTGTCTGCTAAATCCTTGCTAAAGCGAAAATTGGTGCTGCTTCAAAAATTTAAGCGAAACAGAGGCACGGAATCGGTAATTTTATTTTTATTGGTTTCGTTGTGTGTATTTCTCATTGTGGTAAGAGATAAGTCTTCATATACTTAGATAACATTCGACGTACAACAGAGAAAAAGTACTTACTAATCCATTAAAATATTAATAATTATTTAATAGTAATTACCTGAATCTCAATTTATTTCTTTTTGTCCAGTTTTTAATGCAGGCGTAAAACCTGGTTTCATTTCAAGTATCAAATCAAATTCGTACCTCTACAATTGGTGGCTAAGTTTTCAAGACCAGTATCAAGATCTATTGCTCCCGCTGCACAAACAACACGCTCCTCGATTCGCTCAATTTTTCGTCGTAAAGGTTCGTTTTCATTAACGCGATCGGCTGACATATTTGTCATAACCTGTCGCTGTTGCCCCAGCCTCCTCTGGGTGTTTCTTTTTCGCACATTTTTAATTTTGGTTGTTTCCCTTTTGGTCCTTGCACGGGTATATTTGCCGATCGGATCGGAATGCGTAACATTCACATACTTGCTTGAAAAAATGGTAAACGGGTTAATAATATGTTTAAAAATTTTATTTAAAAATAAACGCGACATTTTCGATCATTTACTTTTACAATTCTACACGTTTTTTCACTCTGAAACCTAACAAATGTCCATCATAACAGTTAAACACCTATACAACATTTTCTTCTTGTTTTTGGATTAAAAAATAAATATTGGTTCAATTAAATGAATTTGACAATTAACATTTGCGCAGACGAAATAGCGGAGACAATAACTAGTTCATCGATAAAAACACAAGCGGTTTTCGGCAGTCTCTCTTTGCATAATCAAATATTCGCGCTCAATGGAGATTCATGCCTGCGCGTCTAGACATCGTATACCCACATAGACTATACTATACATATGATATCTAAAGGCTTTATTTACTAGGCTTTGCATATTTAGCATCACGTATTCTGTGCTCAAATGTGTCATTCATTTGTTATCGTTAAATCAATAGCAAAGTCAGCATGTTCAACATACTTATTTATTTCTGACTAATTTTCCAGGTTCCTTCAGGGCACGTAAGTGAAATAGAAAAAAAATAAGTTAAGATTAAATTTTAGGTTAGAGAGGTAATAAAGCAAAAAATTAATACGTACCTACCAGGTCTAACGTGACACTACTTTCAGTAATTCGAAAGTATTAGTTACTAGAAAATTATACCTTTGACTATCTGCTCGCTACGAACGCTAAATTATTATTTTGTGATCATTTAGTACAGATCACTCTGCATTTTAATCTAGAAAGTAGCAAAATAATCGATATTCATATTATTATGATCTTATTTTCTACAAACAAAATAAATAAGTTATCAAACTCCATAATCCTGATTAAATTTACTATAAAACCATCGAAGCGGATAAATGTATCGAGAGTAAACAGCTGATCACATTATCGATGCATCTACTGATATGCAGGTCTTTACAAAATTGGTTCCAACCATGCATAAATATCTATTAGGAAGAGATTAATATTTTTCTCCCCGAGCATTAAACTGTGTTTAGGGATGTCTGAATGTAAAAACAAATGAATGTGTGGATGTTGCTGTTTAAAACAGAAGTAATATGTTATAACGTGTTTATAAAATTTTGAAGTATTCATATTCAAGTGTGTTATTGAATATGTTATTTGACACCACCAATCTTTGACGTACCTACTTTTAATGAACTGACAGAACTTTTTAATATTTTAAAGAATTAATAGGGTTTCTGAATCATTTGTGGATAGCCTCAACATCCCTATTCATTAATTAAATTACAATCCATGTGAAATAAGTCATGGATGTTTATATGTATTTAAGTATTTCTATCCGTTATCCTGGTCACCATAGCACAAGCTCACGCTTAGTTTGGGGCTAGGTAATTGGTGTGTTTGTTGATACAATTTATTTATTTATTTAATACATGCGAACAACCAAGTTATGACAAAGTTCGTGGTTTAGCCGCAACATAGACATCGACAAACAAGGGTTGGGACCGTTAGTTAACAGGAAAATGGAGATTTCGGATTTTGTTTACATTAATTTCTTCTTGGCGAAACACCCGAGGGAATCTAAAATATGCTGTTTATAATAAGACATTGTTTTCCATGTCTGAATGTGGTTGTAAGATTTTTGTTACCCATTTAGAAACTTAATTGGAAAAGTTTTCTTTTAAGTGTTTGACGAGACAGAAGCTTTTTAAAGCTATTCAAGAAGTCAAATGCACTTAGCATTTGAACCTAAGTCATGGAGGTTTTTAAAAAGTATAATATTTAAGTAAAAGGGGGTGTCGTGCGAACGAAGAACTTCGAGTTCGAGTAAGTTCAAACGATCTTCAAACAGAATCGAACTTATTAATATTAGTAATTAGATCCATTTACTTTAAAGTTTTCGACTTGATGATTTAATTAGAACAATAGTTTTATTCTGCGCAATGCGCAAAACCATCAGACATTTGTGTTAAAAACTGAAAAGTGTTCATATTTTCTTATTTATATTTTATTCGTGTATATAAGAAAGAGATTTTCATGTACAAATTATTGTTTCATGCGTAAAAGTCACCAAGTTTTCGAAAAAACATGCTCTTAGATATTATTAGCTACAAGTTATGTTTATTATATAATTAAAAACTTTTTTCAAATATCAACAAGACTATGACCTTGTGCAATGATTAGGGTAACGTAAATAAGTTTGTAAGTCTGTTTTAATGTATTTAACTAATCAGCTCATCGTACAAGTGATTAAGAAATTCATTAGTTTTCTCAATTTCGTGCAGGACCGCCTTATTCTAGACACCATAGCATAGCAGAAAAGCTCACGCATATTATGTGACTTATTAGTTTGATTGTTAAAACGATTTATGTGTAGACAGCAATTTTATTCAGGAAATTCCCGGCGTTAAAATTTACTATTTACATGTGATAGATGCACTTAACTAAAACGTGTAAAAATCTACAATAGCTAACTGTAGATTTCCACACGTTAATATAGTCTGTACTGTAACACACGGCCGCACGTCAAACCACCCCACTTTGACCTTGATACCGCCTCTATTTCCTACGTAATAAAAGCTCTTTTCGTAATTCACATGAGTAACCTGACGTGCTGTCGAGCGTATATTAAATATGGAGTTGAAAAATCAGTTGCACTTTTTGTCAACAATAACAATCAAAATGATTAAACATTATATGCAACTAATTGCATCAGACTATAAGTGCGTCATGTTAAGTTGACTTTAAGATCGCCTCTATTCCCTTCGTAATAAAAACTGTTCTAGTAGTTCAAATGTAAACTTTGTCGTGCAGTCGAAAGTACCTTACATAAAGGTACATTACATTAGATTTACATTTTAATTCACATTTCTATTTCACTCCAACCTTTCCGACTTGACTAAGTGCTTTATCCTTTATCACTTTTATCGCTTGTTCCTTTTAAATTTCATAACGCGTATTTTTCCCATCGCGCCCCTACACTTACGTTCAAAGTGTTGTTTACGCGAGGAAATGATATAGCTACGGAGGTCCAAAGTCGGAGACTAGGTGAAATTCATATTGGACACGCGGGTCGCATTCAAATTGTCTAATTATAATGCCAAGATGGCGGCGACTGTACTTTTGAGTTCACGCCTGGCTGGATTCAGACGGGGTAAAGTTTGGCGAAGATTGTCACTGACCAGACACATTTTGAGTTGGAGAGATGTTATAACATGAAACTTTGGTCTGATGTTACTTGTTGAGTTGTATGTCTTTTTGTCTGATGCCAATTTTGTAAATAACATTATACATAGCACTTTTTTTCAGTGGGAATTCATCACTGAAAGTGAGATAACTTAATAAAAAAATCGTTGACCTTACGTATGTAGAGGTTTGTACCCCTGCCCAGGCCATTTAAATTAATTGTTTGTTACAAAAGTAGACACCCGATATAACTTTAACATGAAGCTAACTGTAGGAAATAAATTCAATGCAATCTTGAAACTTTGGACTCACCTGAAGCAAAATTAAACTCTCATTTAATTCTAACAGACTGTATCAATAAATCGGAAAGTAACGTCTTTATCGGGAAGGTAAATACGCGTTTTCCCTAACTTAGTAATGGCACAGCCTGGCAAGAACAGCTTTCTTTTTAAGCTTAGATTTTTTGATTTAAATAATTAGGCACATTATCAGCAAAAAAAAAAGAAATTGTCGATTGGCAGTACTATATTTGTATATTTAGGGTTTGACTTTATAGAGTATCTTATACATAAATATATTATTGCACTTGAAAAAATGACCGCCAGAGGCGGGAATCGAACCCGCGTTCCTCGCATGCCGGGCGATTGCCTAACCTCTCGGCCTAACCTAATCGCCCGGCATGCGAGGAACGCGGGTTCGATTCCCGCCTCTGGCGGTCATTTTTTCAAGTGCAATAATATATTTAGATTGCAAAGTGAATGCTTATCACTTAAAAAAACAATAATTTATCTTATACATAGATCACGTTAATGAATGAGTTAATAAAAATAATGTCCAATGAAATGTTTGATGTGGTTCATCGACATTATTATGAAATTTAATTTTATATTGGTTGATGCTTCAGGTTTCCACAAGGAAATGTCGTCTATAAAGTGTTAGAGCCTGCTTTTTTTATAAAAAATAAATTCAAAATATAATATAATTTAATCCATTAAATTGTAACCAGCATTTCTGAGGTCAGCGGACCCTGGGCCCTCGCGTGCGAGTGCACAACCGTTATAACGCTAGGAGGATGATGATTTCTGAGGTCAGCGGTCAGCGACGAGTATTGTTAAATTGAAACAAAACGCTTATTGTTCATTTGTTTCTGGGGTCGTCAATCTAAGTTTGTAAGAAATCGTCTGGGAAATGCTCTTACGCATACCCGCCCACCGCGGAGGCAAGCGGGGGTTCTATTCCCACATCCTTCAGTCTTAATGCCTACCCACTATAGTCCGACAAGTTCGTGCGCAATTTTGCTGCGGTCGCCAGGGGTGTGGGGGACGAGGCACCAGCGGGTGACGGGTTTCTGTCGGCGTCGTTCTCTCATGCCATTAGTGTAAGGTGAGAACCAGCGGGGAAGGCTCTAGGCATTCGTTCTCGGTCGTAAGAGACCCTTTTTTTTAGCGTGAGGAAATGCATTTACGCATTTCTCTAGCCGCGGGGGAGCGGCCAAGGGGTATTTGGGGCTCAGGTTCCGAGAAGGAGGCTACTGCCCACTAAAACCTCACATTTGCCCTCTGGTGCCATTGAGTGAAGCAGAACCTACGGGTCACGTCATAGCCCTCGGCCACAGACATACTTCGCATGGTCGTAAGAAGAGACCTAACTGAACTTAGTAGGCTGTGACAATAGCGAAGTTCCGTTTCATTATATCGTTAGATAGGCTTAGGTCGGCCCGTGAGTTATGGTTATTTGAATTGTGCGAAACAAAATAAATTTAGTGAACGTGCTTTATAACGTTCCGCTCTTTGCATTTTTGAGTGCTTATTTCCAGTGGGATAAAAGTTTGTGTTATTTATGTGACGCCTCTAAGATTTAATGTGAAGTCAAACGGCGATAATGCGGCCCCGGCTGAATATTTTGCGGGCGGTGAATGTGTATTAACCTTAATGCGATGTTCGATTGTTTTTCTTTCTTTGTCTTGTGCAAATGTTGAGCTGTCGAATGCGGCGTATTTACAAATTCTACGGCGTTTTCTGAAACAGCGATGACGCTTGAATCTTAAGTTATAAATGGGATTTGTAAAGTATAAATTTACGTGATCAGTTTTAAGGACTAAGAATTTGGTAACGAAATGTAGTAGCTACTTAAGAAATTAAAAATAAAAGATTCAATGAATTTTATTGTTAACACACAAAAAGATCCACAAGGTACCATTTTATAAAAATAGTACCTAGTCGTAGGAATGTATTACCAATTCCATAAAAGAAATCTTACAGAAGTTACTTTCATAACCAAACTCTAAAAACGGCCCATGAACGTAGTTAACAAATACGCTCACCAAATAACAAGGTCCATTTCGTAGCATGTCAGTAGTGTAATATTGCTTTATCGTCCATACGAGTCCGCGGCGAGTTACTATTTCCCCTGTGTTACTATTTCCCCTGCGTTACTATCCTAACAACGTTACCCTCCCGGAATCCTGGAACGTTACTCGAGCCATTTGGCGTAATGCGCGGTTTGCCTGGATTGACAGGCCGGGCAGTGGCGTGACTGACAGCGGAGCATTGAAAACATTGACACTGACGGTTGTCAGCACATTTTAAGACCCAATTTGTAAAATTAAATTAAACTTCGATCCGAGTCCGAGCGAAGAAGAGTCGTGCGTGGGTGGTGAGTCCCATCGGATGACACTGTCGATCAATTTTTGTGACCGAAGTTTAATGTACTTTCGTAAAAACTTGAAAACAATTTGCTTAAATTATAGAAATAAATAAGTATAACCCAATCTGTAATTAAAAAATCTAAACAATCCCTGTTTTTTGGGTATCCATTTAAGAATCTACAGCGGCATGGTTCAAAAAACGTGTTCAATGGTTACGCAAGCAACCGAGATTGAATTATAAGAGTGAGTTGAATTCGTTGCCAGCTAAAGTGTTCCCTAATCACTATGAAACATTCTTGCTTTCAAATGTCTCTTGACTATGCTTAATTTCTTCGAGGTAAAAAACAGGTCTCAATTTACTTTGTAATCTCTCTCTCTTCCTGACTATCCATATGGTCGTGGTGGTGGTAAATGAAGAACATTATTTAATATACACTATGAAAATCCTTTTGAAATACGTTTCGTTTTTTTAATAAAGGATAGAGGAGAATTATAAGGGATAAAATCGCTGTCAGTGAAGCCGCGTCTTATTTAAATCGCTTCACTTCTCTAACTGCCGCAAAACTAATGATAGTTTGAATGTAAGCCAAACTGATTTAATGACGCCTATTTGGGATTCAAACCGAAAACAGTACAATTGTTCGTTTCCCATCGAATTTGGGTCAATTTTTCTTAGGACTGTTATGTTTCTCGAAAGTTATAGTTTTGTTGATTTTAAACTAGACCTATGTAGTACCTTCAAACATTACCATTTGAATCATTGAGTACAGGTTATTATTTTTCTTGACGTAGAGCTGCAATAAAATTAACTCTATAAACATTTAGATTATTAACAACATCGCAAACTACGTAGTCAAAGTAACTGCCAACTTGATAAGGAAAACCTACACACACACACATATACAAACAGAATATTTAAAAAATATTAAATACTTATTAATGGTAAATATCGTTAAGTCAAAAGGACAGTTACAAACAGAATATTTAAAAAATATTAAATACTTATTAATGGTAAATATCGTTAAGTCAAAAGGACTTAACGATATTTACCATTAATAAGTATTAATTATTTTTTTAATATTCTGTTTGTAACTGCCAACTTGATAAGGAAAACCTACACACACATATACAAACAGAATATTAAAAAATAATTAATACTTATTTATGGTAAATATCGTCAAGTTCTTTTAACCGCCGCAGTGTATAAATATACCATACCATAATATAAAAATCACATTTACAATATTTTGTATTTTTTGTACTCAAGTTAATTTACTGTATAAGTGTATAGTTATCTATATCATATTATTACTTTCTTACCTCGTTACTGAAAATTAGAAAGCCCTAAACGACGCAATTTTCATGGCATTCACCAAAAATAAACGCCGGCGAAAATATCCAATAAATTAATTTCTAAACTTAATCTCAAAATTAACTATCCCCTACGGCTCCTAATTTATTTACGGATAATAACCTCATAATACGTGGAACAAGACATGTAGGGGTCGGCAGGCAGTCGGGAAAACCGTCGGATTAGTTCGGGTAAAATTTGCTAAAGAGCTGCCTCTGCCTCATACGGGTATGAAGCCAGGGATGATAGACCCTTGTATATGTAAGATTAAGTTGGGAAATGTGTGTACGGAGAGAAAAAAACTTGCAAGTTAACGAGCAAGAGTTATGCATGGAACAAGCTACAAGGTTTTGAACTAAAAGTATTTTGAGTTCTTCAAAAGATTACTGAATATACCAGTTGATAATTCATTAATTAGGTGTTGTACGTTACAGTTTAAAGCAGCCTAATTGCCTAATTAAACAGTCTGTTTTCAATTAGGTTTCTGATAGGTTTTCTTTAAAAGCTCCATTCTGTTGCACCATCTTCATCTTTTTTATTATCGCAAATTCAATCTAATATTTTGTTTTTTATTCATGACTAGCTGTTGCCCGCGACTTCGTCCGCGTGGACTCGATGATACAAAATATTATGTATGTCAAGCAGGCTTACCGCCGCACTCAGAAACGTCAATTAAATTTAATCTATAATTAAGTCTCGATCTGTCACTTTCTTTGACAATGAAATTGAAAAGGACGACATGAGACTTAATGAAGGATAATTTTAATTGACGTCTCTGAGTACGACAGTTAGTCTATTATGTTGTAAGGAACTACACAATAAAAAAGTTTCATTCAAATCCGCCCAGTGGTTCCGAAGATTAGCGTGTACAAACAGACAAACAAACAGATAAACAGACAAAAAAATTAAAAGTTGTTAATTTATATTCTATTACTATTTTAACATCACCCTCAATTAGTTTTTGGTAAAAATACTCAATGTACAGACACATTGGTTTTACTGTTTTATTATATGTATAGATATTACAAGCACTCCATAAAGCCGAGGAGTTCAAATTAAAATGGCAAGTCCACTGCATAGTCCCAGCCCCAAACTATCTCGCGCGCGCAGTCGACACTATAATCCGCGATAAGGCCCGCACATTTACATTCAATTCTAATTTCGGAACACCCATTCCTACTCGCCTCTGATTGCCTGGTACTTGTCAGCGCTGATTAAAGGCTTTGATACGGGACTTGTGTTTGGTTTACTGGATTTGTGGTTTACGAGGATTCATCGATTTAATAATGGGACCCACCCTCAAAAGCAGACACGAAAGTTTTCAAGCGCAGGCAGTTGTCCGAGGGACAACGATGAGCGAGAAGTGAGTAGAGCCGGAGTACTAGTACTTATTCTGTGGTAGAGCTAGAAACTAGAAACCAGTTGGCGAGTTGTCGCTGGTATGCAGGTCTCTCCGAACACTCAAAAATTATTATGAAGAGGTTCATAAGTGGTTTTCAATTGGAGTGACTCTTTTTTATTCTTTCCTAAGCAGGTATTTGACCGTAGTCACACTACCCGTAAGACAAAGAGACTAAGAATTTCACACGGGTGGATGGACTGCACGGTAGCTCAGTTGGTAACAGCGTTGGCCCTGTTAGTCAAAGGTCGTAGGTTCAAATCCTACCTGTGTGCGAATTTTGGGTTTCTTATTTAAACTTATATAAATAAGAAAGAACACTGTGAGTGTTAAAAAATATTAAAAACTATCGTAGTTACACTAATCACACATATTATGTGGTGCGAGGTGTAGACACGGTATAGGGTGCTTCATATCCGCGTAGTAACAAGAAAACATAATTATTGAAAAAAAACATCAACAACACACCAAACAACACCCGACTGCAAAAATTATGATATTTTTGAAATTGTATTTTTAATGGCTTTCATTTGATACCCATATTGCTATGGAAAGAAAAAAATATTAATCCCCCTCCCATTTTATTTCCATTTTAGGGCGCCATTTTTAAAATGTATATAGCCTATGTCACTATCACAATTTTGACAAATTCGACGACACCTCACATGTCAAAAACTTTCCAGCGGTTTGGTTTGGGCTGTAGGGCGAGCCAAACAATAATACGAGTACATACATACATACTCTCGAATAACCCTCCTTCCGCAGTTGGGTAAAAACCTATTCACCGTTGCCTTAAAGAGACCCAGCGTAATCTTTAGAGAAGATATTAGCAGTAGTACTTTAGGTAGGTAACAGTAGTAGGTACTTTAGGTTAATATAGTCATTTAAACCGATAGTTCTCAAAAATATTCCCATGAGTGGGGCAGTAATGACGTCATCAATTTTTTGTATGGGATTTGAATTTTATCGTTCAGAAACTTAAACCATAATTCCTTTGTAGAACCATGTAGAACTTCCTTTGGATGCGAAGTCTTCTTTATCCTACAAAAGTATCTATTTACTTGTGAACTAATTACTAGAGGCTTTGACAATAGTGACTGAGTTTCTTGCGCTGCTTCTTCTCAGCACTAGCCCACAATTTGTCCCGAAGCAGTGGTAGGGATTAAAAAATAATATGTTGGGACGTGTATAAGTGCCCCCTGTGGGCCTACATACATAAATAAATGACTTTTATGACTTTTATTTACATATTTATATACAATATTTACACAATCATCAGAATCAATCTTATTTCCAAATATAATGGTAGAACTTTTGCTAGGGTTAACATCTAATTTGAGCTTAAATTTATAATACAAATAGAGTTGTTGTAAGACTTCATTAAAAGAATGAACTCAGCTTGTAACAAATTTCTACTAGAAGTGTACAACACAATATCGTCCGCGTATTGCAGGACTGACAATTTCGGAACTGAAATATAATTGTGCAATTGAGAGGTGTACAAAAGATAAATTAAAGGAGATAAAGCTGCCCCCTGAGGGGCGCCCTTATAAGCAAATGTCGGACCGTATAAAGTATTATTAAACATAGAAGAGGTCATAAATCCATTTTAAAACTTTCCCAGGAATGTTATAATCGTAAATAACTCTTTACTAAAGTAGGCAAGTCAATACTATCAAAGGCCCCACTAACTTCTAAAAATGTACTAACTAGATAAGAATGACTATTACGGGACTCCTGAATATTACCAGTAAATTTTAAAAGACTGTCAACAGTACCTCGACCCTTACGAATACCAAACTGATCGTGTGGAATAATCGATCTAGATTCAGCGTATAACTCTAATCTTGTAGCATACTCTCGAAAATTTTACCAACGCAAGAGGATAGGGAAATTGGTCTGTAGGAATCTGCAGACTTAGGGTCTTTGTCTGGTTTCAAAATGGGAACAATAGCTACTGTTTTCCAAGTGGTAGGAATAGAACCAGTTGACCAAAGATCATTGAAAATTCTAAGTAAAACCAACTTTGCTGAAGAGTCTAGTCGTTTAATTAAAATATACGGTATGTTGTCAAGGCCTGGAGAGGTATCTCTCTTACTATTCAAAGAAACATTAAATTCTGCTGCAGAAAATGGTAAGTTCAGGTGCGTATTCAGATCATTAAATCTAAAAAAGCAATCAAGATTATTTACATTTAAATCTACTTGATCAGGGGAAATTTTATTTAGAAACCCTGCAAAAAATTCATCATCTTTAGATTTGGGAGCACTATTTTACCTGTTGAAAATTTTAATAAATTTCCATATATTGCCAATAGGGGTGTTTCTATCAAAGCTAGAACACAAGTTTTTCCAACTCAATGTCTTTTGTTGTTTAATAATTAATTTCTTAGACGCTTCAAGCTATGTCAATACCAATTTTTATACAAGATACAATTTTCTGTTGTAGGATAACGCCTGTACATATGTAGGGCTAGTTTGCATTCCTTAACTGCTTTGGAGCAAACTTCATTCCACCAGGGCATAGGCTTGCGGATACGTTTTTTCGTACTACCAGCGTTATGTATAGGGATGAATTCGGTTCTGAGACTGAGAAGTAGTTCACAAAATTCTTCGTACGCAGATAATGGATCAGAGTTATAACGTAGATGATTAAACATACTTCTAGACTTTATTGCATAACCTAACCAATCAGCTTTACTGTACAAAAATTTGGCAACAGGACATGAATTTTCATACACTTCACTAGTATAATTAAAATGAACAACAGTAGGAAAATGATAACTTCCGAGTGTGTCTTCAGAGTAGACAGACCATTCAAATGATGAAGCTAAGAAAGGAGAAACAAATGCTATATCAATTGCTGACGCTGATTGATTAGGACGAGCGAGAGTAGTACTCTGACCGTCATTTAATATATACATATCAATTTCGTCCAACATGTCATAAATTTGAATGCTTCTAGGCTTATTGGTAGAAGAACCAAATGCAGTATGATGGGCATTAAAATCACCCATAGCCAGGACTGGTGATGGCAAGGAAATAACGATATTCTTCAAAAAATTTACAGGAAAGCGACCAGCTAGAGGAGGACAATAAACGCCTAAAATTGTAAGTGAACTACTTTGATTAATTTAAGCGCTATTACTTAAAGTCTGAATTCTATCCGAACTGGGGAGTCTACTTTTGAACAAATAAGGGAATTTTTACAAATGATAGCCACATCGCCATAGCCAGTGTCACTGTCATTTCGATATATTTTATAACCTCTAATATTTACAATGTCTGTAGGTTTTAACCAGGTTTCATTTAGAATTAAAATATCAATATTAAGGGAATTTAACAGCTCACAGATAAAAGGAGTCTTAGGTTTAAGACTCTGGATATTGTGTTGTACAATCACTAACTCTCTACCCATCTTGCCAAGCCTTTTTTAAAAACAATTCTTTAATTGAGGCAGAGTTAATTGGCAAGCTATTATCCTTGCTAGACAAAGTTAGTAATGTATCTACAATGACTTTAATGATCAGTTCATTATTGATAACATCCGATAACACATTTTTGTTAGTAACATTTTTAGTTTCAGTGATTTTTGGTTTTAACGTATAACACGTTAAAACCAAAAATCACTGAATGTTGAGGTCGGAAACCAATTGCTTTGGCAAAAAAATTGTCCAGGTTTGGGAAGAAGAAGCCCAAAGTTGCTTTATTCATTATTTTATTTCTGTTTTCAATAATCTTATGTTGCTTAACAGGACAAACTCTTGCCACAGCAATGTGATCCCCTTTGCAATTTACACAAAAAGGTTTATTGGTACATCCTTTGTATGAGTGAGCTTGAGAACAAATTGAACATACAATGTTGTGCTTACAAAATTTTGTGGTGTGACCAAATGCCATACATTTGTAACATTGAATGACCGGTTTTACATATTCATCAACAGGAACAATGCATAGACCATAATTAACATGTTTTGGAAGGACATTACCTGAAAAGGTCACCGAAACTGTCTGCAATGGGATGATGGTGCCTTTAGGACTCCGTTTTGTAAATCGTCGTACAGCCAGTATTTCCTGAGTACTAATAAGTTTGTCAAACAGGTGTTTGCAGCTCAAATCAGTTGGAATATATTTAATTACTCCTAAGCATTCTGATGTAGCAGCTGGGATGAAAGCTTTAACCTCATGGGATGCCAGAAATGCAGTATTGGACAGAAGCGAATTTGCATTCTTAGCGTTATCAAAGATTATAGCATACCGCAAAGCATTCACGCGTTTGATTTCTTTGACACCTTTGTTATAGCGACTAAAGATGTTATTAAGATAAATCGGGTCTTTGTTTCCGAACTTTACTGTTTCGTTAGTGCTTTGTATATAAACAGGGAATACATTGCCTGGTAAATTATCGGGGTAACTGCGGATATGGATTTTCTTCAGGTAAGGTGCATGTTTGGTAGCCTCATCTTCATCCAACATATCTACTACTGGTACATCTGTTTTTGTTTTTTATTAGATTTGGGGGCTGGGCCCCCACTATCGGAAGCCATCCTGCTGCTTCCTAGACTAGAACTTGCAGATAAAAAAAATTTTTAAAAATATTTTTTAGCTCACAAAAAAAATTAAACCCTCCCGCCTCAAAACCAAAACAACAACAACAACAAAAAACAAAACATTCAATGTCGATGTCATTTGACGCTTGACAAATATCAATCAAAATCAATCTATGGACAACTTTTTTTTTTAATTACTTTTACGGTCTGTGACTCAACTATTTAGCCATACTACTAACAAAGTGTAAAGTGAGTATACAAGAATCATATTTTAACCGACAACAAAAAAAAGGTAACTTAACAAAATGTTTTTCCTACAATATTACACTTCCTGGTAAAAATTATGTAACAAAAAATAAAATTAATAAAGTTATATTATTATGAATGATTCCTAAATTTAACTTTACGACCAAAATTTAATTTTTGATTCGCTTGGGATTTACCTATATTGCTATTTTTTTCTAAAATGATTGCCCTATTCTGTTTCAGATCAATCAAATTAGCAACATGCATTATTCAAACCAACTTGATAACATTTTTTCTCATACAATGTATCAACTTCATTTGCATATTTATTTTTAAAACAATTAATTTTATGGACATATTTCTTATTATCTACAAATATTTTATTAATTTCTTCATTTTTCTTACAAAGTTTCAATATTGTATTGAATTTCTTACTCTTCCCGTCGGACATCATATCTTCTTTCTTGTTCTTACATTTCAATTTTCTTTTCATTACTTGTTTTTCTTCAAATAATTGCTCAAAAAGAAAAGTGGATGACAATCCACTTTTCTTTTTTCATCTGTTTCTTTTTTCTTATCAGTTTCTCTTTTCTCATCAGTTACTCTTTCCTCGTCCGTTTTTCTTTCTTCATCCGTTTCTATTTCTTCATCTAATTCTACTTCTTCATCAGTTTCTATTTCTTCATCCGTTTCTATTTCTTCATCCGTTTCCCATTCTTCATCCGATTGATTCTCAACTGTTTTTATTTCATTGTTTTCAACAATTACATCTTCACATATCTCTTCGATTGATTCATCCAAGTTTTGGTGTTCTTGTAGAACTTTCTCGTCAGTGTGCACCTCTTCTTGCAAAACCAAGTTATCAATATTCTCATCTTCGTTTTGTTTTTTATTTACTTCTTCATCACGACACAATTCTTAATTCCTAGTAAATCCACAAAAATAAATGTAATTCTATTTTGTTAACTGGTCTGATCCTCCTTGTTGATCCTCCTGTCCATCAACAAATTGCGAAGAATTTGATGCTACTTGAGAACTTTCTTCCAATAATGTGGCTTGGTTCATTGTTGATTCATAATATTGTTTTTCTTCATATCTTGGGCTGCTTCTTAAATTATATCTATTGTAATTATATTTTGATCGATAATTATTCTGTTTAAATAATCCTTTATGTGTTTGTTGACCTCTTGTAGTAGGAGAGTCGGAGTGCTGTAGTCCTCTGATAGTGGGAGGGACAGAGTATGGATGTCCTCTCGTAGTGTGATGGACGGAGTGTGGTTGTCCTCTCGTAGTGGGAAGGACGGAGTATGGTTGTCCTCTCGTAGCTCGAGGTTCGGAGTACGGTTGTCCTCTCGTAGCTGGAGGTTCGGAGTACAGTTGTCCTCTTGTAGTGGGAGAGATGGAAGGTGAACTCCATTCTTGTTGTGGTGCTCTAAACGTAGCATCACCAAATGGCGTTCTTGTAGGTTGGTAAGATGGTGATGTACGAGGAGTTTGAAATAACTCGCGAGGCATGGGGTAATCTCCAACCGATTGTGTGTTATTCAACGAACCGGTCAATTTAATAGGCAAATTGAATGTCAAATCATGATTTTTATTAAATAAGTGACCTGACTGTACAAGAGCTTTTTTCAATTCTTTTAGGGATATAAAAGTGTGGAAGCTTAGTTTATTTTTATAGAAATTTGATAGGTTTCGTAAGAATTGATTAATAATGGTTATTAGCTACGCACTCGAGCCAATATATAGACGATCGTTCCCTCGATGTTATGGACTGTATTCTTCAAATAAAACGCTTCTTGTTTCTTTCTTCTTTATTGGAGACCGATGACCGTGAGAGCAGCTAACAAATTCCGGCGCTCACGGCCCTATACTTATACTAATTACATAGGTCTTACTTAGTGACTAAAGCACCCTAGTGTTTACTGGCGAAAGGATAAGGATAGCACCTACGTTACTCTTTCCAACGCCTTCAACAGCCACCCTCAAAACATCGAAATACTGAGGGAGGCAACCGATGCGTATCTCCTATCTTTTTCTACAATATTTCCTACTACCTACCGATAGCAGCCTAACAATTCCCACTCGCAACATTCTACCTCTAATACCCTCGGAATGTGCGAGATGGGGGACAGGGATAGACTATTGGTCTTACCGGTCCCACACTGCCTGAGTGAGACGACCAGATAGGGTCTCCTACCTACTTTATATTTTATTATTAGTTCCTACCTGCCTAACTTTTGCAAGTGGGAATCACCTAAAGATAACCGGTTTGCTATCTTTATTAAATAAAACAAGCCCTGAGCTAATTTACACTATTTCTTATGCTAAGACCTATGAGAAAATTAAACTTTATTGAATCCACAAATATCTTATACTAAATTACAACATTCAAATATAAACATAATGTAACCGATTGGGTGTCGGTAACAATGGTTCTATCTTCCATTATTTCAGCTTTTGAGGCTAGTTCTTCGAGTCTATAGAGGTAATTTATATTAGCTACGCGTAAAACCTCTATGTCTCGCTCGTTCGACTCTGCGATGTATAAATAAAAAGAGTTTCTTTGTACGTCAATTTTGAAATAACGTCAGATTTAAGAGAGTTTTTGGAAAAGATCAAGTCGTATGTCAAGCAGTGGACGATATTCAAAAAGTGATACGTTGATAAGAATACGTTTGTAAAAGTGAAATGAGTAAATAAAACAACTAGATTAAAGATGAGTATCATTCGTATTTTATAGTTAAACACAATTTCACAAGTAAATAGATACTTTCGTAGGATAAAGAAGACTTTGCATCCAAAGGAAGTTCTACAGTACCACACACCGGACTAAGAACTACCGGTTAAAATGATTGTAATAACCTAAAGTACCTGTGTACCAAATTTTAATCCTGTACATTGATTTGCGGTTTTCTATCATTTTTTACTTTGTACACCGTCCACTAGTTGCAATCCACCTCTAGACATTTTCAATATCTAAAACGTCGCCCGATTTTCAGTTCGAGTATATCCACATGTTTGTTTGTAGTTGGCAATGTCTTGGTTGTATCAAATTAAAACCCCTGCTTAATACCTTCAATCGAGCTATAAATTCCCAATCGACTGAAAAAAAACGTTGATTGTGCAACATTATAAAAAGAAGCGTGTACATAAAATTAAGCATTCTAAGGGCAACGGGCACTTAATTGAGTTTGTTCAGGACAAAACAAAGAGCAGAAACTTTTTAAATTGAGTGTCCGTGAAGTGTTGCCAACATGTTGATCTTTTCAACTGGGACTACCTTACGTCCCAAGTTAATATTTTCTTTGGAGGAGTACGTTTTTACTTCGCAGTGTTTTTAGTTTTTGTTTGGTTATGTAAAAGACTGGGGCTAAGCTTGGAGATTTGGTGCTGTAAAAGTTCAGTTGAGTAGATGGACTTTTAGTGAGATTTAGTTTTGTTTTTGTTACGTGGCAGTGGGGCTATAGAGAATAACTGCCTCGTTGGTCTAGTGTTCAGCACGCTGGGTACTATCCACGAGGTCCCGGGTTCGAATCCCGGGTCGGGCCGAGAGTGTTTGGGTTTTTATGTCTTGAAATTACTCAGACACAGCTCCGGAGTCAGGAAGTTGGTGGTTTTAACTCCCCCGTGCCTCGGAAAGCACGTTAAGCTGTTGGTCCTGCCTCAGGACCAACGGCCAGGCGCAGCGCCTGATCTTTCTACGGTCATTACGGACTGCCGTCTCACCGAATAATGAGAGTGAAGGAACAGAAAGTGCACCTGTGTATTGCGCACACACTTGTGCACTATAATATGTCCCGCGCAGTTGGCTAATCACTGTTGAGATAGGCCGCCGTACTCGAAATTCGGCTAGGAGGACATTATTATAGAGATAGTAGCATGCACAACCTCAAAATGGAGATGCATATCTACTTTTACTACGAAATAAATATTGTTATTATACATCTTACGTAACTTCTATAATTTGTCTGCGTATTTTTCCTCGATATTAATAAAATGACAAACACATCACAACACAAAAAAACATTCGAACTTCACAAATAAAGGCTAAACTTTTTTTACTATCACCGTTATTCCTATTACACCTATGATAAAATGTTACTGGTTCCCAAATGTATCGATACAAGGGGACGATGATATTTTTCCCTTTTTTATCTAGAAAGTTTGTTATGGTGGTTTTATGTTCGGAGCAATTTATAGCCTAGTGCGTGAGTATTGTACTTACCTGTATGAGGAAGCGATGTAGAAACATGGTAGAAAATGTTTTTTATAGGCAGGTATGTTAGTAGAGGTAAAAATCAGCTGTTACTGAATTCTTTCGGCCGGCAGGATCATGTTAATATTTATTCGTTTTCGGTTGTACACAGTTCAAATTCAAAATTGAACCCTAAAAGTGGAGCTGCAATAACGTTTTGAAATGCAAGGCAGGATGACGTCGATTGGTCTTTTTAGGTTAAAAAGCAAGGTAACTAGACAGAAACATGCGAAAATGAATCAACCCACAAATTAACAAAAATACAGATTTTTTAACTATGTAGGTACAGAAGTGTACTGTTAGTTAGATTATATTTTTTGCAAACTTCGGACTTTTATTTCGTTACATTTAAAAAGTTTACCCAATTTTAACCCGGGGAGAATGTCAACAAATGGACTAATTGATTGGCTTAAAACTTAAGAACAAGCCTCAAGAAAAGCAAAGTAGCGAAGATTTATTGTACTTTCGCTAGCAATTAATGGCGAAAGTGAAAAATCTGCAAACTCCGCCGTTTACTCTTTCTCCAAATTGGTCAAATTTTTCTTGTGAAACTTTTTGATTCAACCCCTTTCTTTGGCAATCAGGCAATTCTTACAACGCCCCGCAAAATACAGATGAGTTTTGCACAGAGACTTTGCCCACGTTACTTTATCCTTTTAAATTTTAATAAAATTAATAACTTGCAAATAAGTAAAACTTCAGTTATAATTAGTGATATTAAAAAAAAACTAAATAAAATAGTAAATTTTCAAAAGAAAAATAATAATAATTGATAAAGTTTGGTAAACATTTTTAGTTGTCCATTTCTCCAAAATGAACTTCTTGTATTTTTTGTGGACAAACAAGGTTATTTACTATTAACACAGCTAAGTATAGAAATTACCTAACATGTTTTTCCGAACTGAAGTCAAAATAACTCGAAACTTTCATATTAATTTTTAAGTCGTTTAATGATACCAAGCAGTTACTCTCAGCTCTACACTGCTCTGCGCACGAAAATCAGACAAACACAACAATAATGGGCGCCGTGCAAATACAATTAGGTTAATTAATGAATTAAGATCCGGCGAGTTTCTTTATCTTATTATTAATTTGTCTTAAGGCACCCAGACGTCTTACAAACGAGAGAGATGCAAACATTTGCTGAAACTTACTGGATTACACTCAACGCGATGGAATTGGCACACCTCAACCCTTTGAGATGTTGAGTGTCCGTTATCGAGTTAAAACCTTTGAATAATATTGGCGGTGTTGTTGAGAATTTCGAGTTTTGTAGAGAAATGGTAATTAAGTCGTGGAAATTAATTATTTCTTACATTTATTAATTTTTATTTCAGATTTTAAACCTATCAAAAATACAATTAATTAGACTTGAAATAGTTGATTAGGGTTCCGTATCTCAAAAGGAAAAAAGAAACCCTTAAAAGATCACTTTTTATTTCACTTAAAATACTTTGATCAGTTCATCTTACTTAATATATGATTAAGGTATTCAGCGAAATTAAGACATGTTCTGATTTGTGCAGGTTATTCCATTAATACTTTAAACAAAATCTACAACAAGAGCATCACATTTTATTCGATTTTAGAGTGACTACATGAAAAATGTTTTAGCATTATTACACGAATAATGAACCAGTGACTTAGACGTGAGGCGCATATGACACGCGTCTTAAGATGCTAACAAATGGGTGCAAAGAAAATAGCATTAATCAGGGCCAGGAAGTGGTATGATTTGAATATAAAACGTTCACACTCTTAAAACTTCAAAACATCACCCAAAAATGGTCCTTAAGTGTACGGATTAAGGGTCTGGGGTATAAGTGTGTTTAGAAGGTTCATGAGGTGTGACGCGGGCATGTGAGCCCGTCATTAGTCATAAGAGGGAGGAAGTAGGAGGGATGCTGAACGCCTAGAGACGTGATCAGAAAGACGATGTTCTTATCGCCTCATATCGGACATGTGCACTTACGTGGATGCCGTGTGTTTTTATAGATATTGTCTAAATGATACCCGAGTAATTTGCATAGGGTGGGTCTACAAAGCAGAGCCTAAGACAAAAGCAAGTAGGTACCTAATTCAGAACAATTTTAATTATGCAGTGTTTTTCAAGCATTCTTTCTACACTATTTTGAGACGCAGTGGAACACTATTTTAGTCGCGATGTCATAAGAGCACTGAGTGTATAAGGCATTTGAAAGTTTAGCTAACTAATATGAAACTAATATACGAAATATGTCGGCACCTAACCCCAGTACTAAGTAATCATACAGAGAATACTGACACTTAAAAACATAATTATTAAAAAAACAAAACACACGACTGCAAATATTATTATATTTTTAAAATGATCTTTTTAAAAACTTTAATTTGCCATATTGATATGGTAAGGAAAAAATAGTCCCCCTTTCCTCTTTGTTTCTATTTACGGGCGCCATTTTTTAAATGTACATATAGCCTATGTCACTTCCACAATTTTGACAAATGCAACGAGACCCCAAAACTGTCCAGCTGTTTGGGCTGTAGGGCGTGCAAAACAACTATACATACATACTCTCGAAAAACATAACCCTCCTTCCGCTTTCGAGTAAAAAGTAAAACGTCATTACTAAAATTTTTGTCACAGCCAGCACTAAAAAGTGTCGAATAAATTTCCAATAATTACATTATCGCCGAAATTTCACCGCCTCACCGCTGGCATTTTTCTTCCACCTCAAGCCCATAATTCCTAATGACATGCAATAACGGTACCCCAATTTTCGACATAAACCCCTATAACAATATCGACATCAGCGAATTTTTTACCCCGCGAATTTTATTTGGAAATAAGTAACACTTTGGGTAATCAAAATTTGGGCGGGAGCCTGTTTATCGGCCACTCAATTTGATTTTTACGCGACACTGATTTCACTTCTTATACGGAATGCTGAGAGTGGTGTGGGTAGGGAAATTTATTACGGACATACCTGAAGAAATTGAGAAAGGTGGTAGCTATTTGTATGTTTAGCGTAAAATCAGACTAAATAAATGGATTTGAATTAGTTGATAAAACTACGAACAGTGACTATAGTTTTTAAATTGACGAAATAACGTAAGTTTAAATATGAAGAATCGTGTTCATTAACCTAAACAGTTCTCATAAATAAACGGTAGGTCGCCATAAGGTTACAAATAATGTACCTACTAACTTAATAAAATTTTGCACTTAAAATATCAAATGGAGATTGCCTATTATTATAAAACTAAAAAGAATACTTTAACGTATCCACGTCAACTATCCGTCTCCCTGGTTCCAGACATCAAAATATATTCTTCAAATCCCCAATTTGACGGTGATCCAAATAACACCGAAATCTGACCACTGGCCAGCGATAGTTCATTTATATTCAGTGCACTCCCGAGGGATTTCAATTGTCAAAACCTTCTCAATCCAGTTATAGGAGAAGGGTGCGAATATTTTTATTCGAAGCATCAAGGGATGGATTTAGTAGTAACGATGAATGATCTTGCCAGCTACAAATTGTAAAAAAAGTTTGACATCATAAGTCCACACGTAATTTATTATCTTTGCTAGCTACTTCACATAGAGCGGGGTTGGAAAAATATCTTAATTTTCTTTCTGATGTGGAATTCTTGTATACTCAAGGTTGTTGTTTTTCAGCCAATAAATGTAAACCTTTGTAAGTAAAATATCTCTATAATCGTTTTTGATATCTCTGTCAAAACAGCCCATCTTTTTATGTAGCTTACTCCACTAAATGACGGTGACCGCTAGCAAAAAGTACAACCCAAATATAGCCAAAACAGAAAAAGCAATTTCAAACCAAACCCTACACATTAATTATATTTACGTGCAATAAAAAGCGTCTGTGCATGTATCCATTATTCAATACCATTAACTTTCCAAGTTTCAAAATCCTCAAGTACCTATTTATTATATTCTCAACAAACAAGTCAAAAATTATGCCGTATACGTGCCCTCATGCCCCATAAAGGCATACAAGTTCATATCGTGTACTCACAAAAAACTGTCATAAGTCACATATTTAGAGAAAATTGTACATGATTAAGGCCGATTTTTCAAATGTCAGCTAAAACATATTCGTTAAATAAAATTCAGTACCCTTGATTTTAAAACGATATGTCATCTTTGTGTATCTATTTGAAGAATAATGCAAAATTGAAGGGTGAATCACCAAAATTAGAATCTAGAACTAATTTCATAGTCGTATTCATTCAAAAAAATATTCGGAACAAGAAATGATAAGAACAACCCCCATTTTTCCTTTTTCATACGTTATGACACTTTTTCTCAGAGTGTGCGAAATACTCGTAGGTATAGTCATAAAGCATAAATGGCATTCAAATGTGATGTTATTTTGCCGCCAACACACGGTAATTTATTTCCGCGGGATTCATAATTTTCTTTTATACACTTTATGTTGATTTCCCTTAGAGTAAGAGCGGTAGCGATAATATTATTTCAACGACCCCATGACTCATGCGAGTGTTATTCCTTGCTCGTATGTGTTATGTTATTGAATTGGGTGTAATTAAATAACGTGAGGTAAAATGTTTGGTTTAGTTATGTTTTTAAGAGCTTGTGTGTGATAGAGTGGCTTTTCCGTTTTTTTTGTTATCTATTGACTATAAGAAAAGCAAAGTTTCTTTTATTCATTTTAGATTTATCTTCAACATATTTTTCGTGGATACTTAGTTACTCAGATAAAATATAATTATTAAAAAACAAAAAACACGACTGCAAGAGAAATATACCTACAGTGTGTCCGGGTTTTGCCGTGCGATAATTTAAGGGCCTTTAATTTATCAAATGTGTTATAATCCTAATGAAAAAAATTTTTTTTGCAAAATATATATTTTTTTCAAATTAAAAAAAAAACATTTTGGGGTAAGTTTTATACAATAATAGGTTTAAAAGACTATTTAAATGTTTTTAATTTTTAGCAAGATGTCCTATCCCTTTTTTTTCTTTTACTGTTCTACACTACGCCTTATAGGAGATATACTCGCCGACGACTATGATGTTGACGTATTTGCAGACAGCTTCGGTCAATTCATGTACAAAGCTGGTTTATACATAGAAAGCTTGTGTTCTGAGTGTTTTCGCAGTAGTATTACCAAACCTGATATAAGAATTTGATTACTTTTAATTATTCTGACTGACTCTAATGTGTATTTTTTCTGACATAATATTTAATATTGGTGACATATGTTATTGTAATCCTGGTGTATCTTATTTGTTTTATTGATTTTCTATATTGTAATGTTTGTTCGACCAATTTTTTTTTACTGTGTGACCAGCATATGGCGTTTTGGGAGACTGTAAATCAGTATGTTTACTGTTAAATAAATAAACATTACCCTCCTTCTGACAGAATTGTGTAAAAGAAGAAACTCTCCGTGTAAGAGAATGCGTCCGAAAAAAGTGATATTTCGTTTTACATCACGGTTTTCTTCCTCTCCCGATCTTTCGTAGAACGTTATCTGCATTTTAATAAAACGTTGCCGAGTGTTTACACATGTATCCCCGAAGAGTTCAAGTCGTTCAATAAAGCGTCTCGCGGGGCGGCTTTCGCGCTTTGGGCGGGAAACATACGTGTTCGTTTTGCTACAGCGCGCTCACCTATTTCGCAGGGTAACAAATTAACATGTCTAAGACTCCGCGCAGATGGGCCACCGACCACAGCCACCGGTGGCTAGCGACAAGCTGTTCACATTGTTTTTAATACGTTTAATGGAGTGATCGCGACACGCCTCCGGTGGTCACTTGCCATTTTGACAAAACATCTGTCAAAGGATCTAGCAGGTGTAGCAGCTACCAACCACCTTCGTTTGCGCGTGACAGCCACCGGTGGCGGAGGTCGATGGCCTAATATCATGTTATGATATTATGTCAATTAAATAAATAGTAACACGAAGCTAAATTGATAAGAAGATATTCTTTATTGCACACCACACACAGTACACATTTTGTAAAAAATCATCGAGATGCACAATTTAGGTGGTTTCTTTATGCGGTTTAGCAATAGCCCAAATGCAATATTTTTTAGGATATTAAATTGTCTCGCTTATTCTCGCTATACATCAAGATAATTAAGTAGTTTCAGTTTTCAGAATATTTTTGCTAAACACTACGAAGAAATCAAACAAACAAAACGCCAACCACTGGACTACTCATACCAGTATTTTTCTTTTATGTCTACACCCAAAATTCAAACGTGTTATAAACGACGCGTATCAAAATGCAATAGAGTTCCGTATGCTCACAGCATGAACGTTAGGCAGCGTTAAGCTGAATATTATGAGACGATGGCCGACACAGGTGCCGCTAAACATCCAACTTGAGCCGGGCCGTGTCAGTCACGTCACGGAACAAAACTACACTTCAAATGTGGGGGGTTTTATGATTATAGGGAATTCATACCTATTTTTTATAAAGTGCATGATCGGATGAGAAAAAAATGACACTAAAAAGACAAACCATCAGTACCGTTACCATGAGTTTACGGCGGTTTTACTCGCTAGTGACGACGTAAAAAAAGTGTATGGAAAATTGCACAGCGCCTCTAGCGGTTACTTGGAGAACTAAAATTCTCCATACACTTTTTTTACGTCGCCGCTAGCGAGTAAAACCACCGTAAACTCATGGTAACGGTACAGGAGCACCCTTTGTACCGGTTGTGTGCGTATACACGTAGGTATTTTGACACTTTGTAGCCCCGGCGATTACCGTGGATTGTTTAATGCAAATAACCGGGTTTGATTTGAGACTTAATAATGGATTGGACTAATATCTGGCAGTTTCGACAGGTCGGCATACGAGTCAAAAACGTCACTGATCTAGCATGTTTGCCGATATTGAATATAGGTACTTTTCATACATCGATTAGGATGTTTGCCGATTTTTCCTAAAATAGTCAAAGGATTTCCGCCTAACTTTCATAAAGTTCCTAATGTTTCTTTTTCAAAACAGACAAAGAACACAACAAAAACAATGCCGACGTAATCAGCCAGCATCAATCTTCCGTCTATGTCCTCCCAAAGGCCCCGTCATCAGTTTTTGCCCGTTGATAGTTTTCCCATAAATGACCACCTCGAGGCATAAACCCCCTATCTCCACAGTTTTCCAATACACTGCCCTGCGGACGTAGCCAACAATTATCTAAATAGCATCTACATTCTTACCCCTTACATTTTATTATTACCGGTCAATTTATCTTAGTCCAAGATCCTAATGTTGAAAATACTACATGCTCGAAAAAACTAAAGCTATGTCAAAAAAAGTCAATTTGGAATAAGTAGTCGAGTCTGATTACTAAATAAAATAGCAAAACGATCCTTTGAAAATCAGTAAAAAAAAACATATCAGATTTTCTCTGTAATATACACGGCCGCACGTCAGACTACCCCTTTGACTTTGGGACCGGCACTGTCTTCCTACGAAATAAAAGCTGTTTTCGTAATTCAAATGGACAACCTGACGTGCTAATACGTGTCAGGTTCTGCTAATTATTTTTTTAAATGTAACTCCCCAGTCACAGGTACCTTCTGATGGTTATAGTAGTAACTCATGAAAACCATATATTGAAACACTGGATTTACCAGCATGTTTAGAGGTCTAAAAGTCCTTTTCATAATTTAGTACTTACCTAATATTAAAATTACTATCAAAATTTTAGTCTACTTTATTGTTAAACAAAATATTTAAAAAAAACATCCACTGCTTTCCCAAAGTGGAACTACGTAGCTAATCAGGTGTGGTTCCGGACAGTGTGATCTTGGACTACATACTACTACAGACTACATACAGTGGTTCGCAAATCTCAGCACATCCCAATCCATGTTTGCCTGGTAGATTTGTGATAACATCGGGAATTTCGGAAACAGTGGAAATAAAACAAGGGTTTAGAAGTTGCCAACATGTACGGCTGAGTCGTGGGAAAGTTATGGGTGTTTTTATAAGCTGTTGGGGAGATGTAGGTATTATCATGGCGATTTAGTTAATCCACAGTCTTAACGGTACGGTTTACTCAGTTTCCTGTTTGACATATTTTGACTCTTAGAGGTTACGTTAGTTTAAAAAATTTAAGGGCAATCTCACCGGATGATAAGCGACGATGCGTCATGAGGATAGATCATATCTGGCTAGTAAAAGCCTATTACATTGAAAGTATCCAGATCATAGCGTCTAGAGAACACTCCAGCCGGTAAAGAATTCCATTCTCTCAAGTAAAAACCGTATTTCTATTTCACTAGTTTAAAATTATCAATTTTTTTTTTCAAACACCTAGTATGTTATCATTCGAAAGCAACACCATACAAAACGAACTGGCCAACAAAATCAAATCGGAAAAACAAATGAACGGTGGGCGTCACGGAAAAACAAAAACAAAAAACAATCGTTTGTTTGTTCACACCAGATGCACACCTTGCCCAAAAGTCCCAGTCCCAGGTGAGAAGTGTAATGATTCGTCCTTTTGCGCTTTCACGGCTGACTGTTTGTATGGTAAGGCAGCAGTCACATTTATTTACACTGGCGAAAAATGCAGAGTAAATAAATATTGACAATGAAAATTAGTTCCTGAAAATACTACTAAAAATAAGCGTTTAAATATTTTTTAGTTACAGTGTGCAATAAAAAAAATAAAACGCACACCGTTAAAGTTAAAAGTTTTTCTGGTGTTTTGTGGAAATCAAAAATACTGAAAAAATACCTACTTAGATGTGTGACGCTTTCGGAAGTCTGATCTGAAAATATCTTACATTGTAGCAAAGGCTTGCTGTTTCTATAGTATTAGATAAATTTAAATTCTGTGATACTTTTTCAATGAGGCGCAGGCTGACTTTAGGATATTTAGAGCTGCGATTTATTTAAACTATCCGGAATATTGTCAAGTTGATACTTGGCTAAATAGCTTGCACTTGCAAAACTACAAGCTGACTTACGAACAAACCAAATCCCACTGGTTAAATTTTTCAAATATTTGCAATGTTGGATATATCCGCAGCAGTGTAACTACGCCCTGAGTCCTAAATATTTTATGCGCCAGTGATTTGCCCAAATTATGACGGTCAACTGACCACCCGTTGGGACAAACGGCTCGTAATCAGATGCACAAATATTCCTTTAAAGATAAAGCCCGTAGCTTTGTTGGCTTTGCCCAAGAAACAATGCTTGCTGATAAATCTAATGATTGGGCTGCTGGCGAAGATGGTAAATAAATAAAAACAGAGTCAGTGTAGGCGAGGATTTGATAGCTAATTGACATTCCTACTGCCGTACTCAGATATGTCAATTAAACTTAATCCTTCATTAAGTCTCAGTCCGTCCTTTTTAGGGTTCCGTAGTCCGACAAGGAACCCTTATTAGATCGTTCAGTCCGTCCGTCTTAGTCTGTCACAGCAGAATATCTTCTACGTTTATGGACTGATTTGCATGTAACTTGGTTCAAGGATACTTCGCATATAGATCTCATTTTTAAAAATACAAAAAAATCAAATTACCCCTTTTTAAGGGTACCTACATGTAAAGGGGGAGGTGAATTATTTTTTGAGTGCACCCCCTTGTGTGGGGTATCGTTAAAAAGGACTATGAAAGTAAGGTAGGGGTTTCATACAAAACTTTTTTATCAACTCTACTATTTGCGAGATATAGCCCGCCAAAGTCGTTTACAGGGTGTCCCCCCCCTCTGTAATTTCTAAAGTCTTGGACCTATAAACTTCAAATCACTTACGTAAAGAAACAGGCGCGGAAACTCTTATTTAAAATTGTTTCGGGTATCCTGTGATGAATACTTTTGAAATTATAAATAAAATAAAAATATATACTTTTTTTGCCTATACTGTCTAATGTTTTAAGTTAATGGTACGGAACCCTTCGCGCGTGAGTCCAACTCGCACTTGGTCGGTTTTTATTTCTTTGACAAAGAAAGTGACAGAACGAGACTTAATTATAGATTAACTTTAATTGACGTCTCTGAGTGCGGCAGCTAAAGGTGAAAAGATAATTAAATTTAAAATGCACTAAACACATCTTTCCGATCCACGATCATCACATTAGTTCATGGCGACGTCACTTAATAAACTTTACAATTTTAATTCTTGAATGAGGATCTTGTATTATTTTATTTTTTTTGGTTATGGATAGATAGGTATAGCCCAATGAATTTCTTCGTTTCATAAAATTTTGCAGCATACACCACGAAATATTTTGTGATAAAACAACTTTTGGCATTAAATTTTTGGTGATACGCTTTCGGCGTACATTGTTTTTTTTTGTTGCTATAAATGTTAACATAAAAGAAAGTGTTTTTGATTTAAAACTGATCGAACTCTGATGCACGGTCTTTGTGATAAAGAATGATCGGATCGAAGGATCCGATGGACTTTGAGATCAGTGAAATGAAGCAGTCTTTGTTTCCCTGATTTCTAAACAGCTACGGTCTATTTAACATATTCTCCTCTTCCTAATAGCCAAGATCGATGCAGACCTGATAAAAGCAACAAATCTTGCTGCACAATGGTCAGTGTCTTGGCACAATAGGTGTCGGTTTAAATAAGTCCGTTGACAAACCGCCTTCCCGTCTGTAGTTAATGTGCCGGACATTTGGAACTCGAACCACTGTGCAGAAACTAAAGTATAGAGCTAAGTATTTGTAGACACGCGTCAAAAAATCGACTACTTTGTAATGAATAGGAGCAAATAAAGAGGTTCTGAGCAAAACGATAAATAGTATATTAATAATTGGTTAGTTACTGCATAAGCTGCATTTTTGTTGCTTAGATAAGAAAATACAAGCTTTTTTCATTTTGTATTAATCGAATACTGGTTGTATTCGATTAATACAAAATGGAAAAAGTTTATACATAAGTGTGTTAATACAAACGAATCAAAGGGTGTAGCAGGATAGTCTTGGAAAAAGTGCCCCCAAAGAGCCTGTAGTGCCAACATTCAACCTACGTAATCCCAAAGTTCAAAGACAAAACTTTGGGATCACGTAGGTTGAATGTTGGCACTTATTTTTAAAAAAAAACTGTGATTGTGCTACCAAAGAAAATTATTATACAGGGTGTATTTTTTTATTTTCCATCATGAAAGGGTGCTATAGAGCTGTTGTTATTTATATTATTACTATGAGACACAGCGATACCTGTGCAAAAATTTGAATTCGTCAGTTACATAGTTTTGGAGAAAATAAAATAAAACCGTTTTAGGTATAGGGGTGGCCTGTCTCCCTAGGGGTTTTGAGGGAGTGAAATTTTATACATTATACTATCTTTATATGAAATATCTCTTGGCCACAGTTTCGAACTTCAGGCTTTGGGGGCAGTTTTTCCAAGACTATTCTGCTACACCCTGTTGGCATAAATGAATTTAATGCTAACAAAAACTAATTATTAACATGGCAACACCGTATGATATTTATTCTGTGGTTTAGTATAAAAAGCCATTAACGCCCGTTCCACTCTTCTTTTTGTCGTTCTACGAATCAAATCACTGTGCTAGGAGGCAGACGTTATACCTTCCTTGTATCTCGTAAGTGATAAATACACGAGACTAACTGATTCTGATTTAAATCTGTCTTTTCCTTTTTCGCTCGTAACCCTATTTCCTATAGGTTATGGGCCCAGCCATGCTACCTGAAATATTGCGCTGTAGCTTCTAAAAGTTTTTTTTGTATTGCTTCACCGGTAAGGTATCTCATTTTCTTTTTGCCTTCCCAACTTCATACGATGGCATCATCACGATGTTAAAAACATCATCCTAAGAAAAATCATAAGTAAAATGAAACTTGCAGTCCTAAACGGTAACCTAGATGTGGACAATAAAGTAAGTAAAATGAAACTTGCAGTCCTAAACGGTAACCTAGATGTGGACAATAAAGTAAGTAAAATGAAACTTGCAGTCCTAAACGGTAACCTAAATGTGGACAATAAAGTAAGTACAATGAAACTTGCAGTCCTAAAAGAAAACCTAAATGTCGACAATAAAGTAAGTAAAATGAAACTTGCAGTCCTAAAAAGGACACTGAAATGTCGACGATAAAACAAGCAAAATTAAACTTGTACTTAGGTAGTTGTAATAGGGATAATAATACAAGTACACACAAGTATAATAAAACTTGTGCTCCTGAAAGTATCTCATGTCATGATTCTTGTTAACTGAGTTGAAGTGCTAGGATAAAAGCTATACAAATATGATGTAACGTAACTTATAATAAAATTCACAAAATGTTTTTGTGTGCTCAGTCAATGAATTATGAAATACCTACCTGTTTCATCAAATGAGATTAAAAATTAAGCGCTTTCAGTTTGTAGCTTAATGGAATGTGCAATAAAAGGCTAATTTGAGGTTTAGCTTATAATACTTGGACGTTAGTGCCAAAACATGTTTATTTATAAGCACATAGTCTATAGTAAATATATACATTACCAAATTGTGGTATTAAAATTACTCGAAAGTAATGACACTGTAACTTTAGATCAAGGTTTATATGTATTTAAAAACCATTTTTAAAGAAATATGGTATGCCTGTAATAAAATGTGTTACATAAACACTATTGTATATAAACCAAACTATTGTATATACTTCGCTCTGAACATAATGCACCTTGTCGTAACCTGATTGGTTGACTAATGTATGTTACTCGTACTTTGTGTACCCTATGTTGTATACCCTGATTTTAGCGTAAGTGTTAATATTTTAAGCAAATATTCAAGCCTAACAATAAAGAGTTGTGGTAAGACTTAAAAAGGTACCTACTCAAGTATTTGCAAAGGCACTTTATAACAAAGAGTAGCGTTATTTTGTTAAAACTAAAGTACCAAAGGTGTCATATTTTTAAGCATATTTTATAAGAGAATATAAGTATCTAGATTAAGAGTGAGTGGCAAGGTTAATAAATAATAGAAATAGTACCTCAGGTTATTTATTGTAATTGTATAAAAGCTGTATAATAACTAGTAATACAGATGTCTGTAGCGGCTATAGCATTGCTTGAAGCTGTAAAAATGGCACAAAGATTAAATACTCTAATAAATTAGTTTTAAAATATTGTCAGTCCAATACGGATTTATGAAGACAATAGTGTTTGTATAAATACAGCAATAATCAAACAATCATACGAGCCATGAGAGGTCTTAACACATTGATATCAAGTACCATTTTTTTAAGGGAACATGTACAAACAATGTGATTAAATTGGTATATCTGTCCACAAGGGTAAACAGATAGCATGTAAGTTAGCCAAGCCACAAGATACATTTTAATATTTCAGAGATGAAATATTTGTAATAATAGTAGTATTTATTATTAATGTTTAATTTAAAGTTGACTTGTAAAGTTGACGTATGTTTGAACTTATTATTTATTTATATGGTCTGATAAGGTTTTACTGGGTTTTCCTTATCCTTGCAACAAATGTTGGACCATAATTTAATGTAATTTTCCCCAGAAAATACTTGGAAGGTTTAATGTTTGGTTAGTAAGAAGACTATGATTGTAAATAGTTAATAATTAATTTTTGAGGGGGCGTGTTGGCATAAATGAATTTAATGCTAACAAAAACTAATTATTAACATGGCAACACCGTATGATATTTAGTATGTGGTTTAGTATAAAAAGCCATGAACGCCCGTTACACTCTTCTTCTTGTCGTTCTACGAATCAAATCACTGTGCTAGGAGGCAGACGTTATACTTTCCTTGTATCTCGTAAGTGATAAATACACGAGACTAACTGATTCTGATTTAAATCTGTCTTTTCCTTTTTCGCTCGTAACCCTATTTCCTATACACCCTTTATCGAATAGTAAGTATGCTACTTAAATAAGAGTTAAAAATTGACACGGGTTCAAAATTCTATATGTATTAGTAATATTAAAATCAATACTAATGCAAAGTCAAAAATGTTATTCTCACACCTTGTACCTCGTTCTACCTTGAAATAAGAACTAGCGATGAACAAGAAACATACACGTAATTTATAAAATCCGAATCACCATCTCGCTCTAATCTTTCCTATGTCTACGCCTCAATATTCCTTAGCCACTGTCGATTGCTGACGACCGTCCTTACATTGTCTAAGGTCCACACTCCCCAAAGGGACTGGGGGAGCTATTACGTACACTTGATCACGACTGGCCACTAATTCGAATCGCTATGAAATTAATGAATGTTTACTTTACTATACATTTACTATACATCCATTCTGTAAATAACATTACAAAAGTGGAAGAAACACAGAAGATGAAACAATAAAATGATCGATTGAAAGTAACTGTTAAATAAATTAGTGGTTGCAAACTACTTGAACCGATAATGGTGGCAAAATCTGAAAAAGACTACACCCTTGTGAATACGGCTAAAGAAGAAGTAAGAAGACTAAAATAATTACCTGCCTAGGTATTAAGCATTATTAAGGTATTTCTCTCACAAATAAACTATACCGACCGCAAACTACCTGGATGACAAATATCCGGAAGAACATGAAAAAACTTAAGCTTGCAGATGACGATGATTGCCAGCGAAGTAAATGGTTCCAAATTACTAGGAAAGCCGACCCCATATAACGTGCAACGAAAGAGGCGAGGGCAAAGAAGAAGAAATAGATATTCTCGATATAATTCAGTGGCAACAACAGTGACACACATTGCAAGCCAAGTTGATATCAACTAGTCGTCATTCCTTTCCATGATACCACTAAAAGGTCCCTACAGGGAACTAAGCGAGACAAAAGAATCGCCCCACATTGGTCATTCAGTAATGTCCGAGCCACTATTTGTCTTCTGGATTAACTTGCTTATCGCTACTGCACGGTTTCGGGAAAAGTACTATTGCTTTACGAAGTGAAATATCGTTTGCGAAAGCTTTAGGCTCAGTTAGCATAATTTTGTGTAGGTTTTCTTGTGTAAAAATTTTTGAAGCGGCTATTCTTACTGTGACATCCAATTTAAATCGGGATTGGAAGTCTTCCGCTATATCTACACTAATATGTTAAACAGGCTTTGATCCTGGCTGAGTAGCAGCTCGTATCGTATCGTATCGGGAAAACATTTTATAATTTGTTTGTTTGTATTGATTAGGCTCCGAGACTACTGGACCGGTTTTAAATGAAATTTGGTACAGAGATAGTTTGAGACCCCGGAAAGGTCATAGGCTACTTTTTGTCGCGATATAAAAACATCAGGGGGTAAAATGGGAGTTGAAAATTTGTATGGCAATTCCGTCTTATGGCGCGGGGGAAGTCGCGGGGAACTCCTAGTCCGGATATACCGTGCAAATGCTTTTCTAAATGAGCTACCGAGGACATTAGCCACAAAAATATATAAGTCTTATATAGTTTTTCTTTAGGGTTGGTTTTATACACGATAGACGAAATAGGGTGACTATTTAAGACGTATCGTACACGCATTCTACGTGTACATGTTTCATAGAGGATTTGGGATGAAATCAATCCTAGCACATAAATTACGACTATTCTGCCTAAGTAGCACTATTCTAACTTGCAATAACAAACTTACATGTCGGTAGAATAATGTTTGCTCGCAAATATAGAGGTCCTTAACGAAATACATGGACGTAGACAATATCGAAGGCAAACAATTAGAGGTACGTTAGGGTGCCGATTAAGTTACACACATGCGGGTTAGAGGGCAACCTGACTCAGGAAGATTAAGATTCATTCCGGCCCTGTCTAGTGTAGCCAATGGGTAATCGAATTTATCGATATTCGAATACCTATTGGTGACATATTTTCGCTATAGGCAATTACGCTACATCTATCGATGTAACAGCCTACGATAACAATGGTGGATTGAAAAATGGCGACCGATGGAATTGTAACGGATTGGCATTTTTATTACCTTTTTACTTTAAGTAGGTACTGACAGTCAACTGACTTAATGTCTAAAAGACTAATTGATGCATCGGTGTTAAGTTATCGTCGACAACATTCTTCCAATAAGTAACTCGTAATTGTGATTTGATCACAACCTTGTACTATTATATAATCTGTGCCACAACCAAAACCTTATCAAAAGATGATGTTTGATTATATGATGATGTTTTTAATTTATCACCGTAAATTATACCGTATTCATAAGTTCTCCATAAAAATATTGAATAGAAGTCGTAATAATAGATGTTTAATTTGATTTACTAAAACTTAAAGCTATCGACATTCCACAACACTAGCCCTTACACGGCAAACATCGGGCCGGTGTCTTACGATGTTTGGCTAAGGTATGTTAATTTGGTATTCACCCCACCCGCTCGGTATTAATATTATGGGACAATGCCGTGTTTCCTTGGCTGAAATGGTACTTTTGTATCTTACAAGGTGGTGATATACGAGTACATAGACGTTAATTACAATGCCAATATTGTAAATTAGCTCTTCTGACAAACCATGGTAGTGAATTGGTTATTTTAATCATAACACCATTGATAGCGTAAATGTGGACTGTATAAATGGAATAGATGATGGAAACAACGTATATATGTTTTTGGTACAACAATATTATATTGAAATTAATACAATGGGACCCGGCAAGATATTACTGCGAACTTGACATAATGACAACTGCCTTTTTTTATAGAAAATAATGACATGAGTGTATCAAAAAGGTAAAAAGGTCGGATCGCAGCCAGTCGCCAACAACCATCATCATCAACCATCTTGCTATATGATTTAAAAAGGAACAACAACAAAACGATAAATTTTTCAGCAGAATACAATGAAAAAATACCAAATTATAATTCTTTATTGGGCAACTATTAATGTTTTACCTATATTTTTTGTTTAAATAATAGGCATAGATTTGACCGCAATCTCGCCTTATGGTAAGCGACGATTCGGATTAAGATGGGTCATGTTTGACTAGTAACCTATTTACTCTTTTCTTAAAGCAATCCAGCTCACAGTGTTTTGAAAGCACTTCAGTCTCTAGCATATCTGAAGAGTACAACTAGACAGCTGGGTTTATGAAACGTCAACAAACTTAGTTGGTGTCCTGCCTTAGGCAGCACAAGTGTTAAGACCAAATCTTCCTGCACAATGATTCTAATTTGCGGTAACAAACAAGGGGAGGTCCACACTAATGTCCTTGGCCCGCCTACAAGCAGTCGTCGTCTGACCGCGCCCTGGGGCCGACTATCAAAGTGCTAAGAGGGACATTACTGACCCCTAGGGCCCTGTCAACCGAATAACTTAATGTCTTAATTGACCGCCGATTTTGCGGTAGTTGAGGAGTTCATTTGATGATGCTGCAGTTTTGAATTTTATCGGATGTTTTTTGAGATGTGTATACACATGTCATCTGATTCTAATCATTCTTCTAAGTCTAGAATAGTCAGAATTTAATTCTTTGGTTACCTAAATGTAGTGTAGTCGTTTACTATGGGGTGAGGTCTTGTAGGTAGGGTATCAATCGTATAACGACTTATATTTTTCGCACTACTCCGTAGACAATATGTAATCTATTCTAAAGCGACGTTCGCTATCGCTAACAGAATGTATGAGACTGACTGGCATAAGCCATCGTAACATCATGTGCCTTTGGCATACATATTTTGACATTTCGTTGGTGATATCGAACTCACTGTAGAAAGATTGCATCTTCTCTAAGGGCCCAGTAACGACTTGTAAAGTTTTAGATGACGCAACGACTTTTGTAAAATGTTAAGTAGCGCCCTTTGTAATTACCACGTCTTTTTAACCATTTTTTGCAGGACCGTTAAAATTCCTACCTCTCTCCGCTCTACTGCTCTCCCAAATTCCTTGCAAATTAAACACACATCTTAGTTTTTACGGTTCATCGCCGTTTCATTCCCTCCTTGTTCAACTGTCGTGACGAATAGCTCTCGTAAACTGCACTTACATGTGACTTGAGAAGTCTTGCGCAATTAGACGTAACGATTATTGCCTACCGTGTTTATAAGAAGGGAGGTGTTCTTTATTTGGCCGCTTAACACGAGAAGATTTAGTGAGTTTCATTTACTTGTGTTGTTTGTTGTAAGTTAAGGTTTTGTTGCTATAAGAACGTTTTAATTGTTGTACATCTATGTAAATCATTTTGTAAATGTCTACTGTGTGTGGTGTGCCATTAGAAGTACTATTAAGATAAAACACTATATCAGCTATTATAACTGTTTAATTAATATATTTGCGATACTACACAATATTGCGCGCGAATCGTAAGTTCGTCCCGATGACAGATTGCCAGTCGAAGTAGGGAGGGGCACACTCAGTCGAGAGAATAGTGCCGTCCATGCTTGTCGATTTTCTTGCCGCTAACAGTACCTACCTAGTTTCTTATCTTTTCTATACTTATCTTATTTACATATTTTATAGATGTTTGGTTTGCTGTGCATATACTGTGAAAAGGTGAGTGCTTAGAACAACTGACAACGGCACGTTTTCATTCAGTCTCATTAATCAACAATACAGATCGTAAAAAAAACAGATTCATCGAGACCGCTTCGTCGCCTACCACCAGGTAAGATAGTGGTCAAATGCCTGCCTAATGCATATTAATAATAAAAAGCAATTAATGTGTATCACTGTTATTGGTATAAAGTATTCCTAGTTTTAGAAAAAGGTGATACTAGCTAATATTATCTTAGCGATTCGTATTCGAAACTCTATGAACATTGAACATTTGAAAATACAGACTCGCATACTGATCAACATCTTTTTAAGACTTTTTCTAATCGTGGGAAAATGAGCAGACCAGAATCTAATTCAAAGAGCCTTTTTGAATTGGCCTCGGCCAATTCCGAAAAAGGACCTTTTAAACGGCTCTATTTCTCGCTGACAGAAAATAAACAGCGCTCGTACTGTTTTCCTTTAATTAGCATATCACTGTTGTCTTGCGCTCCGTTCTTCATTTCCATATGGAAAAACCGGGGAAGGGCGATTTGGTGAGATGAGTCAGTGTTCCGTAGAAAAAAGATCTATGGTGAGATGCGATGGAGTAAAAAGAAAATTAGCGAGGAAGTGTATTGAAGGATACATATTTACTCTAACGAATATTTCTTTCGTCTTAAATTAATAACCGATCCTAGATCAAATATTTAAGTCAACCTCAGCAAATAGTCCGGATTGATTTGAAACTTGGATTACAGATTGGTTTTGAACTTCCGGTCTTAGGACAGTGGAATCAGTGACGATCATCTATGATTTCTTTCAAGCCTTGTCATTAACACAAGCAGTTTTAGTTTGACAAGTAAAAGATCGCACATTTCAGGATTGTTATCAATAGAACGTAAGCAAATCTTGAGTTTTCACTCGGATAAGAAAATTGTGGTTTATTGTCAATTAGCATTTTAGTTGTATTATGACGCAAGTGCATCTATGTAAAATTGAATCAAGAAACCAGCTGTACGTCAACACACTAAGGCCCACTTTTACAAAACTTGATAAATACACTTAGCGCTAAACATATTTAAAAACATCATTCTGTCTTTGTCAGTCATTCGACGTTGGCAGAAACGGGATGATATTTTAAACATAGTTTCGTAACAGTGGGCCTAAGTGCAGCTTTTGCAATTTCTCGCGGAACCCTACAGCCAATACGAATCCCACCCCAGTGTGTAACATTTACAATATGTCGGCGAGCGTCGCAAGAAGCCCCAAAATTATACAGGATGGCATTAATTTGCCATATTAATTTCGCCGTAAAACTCTGCTCTCGACGTGGGCCCATGGGGAGTTGAAAGTTGGGTCCCAGGCGGCCGGTTGTTCACACAATCGTGTTACAACCGTTATGGGCCTAGAGCTATTCAAGGGTACCTCGACGTGTTGTGTTATAGCTAATAAAGGAGTAAAACCCGCTGAAACAATGTTATTGTGTGCAAAATATTACTTCGTGTGAGTTATGTTTGAACTTCTTTTGTGTTTTTGGAATGTTTTCATTAAAATTTACGAAGGATTTTTATGTCCGGCGTAATTTGTACGAGCGTTTTCTCACAAAGAAACAAATATGTCGAAACCACAGGTTAAAAGTAACTAAATAAAATATCTAAAAAATATAGTGTCTGGGTGATCCTGGCGTAGAAATACAACAACTTTTTGTATGGAAGCATCATCGAAATCTCATTTATAAAAAAACTGGAAAAAAAACTTCATATCATCATTTTGACGACCGTCTTGGTGTAGTCGTTCGCGCACCGGACTTCTAAACCAGGCGGTTGCGGGTTCGAATCCCGCAAGGGGCAAATGTTTGTGTGATGAGCACGAGCATTTGAACCTAAGTCATGGCTGTTTATATGTATTTAAGTATTTCTATCTGTTATCCTAGTCACCATAGCACAAGCTTATTCTTAGTTTAGGGCTAGGTAATTGGTGTGTTTGTTGAAACAATTTATTTATTGATCACATACAAAAAATCTGCCACCACTTAAATCCGCGTACATTTAGGCAAAACTTTATCCAAGGTTTCTCTCGATAATTGATGATAAGGAATTGAAGAAGGTGCTTACTGTAAGTAAATGGTCCACTGCTTGGTGATCGATCAGGATCGGCAGCCGAAGACGGGATCATTTTTAACGGCATTGTTGAGGTGACCACCGATAGCACTCCTAACTAGGGGAAGGGAAGAGGGTTAATTGAACTGGAATTTTGTAGTGGTCAATACATCAGTATCCGGTAGTGATACGATCAACTTTGTTTTAAATAACTCTATAGGGAGTTTTTTTAACGGTGTCTATATTTATGGGGGTGAATTGGTGAATGTGGTCAACAATACATACAACTTTTACTTTGGAGGCATTGCCGAAAAAAAACTGGCGCTATAGTATGTTTAGCATCTGATTTTTTCAAGATTCCAAGATCATGACTCATTGTAAAAGGTGTAGGCTATATTCATCTTCTTAAATATTGATATAATATCGAGATGACCATTTCTTCAGGTACAATGCGAATCTTCATTCTTCAATCTTCATTTTCTCTAGCAAAAGTGTTGCGTTTTGCTGTGGTCCCGAAAGTATTTTTAAGGCAAATGCATTGGTTTCCGGGATCCGTTTAAAATAGTAAGAACCAATTTTATAATGTCTTGACTCAGTCAATAAGAGACTGGAATCGGCTAGAGAGATGAGATGGGCTTGCATAACTTTATGAGACGGCTGATACAGATTGTTTGTCTTCATTATATCTTGTCGCTCATCTGTTATTGATTAAAGCCACAAAGTAGATGTCTTATATTGAAACAAGTGTTAAAAAGTTGTACTTATTTCAGAAAGACGGTATAAATCGTTTCCTTACCAAAATTGTTATTTTTGATTGGCACAATTTAAAAAATATTACAGTTCTCATGCAAGACACTCGAAGGTAATACTGCTAATACTTGCAGATCACCTCCCAATATGGTCCGCCATAATTCATCCCGTCTGTCCCGGGCTATCTAAGCCCGTGATAAGCGCTTTCTCATGACTTGCATATTTGAAGCGAGGAAAACAGGGCCGGAGTCAGGGTATTTTAAATCTTCACAGTTCTTTTTCTGTAGAAAATAAAAGAATTTATTCGTGATTTACAGATTTACAGATCAGTTCTGGGTGATCATCACAAAAAAAACGTGTTGTTGTGTCCGATTCCTAATAGAAGACGCACACATTTAATACTATTTTATAATTTTATCAAGCAAGGCCAGAAAAGGAGTAGGTACTTTTGTTCTTTCTAAAATATCAAAAAACGGCGTGAGGCTGACAGTACCTTATCATATTTGGAAATCACTGTAAGTCTTAAAAAATGGAAGTTACTTAGTAAGTAGATGATATAAAATAGTTTCATGTCAATGTATATAGTTAGACAAATTCGTGCGCGATCATCTTGCGGTTGCAGAGGTACGTGAAGAGAGGCATACTGGATGTCAGCAGGGACAGGTGATGTGCGGGGAAGGGGGATTGGATTTTCTATGACAATCGCGTGCGATGGGCGCTTCCTCGCCCCCCGCATGTCTTGCAGAGTCGCAAGAGGTTCGCGCATATATGGTCGGACTATAGTTTTTTCATAAAGATATTTAGACAAGTGTTATCAGACAGTATTTTAGCCAAGATATCACTATTGGTAGACTTTAAGTTTTCCTTCACATCGAAGCAGCATAAAGTCTGAATTTTTAGAAAATAAAACTTCTATAATTCCGCCCTAAGTGCGTCTCTGTCTCTCCTCGCATAAGGGAGCGCGACCACGCGTGAGGCTCGCGATCGACATGTTTATCGCTTTAATATAAAATAAAGGGAACTCAGTATCGATAGATGAAAAACGTCGACATGTGACCCGCGACGGGAAATTGTATTTTCTTTTGTAGGGAAAACGTTTATGCTGTGTGGGCAATTTGCATGTGACTTTCGTCTTTGCCTTAGGGGAGATTTAGATTTTTAAATAACTTTGGAGTACCGACCTTACTGCCGTTAAGTACAGTTGGCCCCGCATCGAGTAATCCAAATCTGTCAAAATATCTCTAATTAGAACTCTATGTGATCAACATAAGTTTAATTATGGTAGCGAAAATTTGACAGATCAGGGTAGGTTGATGTGTTGCCCACTGTACATCTAATCATATTGAATTCACACGAAGTCAATGTAATAATGTCCAACCAACCGAATTTTAATCAAATGCAAGAGTGGCAGGGGGTGGCGATGGTGGAGCACGACTAAGAAGTCGGTTGGTGACCGACCACACGTCTTCTTTGCCTTGACGATTACAGAATTCCCTAAAATTGGTAGCAGCTGCCTTCTGCAGGGCTTCTGAATAGCGGGCTTTGGCTTCAGCTCTTTCCCTGAGGGCACCCTCCAATGGTCGACCACTACGAGCTAGTTGTTGTATTCTGTGGTGGAGATGAATGACCACCACCATGGGACCACCATGGGACTCGACTAGGTCTGCCGCGCTTACGTGTAAGAGTATCATCACATACTTTGCGTATGATGTGGGTCATGTCTTCGACCAGTTGATCCACTCCGAAATAGTCCAGACAGTTAATATCACGGTTCAATATATGGGAGCGACCCATGAGTTGTCCAAGTCTACGCCGAAAGACATCCCAGTCAGCGCCACCTGTGTCATATTTGAAAGTAGATCTTTTTTTTGTCTTAGTGACACCCGTGAAACGGCCAAACAGTTATTAGACAATTTTTATCCCGATGATGGACCGGATCATCTCCCTAATCAAAGAGAGACACGTCGCAAGTCTTCTATGATACCGAACACACATGACGATATACCATTTACCAAAGAGGAAGTCTTGGCGGCTATCAAATCCATGAACCCTAAGAATGCTCCAGGTGTTGACCATCTCACGTCAGACATCTTATATAATGTCTGTCATACCTTCCCACAATTGATAACTGATATCATGAATCGCTGCCTCTCAATTTCACACTTCCCAAAGGCTTGGAAAGAAGCTAGCGTTATCACGGTGCCGAAGTCGGGCAAAGATGAGATGGACAACGCAAAGTCATATAGACCCATCAGACTCCTCAATGTCTGGGGTAAGCTGCTTGAAAAACTTATTACCAAACGCCTTACTTACCATTTATTCTTAAAGGGATATGCAAACAAAGCCCAATGTGGCTTCCGTGAGCAGACATCCACTGTAGATGATGGAAAAACGGCCAAACAACTAGTAATTGCTATTTCACTAGATATCCAGGGGGCTTTCAATAACGCTTGGTGGCCAATGCTCAAGTGTAGACTTCAGGCTACTGACTGCCCATGTAACATATACAAGCTAATAACCAGTTACCTGGAGAACCGAACTGTAACACTCCACTTTGGTGACTGCAGTGCCACTAAGGTTATGACACGGGGATGTATCTAGGGTTCGGTCTGTGGGCCGACCTTCTGGAACATTATTCTTGATGACCTGTTCACGCGGGAGCTCCTCCTGGGTGCCATTTACAGGCCTACGCAGATGACGTCTTATTAGTAGGAACGGCCAACAGTCTTGACGGCCTAGAAAGGAACCTTAACGAGGCGCTAGAAACTATCACAACATGGGGCGATGAGGCCAAGCTCTCTTTCGAACCTAATAAAACTCAAATGATAGGCTTCTCCCCAAAATCTCGTCGCGCAAAAATCTTTCACAGAGAGTGAACTTGCATTTTAGCCCTAACATAAAGCTCCTCAGAGTTATTTTTGATCAGAAATTAACATTTACTCACGTGGAATACGCAAATAATAAAGCATTGAAAATTCATAAGTTCATATGCAAACTCATTCGACCTACTTGGGGTATTCAAAGTGAAAATGTCGCTACTATCTATAAACAGGTCATAGAAGCAATAGTTACCTATGCTGCAGGTATTTGGGGGGATGCAATTAGGTTTAAGAAAGTACGGTCTAAACTTATATAACTGCAAAGAAGTTTCGCTCTTAAAATCATCAGAGGTTTCAGAACGGTGTCAGCCAACGCAGCAATAGCACTGGCACAGCTGACTCCCCTAGACCTAAAAGTAGAAGCTGTCTGTACAATTAAGAGAGCCAAGCTATCTGGTAAGTCACCTTATCTACCAGACAACGTCCCTTTTCATCGACCAACACCGCCAGAACAACTCGCTCATCCAGCTGAACGTCGAGGCATTACGTATTCATCCGCCTATACAGCAGAGGATATCGACCGACTGTGCCCAGCGACTACCACCACTAGGATATATACGGACGGCAGTAAAATGGATAGTGGAGAGGTCGGTGCGGTGTTCGTGGCATTTAGCCCTAACCATCCCCCGGTAGTCTCGAAGCTGAAGCTCCACGACTGCTGCACCGTCTTTCAGGCTGAAATGCTGGCAATTGAGAGGGCGATGTGTTGGGCAACACTTAGAACAGCTCAAAATATTGCAATCCTATCGGATAGTCAATCAGCATTACAGGAACTAGAGAACCCTAATACCACCAATAACTTCGCCACACATATACATAAACTTGTGGGGGGTCACGTTGGTCAGGTCCGGTTTATGTGGGTGAAGGCACACACTGGCCTTTCAGGCAACGAGGAAGCAGACGCGGCTGCTAAAAGTGCTGCCCGCCTACAACAATCACCTGATTTTGCGTGCTTCCCGATCAGTCATGTCAAGAAACGAATTAAAGAAATTAATTTTGAAACCCACAATAACCGATATATCACATCCGATACAGGCGCCTACACGCGGGAGTGGTTACCAGATTTGGACTCAATTCACAAGGTCATATATACGATCGGACACACTTTTCATGTAACACAACTTCTCACTGGTCATGCATCGGAAGTACCTTCACAGATTCCATATCACTGACACAGATAGATGCGTGTGCGATAGCAATACCATTCAGGATATGGAACATTTGCTTAAATCATGTCCACGGTACATAGGAACAAGATTTCACCACGAACAAGTTTGTCGCCACTTAAATACGCAACCATATAATTTGAACACACTTATCAAAATAGAACCTGCTTTAAAATCATTTTTAAAACATGTCCAATACATAGTAAATACGCTAAAAGAATACAATAATACTTAACTTCAGATATTTACATAACACAATCATCGCAAAGAAGCACACAAGAAATCGGAAAGCTAAAATTGTTTTTTTAATCCACAACAAATATACACGCAATAAATAAATATGTACGTTTTTTTTTAAACATTATTTTGAACACAACATTACACTACACTATAGTTTATATTTATATACATAGCAATTTCATAACTGTTTATATAATTGCACACAACTCCTAAATTTATTCATCTGGAGAATTACCCCGCGTAGTAGTTTGGCTCAGTCAGTCAATGTGTCGGGTTGGCGGGGCTCCGCTCGGTCAGCTGGTCGCCGGCTCGCTCCGCGCCACCGGCGAGTGACAGCGCGCGGTACTTGTACCTAATGTTGTTATTATTATGCTCGCGCGCGGTAGGTATTTAGCTACCAAATATTGTTTTCATTATGCTCTTCTAGCACATCTGGAAAATGACTAGGTCCTACCTAGTCATTTTCCAGATGTACATAATATTATACATGATAACCTTAGCATTAGCTGTGTTACAGAATATCTCATAATTTCCTAGTAGCATTAATTTATTGTAATATGCAAAATAGGTTAATTATTGGTTAATTTATTGTAATAATTAAATATGTAAGTGCTATTTTTTTTAGTTTAAACCCAATCTGTAATGGAGGGACCGGTCGTAGACCAATAGCGACGATCCCTTTAACTTAAATATTTGTTATTAATTAATATTACATGATAGGCTTAGTTTTAAATAATGGTCTCAATAAACGAATCATCAAAAAAAAAACAACCGAATTTCAGCTAGAGTGAATCATCTTATTCAGCAACCCCGTGTTTCAACAATTTTAAAACAGACGGTAAACATCAATTGCATTGCATCGAACAAATAATGCTAAACTGGCTGCATTAAAAAACATGTGTTGGTGAACTCCTGGCTAAGTAATCAGAAGATAAACTATTTAAAGTGCTTTCTGGTCATGTCGAATTGCTGTCACCAAATTATGAGAGTGTAATTGCACACAGACCATGGTAAGTATCTCCTACTAGAAATAATATTTTTGATTTGGACTTTTAATAAACTTCTATTGTAATTCGTGATGTACCTTAACCTAGCAGAGTTAGTATGTACTTAACATCTTCATTAGCCACCAGAACTCGCATTAACATACGTAAACATAATATTGATTCACATATCACACTCGAAGAATTCAAGCCACGACTGTAGGGCGCGTTTTGAATAATGTTATTTGTTCATAATTTTAATAACTCCCCACCGTATATTAACCCCTAGGGGCGTGCATACATTTTTCACGTTTCGCATGCAATAAGGAATATTGTCACTTTAGAATTTGCAGCGAAGTGCGGGACGATATTTATAGATTATCCCGGATTTGCCACTTGAAATATACGGACGTTAGGACATAAACATATTTTTAGATGGCATAAAATGGGTTATTCAAAACGAATTTATTGTTATTTTCTATAGTTTGAAACGAATAAATTTTTGGGATTTGAAAAATAATATGTTTTCTTACCAGGGAAAAATAATAAAATGTGTAATTGTTTGGGATGCGACTTGCGTGGATACTCTGGCTCCTTCTCGTCTCTTCTTCCTCCAGGTCTGCAGGCGCAGCGGCTGCCTCGGCGGAGTCTTTAAACAGTAGAAAGTACTCCGCATTAGACAGCTGCTACCGCTTTGCACCATTTGGAGTAGAGACGTTGGGCCCATGGGGGCCTGAAGCCAAAAAACTTTTTGCCGAGCTGGCTGAGCGGTTGGTCACCGTAACTGGTGACAAGAAGGCTGGTTTTTACCTCGGCCAACGTTTGAGTTTGGCCATTCAGAGGGGTAACGCTGCCAGCCTTCTTGGCACCAGCAACTTGGTGGATGGGTTGATACTATAATTATATATTTATTTTTTATTGTTAATAAAAATAGCTGTAAGGGTTAATTTTCAATATTCATATAGTGTCACCAATATTTTAAAATTATTGTAACGCTTAAAAACGTAATATCTTGTGGGCGCGTAAAAATCGTAGCGAAAATACATGTATATATTCACAGTTAACTGAAACTCGCAATAAATGTGCCTGATTCTACATTTTCGAATGATATTTTTGCAGTAGGTATTCTGTTCCATTATTTACACCTAAAAATTTGCGTTCGTTCCAAACCGGCGAAACGGTTAAAAAAATATGACCCCCGCTTCTATTTTCGAATGTTCATTGTAACGCAAAGTCAACGCGCAAGATTTGAATTCCAAATTCAAAGTTGCGGTGTTCGATTCACCTTTGTGTTTTTCTTCTTATTGTTTATCTTCTTTCTTTTATTTTGTTATTGGCAGGGTGAAATGTTTGTTTATGCATATGGGACCACATTTTTGTTTGCCGTTCAGATTCAATGTGACGCTTGCTGAAGTGTCGTTAAGATATTTTCATATTTTTGTTAGCTTTCAAAGATAGAAACTCAAAATTGCTTAAGATAAGATCACTGTAGAATTGTTCATTTATAAAAAAACACTATACCTATGTCACTTGTTTTTTAATGTTAAAGGTGTCGTGTCGTAACTGTAAGGTGAATTTTAATACTTTATTCTGCAACTGAAAGCTTTCTTGCCGTTAACAGCCGTCAAACAAACAAACAATCCCAATTTCTAGAGATCCCTAGGGTACTCAAGGACTTTCCCTTATGCTAAGTGCGTAAGTACCAGGCGTGCAGAAACAGCGAGCGGTCACCCTTGTTGTCTTAGTAAGCGTAGTCAGAGAAATTAACCCCCGTAGAAGTCACGAAAGGGTGGCTGCATTTGTCAAACTTTTTTTTAGCGCAGTCCAGGGTGTATTGACAGGTTCTGAAGTAGGTATTCCAAATAATTAAAAGTAAAATAAATAAAAAACCCCTGACACAAAACATAAGGTCTAAAACTAACAAATTTGCCTTCTTGTGGTGGCGGCCAACTTTTAACAAAAAAATCATATTGTATAGCGTTGTACTAGTCAAGCCCTTTCATTTGATAGTATTGCATTTGAGTTGTAATAAAATATGTAATCAGCCATTTTGTGGCGGTGGTCATCTTGGACCGATCTTCATAAAACATGGTTAAGAACACTCGGGATAAAATTGTCTATAACACAAAAAAAAACGAAAATCGGTTCATCTGTTTGGGAGCTACGATACCACAGACAGACAGATACACAGATAGACCCGTTTAACTTATAACAGATTTTTTTGCTTCGAGGATTAATAATAACAAAGTATCTATTGATAAAGGACTTGTCCTCTTTTTGTATGGAGGCTGGTTTTTTATTCTAAGATACCACCAACCACTCATAAACCTATATTTATCTTTAAGCTACAAAAATATGAAACACGTAACCATAGAAATCAGAATTTTAAACGCCTCCATTTTTGTGAAAAAATATGTTTTGTAATAGGCATCATCCATTGATCACTAACTTGTATTTCCTGGCTGTATGGCTATGTACCATTGATTGCCTTTCCACTGGTGAATAAATACTACAAGGTACTACCACAGATTATATAATAGGTACTACTGTCAATGGAATGTCAATTTTGCTGTCAATTTTTTTTAATGCGTTAGTTGATATAGGCGAAGGTGCGGTTTCTGTGCAGACAAAGAGAAAAAATAATTTTTAATTTTTCTCTAAATCGGAGGCCTTAAAAAATATATTAATTATGCAGAAAGGCTAGTTTTTGTGAACTATTTAATATAATATTTAGATTATTCTGGTTAGGAATATTGACGAATAAAAAACCATTAATGGACAAGTCCTTTAGCTTGTGCATCAGAAAACACTTGAGCGTAAGTTATATGTATGTAGTTAATATTGGCTGATTTAAGTATAAGCATGTACAGTCTTAAGAGTTTTGATTACTTACCTGACTAGATTGCAGCTTATAGGCATCTTACGCATCTCAGTTTAAACATCCTACTACGCGCTTTCTACTACATAGACTAGTCTGTGGCGCAGGTCAAGTAAACACCATAATGGATTCCGCTCCGTAAATTATCATCTTGCAGATATTGAATATATTAAGGCAATATCACAGATGCAAAGCGGTGTATTTGTGTAATTGCTGATCTAAGACGGTCTGTTATGGCTGGGGATGTGACCGCCTTAATTCATAGGCAGGAATAACAAATATTATTCGGGAGTATTAATTAATTTAGTCTGTATGCTGTGGCTGTGACTGTTGTTATCAAGTGTGTTTGCTTTAGTGTTAGTTGATTGACTTGTTTTCAACGCTAACGTCCTTATTACAATAAACTTGGTACCTACCAGGTTGAGGCCAAGACTAAATATTAGCTGACAAATTAGAAATGACATTACCTAACACTAGACATATTCGTGACATTACCTATTATAGACACGCTTTTCTGATTGGTCGGCTAATATTTGGTCCTGGTTTAAACCTGGTACTAAGTTTTTTGGAATAAGGCCGTAAAAGTTTACAAATCAAATAAAGATACGTGATTATATCAATAGGAACCAAATCTCTGGGTATTATAAGAATAATTTGTACCCATTATCAAGTATTACGAGAAATTACTTTTGTATAGCTCAATTCCTAGCATTTATTTATAAAACGCCACTCCCAAAAAGGATCACGCGAAAGGTAGTAGCTACTTTTCATTCAAATTGTCCTTCTTCATAATATTCCGAGAGTAATAAAGAAAATAATAATAAAATAAAGGCTTTATCCATTGCCTACCCTGTATTTATTGATACCCAGACACAATTCAAAATCAAGCAATGCGTACATTTAAAATGCAAAAGTAATAACTATTCCCTATAATTGCAGCGCCTCCATCTCCACAGAATAATTAAGCACAAAAGGAAGGTAATTAGCTTCGAAATCAAAGCCGTGGCCCCGAAGACGTCCATGCAATAATCACAACTTAAAGAGAGACAGAAAGACCACACATTTGGTAGGTACATGTATTCAATCATGCCTTTGTTAAAGCGGAAGAGTTTAAAATAGCTACAGTTTTTGTAGCTTTTGTAAATTAAATTAAATTAATTAAATATGTTTTTATTTCGGACTTGGTCCATAGTTTGTTAGTAGTACACGCAATCTTAAAAACTAGTGTTAGTTTATACACGATACGGTAAAAAACTTTTGCTGGCATACAATAACTTTTAATACAGAATAGAAATAGTCTTCTACTCACAATTTTCTTGCCCTTTTCTCAGTTCAGGTGGGGTCGGCGCAGTATGAGGTTTTTCTACTCCATATAATCCTATCACTCGTTACTGAATCATGATACTATGGGACCAAGATTCGGAATAAAGCTTTGAAAAATAATCTATACTCAATACATTAATATGTAAGTAACAAGTATTTTAGAGATAAAAGCATCATGGAAACACAATGTGTAAGAGATGTTTTTTTTTACGTCAGGAAATGCCTGACGCACCGTACCTCTCCGTCGGGGAACGGAGAGGCGTGTGTGGGACCCCAGATTCGGGTATACCCACTAAAACCTGACGACGCCCGCCGTATGTGTTGGCTGTGACAGCAGGGGCCGCGGTATCTCAACAGTCCCGCGACCCTGTGAAAGAGATGCTGACTCAACCATGTCCGCCTAGTCTGTTCTGGTCTGGACCACCCTGTGTAGATCTGATTAGATTTTTCCTTTCAGGTAACAAAGCAAGCTTACTGTCACCTCTCCAGTTAGCGGCGAAGACCACGCAATAATGGAGGAGATGAACCAGACTCGGCCTCGTCTTGAATATTAATAGGCCAAGGAAATGGATTAAAAATTCCATGTCTCCGCCGCCCATCGCGATCTCTTGTTGTCAAACAACTTTTTTCAAACGTTCCCACCTCATTTGCATTATTTTTTCAACGGACCCCAGAGAATTTAATGAATCTGGAGGCTTTTCGTAACTTCTTTTTTTTCGTGCGCCTGTAAAATCAAACCTCGAAAGTATTGTAAAATGTTTTATTACGATCAGCGCGGTCGATCTTACATATTTTATGAAAAATATCACATTCTAGTTTCAAACTGATCATAATAATACGAGCTTATTTAAATTTTGATTCATTTATTCTAAGTAAAGTTTTTTTTTGGACGATACCTACCTATATCCTTGGATGAGTGGTTGAGTTGTCTTAGCCTCTATCTAATCAACGTATTTTCTAACGGGCGTTGGTAGTGCCAGTGTAGAGTATGTACAAATCTAACAAACTACCTAATTTTTTCATTCAAAAACTGTCGACTGAGACTTTTTTTCATTAAAAGACCCCGCTATTTTCTCTTAGGTGGAGGTGCGAATTTTTGCAGAATCTCCTTAAAAGGTATTACCGAGCGTAACAAAATTTAACGGATATTAAAAAGTTTAAGTCGCCAAGCGGAGTTAATATTGACGGGCGTAGCAGATGGGAAGAAAGGGTTCCTCAAAAGAATCCAAACGGTGACAAAAAGGCGTAAAGAGGGGGCCAAAGTTACTTATGCGGCGTAGAAAAGAGGCCAAAAATTAGCGAAAATAAAAGATAACGCCCGCTGTTTACGGGTCGGCGAGGGGACCCTTAATTAAAGGCTTTCTTGGACTTTTCGCGATGCAATTTGGGCGAAAGACAAGAATTATTTTTATTGAAGTCATCACTAATTTCGGAAGAATGGCGGGGAGGCGACGGACCTTTTGTTTTGGCTAAATGCGGCCAAATTGCGCGGTTTTTGGCGATTTTGATAATTGCTCTCGACGGAATTACCGATGACTTTCAATGGCCGGTGATTTTTCTTTTAGTCAGCGTTCTGAATTATTTTATTGGAGCTTTTATTTCAATTTGAATTATACATTTTGCAAATCACACTCGTTTCAAATTTCTACTAAATGCTCTACTTTTTCTATCCATTTGACAAAACAGTGAACACTAAACTGTTCAATTTGGAAGGTTATATTAACAACTGGCGCTGAAAATGCTACTGAAATAAAATGTATATGAAATTCTAGAAATCAAATCTACAAGTCATAATAGCACTTTCAGTTTAAAATAAAAAAAAGTGCTACAGTGATCTTGCATCCACAGTTACTTACATAACATAAAGCACTCGACTACGTAGTATCTATTTTCAAAAACATGAACTGTACCAGTTATTACTTGATTTTCATCACAAAAATATCATTTTTTTCTCAGATTATTAGTGAAACATTTTTCCGTGGCAGCTGCGCCATGTTTTCATTTCGCTTTGAAAAAAAGATTTTCTAATTAAGTTTGGGGCAATGCTTAAACAAATTTTAAGTAGTATTAATTATCTTCGTCCTTTATTAATAAAAGTCGTGAACTTAGTCCGAAAAACCTTGGAGACAGTTGTTTGGAAATCCTTGATTTGAGATTGGGGCGGGAGAAATTAAAATCATAAGAAAATAATGAAAGTCCGTAAGGGAAGTATTGGGAAGAGAACGTGATTAATTGCTTTTCGGATAAATTTAGGAAAGCAATAAGTGTCAATTTTACGCGTTCGCAATTCATTGGGAAAATTAATAAAGAAACGCAAGTAATTAATGTTTTTTTTTTGTGATGGACTAGGTTGTTGATAGTTATGGGGAAAGGTACATTGGGAAAGATAAATTTTATTAGGAAATATAGTATGATCCCTGTATGACTCTTTGGAAAATAAACTGTTGCTTACCTAGGTGCTTTTACCATATCAATGAATAATAATATAATATAATATAATTTGAATATACTAGTGACCATTTGGCTCTGCATAGATGGTCCACCGACCACCGCCACCGGTGGATGTCGCGCGCCACGCTCTTTGGTCCCGCGCAAACGAAGGTGGTCGCTACAATTGACACTCATCTGCTAGATTCTTTGACAGATGATTTGTCAAAATGGCACGAGTGGCCGCCACGTGAAGCGAGTGGAGTGCGGGGTCGTACTAAAAATAATGTAAACAGCTTGTCGCTAGTAGCGATGGGCGATTGTTCGAAAAAAAATATTCAAATGAATCGATAATCGATCGTTCGAACTATCGAATGTCGATTTAGTAATTCGAAAAAAAAGTCGAATAATAATCGACAATCGAATGATAATCTATACTGGGCCCTTCGATGCATTCGATCGAATTGCCGCGACTGTGCGCACAGGACAGGTAGCGACCGAACGATTAATCGACGCGACGAATGACAATTCATTCGTTAGTAGTTAGTAGTACGTATAATCGAAGAAAAATCGAATGACTGCGGTTGCTTATCGAATACATTCGATTACAGAGACCATTCAAATAATTCGATTAATTTAGTAATAATCGCTCATCGCTAGTCGCTAGCCACCGGTGACTGTGGTCGGTGGCCCATCTGTGCGGAGTCTTAATTAAAAAATCACGATACGTAGAAGCTGAGAGGAACATTTTATAATAATCACATCCTAGATTTAATTTGTAAACGGAACGCAAAGAAGATTGGCATAAATCGACCCAATAGACACCGTACTAAGTGAGACACATTAAATATAAATATCACTTTATTAGCGGACTTTTGTATGATTTTAGGGTAATTTAAAAAGCAGGTAATTACAATTTAAAATACTTCAGAATGTACAAATTATTAACAACTAAACGTCTTAAAGGATGTAAAAACAAAACGAACGACCTGAACTTTGACGTGTCAGTCAAACATGAAGTCTCTGTTTTATATCAAATGTCAAAGTTGACCGGAGACTAAAACATGCCAGCATTTGGGGCAAAGCAAATAACTTCGCCGTTCTTCTTTTCAAATAAAATTATCCGTCATTAAATATGTCGCAACGCAAAACAAATGACAGTCTTTAATAATTCAGTTAAACGGCTCTTTTCTAATTGCCCGGGTTGAACTTGACCAGTAATAAATGGCAATGGTACTTCAAACTTAACCCTCTCGCCTTAACGAGAGGTATCCACCGCCGGGTATCAAGAGGGTATTAATAAATGAGTTATGCAGATTTGTAGCAAATGGCGTTACGAAGAAACTAGGGTGCTTTTGAGTTTTTTGTAATAAATAATGTCAATTTTGACGCTTAATTTAAACGTTAGGAAGAAAAAGGTACTTTTTCTTATTTACTTGGGTGCAAATAAAGTTTATTAAAATGTACCTAATGCTTGCATTCGATTTGAAAGGTTATGACAATGACGTAAAAGCACGTCTGCTGTATACATTTCATTGCACGTGAATATACGTACTAAAAGTAAAAAAAGTAAAGTCAGCCTATTAGATCCCACTGCTGGGAAAAGGCCTCACCTCAACTATGAGGAGGAACAAGCCATACCCACCACGCGGGCTCAGTGCGGATTGGTGGAGGAGGGGTGTCTGTAAGGCAAGTGACAAACCTTACTGTCAGATGTTATCAAGCCGCCCTAGGGCCTCTGACTAGGCTTAATGACTAATACCTGCCTGACGTAAGTTGTAGGATTCGACGACTGATACATTTTTTTAGGGGCCTAGACATTTTCTTTTTTAAATGTTATTAGCTTTTTTTCTTTATCTTCTATGCATCGCCAGTTCAAATATGATTAACACGTGTCATAAAAGAACGAATATTTCAACAGGTCTGCCTGACAACCCATAGTCGAATGTCAAAATGTCAATAAAAAGTGACATTAATTTAAAATTGTAATAAAATTTATTAGTTTTCTACATTAAGTAAGGACGAAACAATGTTTTTTAGCGTTTTGTGCGATTGCATAAGTAACACGAACATTTGCTTTATAAATAATTGCACGAGAAGTGGCTATGTGAGTGTACTGAGACGCCTTGTGAAGTCTGCTTCTGCTAAGCTTAAATGTGCCGCCAGGAAGATTTCCTGGTTTTCTCTCATTCATCCTCTTGTTTCACATTATCACGGTAAGTACTAAAATTTAAATCTAAAAACTGCTTTCGTGATGTGCGTGTCTCTAGCTTCCTCATAGACAAGCAATGAGAAATCCTAGGCATGTCATTCGGAGTACATAAAACCAGCAAAATGTTTCATATTTTCGAGCCTTCTGCTGCAATTCGACTGAGAATTTTGATTCGTACTTAATACTTACACAAAGTTAATTCCTCCAATTATGCTTAAAGATATAGCATGCTTTGAATTTATATGAGGAAGCTTGAAACACACACACGTTCTTTCGTGTAGAGCTGAGCAATTGGTTTGTGCAGTCAATGTAGAATATAATCAACTAAACTGAGTATGTTGCATTGCAGGTTACCAGCAGGGGATCAAATCTGCTGTATGCCTGTAGAGCTGAGAAAAGCCTCTGTGTATCGAATATTAGCCCATATAGGGCCCCAACATTTCTTTCATTTTTTCCTTATATAGAGCTGCAACATGTAAACATAATATTTCCGTTAGGTTGGAGTACTTTAGGCCTAGAGGGCCCGCCCATATTATAGCTTTGCCAGAGCACCAAGATATGAGTTAGGTACGCGGGCAATGAGGTGATTAGACTGACTTGCATCATTTAATACATAGATCGTTTGAACTGTATCTTGCTTGGCGCTATGGTACGGCTAAATACGAGTGCACAATATTACTCCTTACTAGGGACATACTATATTATATTACGGAGTAGGTACCCTACGGTATTTTAGTAATAGGTATGGATCTTTTATGTTCCTAGTTTATATTATATATAAGTTTATACTTTTACGTAAAGCAGTATAATAAAGTATTATTGCAACAAACAGCAATCTTTTATTTATTTACCAACAATAAAATACAATCTATACCGGATAGTGAATATCGGTTAACTGGTATCGATTAAATAGTATCGATTGTGCGGAACCGATCAAAAATTACTCGATAAGAGGATTGGTTATATTCGTTCCGACATCAGATACGCGTACATCACTAGAGTTTGCTCACTCTTTATTTTAAAAAAAAGTCGAGCACTTTAGTTTTTGACGCATAATGACAGTAATTTTTGCCGATTCTTAGTCTATGGAGTTAATAATCTTAAAGATTACATGATCAGTGACTAATACCAACAGATATTAGCCGGGACCATCTGCTTAATATACGTACTAAATAGGTATTTTAAAAATGACTTACTATCATTATAGCATACTTGTAGAATAAACGTGTTAAATACCTTTATTGATTTCTTCTAATTAAATTAGACAACATTTAGTACTGAACGTTCTCAATTGGATCGCGCATTTCTGAAACCTAAGCACACCTATCCCAATTTAACTTCAGAAAGTATAGAAAAATTGCCTCAATCTCTCAGGGCTATGATTGCCTTTAAACAGAGCTATTTATCTTTATGTTTTTAAACTGTGTATACTTTACGGGATTGTTTCGTCGCTCTCAATCATCCGCCTCAGTTGGCGCATTCAGCTCATTTGCGCGGGAGACTCGCGCGGAAAATTATTTCTTTTCATACTCCACTTTTTTCACGAGTCACTCAAAGTTTATACAGGATTTGTTGATTTTACGTCTGTTGAGACTTGATTTGTTTGGAGCGTTTTTTTTTCTTGATTAAGTTGAATGATTGTTAAACATAATATAAGATTGTAGGTTGCGTTTTTTCTTGTTTAGCAATCAGACCTTCTCAATTTTAGCAAATTACATAAAAAACTTAGTATTAACACGACTTAAACGTGGGTCATGAATTAAATACGCAACGCAGCTAATATTGCAGTGCAGCAGACAACTAGGTAAATAGCAAGTAGGTAGGTAAGTATGTTATTAGATGAATAGAACTAGGTACATAAGTAATTTCGTGTCATTTTAATATACGGGATAACAAAAGACAATATCCAAACTCATTATCCCAATATGACTAAGAAATTTTAATAAGAACAAAACCAAGTTATATTAGAAAGTATCAGGGCGACAGAGGGACATGAGGTATGGAAATTGTTCTTCCCTCAGGCAACTTGCTTTCACGGTCCACTGGGCTGATCATAATAAAAACGCTCGCCGTCGCGCCTTCTCCAAGTTTGACCATAAATTCCGTGGTCGCAGTTATATCTGGACCAGGGGATAGAATACGCAGTTGTTGCATTATTTTAATCACTAAATATTTGATGTAAATGAGACAATGTCATCCTTAGCGCCAGTGTGCCAGGGTCAGGGCGCGGGACTTAGAGAGACCAAAAATGAACCACGTGCGCAGAAATTTACCGAGACAAGAGGGGTAAAGGTCTGAACTGTAATATACTATATGTATGTATATATGTCTTTCTGCATTCCCACGCGGTTGACTGGTAGAGAATGCCTTAAGGCATTAAGTCCGCCAATTGTACTTTCTTTTTTGGTGCAATAAAGTTTAAATAAATAAATACTAGGTTTCCCGCGATTTTTCACTCGCAAAATCTGGATAACCTATACAAACCTTCTATCAATCTATCTTTATCCCAAACTAAATCAGTTTAGTGGACAGACACTTTTGCATTTATAATATTAGGATGAATCGTATGAATTACGTTGATCTTCGCATCCGCAATTGACACTCTAGTTACAACATCACAGACTAACAGGATTATTATTTTAAATATACAAAGCTTACAGTTTAAACATTTCTATCGTAGTCGTAGAGCACCTCTATAAAGACGAACTCCTTATTTGTTTCAAAAAGGTTATCGACCTATGGTTGACTGGTAGAGCATACTTTTAACGTTAAGTCCCCCATTTGCACAATAAACTGTGTGCAAAAAGTTTAAATAATTTAAAAAAATGTAATCTGACGCAGTTTAGTCCATTTGATAGCTCTTCTTCACACACGTTTATAATTTAAACAAGAAAATCAGGAGAACCGATGCCTTCAATAAATACATCTATCGAAACATCAAACTTCTACTAATTATGGATTTATTTTTAAAACTCATCTGTGATGATAACTGACCTCATTTGGCCTAGGACTTGGATGGCTATTGTTGTTTGCCAGTGCTTGATCCGAGTACTCGGTAGTCAGCCTTTATCAAGAAACGTAAGGAGGTTATCAGGCTACGCGATATTCAGACATTCTTACTGCGACACTCTTTTCCCCATTTCGCTCTTATATAATGTGAAAGAGCGAGATGGGGCAGACAGACTTACAGGCTAACTCTTTTACACTACGCGAGTCTTATTGAGACTGTCTGAATACCGTGTATTCTGATAACCTCTTAAGGTTTGCGGTCTTTAGCCCCCTGACTACATTCGCTGGCGGCACTGCAATTCTCGAAGTCTGTCTTTAATATAATAATAAATATAGTCCAGCACTTTTTTGCGAAGTTTTCTTTGTTTTCCCTGGGGTGAGCGCAGACCATTAAAAAGGTTAGGGAGCGTGTTTTATGCGATTTTAAGTGTGTAACGGCTCTAATGTCCGTTTTATTTCGGCGTGAATTATGGATGATAAATAGGTAAGATAAATTAATACACGAAGAAATAATACTATCATGCGAAACTAACGAATCCTATCTTAATTTTTAGTTGCTGTGATTGACACACTTCTTTCTAGTTCAGGTTAGAAACTAACAAATGCAATCGTAGGTAGATAAGATAACTAAGTCACAGATTATATAATAGTTATTACACTAAGTCCTAAGTAGGTATAACAAATTACTAACTTTAGTAAGTAGGTATGTAACGGTTATTGGACTTACTTAACGCATTACTGCAAGGGCTCAAATTACTTTATTTTTTTATGTAGGTACCCGTAATTTTGTGTTATATAGACAAATAAATAATTATTATTTTCAACTATGACAGATGTGTCACGTACTTTTTTAGCATTGGCATCAATTGGCACTTAATAATCATTGTAAGAGTTTTGCTGAGACTCCGTCTCGCCGAGGAGTTGAAGCTTGGAACTGCCACCGCCATCTGTTATCGTTTTTACAAACTAAACTTTGCTAATATGTCTTCCTGGTACATTTTGTAGCGACATCTAGCGGGAAGTAGCCATACCATTTCAACGTTGAAACTTTGTTGTGTGACGTTGTAATGTACATAACGCAATGGTGCCAGTGACCGCTTTGTCGTAGTATCTGTAAGTCTTCATTAGCGTTATGTGCGCCTGGTAGATTGTGAACAATGACTGCTACGTCCGACATGACACATGACATGAAACTGATTGACAGTGTGCCATTTTATATTAATTTTGTTTTATCTTACGAACGTTCCTTCCACAAATGAATGATCTAGATAATGTGACCTCTACTCGCCATGTTGTTGCAAAAAAAAGGGAAATTTCTTCTTATTATACTGGCATGGCACCAACCATAAATCGTCATTGATGATAAGTCATTAATATGTCATAGAATAGTTTAAACGATAAGATGATTGATTAGTTTAGTGTCAACTTTTAAGCGTGATCTAATTTATGTACCTGTGTGGTGTGATATTTTCGTATTTTTACTCGACTCGGAAGGAGGATTATGTTTTCGAGAGTATGTATGTATACTAGTCAAAACAAAATAAGGGCCAAAAAAAAAAGATGTCATTGAACATCTCTCTGTAATTGTATTTTGAAATTAATATTTTGATTTTGAGACCATTTTGATTATTTGATCCTGAATTTAAATGCAGCTTGCCTCTCTACGCATGCGGGTAGCCTTGGGGGCTGTCTCCGACCTTGAATTATTCATCAGCTGATTATTGTTATGATCGAAGTCATTGTCACTGACACTGTTGCCAAGGACAATATTTCAAGCCCCTGCGTTGCCAAGAGTGCTTTTTTGGACCAATAAGCACCTTCAGATCGCCCGTAACAACCAATGGGATTGCATTTTCGATTTACTTCTGTGTGTCAACTCTACGTCTAAATTTTCTATTTGAAAAAAAAAATGTGTATTTTGTAGTATTTTCTGCTCTCTTGTGATAGTATAATAAGTTAATAAGATTGTTAGTAAGGTAATTTTCATGTTTCTAGTTTTACATTCTGTTTTGTTTAAATTTAATTTGGCAGTTTTTGAATTGAAATTTGTTTGTGTTTTTAAATATTTTTATGAGTGGTTCGATAGCCCGGTTCCGTTTCGCAGCCGGAATTTCTTCGCTGTCACTTATGTAACACCATTAGAACTTTCAAAGGTAAAAGGGGTCTGAATATACACATTTCAAAATGTCACAACAATCACAGGGTTCACTCTTCGCTTCCTTCGCCCTCACTTTCAATTCTTCCTTCCGCACCCAACCAATCTTTCGAATCACTCATCACTCACCTTCACCAGTCAACGCCAGTGGTTAAAAGAATTCCGCGAGGGGCGAGAATTTCTATTGCCAAATCACTCTCATCTTGTATTGAAAAATGTCTTCTAAATTCGGAATCAAATTGGCAAAACCTCTTTACCTTTTCTTACTCTCACCTTCATGTTAGTCCTTCACCGAAGTCTCTGACTCGCGCACTCATCGACAATACTTTTCAAAATTCAGCCTTTTCCACATTTCCTCCTCGTTCTTTCAATTTTAAATCTCATAACATATTTCGCACTGTAGAAAACAAAGTCATGGATGGTGACCTAAAGAACGCAGCTCGCATCTTCTTTTCTGATGACACGCTCGCCCCTTGTAATCAAGAAACTCTCGACAGCCTTTATAGTAAGCATCCCTCACGTCCAGACTCTCCTTCTTTTCCTATCCCAGCACCTCATAATATCAATCCGTTACAGATCTTTGATGACAGTGATACTTTCGCTGCCATCATGTCCTTTCCGGCTGGTTCTGTCGGGGGAATCGACGGCATCACTCCTCAACACCTGAAGGATTTGGTTAGTGCATCCGCCGCTGACGCCGGCAGAACCTTACTTTCAAACATCACACAGATTGGAAAATTTGAATTCTCATATTGCTTTCACTATTCTGAAATAATGCCTTTTTGTCCCAAAATTCACATATTTTCTTCGTGCAAGTCCAATCTGGAAAAACTCGCAACTTCTAGAGCTTTTCGATACCACCCTTAAAAAAAGTCTTGAAAAAATTCTAAACCTTCAGCTTGAAAATGATTCTTGGTTACAGGCAACACTTCCTATTCGTTTTGGTGGTATCGGCGTACGCAAAATTTCGAGTGTTGCTCTCCCCGCCTTTCTCTCCTCTTTGTATAGCACTGCTAGACTTACAGAAAAAATCTTAAAACACCCTTGCCAACTTACTGAGGTGAGAGAGGCGGAGGAGTGTTGGCAAGGTCTCTGTCCTGGTGAAGACATCCCAAAGGAAAAACACCAACAAAAACTTTGGGATGTCCCACTAGCTAGAGAGACTTTCCATTCTCTTCTTCTGAATTCTATCAGTGATTGTCATCGTGCAAGGCTGTTGGCAGTTTCCTGTAAGGAATCAGGCCACTGGCTTCATGCTCTCCCTTCCAGAAATATAGGCACCCTTTCGATAGCGAGACATTCCGGGTGTGTGTGGGATTGCGAATCGGAGCTAAAGTTTGTCAACCTTTCACGTGTCTCTGTGGCGACCAATTCGGTCTCCATGGTCTTTGTTGCCAGCAAAGTGCAGGGCGTCTCGCCCGCCATGCAGCTCTCAATGATGCCATTAGAAGAGCTCTTGCCAGCATTAATTTTCCTTCAACGCTAGAACCTCGTGGGTTAGTGCGTGATGATGGCAAGAGACCAGATGGCCTCACACTCATTCCCTGGGAGCGGGGACGGGCTTTAGTATGGGACGTAACTTGTGTCGATACTTTGGCCCCTTCGCATCTCAGGGAATCAGCTCTTAAAGCTGGTTCTGCTGCTGAGTTGGCAGAAAACGCTAAGCGACGCAAATACGAGTCCCTTGCTGGTGACTACGTGTTTGCGCCTTTTGGCGTTGAAACATTTGGACCGTGGGGACCCCATGCTAAATTACTCTTCGGAAAAATTGCACCCAAATTAAATCTTCTAATAAAATTAAACATTTTATTAGAAGATAAAAGAGCTGGCTCGTTTCTCGCTCAGAGGATAAGCATTGCTATCCAATGCGGAAACGCAGCCAGCATACTCGCCTCCTTGCCTCAAGGACACGGTTTTGTTTTTGAATAAGTCATTTGTTTTTTATTTTTAAGTTTTAGGTTAGTTTACTAGTGTATTTAGTTTAGTTGAGTTAAAGTTGGTTTGTGATTCGTTCGTTATTAAAATAAATTAGGGCCACTTATTTATTTCGACATCTGGAGCGATTTTAATAATTTCTAACTGATGTTAAGTACCTACCTTTTTTGTGGTGTATTCTTAAAGAGCAATGCCGAGAAATCGTAGACATATGGACGTGCAAACCGTAACTAGAGCCATAACATTGATACAAGAAGGGCATTCGCAGCGTTCTATAGCTCTGCAGCTGGGATTTTCACGAAGAGCCATCCAGAATGCTTGGAATCGATTCCAAGAGACTGGAAGTGTAACCAGAAGACGGGGATCTGGAAGAATTCGAGCAACCACAACACAAGAATATCGCTACATACGCTTAACTGCGCGCAGAGAGCGATTCGTCACCGCTTGCTCCATACAAAATCGTTTGCGCTAGGCGACGGGTACTCGTGTTAGCGACCAAACGATTAGGAATCGGTTACACGAGGACCAACAATTCTCTAGAAGACCTAGGACCACACTCTGATAAGGTATTTTAGTAAATAGCGACCCTTGCTACGACACAATAGTGCAAATTGAGATCGCGGCAGGTTAATAGCCTACCGCTATAAGCAAGCACCTACCGACGCGACGACAAACGCGCGCGTAAGATACGTTGCGGCTGGCTTGTGACATCCATGTAATTGCAGAGTGAACCCAGGCCTGCGTAATAATATACTGTACTATGAGTATAATGTATAATGTAATGTATGTCCTCCTAGCCGGATTTCGACTACAGTGCAGTGGCCGATCTCAGAGCTTTACTATTACTAGCCAACTGCGCGGGAGATATTGTAGTGCACAAGTGTTTGCGCAATACACAGGTGCACTCTCTGTTCCATCACTCTCATAGTTCGGTGAGCCGGCAGTCCGACATGATCGTAGAGAGATCAGGCGCGGGACCAACGGCTTAACGTGCTTTGCGAAGCACGGGGGTGTTAACACCACCAACTTAGAGAAGGTAAGAATATCTGTGATGCGTTTGGTTTTTTTTTTTCGGAGTGTTTTTGGAGTCCCATGTACTAATTATACACCCTCAAAGGAGTATCCATAGAGTAACGATGTCATTTCTAACTTACAAACCACTACTGATGCCGTTGAAAATTTATTGAAAAAACTGGATGTAAATTAAGGTGCGGGCAGTGATGGTGTGCCTCCTATATTTTGGTCTCGTTGTGTTAAATCGGTTGTGATTCCATTGACTATATTATATAACAGGTCACTTCAAGAGGGCATTTTTCCAGCGCGGTGGAAGTCCGCTCATATTGTGCCTGTATTAAAAAAAGGTTCAAGGATGGAAATAACTAACTACAGAGGCATTTCGATTCTTAGTACTGTTGCCAAATTAATGGAACAAATCGTGTATGGTAAAAAATATCCAACACTAGCTAAGGCTATTCCATCTCAACAACACGGTTTTCTAAAGGGTCGGTCTACCACCACTAACCTAGCCTGTTTCTCAAGCTTTGTTCTTGAACATATGGACAGGGGTGGACAGGTTGATGTGATCTACATTGATTTCGAGAAAGCGTTTGATCGGGTGGATCACATCATCCTGCTACACAAGTTACAGGTTTTGGGGATTCACGGAGACTTACTTAGGTGGACACAATCTTATTTTTCTAATCGATCACAGGCGGTAGTAATTGGTGGATATCGTTCAGATTTTATAACAATACCCTCAGGCATCCCACAAGGTTCACATTTAGGGCCATTACTCTACAATGCTTATCTATATGACATTGGGTCCTGCCTCAGTAACTCCAACTTCCTTATGTACGCGGATGATACAAAAATATTTTGTAAAATTAAATCTGAACAAGATTGCTTTCTGTTGCAGAAAGACCTTGACTGCCTCTATAGCTACTATAATGAAAATTTTATCACTGTCAACACAAGTAAACGTGAGTGTATTACTTTCACGCGCAAAAGGAAACCCATCTGCTTTAATTATACATTTGAACGCATTAAGTGAGAGATCTAGGCGTATGTTTAGACAGTAAAATGTTGTTAAACGATCACATTGACTACGTAGCTAACAAAGCTTATAAAAATCTGGGTTTTGTTTTGCGGTTTTGCAAGCCATTTACCGATAAATTTGTTCTTAAGATCGTGTTTTTCGCGTATGTAAGGAGTATACTGAGTATACTGGAGTATGCGTGCACAATCTGGTCCCCACAGTATATCACATACAAAGATAAACTGGAGCGCATTCAAAAAAATTCATCAACGACCTTAATTATCGCGAACGCAAAACGTTTGATACGTACGAATTAAGCTGCAAAGAGCACGGCCTACTTCCTCTTGAGCTGAGACGAATTTCACTTGACATGCCTTTGCTCTTTGACATTTTTAATAACAATATCGACTGCCCGGACCTGGTTTCTAGAGTAATTTACAGTACTCCTAAGTACCGCACACGCCACACATCTTTGTTAAATCCTCCTAGACATCATACTAATTACTTGAAAAATTCTGTTATGCTTCGTCTAGCACAAACATACAATTCTGCCTTTAGTGTAATTGATCTATTTTGCACGACAAGACATAAGTTCAAGAGCGATGACATTATTAGTGAGCGTATTACTTGACCTTGTATTATAGGCACCAAATTAAAATAATTTTCATGTAAGTACTTACCGACTTAAGTCACTTATGAAAAGTAAGAAGAGTGTAATCCTAATCTGAAATAAACTTCTGGACACATCTATTGGCCCACCTTGTATTTTCAGTTTCGTTTGGTCCTAGCTAAAATTTTATATTAGGTCGAGCAAAAAGTTTTTATGCAGTTTTGAACCTGGCACATTCACAATGTCATTCAATAGTCTTTTTTTGAATTTCGAACACAGAATTTAAAGAAACAAAAGACAATTTGGAGCCTGTTTGTTGATATCAAACAATCGAATACTAAGAAAACTTGGTTTTATTGGTTTACTTGGATTTAATTCTTGAAAAAGTGATTGATATCTTTGGTTTTGCAACAAACATTACTTATTCTTAACATTAAAGTAAGGTTCTATCAATAATCTATGGATACTTCACCTGAAGTCGCCGCCCAAGCTGTGGCACTTATTCAGGCCGGACACAGCCAAAGAAACGTGAGTGCTCAACTTAATTTAAGTCGATCTGCGGTCCGAAATGTTTATCGGAGGTACCTATAGACTGGCGGCTTTGTTCGTCGCTAAGGAAGGCCACGATCTCGGGTCACAACTGAAAGGCAGGATCGATTCATCGTGACGACCAGCTTGAGAAATCGTCACCTTAACTCCATTAAGATACAAAACCAACTTCGCGACTTCCACGGAGTATCTGTGAGCACTCGAACTGTTCGGAGAAGGTTAAAAGAACGCGATATGGTACCACACAAGCCAGCTAATGGGCCCAAACTAACGCGAGCCCACCGAACAGCGCGCCTTCATTTCACACGCAGTCATTTAAATTGGACACAGCAAGATTGGAGCCGTGTACTCATTTCTGATGAATCTAAAATTGTGTTACATGGCAATGATGGAAGGAAGAAGGTCTACCGACGTAAGGGAGAGTGTTTTGCACAATGCTGCTTTGAAGAGAGGGTTGCTTATGGCGGTGGCTCATGGACTGTCTGGGGCGGTATATCCGCGAGCGGCAAAACTCAACTTGAGGTTGTTACAGGACCACGGCTGCCAACATTAAATGCTGAAGGTACATTCATGAGTGCTAAGAACCTCACGTGATACCATACCTGGACTATGTGGGCCCAAATTTCCTTTTTATGCATGATAATGCAAGAGCCCATGCGGCCGGCATCGTCAGGGAATATCTTCGGGATGTGACCATCACAGTTATGGACTGGCCAGCCAGAAGCCCAGACATGAACCCCATTGAGCACACGTGGGACGAGCTAAAAAGACGTGTTAGGGCTCGTCAGCCAGTTGCCCAGACGATGCAGGAGTTGAAAACTGCCATAGAAGAGAGAATGGGAGATGATCCCTCAAAATTTAATAGAGCGGTTGATAAACTCTATGCCTAATCGTATGAGATTTGTGGTAGATGCCCATGGAGGCAACACGCGTTATTTAATTAAACCTTTATTTGATAAAACATGTTTTTTATTCAAAAATCAATTGCCTTTAACAAGGCGCATATCCGACTTGTTAGGCGTAGCTCCATGTCGTATGGTATTTTGAATTCAAATTAAACAATACGATCGAAAAAGATGGTAAAATGTATCAGGTTTAAAACTGCATCAACAGTTTTTGTTCAATCTAGCAATCATATTTCGGTAGGGGCCATCGAAACCTAAACTCTAAGGTGGGCCAATAGATGTGTCCAGAAGTGTAATTATCTTCGAGAATGGATTTTTATCTCATTTTTTTTTTTATTTGTACTATATTACGTCGGAATTATTTACTTATTTTAATGTATCATGTATTTCTTATGGATCTACGGTTTCGGAGTAAGCAATTGTTCGAGTTTTACGAGGTTTTACTAGTTTTTACGAGTTTAACGACCTTTACAATCTACCTGACGACTACCTAATACTGTAGGTACTTAATTTATCCAAGGTAGGTTTTTAAGTGATATAATTATGTAAGATTAAAATTAGTTAAGTTCTACATTTCTAACTTTCCAACAACATGTGGTTTTGTTACTTAAGGAGAGCCTGTTATTGGCCTTATTTTATGTCAAATGTTCTTTAGTTAGTATTTATGTAAACGCTGTTGGTTTTCTTATGAATAAATAAATAAATAAACTTCCTGACTTCGCAGCTGTGTCCGAGTTATTTCAAGACAGCAAAACCCAACCGGATTCGAACCCGGGACCTAGTGGTTAGTGCACAGCATGCTGACTACTAGACCAACGATGTAGTCAATATTCAGATATAGAATCACCTCTGTAGAACTAACCAGTCAGGCAGTAATAAATAAAATACGTCATTCAATAAGTATATATTTATAACTTTATATTTTATAACAAATATATAACATACTGTTTCAGTATGCATTAAAGTGGGACAGGAATAATATGTACAATAATAGTTAAAGCTAAATTAATTTAAATAATATCATTTGCCTAAACTTTAAATTTAATATGTGATATATTTACAAGAAATACTATTATCTAAATAATACCAGTCGTCAAATAAAGGCAGTTGATTTAATTGTACATGTTCTTCATTAAAATTTAATTAATATTTACATCACTAAAATTCTTACAATTTTGTTGGACGGAACAAGATAGTCTCACAACGATGAGGAAATCAACGAAATAATGCAACAATCATAAGGCACTCGTTGCTAAAAATATTTAGCTAAACTATAAAAATAAAATACTTAGTACGATGTTGAACTACTGTCTGGCCTTAGCTGCTTAGTTTGAACATCGTCATAGGCTATGGTAAATACGCTCTTTTTCTCTGTTATCGGTAACCTTTTTATATTACCAGTCTGCTGTACAAGGGTGTTCATGGCTATACCAGAGTCATTATCATCTATATTGGTGGTCATTGTTCTGTGAGTAATATCAGGTATACTATCGCCACCAATATTTATTTTTGAAACGTGAACTTCTGTAGCATTCTTCCTATCTTCTTCGTAACTCGTAGAAATTGATATACTGTGAGTTAAAGCGCTTTCAGATATTTCTTGGGATTGTTCTTTTTTCTTGACATCGTCTTGGTTTACGTATATCGGTTGTTGTTCTATAGATTGTCTTCTTGGTAGGATAGGTAAGTTTGACTGTCCTCCCAAATATTTTGGAATATGAGTAGGTTGAATATAACAAAGAGGATTTTGATTTTCGTAGTTGTGCTCGTATCTATGTTCAGAATGTTGAAGCAATGGGTGTACGTCAGGTAAAGGCCCCTCTGGAACTGGCGTTACTTTTTCTTCTTTTAGTAATCTGGGATGAATAAATTCACTTTCTTTTGTTTTGGAGTTTTTTTTTACCTCTGAATTGTCACTTTGATCTTTGCTTATAATTTTACCGTATCTTCCTATTTTTTCTTCTTTTACTTCCTTATCTTTGTCGGTTTTGGTCTTTGAGACTCTTTTAGGTTTGGAAGGTATAACTTTCTCTGGAGCAGTTGGTTTCGAACTTCCTTTCTTGCCATACCATTGCATGTACCTAGGTAAACTTTTTTGAGCTTTACCATTTTCTCCAGATTTGATTGATTCACTGATTGGGTCGGTTCTTTTTGTACTGGAATCTGTATTACTACCACTTTCTTTCTTTGATGCTTCTGCTAGGTCAGTAGGTATCTCAGCATGTTGTCGGGCTTCTGTTGAAGAACCCTGCCTAGAAAATATCAAATTACGATCATCTCTTACGGACGCAGAACTACTTCTACTTTTAATCTCTTTGCTACTTTGATGTTCAAGAGCAAGTGTTTCATTTACGGGTGTCTGTCTCTGCAGACGTTTTCTTTCCCGGGAATCGGATTCAACTTTTTCTTCTAGTGAATCTGAAATTTCCATCAATATTTCCCTTTTAAGTTTAGATTTTCTGTCGCCGTCAGCCATTTTGACTTGAGTTGAACATACAGTTTCATTTTTAGAAGTTGTTACAATGCTTTTCGTTCTATCACCGTAATTCTTGGTATGTTCCTCTCTTTCGTTAGTTTTACTTATCTTTACATGTTTTTCACTTTCTAACGATGGTGATACCTCACTTTCTTCAATAATTGGGGTTTTTATTTTTCTTTTTAAATCATATACACGAATACTTCTTCTAGGGTCTTTGTACTTCATCTTCTTTTTGGGTTTTTTCTTTTTTACCCAAGCTACTTTCCTATTTTCATCGTCAACAACTTGTGACTCTTCTTCGCTGTAGGAATCGTTGTCACTTCTTGCTTTTCTTCTGGTAGGTTTTAGGAGCTGAGGTTCAGTTTGGGTGCCTATGTGACATTCTGTTTGAGTCGCTATAACGGATTGACCAGGTAAGCTCTGAGTTTCTAATTTACTTTCAACTTGAGAAGCAGTCTCTTGATTTTGTAATAATCTCTCACGTTCTATTAGGATTTGATGCAAAAGCTCATTTTGTTTTCTAAGTGAAGATTCCAATAGTTCTTGGTGTATTGTTGATTTGTTTTGCATTTCTAGTAATGCTGATTGAAGATAGTCATTTTTTATAGGAACTACGCCAGGAACTTCAGGGGCCACGTTCGAGTAATCATGAAATTGATTGTGTGTTTCACTACCAGCTTGAGACCTTTGACCAAAGCCTTTACCTTCCTTACCATTTGACATGTTATCCAGATCTGTTACTTTACTCATTCTTTCCCTAATATTTTTAGCTTCTTCTCCTTGCTCTCGAATAAATCGTTCCATCAACAAGTCTTTGCCACTATCAACAACGACATACTGTGTATGGGGAATAAGCGTCACGGGTCTTTGCTGGTGTATAGGAAGGTTTACGTATCGTTCTTCTTCATTTTTTCCTCTCGTAACAAGCCTTAAGATCTCTGTGTTACCTTCTTTAATAAAGTATTGATCTCTGCCAAGGGAAGATGGAGCTCGTTGTTTATCGTGAAAGTCTCGTTTCTTATTATCAGTTTTATCGTTGATATTTTTATCATCAGACTTAACGAAGACGCCAACTTCTGAGCCGCGGTCAATTTCATGTCTGCGAATCGAATCATTGTCCTGTTCTCTACGTTGGTAATGCAAGGTTGCAATCCTGTCGTACCCATTTTCTAGATCTTCTATGTATTCTTTATGTTTGTTAGCGAATGCTTCTTGTAGTTGCATTTCTTTTGTGTAGATGATGTTTGGACCGTCTCTGAAATTTAGAGTATCTTTTTAAAGCAAACAAATAAAATAAGTCGCTGTTGAAATTATATTCACAAACGCAAGGTCAAACAATGGAAGTTTGATTGAGCGATATAATGAGAACCATAGAGAATCTAAAGATAGGAGAGAGATGGATGAAAATACTTTAAAACATTGTGTAATGTTTACCTTGTACGAAAAGATTGCCGTGCGTCATTGTTGTATTTGTAGTCATTATCAGCAGCTGCATGTACGAACTCCTGATGGATGTCCCCAGGAGTAGATGCAGGTTTGGACAGGTCCTTCGATCTGTAGTTTCTCTTGTTGAACTTCCACTGTGTTGGCTTCGTCCTCAAGTCCGCTTGCTCCGCGCTCCATGCCTCCCTTCTCCTCCACTCAGTAGCTTGTATTGACTTATTTTCTATATTTTGCGTCGACTTGTTTTCCCTGCCAAGTCCCTTGTCGTGAACCACTAAACGCACGTCGTCCTCTGTGGAGTTGACACGTATCACTCTTTTCCTAGAATTTATTAATGGATGTCTATGTACCTAGCTGTTCTGTTAAACTTAATCATGTACATAATATTTACATGGAAATAAACATTGTTATTGTAATGTGATGAAGAAGCGTAAATGGATTGGTGATCGAACAGTAGTATGATGTTGGGGTATATTTTAGGTGTCTGAGGGGGAAATTTAAATACATAAGTAATTACCTATAATGTGGTTAAGCTGATGTGAATCATGCACTGGTTAGTTGGTGCACTTTGGTCTGTTAATAATAGAAAAAAGAAATAAGATGATTAAATTGAGTAGACCACAAAAACATGAGTTTAATGGTATAAATAGCTTAAAGAAACGAATAAAAGCGGGCGCAGAAGAAAAATAAAAATAACTTGATACTATATTAATTAATAGTTACCTTGGTGGCATGTATAATGGGCACCCTTCGCATATACAACAACAAATAAGTAGTAGCAGTACAAGCGCTACTAATATGGCTAAGAGTATCAACAACCAGAATAAAAGTCGACTTTCAGCTCTGTATAGACCCTGAAATAGAATTTACAACAAAATTTAGTGAACTGCCAGAATGTTTGTTGTATCCCTACTATTAATAAATTTATGTAGTTATTATTTGACTCAAACTTTTATTGTACTTACAGAGTCACTATTATCAACTGTTGAAGCGTGGTCACCTTGACCAGCTCCACCACTGACGGTGCCAGTATTTCCAGAGGCAGTATTCGTGGTGCCAGAATTGGTTCCGGAATTACTTCCCGTGTTAGTGTTAGTACTGGTTCCAGTATTAATATTTGTACCAGTACCAGTACTGTAAATGGTGACGTTCTTGGCTAGCTGCTCTTGGAGTTTTGCTACATTGATGGCAGTGTTTCCCGACATGCGGACTATGGCAATTACTTCACTTCTGGAATTAATATTGTTATGATTTAAAAAAAATTAACAACACGAGATAAGATTTTAGAAAATGCATTGAACTTATCAGTATCGTGAACCTTTAGACACAGTTGTTATGTAACTTACTTTTCTTGACTAGACTCCTGCCCGCTCAAGTCCGTAGCATGGCCTTTGTATGGCTTTATTTCTATTATATTCACTTTCCCTCCCGAAAGTGTACTTAGCACCTCTTCTAACTTCTGCCTATCAGGATTGACTCCAGGCACAATGAAAGACATTGTCCTCGTTTTGCTTTCAGGCGGGTAAATCTTTACCGTGGTAGTAGAAGATAACATAGGATCTCCTGAATCGTATGCCCTGACTATCAAAACAAACACTTCACTCTCTTGATCAGAGTCTTGGCGTTTTCGTCTGGGAGCGTTTTGTTTCTTTGTTCTTTTTAATGCTTCAAGAAGATACAGTTCTCCTGCAAAATTAAAAGTTTCCAGGTTAAATCTGACTGATTACTGATTTTAATGGTGCGTATTCCATTTTTGAATTATTTTTATTTTACCTGTTTCTTCATTAATAGCAAACTTTCCACCTTCATTGCCTTGTATTATTTCATATCTGACTACGTTATTTGGTGGCTCAGCGTCTTTATCAACTGCCCTTACAAAAGCCACTGAAGTGAAATTGTTCAAGCTTGGGGACAGCACAAACTCATACAAAGACCTCTCGAACTCTGGTGGGTTATCATTTACATCTAATAACTTAACAATTAATGGCACTGTAACTCTTAAACCTACTCCATAGTTATCTCTAGCCTCTACTAAAAAATGCAAGTCTGGCATCGCTTCACGGTCGAAACCGTGGTTGTTCGTTGCTACAGTAATGACCCCTGATATGGGGTCTAAGTGTAGCGATGTGTTTAGGTACCCTAGTATGGCAGTGAATTGGATTTTCCCATAAGGGCCAGTGTCTACGTCGTCGGCTTGGACTTGTACAACCCTGGTACCAGCAGTCACATTCTCTGGCAGCTCGACGTCGTAAGACAGTGCCAAGAATACTGGAGCATTGTCGTTGACGTCGTTTAGGTAGACTGTGACGTTGGCAATTGCCGACAAATTCGTTGCTGGACCGAGTTCTTGGGCCAGAATCTGAAAAGTGATGAACATATAAGATTGCAATTTGTTTGCTGAAGAAAACCATGAAAAAAGGGTTTAGATAGAATTACCATTCCAACAGCAAATCAAACCATTTTAAGTTAGGTAAATTAAGGAATCCCAAAAAGGCAGCAAGATCTATGTAGGGTTCAAATCAAAACTTCGATTCACTTTCTAGGTGCGATGGGCTTTCTCTGCCCTTGAAAATAATCTTACGTTACCAGAACAAATGACTGTGATTAGATAAAACGAGCTTCCTCATTTATTTTTTATGCTGCTCATAACTCTTCAAGAACATGCCTGTTACAAATTTACAATAAGAAACAGTAGAGTTAAATGAAGAAAAATGGAAGAATGATATGCAAAACCAACCTGAAATACCACAGACTTGCGCGCCTCGAAGTCCAGCATCGTATTGTCTCGGACCTTGATGATGAACGGTGCATGTCTCTCGGCCACCGTTGGTGAAATCTCGAAGGTTCCATTGTTCCCCACCAGGGTTAGAGAGAAGACACCGTTCTTCCCCGCATCATTGTCATTTACTTGCGGGATGTATGGGTCGACGAAGGTCAGCGCCGTTCCTTGGGGTGCGTTCTCGTCCAAGTACGTGATATAACTGGAAGAAGAAATAGAAATGCTGTTAATTGACAAATTTATTTAAAAAATATGTAGTTTTCCTTTACTTATGAATTGGGGCTAATAGGGTTGGTAATCGCAATTTCAAATTAGCGAATCGCAATTAGGTACCATTAAAACAAAGTGGGGCAAATAGCTTTGTCAATATTCTTGCCTACTCATTTTTGCAACAAGAATAAGGATTTGGCAGTAGGCTACTGGCGTTGTGCGATCTCCATTTGCACTTAATTGTGTCGTAGCAAGAGTCGCTATTTACTTAACACATTGAGCGCCATGGTGGTCACCGGTGACCCCCAAACAATATAATTCTATTATGTCTGTTCCGTGGCAGTCAAAGGCTTAAATAACTTTGCGGAGTAATCCTTCTCTACTTGGTCTATTATTTATTCTGTGCCTTGATCCACGGTGCATACCTACTATAAAAATGCATGCAGTTCCCAAATTTTACTTATAAACTTAACGTCTGTTAGCCATGTTGAGAAATGCCCAAGCAGAGATTGGAAGAAATGAATACTTAATTTACCCAAAAAAATAAAGAAAAAACTACTTACAACTGGTTCTCAAAGTAAGGCGGTGAGTTCTCCCTCTCGGGCAGTATGAAGGCGAGCTGCACAGTGGACGACATGGCCTCAGGCTCCTCTCTGGACAGCCGCACCTCTTCAGCAACCACCGTGAGGAGGATGGGGGCGCCGGCGTGGGATATCGCTGCTATGTCCTCAATCGGCCTCTCGAGTGTTACTTCACCTGCAATAGAAATGGAAGTTGGTAAAAAAATATGCAAGGTATGTAATGCAAGACTTTCTATTTGAACTTATTATGTGAGTTGATAAAACAATATATTATGGAAGTAGGTAGGTACCGATACATTGTTATAATAATGCAAAATACACATCTATGGTTAGGTTAGACCATACTCATTTATTAAATACTTTTACGGACAGGAGTTCGAAATAATAACGTAAACATAGAAACAAATTAATTAATTAATTTATTTATTTAAACAGGCACACCAACAGTTCTGTCGCAGAACCGACGGGCGTTGGAGTAGGAAGGTTCTCGAATGGAGACCACGTCTCGGGAAACGTAGTGTTGGACGCCCCCCTGCTAGGTGGACCGATGACCTGAGGAAGGTGGCCGGTGGTGGCTGGATGCGAGAAGCGGAGGACCGTGAAAGTTGGCGCCGTCTTGGAGAGGCCTATGTCCAGCAGTGGACTGCAATAGGCTGATATGATGATGATGACCAACAGTTTACATATACACACACAATTAACTTAATACAAAATTGACAGTGTTTTACATCTTATATGTAAACCATTTATAGGCGTACACAGCATTGGTAATTAATTTAAGATAAGTAAGTACCTACCATAGTATATGTATACCGTTTGATCGAAGTATCTACAGGAGTTTAAAGGAGATAACATTTAAGTCAATAAATGAAAGTAAACTATCAATACATAATTTTATGAGTTAGTTTCTTCTCGGTGAAGTTTTTTTCCCATAAAATATTTGGGTTCTTAATTTATTTTGTTTAACTTACTGATCTAGCGCCATCTATGAAAGCAACGAATATTACGAAGAACTTTATTTTACTAGGCGGGCCACTTGCTTTTCTGATGCTCTGGTACTTTGATTAGATATTCTGATTAATATTTCGTCTAATTTGCGATAGATGTCACTACTTGAAAATACAGGAATGATTATTTTGGCGCCAAAAATGTTGCTTTCTTGATGCTCTGGTAGGTATTTACTTTAACCGGATGAAAATATTTCGTCTACTTCCCAACAGATGTCACTATAAAATAAATGTAATTTTTCAGAATTTCCTCTTTCAAAGTCGGTTGAAAAGTTATTGTTTCGTAAAACTATTGTTTTTTTTTTTAATTGCTGTTACCTACTTTACAAAGATACTGGCACATTTTTTTTTCTCCTTTTCTTACTGCAATTGTCTGGTAGACATCCAGCAATTTTTACATTCAATTTAATCTTGCTCGGGATAAGGCCAGTGCCCCACCCTTATATTCGTTTTCGCTATTTATTTTTAATTAGGTCTTGAGGAGCCCTTCGTTTTAGTCTTCTAAAAGTTACTTCATTTGCCTCTCCGATGCTAATGGATTGGAGGATGATTCTTTAATCTGTTTGAGTATTTTTCAATGCTGTCCTAGATTTCTTGAGCTACTGTTTTTATTTTCAGATCTCTGTGAATTCTCTCATTTGTAACATAACCAAGGTGCATCTACTATAAGTCTTAGTGTTTTGGATTGGAATCGTTGTGAGATGTCAACATTTGATTTGGCTGCCGTTCCCCATAGCTGAATGCCATAAGATCATATCGGCTTCAGTATACATTTATACAACAGAAGTTTATTTTCCAGTGAGAGTTTAGATTTCTTCTTACTGGCACATGGGCGTATTTTTTTTTTCAAAATATCATTACACTTCCTTTCTGTTGAACAAGAATGATGTAGTGCCTTGTTATTACCATACAAAAGTGCTCTCTTTATGAAGTCTGTCATCATGACAAGGCGTAATTTGTTGCGCATTAATTTTTAATGAGTTCCGTGTTTGCATTAATTATATCTTCAAAGCTTCATTAGTTGGAATGGAAGGTAGGTGGTATGCTTTCTATCCAGGGCTGTCATGCAGGTTTGATTGTGTCCAATTGTAGAAAAAGATTAAATAAAATAAAACTTTTTCATAAATAAGGGCACCAAATAAATAAATTAATGTAATGTAATGGAAGAATTCCATGTTAATATTAATATCGTGGTGATATAAGTATAAGTACGTAATGCTTTGGGGTCCTGCATTAGGTAGAACATTAAATATCATGTATTCGTATTATGACTCCGAAGCAGTGAATCAGTACAGTACCTAAGTCCTAAAGGACTTGTCCTCTTTTTGTATGGAGGCTGGTTTTTTATTCCAAGATATCACCAACCACCAATAACCTATATTTATCATTAAGCTACAAAAATATGAAACACGTAACCATAGAAATCTGAATTTTAAACGCCTCCATTTTTGAGAAAAAATATGTTTTGTAATGAGGCATCATCCATTGATCATTACTTGTATTTCCTGGCTGTATGACTATGTACCATTGCCTTTCCACTGGTGGATAAATACTACTAGATACTACCACAGATTATATAATAGGTACTACTGTCAATGGAATGTCATTTTGCTGTCAATTTTTTTTCATGCGTTATTTGGTATAGGCGAAGGTGCGGTTTATGTACAGACAAAGAGAAAAATTCATTTCAAATTTTCTCTAAATCGGAGGCCTTAAAAAATATATTAATTATTCAGAAACGCTAGTTTTTGTGAACTCTTTCATATAATATTAAGTTTATTCTGGTTAGAAATATTGACGAATAAAAAACCATTAATGGACAAGTCCTTTCATTACAAGGTGGTTAAAAAAATGGGTATGGTAAGATAAATAGTGGTTTCTAATTTAATTTGAAATTACGACTTAATTGCCTTAAAAACACGATGAAGTCTACAACACGTTTTTATGAATTCATAAGTTTTATTCATGCGAAACGAGACGTAAAGGTTTTGAAATTTTGTAAATTTAAGTAAGTGTGCTGAGTGAAGACAAAGTCTACGACACACAGGAGTTTAGGACGATGCGGATTTTTAAATGTAAAAAAGTGTTAAACTTTGAAGTAGGAGAGTTTGCCTTTTCCACATAGACAAGGGCAGCTACCTCAATTACCTGCCTACATTATAACTACTATCGATCCGGCATTCTATTATGATCAGACTTCTCACATCCAATATCGAACTCTGCAGCCGCATTCAAACTCTTAGCACATTCAGGAGTTTCCATAGGTAGTCTGATTAATGCCGCAAATTCGCAAGTTATGCTCCAATATGGAGCAAGTTTTAACGGTTCTTTCGGGCTTGCATAGTTGCTGATAATGTCGGAACCCGCGTATTGTCCGCCACGCATTCAAGTTAGGGATGTGTAATATCGATAAATGTGGTCGATGTTGGTAGACAAAAAAAAATATAACAATATTAAAGTTTGAAGACTAGGTTTATAAATGACCAACAAATATCTAATCTTTAGATTGTAAAGTGAATGCTTATCACTTAAAAAACAATGATAGTAAAGTTTACGAAAAATCCTATGGGGAGGACGTGTCAGTCTGTAAACTATTTATAGTTCGACTGTCCTTATCAATTGTCAAAAGAAGGCGTTTAGAAAAGCAGGCTCTTCAAAAATTAAAGAGTGACGATGACACTACGCCAATGGTTTGGAAAGAAAACCCGATCGCTATTCAGACACATAGACAACTGATAACAGAGGCACTGTATTGCAAATGATGATTGCATAAGATGATGACACTCTCAAAACTGAACAGAGTTAAAATATGGAATTCGAGAATTATAACTTTATCAACAATCATCATCAACTACGCCGAAATAATCGATATTTTCCTCCAAGAATATGAAAGGAAGCAACCCTTTATGAAATAAGGCCGTGTGTAAACAATAGTCACCCTGGCACCCGACCGGTATGGTCTAATGAGCCATTATGCAGCTCGTATTAGGCATTGTTGCCACAAATCGGGAAACGTCCGGATCAAGTTTAAATGGCGATGTTAATTGTTTAGTAAATGACGAAAGTTGTAAACTTGGAATATAACGATCTGATACCGTTTGCGGAGTCACGCGAGGGTATATGGCCTTTGTGGAGTTAGATAAGAAAGGAGGATATCCTAAGGAAGCAACGGACTGCCGGCCGTCAAGATGCTATCAAAAAAAGTAAGACCACGTCCCACTGACCTGAAGTTTTTCCACACAGTGCAGTCGCCAGCACACCTTTACATTTTTGTTCCAAAAACGCCCCTATTACAAACGCATAAGATGTCGCAGTGTTTAGCTTGATGCGCAACGTGATAAGTGCATCGCATGACGTAACGAATTTATGCATGGACTACTTCAGTGTTATCTGCTTCGCGTTTACAGCACATGTTATAAACTACAACTGAAGGAGGCTCTTGAAAGGTTTATGCTATTAGGTCGTCAGTGTTTTGTATTGAATGAGGTGTAAATTATGACGTAACGTATGATTTAGATATACAAAAGGAACATTTATTTAAAGTCGCTCTATTACAGACTGAGGTAGCTAATATTTAAAAGTTTTATATATAATCATCATCCTCCTAGCATTATCCCGGTTTTGCTCTCTTATGCGAGGGCCCAGGGTCCGCTGACCATGATCCAGGTTGTGGCAGATCAGGTAATTACAACGCAGCGACTGCCATCTGACCTCCGTGACCCTGTTACCAGGGAAACCTGACCAGTTTTGGATCATGGTTACACATTCAGTCGCCTGAATGTGTAGGTTTCCTCACGATGTTTTCCCTCACCGTAAGAGCATCGGTTAGTGAAACAACCGATGCTGAAAAAGTTTTATATACAATATTAATCAAATTTAGGTAGGTAGTTACCTAGGTACAAATACCCAAGAGAGTCACAAATAACCTCTAGTAGCTCTGGTGTCATGACTTCTGTTGACACATTTAGGTTAACTATTCAGGAAACCCTTGAAAAATCGCAAGCCGTCGAAGTCGAAGGCAAAACCTAATTCTAGTGAACTGTATCAGAAGCCGGTAGTTAGTACTACAAGTATAGGTTTTAGAAGCGTCTCGAGACCAATTGACCCGTGGCCCTACACCGATTTCCAGCCGTCCTTGTCATTCATACCAGAATTACCGAGTGAGTGGGATAACTAAAGCCTAAAGCACTGAGGTGTTAGAGACCATACTCTCTTGTATAAACCTAAGATAATATAACGTGTAAGTGTACTGAATAAAATAAATAACACACTAGAACTCGTTAAAAAGTCGCTGACCTTACGAACACGTAAAATCACAATCTTCACACAAATTACACAGGGAAAATGCAGGTTTATAATTTGCCTGTGGTGGCAAATGTTTGCCCTCATTTCGTAAAATGTTGACACGGGTGAGCACTTAGCCAAACCCATGATGTGCGAAATGGTTATTTAATTTCAGTTTAAAACGGCTCATAATTAAATTTTCGCTGAAATCTTTTAATTACATTCAAATTCATCATGCTAACAAGGAACGAGTGATATTTGTGTTGGTATTTTATTAAATGTCTGCGTTGTGGGCTTGCAAAGTGTGGAATATTTTTTTTAATTTCAAAAGCAAGAGTGTGCATATGCGCAATGTAGTATTACATTAAACGAAAATAAAGCTGAGGCAATCGAATATTTGGTCATATTTTACTAGATTTCGATTTTTTAAATCTAATCACCCGAAAGATGTTTGAAATAAATTGCTATTAGCAATAAATTGTTCAACTCTGTATACAAAAAATAAAATGTCTTCGGTGTGTGATGTGTAAGCAAAACATCATCTAGGTATGCGCTCAAGAGGTTTTAAACTTGTTCATCATGCACAGGAGTAAAGAAAGTGTACTTTCAATTTTTCCGCTAGCTCCATGAATATTGACGAGATGGAAAGGACGAAGGAATGACAATCCAGAATAAGGTTATAGAAGGGTTCAAAGGGCTGATTCAGATCAAGGATGGATAACTCTTGTAACACACTTGTCCCTATTAACATCCCACACCCTTATCACTACATCCTTCTATTAGTTTAGGGTCTTCGATAAGGGATTATGTATATTGGTATTGTAGAAATTTGTACGTTGAATATTAAGTGTTTATTTAAACTTGAAATTATTATTGGCAAGAATACACAATGTATAAAGCAGCATTTTTGTAAGCCTGGCAGTTATCTAGTGTATCTTAATTATTTATTTACCTTCTTGCTTCATAGTCGTATACCTCAAGACTGAGGCTCGTGATCATTCTGTGGAATGAAACACACACAACGACTTTCTTGCCAATGTTTAATGGAATGGTTTGTCATTGCCTTCTCCATTTCACACACTAAGCAACTAGGGTGCAGGTTCTTCACGATGTTTTCCTTTACCGTTAGGTAGCGATATCTTTGAAAAAGACTGTACTTAAGTTTTTATACAAACCCAGTGGTACAGGCGGGGATCGAACTCACGACTTCACGGATGAAAAGTGCCGCTCGGCTACCGTGCTTTTTTTAAACCAGTAAATACTAGTCAGACATCATGACCCATCCTCGTCTGCATCGTCGCTTGCCATCATGTAAGATTGCGCTCTAATGTCTGCCTATTATTTAAAATAAGTACGATTTGTTTCCAAGTCTAGTTTCCAATCGTATAAATTGACTGCAGATGTAACTGTTTCAGTCTTTCTTCAGGATATATTCACATCCTCGTTGGTCTAGTGGTCAGCACGCTGGGTACTATCCACGAGATCCCGGGTTCGAATCCCGCGTCGGGCCGAGAGTGTTTGGGTTTTTCTGTCTTGAAATTACTCAGACACAGCTCCGGAGTCAGGAAGTTGGTGGTGTTAACACCCCCGTGCCTCGGAAAGCACGTTAAGCCGTTGGTCCTGCGCCTGATCTCTCTACGGTCATGTCGGTCTGCCGTCTCACCGAATTATGGGAGTGAAGGAACAGAGAGTGCACCTGTGTATTGCGCACACACTTGTGCACTATAATATGTCCTGCGCAGTTGGCTAATCTCTGTTGAGATAGGCCGCCGTAGTCGAAATCGGCTAGGAGGACATCATTCACATCCGAAGCATCCTAGCGTAAGTTGCATAATCACTGAATTACAACTTAAGACAGAATGCTCCTGATGTGAAGTTGTCATTTGAAAATTTAAATCTTACCCGTCGTTTCGTTGATGTTGAAGAACGGCGTGAACGGATTCCCTTCAGACACCAGACCGTATCTGATCGCCCTAGGCGCCCCCTTGTCTCCGTCCTCAGCTCGGACCCTGACGACCACGTCTCCCGGCGCCACTTGCCTCGGCAGGTGCGTGATAGGGGGTGCCGCTGTAAACACTGGGGGCATATCTTGGATATCTTGGACGACCACCACGACTTCTAGAGCGGCGATGTTGCGGGTGTCCTTGCCTTGTTCGACGTATGGATCCTGTAATGAAGTTTAAGATGGTTTGTGTGAATTAACTTATGTGGGCCCGCGCCAGGGGCCGTAATCAGATGTCCGTTTTTGTTAGATCTAGCGAACACGCTCGCTCGCATTTTTATACTTCATTCATAAGTGGCATTTCTGACCTAAGTCGAGGTAACGATTTTTTAAATTTTGAATTGTTTTATCGTCATCAGGAGTAAGGCAGTTTTTATTAGATTCATGCAAATAGTGGTAATAATCTACTGTAAATACATGACACATATCATATTATTTCTGCTGAAGCTGTGGCTCAATAAAGATAGAGGTTGGCCAACATTTGTATGATGCCTCATCTTAATTTCTTATGGTATCATAACAATATTTATGTCCTCAATCTTGTATACATCAAACTTATATTTTCTTGATAGTCATGAACGCGTTATTTTTTTCATTAGTGTAGCCTACTACTAATTTTATTAACCCATTCTGGGACGCTTTGTTTAGTGCTTAACCGTTTTAACACATTCAAGGTGTGCTAGGAAGTAGTATCTTTAATAACACTGTACAACCACTTTGTTCATAAACTTACCTAATTTCGCGTTGCAAGACTGCATTAATTAAAGTAGAAAGTGTCATTATTATTTCACGGAGACCCGTTACCTCGTATTTGCTTATTGTTGCTTTCTAAATGTTCCGGCAGATCAATACTTAAATCTCGCTATGCCAGTTGTCACAGACATAATTGTGTAATTGTTAGATTGTGATCACCTTAATAAGCAAATACGTATTGTGTGTTTAAGTGTACCACAAGGGCACATTCTAAAGATTTTGTCCGGTAGTTGACCTTCTGTTTTGGTCAACTAGACACCCGGGCTTGCAGTGCGCAACTCTAATTACCATAATAATGAAGTTTAATCTAGATTAATGAACTGGTTCAATTTAAATTAACGCATACCACAGCCAGCAGAGTCAGATGATACATAGACTGCGCCTCGAAGTCTAGAGGTCCAACCAAGAAAATGGTGCCTTCTGTGTTCTCCGTAGACACTCGCCGCTGACGAATCGCAAAAAGCGGCGATCCCTGTAACGAAAAAACGTCTCAAATGATCAGATAATTGCTACGTGCATTTAACAAAACAGAAACAAGACCCTAATAGACGATGCCTTAAAATTACAGTACGTGTAAGAACACGCTCTCCATTATTATAGCATTTAAGTGGCCGACAAAACGACCTCAGGTTACGGGTGCCTCGCCATTTTCCACGGAGTGTGAGAAATTTAACACGCCTCGAGCCTTCTTAATGTCCGGTAATTGTGTAACATCATTGGATAGGGAGTCGCGAAAGCCCAACCCATCCCATTGTGCAGCTATTTTGCTCTAGCGAATTTATAAGGAACCCAAGATTTCATGTAAATTGGGGCAATTCAAATGAGATTCCAAATCAAGCTGCCATTTCCTAATCGTATAATTTAAAGTTTTGCACCATTTGAACAGGATTGGGGTTTGAAGGCAGCATTTTAATGAACAGACTTCTTAATTGCTCCTTCCTTATTAATTTTTGTTCGTGAAATGTTTAAAAACTTTCAGAATATCAGACAACGTCCTAATTGTCTTGAACACGGACGTTTGTTTCCGCAATGGGAGTTTTAAGGAACGCAATATTATCATCAGAAGTATTCCAACAAGTAATTAGCAGGTATAATTTTCTGCGCGTTCGTGTGTTGAGCCAACCACATAAATCTTAAAACGAATTTTGTAGGGGGCGTTAGGATACGAAGCTCCACGGTGAAAATGAGTTCTATTAGTGTGTAACCGAAACCCCATTATGCGGTTATATCAAAATGCGTGGTGAACTGCGAGCAGCAGAAAATGACATAAAACACCCTAATGGTTCACAACGCGTCTTTTAAATGCAAAACCCGTAATTACTTACCCACAACTCTAATTCTAAAGGCTTGGGCGACAGTGGATTTTTCCTCGCAATGACAATCTCCAAGTCGGTTCCTCTCTTTGCGTCCTGCAAATATAAATCAAAGGTTGAAATCGAAACTGTCACAGAGACGAGAAGCGATTGAATAGCTTGAAAGCCACGAGATCAAATCGCGGGTTCTTTGACGGGAGATCATTTGCCACTGAATAGGTTTGTGTGCTTCGCCTAATGAATGTAGATGAAACACCAGATACGAGTTGAATGGTGTCGCGAAGGTTTCCATTATTTGTGGGAACAACGTCGTATTTACGTTTTCGTGTTGCCGCGCCCCAATTTCGCACATTCCTCTTATGTGTGACATTTAATAGAGTGCGGGTTAATTTCGATATTTCATATCCGCTCGGAGGGTGCTGCCATCATCATCAATCAACGCTGCCTCGGTTGTTGGTGTGTAACGAAAATCTTTGTACATTTATATTCAGTTACGTAAGCAGGTGCCGCTCTAGAATTAAGACAATAACGTGTTCTTATCTTTTTGTTACATTATGAAAAACGCAAATTACTTTTATAATGCATTATGAGAATAATTGTCCCTAATGAGATTGGTTCGAGTCCATTGCACAGCGAATATCAAGCGTAAACGCATTCATCAACTTTTTAGCATGCGTTTTGGTCGTTCTAGTTTTGCACAAGCTTTTATTTTTGTTTAGCAAAAAGTTTAATCAAGGCTTAAATTGAGCGGCTTTTTTCTCATAAATTGCGTTATGGTTGTCAGTCTCATCATATTATGGTGATGAAACAAGCAGGGTGGCACCTGCGTCTTGTTTTATGCTGCAAAGTTATATTATTTTCTATGGCTGAATTATCATTTGCTACTTCGTCAATTTTTTAAAAATAAATTATTTGAAAGTTTTGAAAAAAAACGGCAAGTGTAAGTCGGAGTCGCTTACTGAGTGTTCCGTTGAAACTCGTGTTAAAACAAAGGGTTAGGTTTTACCATGTGACCTACATCCTATACTTATCTTCCTTCCTTCTTGCCAAATTTAATAACTCTAGATCAATGGAGAGTACTTGCCTACATACTTAATAAATTTGGATTCCTCTTCTCGATTCTTTGAGTAAAACAAAATAAAATGGCCGTAATATCATTGGATTGCATTGATATATAGGTAAAGCACTGATTTTTACACCATCCTATCTTAGAATAATCATCCTATCTGTAAATCCTAACTAGGATCCTAATTAATAGGAACCTTAGTAGCGTAAATAGAATCCTTATTTAGATTACATCTGCTAGTTACGATGTTACAAATAGGATTGTGGATTGCTTTGCTTTTTAACTTGTTTTTTTAACAAATATAAGGAACTACCGATAAAAGTGTTTGATGTTAAAATCAATTTTATGCCCCCACGCGTTCCTGAAAAAAGCGTCTTGACAGACAGACAGACAGACGGACAACGTGATCCTATACAGGTTCTGTTGTTGTCTAAGGGTTCCTTATGTCGAAAACATCACAAATATAATATAAAATAGGTGTTAGCTTTTTACCTCAGGGACTAGAATAATACTGGGCTGGTGCGGGAAAATGGTGTCTCTTGGCGTGGTGGCGTTGGTTCCAGTGATGGAGCAAGCGATGCGACTGCTCCGTCCCCTGGTATTGCGGACCGACAGTCTGAAGTCCACGTAACGGCCTGGCTCCAGGCGCCTCAGCAGGACCACGTTAGCTTGGCACACGGAGTTGTAGCGGGTGCAAGGTAGCGTCACTATGCCGATGTCCAGGCGACCCATTTGGCCTGTTGAAAGAAAATTGATCAATAAGTCAGTGTTAGTGAAAGAAGAGTTAATTTTCTATATAGAATTATCCACAGGATGTAATGAAAGTAGAGTGAGCGAAAATTGGAATTGACTTGTTCTGCAGCCTCTTACCGTCATTTTGAAAGCTTTCTTGATAGCCCATGAGCTAGGCTGTAGACCTGCAGATAATCACCGACTTCTAAGTTGATCATGAAAATCTATATTATTCAGGTAGATAATGCTTTTAAAAAAACGATGAAAAATAGTTCTGTTATTTATTTCGAAGTTACCTTTATGGTTCTTACAATGTAAGTATCTGGGATTTACACAACAATCAAATATATCCCCCGATCTTTGTATATTAATGAGTCCGTCTTTCTACTATCTTTAATAGGTTTCCCATCTAATCGTGAGTTTCTCTCAACTTTGTTGTGTATAACGTATTACGCAGACCCAGTAAGAGGCACTAAATAAATATAAATTGCGGCGGTAATTTAGATAGTCTAGCCATAGTTAGATAGAACTGTAAATTCAATCATGCCATAATTTCTAAGCAGTTGCGGTTGTGAGATATTTCTTTTTGATTTCCGCGTTGTAATGCTACTAGTCTTACGCATGATACGTTTAGTTATCGGAGGTAGTTTGGGCTGTTGATATGACCGGAGTTCGTAATAATGTAGAAAGATAATGTATAGTTGTAAATTGTCTGTATCGAGTTCTATACGAGTTAATGTGTCTTAGGCATGTACTTAAGTCAAGTCGCCAGAAATTTGGACGGTGTGTTGCGTGTTGATGAGATGATCGCCATTGAAATTAAAAGCGCTTTTTTAGTTCCACATAACCTATGAGCTTGAATGCAGCAGACGATGGTTAACATTGACCTATTAATATTAATGTAATTAATGTGTGATTGAAGTAAAGAGGCTAGGTGAAGACGCGTCGAGGCGCGCACGCGGTTGTTGATGGAGTGGAAGGGGGGTATGAAGGACGGACATCAGCATACTCACCGGCTTAAGAGCAACCATACAGCGACAAAACGTGATGAAGGGTAGAGCGTTGACGTCACTGAGAGTGTTTCTAAAGGTCAACGCACCTTTAGTAACACACCGCAGCGGGTAGTCGAAGTCGGTGTCGAAGGCGCGCACGCGGTAGATGATGGAGCCGACGGCCGCGATCGCCGGAACGAGCACGAGACGCTTAAGCTTGCTCGGATTGAACACTGGCCCGAGAGTAATGATAAGATAGCTCCTGATTAAAGGATAGGGGTTATTGACCTTAAGAATGCTTCTAAAGGTCAACGTACCTATAAGCTCGAAGTGCAGCGGGTAGTCAAAGTCGGGGTCGGAGGCGCGCACGCGGTAGATGATGGAGCCGACGGGCGCGTCCGCCGGGACGAGCACGAGACGCATGAGCGTGCTCGGGTCGAACACCGGCTCGCCGGCCCGCACCACCGCCGCGCATGCCAACACCAGCGCCACGGCAAACGTCATCCTGGAAACAAATGAACTAGTTAGTGAATCTTTTTTTTTTCCCGAGTCATCCCACAGCTAGGCAAAGGCCTCTTTAAAACTTCTCCGGCGATCGGTATTGTGCCGGAGTCTGGCCATTATGTTTGGAAATTACTGAAATTGTCACTCCATCTATTCTTTAGCCTCCCTCTGCAGTGTTAGCCGCCCGAGGACGTCCATTGTGTGACGACTCTTATCTATCTTTACATTATTGCTACACTTTAACCTCCCTCACATTCTGGTTAATTTTGATTGTGACCTACCTAAGACAGCACAAGCTTAGGGTAGGTAGGTGCTTGCAGTAAAGCAACATATCTAATGGAAGTTGTTACTTCACCTTCTTAATCCTTCTTGGTCTTCTCGGTCTGACCAATCTTATCAAATTTCAAATAGCGTCACCTAAACATACTTTAAATATCTTTTGGTGATAAATAATACTCATAACAAATGTTCTAATGGCTGGATTGCCATTTCAAAGAAGACAGAGAAGGTAACTTTGTAACAAAAAAAAATATGATTCAATTCATAACTACACACAACTGCAGATATAGAGAATTTAATCTTCAAGGGGCAAAACATCAAAGCTAGAACCTCGTCTCTAGCAGTAATATGACAACTATTTATCAGTCTAATACGTGCATAGTTGGCATAAGGCTAATTTACTGCCTGCACAACTGCTATGCATGCGAAAGAGCTTACAAAGATCTTTGAAATGAAATGCAGGGCGACTTTAAAAGCAAAGTTGCTCATCTATTTGTCAGTAAGCACTTTGAGCTCTATGTGTCTTTGTGCTATGTTTGCATAGCACTGTCTTCCGTTCTCCAAAGGAAATGAAAAGAGATAGAACACTTCGTTTCAAGTAGCTAGTCGTGCTGTAGTTTCGCCCGGACCAATTGCTTAAGTAATAAAAAGATCAAAGATATACGAAAGTGTAAAGTTGACTTCTGTTCTGCCTACCTACTTCAATTAGGTACTATTTGCAGATATTGTAAAGCATTTAATTTGTTTATTATAAAGACACCGTTCAACGTTTTTTCATTAAATACTTCCTTCTAAGCGTCCTATTTTTGTCGTCCTGCAATCAACGTTTTATAATTTGACGCCCAAAACATGAAGCTCGCAATTGAATTTCCCATTTTGCACATCTAATTCGGCCGTCGAACTAAGGAAAGTCAAACTGTCGCTGGCATCCTCAAGCTTGGAACAGAATTGCACTGTAGCTCGACCTAGTTTGTGTTACGTCGATAATAATTCTAGCGAGAGAAATCAAAAGTTAAGAGTAAACGCATCTGGAATAAGCTGACTGCATTAAATTATAAATTGCCAGTATCTCTGGATAGGCGTTGGATCATAGCGGCAACCGCAGACTGGTAAGGCTACAATGCAATAACTAGGAGGAGATGGTGCGTGAGCGGGAATATCTTGGCCTGAGTACAAAATACGGTGTTTGTAATTTAAATACATGAATGAACAATAAATATAGTACTGAGCACGCATAGAAGATGAATGCGACATTTATGTAAAAGCTTTTGTTTGGCTGGGTGCCAACATTTCCAATTACGCTCAACAAGTTAAATAATTGAAACTGGCACCCTTGATGGCTTTCAGATTAAGTAGTAAGTGTTAGCTGCTGTGTGGTGTTAAATGATTAGTGACAACAACAATTCCTGTAATAATTTTGAATGATCAGCTATTCGTGATAAACTTTGCAATATTGTTTTCCTTCATTTCGCTGTCGTGTCTTACTGTGTCTTTGCTGCTTATTCCTTCTCATTTTGTTTTAAAGTTTCCTTGAGAAACTAAGTGCCTACAATTGTGTCTGAGGAACTAAGTATATTTAGTCCGCTCTGTAATCCGCTTTCGCCTATCCCACCGCACTGTCTTTACCTCAACTTGCGAAAGGGAAAATTGTGTTATGAAATCGCACCGCTTCTGTAGACTCGCGACCAGGAAGCAGCGTTATAGCTTTGTAGGTAATAACTCGTTTAAGGATGCTATGAGATTAACTTTATTTCTATTTCATGCAAGCAACTTCCTTCGTTTCTAATCTCGCGGGTAATTTACGGTGGCAGAGCATCGAGGTGGCAGATGTAGACTTATCGGTTCGGTGCAACGGCGACAGCGTAAGTTCACTGGCTCGAGTGGAATATGGCTTGGGAATTATCTTAGTGTAATATTAAAGCTGACATTGTGGATTATTATAACTCAGATTGACATCGAAAGTAGTACGTAAAGCTTATAATTAAACGGAAATACCGATATGTATGACATTTCAATGAAACCCTCTTCTTTCTTTTTTAGGGTTCCGTAGTCCGACAAGGAACCCTTATAAGATCGTTTAGTCCGTCCGTCCTAGTCTGTCACAGCAGAATATCTTCTACGTTTATGGACTGATTTGCATGTAACTTGGTTCGAGGATACTTTACATATACATCTCATTTTCAAAAATACAAAAAATTAAAATTACCCCTTTTTAAGGGTACCTCCCCATACATGTAAAGGGGGGGGGGGGTGATTATTTTTTTGAGGGACCATGAAAATAAGGTAGGGTTTCCATACAACACTTTTTTATCAGCTTTACCATTTGCGAGATATAGCCCGCCAAAGTCGTTTACACGGTCCCCCCCCCTGTAATTTCTAAAGTCTTAGACCTATAAACTTCAAAACACTTATGTAAAGAAACAGGCGCAGAAACTCTTATTTAAAATAAAAATATATACTTTTTTCCAAAAGAACAGTATAAACTTAAGTTTTTTTTGCCTATACTGTCTAATGTTGTAAGTTAATGGTACGGAACCCTTCGTGCTCGAGTCCGACTCGCACTTGGCCGGTTTTTTTAGCTTTAATTTCAACCAATCAACAATCCATCCGTGTCCCACTTTTTGTTGAACCCTTCTTGGTTTTAGACTTTTGAAATCATTGTTGAAAGATAAATACAGGTACGAAGGATAATGATTTCTCGACTTCAAGACTAACTAAACTAGCAAAAACCCTGCAAAGTCTATACGCAAAAAATATCCAGGACTGAGTCCATTTAACATTGTAGACCCATCCGAAAGAGTAATTATTCACCAACAGGAATTATTGCGTGCTCGTCCCGTGTTTAACACTGTTAAAAGACAGGCGAAATGAAAGATGCGAAGAGCGCTTTTTAAAGCCTGTTGTCTACAATAGATCAAACGACACCTAGCGGTTTCCAGTTATGGGAAGATGTGTGATAGGTCCACAATATACGATTTACTTAGGCGATGTGTAAAGTAGTTACAAATGGTTCAATCCTTAACTAAACATTACAGCAAACCATGTTGCTACATCTAGCATTATGTAGGTTACTTCCTTTTAGCAACACATGGATCTTAACGCAGTCTGAATAGGTATGTCATCTGTAAATTATTACCAATTAGCCTTAACTCACGAGCCAGCAGCTCAGCATTTCTGCTGTTTACAAAATGTATACTTAAATTAAAATGCTGTCGATCTCATCTAGTTGCTAAGATATGTCAGCTGAGCGCGCAACAGTCGTGTAAGTCTTTGCCTTACCCAAAGACAGCAAAATCTTGATTTAATTAATCTCAGTTATTATTGTTCAAGTGTGACGACTTGTCGACAGCACTTACGACTTTACGCATTCACTCCTCAGTCGTGGAGTTCGCGAAATCGTAAACCTACACAAAACTCTATTCACCGAACTCGTTCAGTGGATTCCAAGGCTTACAACGGGCTATGTCTCCCGTCACCTCGGCCTGTTTCCGCCCGGCGCCGCAACCCAACGTGAAATATTTGTCTGACGCGAGCGCCCCAGGACTCTAAATCTTGTCGCGTGTTCAACCCGGCCACGACCACGACCAAGATATCGACGACACCTTGATACACTATGACGATTAAAATCATAATGGCGCATAAAATTGGTATCCTACACCGCATATCAATGGACACTCCAACTGACAGACCTACTCGTTACATCACCAATTACCATAATTTTAAGGTTTAAGCTGCATGATAACAAATAGCGCTGGAAATATGAGTCCACATTCCCATCCCCGTTGCCAATTAAACCTGTTTAGGCCAGACAGAAAAGCAATTACTGCCATTCGATCATTTGGAAAAGCTCCGTAATTAAGGGATTATTATCCTGAGGTCCCAGCGTCCCGGCTCTTAAATCATTGTAGACTGTTCGTTTATTCCTCCAACTTTAATGTGAGGTGCGCTATGGTAATGCATCTATTCTTCGAGGTTATTTAGAGGTTCGAAACACTTCGCTATCGGGTCGCACGAAATCGTGAAAGGCTACAAATAGCCCGCGCCAAAAGCGCGCTGAAATATATCGTATCACATCTCCATAAAAAGTAATGAACGGTCGAGGTGCTCCAGGAATGGTCGGTGCGATCGTAGCGGAATATCATTTGTCATTGTTATTTATGAGGAGTCAGTGTTCGTTGCGTTAGGAGTAGCGGGTTGACGGCCTCGGGGCAGCATGAGCCTAGAACAGCGGGGATACTCGGCAGAAATGGCCGGAGCACGATGTCGTCGGGTGACCTATCAGGCAGCTCCTCTCGGTCACGGTACCCATTACCATAACACTAGGCGCGTACACGTAAGTTCCCGGTGATAGCCCTCGCCTCGCCCATTATAAATTCTAATACACAATCTCGTTACTACGCGTTATGCGGTGCCCGATCGATTTGTACAGATACCGGGTCAAGCCGCCTGGAGCTATCCCACCTATTCACTCATAAAATTTTATTGCTAATTTACAAGCGTGTGCGTCGAAATTAAACCTTGGAATTAAAACGCTCACGGTGTAAATAATACCAGAAATCGTAGGAAGGCGGTAATGTTTTCCAATGGGATTTACTGTTTAATCCGAAGGCATCAGATGAAACCAAATCTCCAGCTTAGCGGGCTCTGACCCCATAACTCTCTTAACGGATGTGTTACTTCACCCACTGTTGTAATAGTAGAATTATAAATTTTACAATGCTTTAAAATGTATTTAATTGAACACGATTATTGTTGTGACTGTAAAATGAAAATATTGCACTAGCAGTATTTTGGCCACTTTATTTTGATCTGCTGTAAAATGATGGATCCATCCATCATATTGTATAATAATATATTTGTCTCCCCCAGTCATAAAACAATGTTAGGAATTAAACTAAGTTTGTCAAAAATGTAAGAGCAGCTAGCTGATTTGACTCGAGGACTACGGTCAATACTAAGCTATCGATTTTCTGTCTTTATGTTTGCGTACTAAATCCAGGGGCTCATTCTATGTCGATGACCGCACGTTTAATTTCTTAATCGAGGTTGACTGAAGATCAATAGCGATAAATATTTAATGCCTAACAATAGAACAAAGTTTTCTAGTTCGGAAAATGATATTTCATCCGTACTTAATGTGAAAGTAAGAACAGGGCCATATTTTGCACCGAATGTTTTAATAAGTTAAGAAACTTGATAAGCCTAGAAGTTAGCGCTAACATACTGTTGTCAGGAAGTCTTTGTTTTGCAAACACATTGCGGCCAATACTGGGATATCATGTTGGCTTACCTTAGTTAATACTACCTCTCTAATTGTTGGGAATGCTTTGGATCGGTCTAGCACCGGATTAATGAAGATAGTGGCTTCGATAACCGTTTATAGAGTAACAGTTAGGGCTGGACTTATTAAGTTTGCTATATTAATAGTGTATTTAACATCGTGACCTCTCGTATCGAGCGGTTAATCCGTACAAAAAGGCAAGTTTATAGTTGGGATCACGCGAACTGACCCTTCTGACCCCGTTAGTCGGGTTCCGTATGATTTCGATAGCCACTACTGGGTTTTCAGACGTGGCATTAGAATAATCATAACGAGAATGCCCATTGTAGTGGCGGTTTTTGTAAACCTATTTACTGCGTATGGCACAAAGCGAGCCGAGGTTAAAGGTGGATTTTGTTATTATAGGCACTAACTTAGGACTAATACGACAGATTTCTTATTACGTTAGGTAATAAGAGATCGGTCGTACCTGCGTTAGGTTGAAATATTTGACATGATTTCTTAAAGAAAATTCTAAGTCCAGTACTTTCTTACTATAAGTACCTATTAGTGAACCTACCCCAACAAGTATCTATTATTCTAGTGGAGTTATCACAACACTAGAATTATAAAGCTATTGCGTTACCAATGTTTTAGCTTGCAAATAACGTCGTCGTAAAGTCGTTTCAATTCAAAATCAATGTATTAGGCCTTGACTGTACTTCTGTTTGCGTGCCTATTATAAATAAATAAACGATATTTCCATTATTAACAAATACCTTCAGCCAATTCAAAACCTGAACTTTACCCCACAATATTAAGATTAGATTAAATCTTTTAAATCTCCCATCTATAAGTGGGAAGTTCATTCCAAGCTTTTCTGAATGAAATTACACTTATTCATAGCGGAATATACGTAATCAAACTCAACGTCTCCAGCTTCATTTTATTATTTTTCTCGTCGACTTATTAAAAGGTTAGGTCGTAAATAACATAGACGGGATCTTTATTGCATAGACCGTTTCTTAGAAGGACAAAGATTTCATTAGGAACGAAAAGCGAAATTTACTGCCGCAGTCAAGCGTGCCAAATCAGAGGAGACCAAACAGTAAAAAACTACCAAGTGCGTGTTTTACACGCATATAAAATGCTGGGCTGTATAAGTTTGTAAAAGAGTATAATACTGTGACCACAAGGTAAAAACACTTTAGGTGTTATATATTTTTCATTCACGAAAATCATTAGGTCACGGTTAAATTTTCTCGTCTAGCAGGACTAGCAGGACCACCTAACTTGAAAGCTGTCGCGATTGTGCGACAATTTCTTTGTTTTCATTATTCTGAAACTTAGATGAATGTTGCTTCATATCTCAGTGTTAAAAGCTATCATTGCTTTTCTACTATACGTTTCAAAAGCCTTTATTGCTTTCCTGGGAGCTCTGAATATTGCAATTTGAAAGCAATTAACGTAGACGCCCGGCTTACTGTTTAATAAAATCTTTAATGAGAAATAATAATTAAATACATAAACGACATATTTTGTAAATTATTAATATTGTTCCAACAATCACACCAAATACCAAAGCCCCAAACTAAGCGTCTGCTTGTGCTATGGCGACTAGGATAACAGATAGACATAATACTATGTTTAAAAACATCTGTGACTTAGGCACAAAATGCTCGTGCTCATCACATAAATTTGCCCCTTCACTGAAAAAAAGGATCAACCAAACTGGTTTTGTTAGTCGAATGTATCGTTGTAGGGAAGTCAATTTTTGTTAGATATAAACAATCTTTTGATTATCAGTAACAAAATGATAACCAGGAGTTCGCAAGTCACTAGATGACGGCCTACTGGCAGCCAAATTTTGGTTACTGTTAACCAATAATTTTTTTCAGTGCAACCACTGATTTTGTAGTACCTACGGAGCGCGAACTACTACGCCATGTCGGTCGTCAATTTAGAAGCATTTATGACTCTCGGATTAAGAAACAGTTTTAAGAATTTTAAAATTAAAAGAACAAGATAGTTTATTTAATATTGTCAACGATTCTCAAAATGTTTGAATTCGGATGTAATTAATGCAAATTGGATTGCGGACGAAGTAACGCAATCAACTTGATGGTTAAGGTCAAATAACTAAGTTTTGTTTGTCCTTCTAGCTAACGAGCGTTTTGTGGACCTTTCGGATTTGTGGCCCTTAATGTTCTGATCTAATTAAGTATAATATTGACGTCCATTTGAAGCAAATTTAATAAACGTATTCATCGATTTATACTTAAACGCTTATAGACAATTTATCGCTGGAAATTTATGGTGTAATAATTTGACAAAATATTTTTAACCAAAACTTTGGAGATGAAACGGTTTTTCTTTATAAATCAATTTGTAAGTAAAATAAAGATTTAACACTGATTAACTTTAAACACTTTATGGCAGTTATACAATTGCAACCTGTAATCTTCTTTATTATATTAATCAAAGATATAACTTGTGTACATACGATAAGAAAGCTTGTAAACATTACACAACCGAAATATCAAACGGTTGATCCGCAATAGAAGTGTGTGGCAGCAAACTCAAAGTTTTAAGAGGAGAGACAAGATACACCTTATCATTACGTTGTAGAAACCAATAAACTTTGGTAGGAGTTAAAACTAGACTACCGCAATGCCGTGAGACGGTTTTTAGGGTTCCGTACCCAAAGGGTAAAAACGAGACCCTATTTCTAAGACTTCGCTGTCTGTCTGTCTGTCACCAGGCTGTATCTCATAAACCACGATAGCTAGACAGTTGAAATTTGGGTGATGATGACACAGATGATGTTCTTCTGGTGTCGCTATAACAACAAATACTAAAACCGGAATACAATTAATATTTGAGGGGGGTTCCCATACAACAAACGTGTTTTTTTGCCGTTTTTGGCTGGATATTAATCATGGCAACAGGTAGACGCTTGAAACACGCACATAATATCAAACTGTATATTGTTTTAATTATAAATACCTTAATTAACATAAAATAAATATTTAAGGGGGGGGCATACAAAAAACGTTTTTGGGGTTTTTTTGATCGATATTAATAACGGCAACAGGTAGACGCTTAAAATATTCATGGAATATTAAATTGTACATTCTATTAAAAATTAAGAAATTAAATTTAAAAATATGTTTAAGGGGGCTCCCATACAAAAAAGTGTTTTTTTTTTAACTAAAACAAAGGTTATAATATAGTATCTAATGTTGTATAGATTATGATACGGAACCCTTCGTGCGCGAGTCTGACTCGCACTTGGCCGGTTTTCTTGGATAATGTAACACATTTAAAAAAAAAAACCAAATTGTTTTTTTATGATATGATAAAAAAATAGGAAACCTACTCCATTTAATCATTTTATAATTTAACTAAGAAATAAGTCAGGTTTCGGCTGTGAGCAAACACATTTCCCAATAATAGGCGGTACAGTTAACGAACATCTAATAAAAATGCTCCGAATAAATTGATTGAGTGCGATTTCGTGTATTTTATATCGTGCTGAGTGTAATTTGTCACGAGGTTCTGATAAGATCGCGGCTAAGATGGCAGGCGAGAAGAATACTGATGTAGAACATAAGAGAATCGATAAAGTCATATGAACACTGTAGGAAAAAAATAACATTACATTCGCAACGCAAGTGCGTGACTTAAGGATTCTCATATATTTTTTTTATTACAACTAAAAGTACATTTTATGAACGCATTAACTTTTGAGCATACTACTTTCACTAACAAACTATAGCCACAACAGAATGGATACCTAACGAATTATGTCAATGTCAACAAAGTTGACCATAGTAGATCGATGAGCTATTGACTTATTTGAAGGTATCATTATTAACACAGGCAAGGTCACTCATATAGGGATTGTAGATACGATACAACCGCGTTTACATTTCGATAAGGTTTCAATTATGTTGATGAGAAATGCTATGCTATTAGTAGTGTTTGTGGAAAAACTGAAGGATATGAAAATACCCCAAATGCAAATGTAACTGTAAACATAACAATTTTATTTCATTTCGGTGGCGCAGTGGCTAACGGGTTGCCTCTCATGCGGGAGGCACCGGTTCGATCCCACAAGCCGCCATGTACCAATGACTTTTTCTGAGTTATGTACATTAGTTGTTTCACTAACTGATGCTCTTACGGTGAGGGAAAACATCGTGAGGAAACCTGCACATTCAGGTGATTGCATGTGTAACCATGATCCAAAACTGGTCAGGTTCCCCTGGTAACAGGATCACGGAGGTCAGATGGCAGTCGCTCCACTGTAATTACCTGATCTGCCACATCCTGGATCATGGTCAGCAGACCCTGGGCCCTCGCGTGCGAGTGCAAAACCGGGATAACGCTAGGACGATGATGATGATGAAGTATTTTTTACGATATCGATGCATTCGCCTTACCAATTAGTTAGCACTGCTAACTTAGCACCATCGATATACAAGTAATACACAGCAGCACTAAAAGTGACGCAATAAAGGCTTCCATCCTTACAGCTGATGAATTCACGACTCTTGTTCCACTTTCTCTGGTCACGTTTGTACTTCAATTACGGTTTCCTCTTTCTGACACCTTGCACCTTTCAAATTGATAATTTATCTACCTTTTAAAAGTATCTGTATCACTATTCTGCTCAAGAATTTAAATCTACTAATGACATAATTTGTTTTGTTAAGATGAAAAGCAAATGTAAGTATTTTTATGAGGACTATTAGGACGGTTCTTTGCTGTAGGTAGTTCTTTAAAAGTTTTTATAATTTTAGGTATTGACAGATTAGTGTATTGATTAACCTTGACATATTACCATCAAATTGATGTGTCCATATCAGACGATATCCATAATTAAGCTATAAATTGAAGTCAACACTTTTATTGCCAATTTGTTGAATATAATAAAGTGTTTGAAAAACCAGCCAATAAAATATGTAAAGCTGTGTTTTATTTGATATAGATTAAAAATATATAACCGCGCTGGTGTGGTAATGGTTTGGATGCAGAATGGATTAATTACTTTTTCAAGTCGGTGAGTGATGACAATTGCCCCAAATTACAGTCCAGGTGATTCTGACCCTTCTAGTGGAAGAACAGTAAAAAGATTAACGTGTTTCTGCAGATCTGGCTACACTGGTTTTACTATATAAGCCGTATTGCTCAATGGAGTTCAGGCCATCTCGGTTACACAATCTGGGCATTTTTGCTTCGACTACCCACTCAAGCTTTGTCTGTTTTAGAAGAACAATGTAGACCTTGTGCTAAGCATTTATGATGTACGCCTTGTATTGATATTTCTGCTTATCGATTGAATAATGAACGTTCCGATACTTTGTTTGATGGACTGATACGGACGTCTGTCCAATATTGTAGCAATCGTGAGTAGATGCTTTAAAATCGGTCGTTGATCGTATCTACGATGATGTATCTGTCGATTGTTATAATACACTTTCGTTCTCGTATGTAATTTTGATTGGGAAACCAACTAACCGTCAACTGATTTGGCGTTACGGACACGAGAAGCTTATGATAGTAATGAAAGAAAACTGCCGCCTCGTGGAAACAGAAATAATATCAACAATTGAATAATGCCCAATTTGTGTTGGAAAGCATTTCGGTAACAGTTACTTTCCTATTACCGACGTACGGTTGTTTACAGCTCTTTGCCACTTCAATTACATGAGGTTAACGATAACGAGATTCCTTCAATTGTGCTCCAGACGCTTTTTAGAGCAAGAATTGATTGGCACCGTTACTTGATCACGTATACAGCCATAAAAAGCTACACGGGCCAATGTCATTTTACAACTTTAATTTCTTTTTTACTCCTACAGAAAAAGGAACAAAACTATTTAAAAACTTCGACGCCTGTTTCTTAGGCCCGAACCAAAAAAGTTGGCCTTTGTCCCGAATGAAATAACCGATTTCAATTAAAGTTTATCTTAAAGTAACACTGATTAATATAAAACAGGCTTTGAACGACTCGTGTGGGAATCGAGTCGGTAATGGTACTGAGTGACATTTTTCATTTGCCGTCAGTTACTGCCTCTGGAGTGATTACATAACACTTTTTTTCGGACTGAACCGTCTAACATAAAATAAAACTAGAGTGATTGTCTATTTTGCCTAATACAACTATTATATAGTCCATGAGACTTTAAATTTAATTATGTCTACTTTCACAGAACTGGATCAAGGTATCATCAATATTTTCCGTAAGTTCGACAATAATTCTTATTTTTAACATTCGACAGTGTAAGCCAGCACCTATAAAGAAATATTAGGAACTCTGTTGGACGCATTTGCTCGCCGGAATGTACCTTCGTCCCACGCTCGTAGAACAAAGATATATTGTCCCGGATAAAAGTCAAAATAAAATTATTAACAATTTTAATAACACTGCGGGGTTGTGGTTTGTCGCTGCTGCTACGACAATGTATGAGGCGGCGCCGGATGCTAGAGATCACTGGAATTATCATAATACATTCAGAGCTTTTTATGTTTTAAATTACTGCCTTAAAATAATGACTGGTATGCAATGCAATAACACGGCGATACGAAAGTAATTTTTCAGATTAACGTTACGAAAATTGATGTGTGTTTGCCGTAAACGCAAAACCTCAGAGTATATCATAGGTTACTAGGGGAGCATAATAACGAAGCAGGCACGAATCCAGGAGGATATTTAATGAGCGCGCACAGCAGATCGTTACGTGGGCATGTGTATTATTATGCCCAAGAAGGAATGTGAGCGGGGGTTAGGCAGAAGTGTACCGATGGCTCGACATTCCTAAAATTTATAAACACTAATTTTATCCGGTACTATAAACACACACTTAGGAAGCGTGTATCAGCTGGTGCCTTACCGGCTCTTTGTAGGCGTTCTAATATACGATAATAGTGGAATAACTTTAGAATTAGAATCACAATCGTTAATCCTAACACAACGTATGCATAGAAACATCTAAAGTTCCGTGAAAGGCAGTCATTATAAACTCGATAGTTCTTTTTCGGTCGTTTGAGCTTCTTTGTGTAAAACGTTATTATAATAATTTATATCGAGATGGGCAGATTAAACCTGCTATCGATAGGAATCTGACCTCTGCTCCGCTAATAATCGTGTCGAACGCTCGTCTTATTTCGTCGGAGTATTGTTGCCTTTTTATCGGTAACATCTCCGTTCGGCGCTTTTTACGAAAACTTGGAGACGACAAGGCTTATTAGAACCGTTGTTTGCTTCGAACGGCTTTTTGAGGCAGGTAAAAATATCTGTAGATAAAATTTAAAGAAGGAAATGAAATTGTAAAATTTTACGGTAAGTTATCTTGAAGGAACACTTCTATGGTCATATTAAATATATCTGTTAGAAACATCTAACGTTATCAAAAGCGGTCGTTGAACCGCGTCGTCTCAAATCTAGACTGTTAAAATTTAAACAACATTACAACAAAACTAAAAATACAACCTAAAATCGCAAAATTGCACAAACCACGTCCAAATCCGAGCCAATTCATAAAGCACTAAGTGGTATACCATCCACATCCACATACTAGACTAGACAACCGTTCCAGCAAAGGAAGGTTGTGTGGCTGCAATAAATACTTATTTGCGATATCGTGAGCTTGTCATCGTAAGGTACAATCAGCGGGCGAGAGGCGAGTCCGACGCGGTCGGTCACCGGCTAGCCCGCGGCTTTGTTCCCACTCGGGACTTCGTACAATGTATTGGAGTTCAGAAAGTTCACCTCCTGGTCCATCATCATCTCCTGGCCACGTGACATAGGTGTCATAGTTTTTGAAGGCTGGTAGTTATAAAATTACTAGTGCTTGGTCAGTTGTTATCAGTTAGCGCGAGATAAGAAACATGACTCTTTATGGCACACAGTGTATTTAAACATAAGAATACAAAAAAAAACTAACCCCCTTATTGATAATGAACTTGCCATTGCTATAAAACTAAAATATAGTAATATGAGACGGCTAATTTCAAGTGTTTATCTCCACTAATAATTATTTAGTAAGGGGGTTAGAATTGTAAAATTTAGGCGGTCTTATTGCGATGTGTATGTGCGATTCCCAAAGTGGTGACAAATATTGGCAAAGATTAAATACGCTAAATTTACCAATAACTGAACTTTGCAAAATAATGCTGTAGACCTTGTCTAGGAGTGCGTAGGGTGTACCGCTGTGCAGTATTTAGAAGTAACGGTTTGAGTGCTAAAGCGGAGGATTAAAGGATTTGATTGTCCTGATAAACGTATCAGCGAAGTCTGTCAAAAGTAGAATTACTACCCTTGTCTGCACTGTAACTATTGTATTTGCTCTCAACTCCAACTATCTTGCTCTATGTACCCACTGATAAATGCCCCTATACGATTGTAAATCGCTGTTATTGAATGTGACGCTGACGTACAATTGCGTTAGCAGCAAACTGATGGGTTTTCAGGCGGTTCTAATTGCTCGTAGTTAGTTTGATTTAATGGGTCACATTCTATGGAATAATTCGAGTAAGTAATATAAATGGCACAGTGCGCTTGTCGCTTTATAATAACATGGCAAGCAATCATCGGTTGACAAGCAACTTAAAACTTTTGTGGGCGAAAGTACGTGTAGGAAAATGTTTAGATCGTATAACACTAAGTTATAAGTTATTTAAGCCTATTGCCAAACGTGGACTTCTGTGAGATAAAAATGAAGATGATAATACAAATTGATAAGAAAAACTTCTGCAAAACAAGATTCTTATAGCTGACAGTTCGAGCTGACAGTGGTCTTGTATCCGCAAAAGACTATAGAAATGTATCATCCTGGAAAATACGCATAAATAGTTTGATAACGCTGTCAATGATAGACTAATTGCGCACGATCAATGCCGCGGGTAGAAGCTCGTTACATGCAAGGACGTGTTGCTTTTGACGTATTTAAAAATGATAATTTATGGCTCATTCGAGTGTCGAAAGCAGAGATTGTGTGGGCGGGACTTGTTGCGGCATCGCATGGACTATCTGTGTAATGTCCTCTTGGCGTGTGCATTGTTCATGTGTGTATCAGCTAGTGCTAGTGGCATAACAGGCTGCTTTTTGTAGCCGTCCAACGTATTTGCAACACTTTTACAGGCTATATTATCATAAAAGGCACTTGTATTCAAATAAGGATCCTTCTAACATCTGTTGTTGTTGTCATCGGAGATCATAAAGCTCTTGAATACTTCGAGGAAAGGAAAGCTAGAGATGGATTTTAATTTTTTTGGATTGTATTCTGTACTTTCTGTTTAGACAAAATATGTATTTTTTTAGTTGGGATCGATTGAGCATATTGATGTAACAGCTTTTAAATTCAGTTCCAAAGCTATTATTGTAGTAGCGTTGACGGTTACTGGTTTTTTTTGTTTTGTTTTTGATTTCGTAGAATTTTTATTTTCTTGTTGTAATAGGGTATACGTGTGATATCTTTGTAATTTTGTACGTGTTTGTTTGTGATGTCCCAAATTCATAAATTCTTTTTTCTTTTTAATACATCCATTCCATCTAATACTTATCCAATTATATCCCTGAAATATCATGAAAGCGAAAAAGGGGTGGTCTGAAAACCGAGCAAGGTCCAGAACATGCTAAGTACATTTACGGTAGTAGATAAGATCGGAAGCGTAAATGATGTGCGCTAAGCCATGTAACTCCCTTGTATCTAGTTGCTCGCGCGCAGCGGATAGTATCAGGAGATACGGCGATAGGGCCCCTTATAAGGACCCTCTCTTGCTTTTTGATACGAGTACAGTCGACAAATTCCGCCTGATTGGCGATTAATGTTGGTTTTGCAATCAGTACTTTGGAAATAATAGGTGTTGTTGCGATTACCGTTAGACTTGCCGTTTGTGGACAATGATTCCAGTTCTCAAAGCTTAACAACTGGTTGAACTATGTCTAAGAAAAGGGAGAGTTTAATGTAGGCCACAACAAAATAGGGCCATGAGGATTTTCTTGACTTCAAAGGGTTTATATTCCAAAAGACAGTAGACCTCACCGAACTAAACAAATATTTTTTTTATGTGACCAATTGATGCGAGGCGCTAAGAAAGAACGTACGAGTAACTATAGAAAATAATCTGGCACGTAGTATGGTTTGCTCAACACAGATTTCCCTAGCAATCCAACCCCAATAGTTGACGTCTACAAGGGTGGTTTACGTAAGGTCGTTCACTCCCCTCATTTTCATGGCTTTTTAGCCTTAGCTTTATGAATCACATGCAAGGAATGTGTAATGGGCACTCGCGGTATTCGCGTTGCGTGTCTATCATAAGAGGGTGGTCGACTGAATTCAAATGAGCTATGCAAAAGGGAGTTAGACAAAGATGAACATTTCTTTTATATTTCTTATAATATTTACATTTCGAAAATCCTTGCGATGCTTGGTCCATGTTTATTAACATTGTTTATTACTGCATTTGTTGCATTGGTACATTAACTTTTACAGTGTGTTTATAACAGACATGAGATTGTAAAATAATTATTTCTGTAATTAATTTGATAAACTTGCAAATCATAAAGCTTAGTTGATTTGATTACAGCAGTGGTTCTGTTATGAGTAGAAAAAGAAATCACAATAGGAAGCGTTATGTTCATACGCTGTCGATGTTTTATAGCTTATTGGTTTGTGCTCTTAAGTCTTGGCTTATATCTTTCACACAAGCTGTCAGAGTTCGTTTTTAAATCACTATAAAAACTTCAAACGCGTCTTTGACTTAATATCCCTATAATATAAACTCGGGCTCTATAACCAAAGTGCTCAAACTGATTTTATAATAAGGAAGTTATTACGGCCAATGATATTAAATTATTTTATAATAGGCTTAAATATGAAGACCGTGTAATGACCGAACCATTTTTTTGTTCTTTGGATAAAGTTAAGTTCTTTTGCTTGCGGCGTATTCTGCTTGATGTTCATTTAAAAATCATCTGCTAAGTTTCATATTGACATCTCGTTAAGACATTTTGCTTTATCAGGCCCTTACGTATTTTATTAAAAGCATGGACTGGAAAACAGTTGCAATTGGAACCAACTCTTGAAATTGTGTTGCAGTTAACTTCATTTCAAACGCAATTTATGCTATGAGTTTCACTGGCACTACTCAAAAATGAATTAAATTGACATCCCAACTTATCTTATATTTCTGTATATTTTTGTAGTTAAAATTAAAAAAAAAATGTATATACTGATAAAGATTTTTTAGACATGGTCATTGAAGAAAGCCTCTTTCACTGCCAAGCCTTCATATTTGTTTTACATTATAATATTTTTTATAACTTTAGCAATTATTTTGCAAGTTTTTACGAAATTTAATTAAATTTCGCTCTCAAAAATTAACCGACTGTGTCATCCGGTGGGACGAAGACAATTTAAACTGATATGTTTGCAGCGGCCTTTAGACAATCATCTGTGATTGGCGTAATGTATTGTTAATATTACACAATTTACTATTGTAATATCATACATTATTTGTTGTTCTATATTTGGAGTTCTCTATGTAGCCATTTGACCTTTTGACTTACATCGGACTGGTTTTTATAATACTTCTTATAACCATCTATTGTTGTCTGACAAGTATAATATATTTCTGTATAGATTTATTATCTTTTCTTGTTGTTCCCAGTCACGTTTCGATATGAGGTAAGTAGAGTTATTTGTTATATTTTTTATCAATAACCTTATAAATAAATATTAAAGCTATCGTTCAAAAAGAAAACTGGAGTTTATCAGGTTATTGATAAAAAATAGGCGTGAGAAATATCTACTTGACCTTGCAATTTGGAGAAAGTTTAAATTTTTTATCGCTTGTAAAGTGTTCGCTATTTGTGTTAATTGATAACCGTGGCTAATCGATTAAAGGTGATCTTTTCGACCATGTTGTTTTCGTTTCGCACAGTAGGAATTTATTTAAATTAGGCCATCTATCGTGTGGATTTTTTATCACTTTTAACATGGTTCGAGCATTAAAATTACTGAATAATAATTAAGATGATTCCTGATTAGATTTACTACTGTTTGTTGGTAGGTTTATTATATCGGCTGTAGCATTATTATAGAACTTTTGCGACGAAAGCTTCTTTTGACACATAGGAGACGGCCACCAAAAGATATTTATTTCTGGTAAATGAATAGGTATATTAGAATGTATTGAAAATATGATGAACATCATCAACACCGACTAACATTTTTGCGTTTTATAGAGGAAACTTGAATAGACACAAAAATATAAGTATAAAATTGATAAACATGGTACCTACATTCTGCGGTTTGATATATTCACCGTGCAGTATAATAGACCATTTAAATACGATCTATTAGACTACATAGAATTTATATCTATTCTTATTTTATCATTTTTTTCTTTTTCATCTTGTGCCTTAAATAAGTATCTATTTAGTATATCCTAGATCCCTAAGAATCCAGCTAGTAGATATTTATTATATTCATAACTTTTCAAGGTTTGTATACTTACCAAGTCATGTCTCTACACGTAGGTATCTACTCATTGTTTATCATTGTATCAAAGCAGTTATTTCAATCCGCTTCAATCTTTTGTTGTTATAACATTGTTAGTTCCGCGGTCGTCTCCAAATAAGACACCTGCCGACCAACAACGGCATTTATAAAAAAAACATTATGGATTCGGCAAGGTGGAGTCACGGTGAGATCCGCCGATCTGATAATCGAGAAAAATATCGAGCCGATCGCGAGTCGTGATCGATTCAAGATCGAAGTGTCACGCGCGGGGTCGTTCACCCCGGGTCAGGGTCGGGGATGCTCGCCTCGCCTTGCATTTGTGGTCGGGTCTCACCTGGGTTCCGTTTTATAAGACTGCATTTTTTAAAATTGTTTTTAGTTGCTTGTGGCGCAGTGGCAGCAGCGTTTTGGTTATGATACCAAAGTTAAACAGCCCACGGCGCGGTAGTCATTGAATAAGTGACCATTCCGACCATTTAGGTGACGTTGATTGTGTTTGGCATAAGGAAGAAATAATGATCAGAAAGCTTACTATCTAGAAGTTCATCAGTTAATACTCATGATCTAGGGTGCAAATCATCAATTCATCCAACCAACCACGTAGAGTTACGATTTCGATCTAACAAACATACGAATGGTGTCCATAAGTATATTTGTTAGATTGAAATCGTAACTCTACGTGTTTGGTTAGTATCATCGACGAAACGTTTTTTAAACGAAAACCCATAGTCGTTTATAAAATCGAAGAAATAATATAAGGTCAAGAAATATTAGAACCACACTGTGTACTGTTTGTTTTAGATACATCTTCCAATCGCAAAAAGGATTCTTTTTTATCTATAACAAGCTTTAAAGCTTTATTGCTTGCAAACATCTTAGTTTGACTTGACCAAGTACCTAGTAATTTTAATCCTGATCAATCAAGGTAATTTTAGAGAAAGTACTTATAGCACCCCAGTGAGACACGGCCTTATGCGCCCGCGCATCCGGATACGTAACGACGTGGAATAGGAGATGTTACTTCATTGTTATTCCTCGTGATAGATGGTATCCATAGCAATAATTAATGTTAGAGTTCTTTGTTTGTTTTTCGAGAGCCAAGGCTTTTTGATGATACAGATTGATAGGAGCGAGGTTTTCGAAATGGACAAGCAAGGTTGAATGATATTTTGGCTGAATGAAAGAACATTTCCAGTTTGACGACCGTCTTGGTGTAGTGGTTGGCGCTCTGGACTACAAAACCAGAGGTCCTGGGTTCGAATCCCGCAAGGGGCAAATGTTTGTGTGATAAGCACGAGCATTTGTACATAAGTCATGGATGTTTATAAACGCATATAAGTATGTCTATCCGTTATCCTAGTCTCCATAGTAGAAGCAAACGCTTAGTTTAGGGCTAGGTCGTTGGAATGTTTGTTGAAACAATTTATTTATTATTATTTATTTATTTATTTGCTGTTTGTTGTCTAACAAAGATTTTCTTTTCTCAATATTTCAAATGCTTAATAGGTTATCGTTTAAAAAATTGTATCCTCACTTTTAAGCTTGAAAACCGTATGGAATGTTTCCTTAATCGATATTTCTGATTGTGTTTGCCTTTCATCGAATAGGAAACATTCTGTTTTGTCTTTTACGAGTTGTGATTCGCATGACAGTGGTTAATTTCGGCGACATCAAAGCGTGTTGGCGCCATTCTGCATGTTTGAACCGGTCAGACCACAATGTCAAACTTGTGGCATATTACATTGCCCATAAAGCATAAATTATGTAAATTTTTGTTCACATCCTCATGATGTTTCTTAGCTGTCAGTTTTATGGAAGTCGAATATATTTGTCATCATAACTATTGCCCAGTTGTATTTTGGAAATAGTTACGTAATCGTATTAGATGCACATCACTATAATTTATGAGCACACTAAACAAAGCAATAAAATAATAGTTTATGGAAAAGGTCTATTAAATGCTTTTAATTAACACATTTTGAGACAGTGAACGCTTCTAGCCTGTCCGCAAAATAGTTAAGCACTAGGTGATATCAATTTTGATTGGTTCATTTTAAAGATTTCATTTAACAATATAGAGAGAATCAATTTCGAATCAAATCATATTGCCTTCGATTAACAAAATAAATGTGCTGTCATCACAAATACCGTTTGGAGTTTTTAATTTAAAAAATATGTTACATGATTTGTTTACACGTTAAGCAACAAGTATAGGTCATAATAGGGTGATAGTAAAAATGACAAATCTCCAATACAGCACGTTGAGTCAAGTCCACATTAAAAAATTGTTACCCCCCGTAGGTTCTTCTAGAGATGAATAACCTCAGACATATGTTTAAATCTTTCTATGATTTCTCCACTTTGCTGACACAGGTTTAAATGCATGGCGTAAGTAATGAACATTTATTTACTCCAGCTTAAGTGGTTGCATATAGAGCGTAGATAAATGTATGTTTTCACTTACACTTTTACTTGCACGACATAATTGCTATATTTAATTTTGTAATGAGTAATGACACAATTAAATGGAATCATTCTTTTGTTTTCTTTAGCTAAATACTTTCCTACAGATTGCATAGTTACGTGATACAACAGAATACTCTTTATTTTGTCTAATGGGCATAGGCTTAGTGTAGGTGTGTGTATTTAGCATTTTTTAAAAGAGTTAGTAAGTAAATATTTACTTTAGTTTGATAACTACTTTCACTCTCTCTAAATGAACTGGCGTTAGCCAAACTCGATCGAAGTGTTCTTTTTTGACAGTCGCATTAAAAGATTAGTTCCACCGCGGTTTCGACTTCGGAACCATTGCACATGTAACCGCTGAACGCCAATTTCCCAGTGAATGGTATCAAATCACCATAAACTTATCTCGCCATGGCTCAATATGGAGCGCACGATATAACCACAATGCACGTGTCAAGCAGTAACTTCAAGTACCAAGTCACTCAATCATAATGTACATACATATATTTATTCCAACGCTCCGATGGGAATGAATGAGCCCCAATATTGTCGAATGAGAAGTAGTTGTCATCTAAACTAAGAATATTTGCTGTAGACATATGGGTATTTATCGTAAGGAATATGTATATTTAATTAAATATAGATTTGGGACAGGGTCAGTTCATCAACACCTGTTTAATATTTTATCAGTCGTTCTAATATTATTTGACATATTTTATATGGGAATTGAGTCAAATAAAAAAAATATTTATGTTTATCGGCTGTTTAAAAAATTAGTGAACTCGGGTCTAAATAAAATGCTTACCATAATACCGTCCAAAAATCAAAAGCAAACTGGGAGACAGTGCCAGAAATCGAACATTCGCTTCACTAGCATAGTATTGGCATTGCAAAAACAGATGGTCATTCTACTATCAGAGCGATTGAGTGATCAAGAGCCTATCGACAATGACCTCTAGAGTGCACCTCTGCAATACCCACACGGCCAAGCTATTTGAAGATCGCCTAGCTGTGCAATTTTCACATAACTGGACCAGCTTCGTAAGCCCAAAGGAGAATGACCGTACCACACCTCACTGCACTATGATAACCGCGATATAACGGACGACTTGGCTTCCCAGAACGTTGTAGTGGCGTGAACTCTAACCCGAGTTTTCAGATTGAAGCGAAGTATATGTATTGTCTACGAGATTGGAACGAATTTTGCATATTCCGTGTGATAAGCGGTTAACTCATGTGCACTGAGGAGTTGTGACCGGGAATGCTCACTTCACTAGGAGTCCTTCAATTATGAAAAGGGCCGAGTTTCTGAAAATACAGGGATATTGAGTAGAGAGCGTTTCAGTGTGCTGCTTGTTAAGTTGAATTTTTAGCATCTTGTAGACTACATGTTCTTGTAGACTGATAATATTCACAAGATACGAGATCATTATAGCATATTTACGTAACAAAACTATTGGAGGAAGCCAAGTAAAGAAGATATGCTTATTAAATGCCAATTCGCAGTTATCTGATTAAGATATCGGTGCTCGTAGAAGGTAAGTAATAGGTTTCATATACGACTGTTGATGTCATCAGCAACCGTTTTGGGAGATAGCTTATCTAGAAGATACACTGTCATATTTTCTGTATGAAAAGTGTAAGAATTCGCACACAAAAATTTCTCGACTGTGTTCTCGTGGTGATGGCTAAATATTCGCAAAAATATTTCCATAGGATACTTTGCATTTCCAGAAGTATTAATAAAATCATACGCCAACTCACGTGCGAAGCAAGCACCTACGAAAATTCCTTGAGAGACTAACGACCTCTGTGGCTCAGTTGGAAGAGCAATCGCCCGGACAGCGACGGGTCGTGGGTTCATGTCTCACCAGAAGACGCTCGAAGAATTCGAGAAATTTGCTTTCGTAAAAACTTACAAATACTTATAAACGCCAAGTGAGCTATCAGGAACTACCAGGTCGTGGTACTCTTAGCAAGAATAGGTATTCCGTCATAAGATGAATGATTTTACACGCCACTTGCTGTATTTGCCAGTAAATCTTTCTCTTCAAGGATATAAATCTCCAAGTGTTACAACGGAATGTCCGTCAATAATTTATAACCGTTCCGCTGTTACAAGTTATAGAAGAAGCATAACATCTTAAGTTTATGACTTTTCGCTTTATGTCACGTTGTAGTACCTAATTATGCTGTTGCATACCGATTCAGCACGATCATTGTAATAATACTAAGACCGTAGTATGATAGAGCGTGTAGAGAAATATCAAATAAGTATTATTCGTTTCCAAGCAGTAAATACGTTGAAATTCACTTGTTTTCTTTTCTATGATCCACAATTTCCTCAGGATATTAAAAACTAACTATCTCCGGACGTCGTGTAAGCTAGCTCGTGTAAAAGGTAGAGGTACCTAAATCAATCAGGGTCTATTGTACCTGTCTCTAAGGTAAAAATGTAATTGAGTAGGGTCAGACGCGAGATGGCTGCGCAAGAGCATAGGTTAATCGACCCGAGCGGGAAGCGTGCGCGCGCCCTGATAACACCACCATAATAAAACAATGCATGCTACGATGACGGTCTAAGGGCCTGTCTATTAAAAATCACACAATACTCCATTTAAAACACCCAGTCATGTGTTCCGTCCGAGCTTTAGAAACAAAATTTCATTCCAAAGCCCTTGATGCCAATGAACCAAGAGAGATAAGATTTAAATGTGCAATAACGAATACCACAGAAGTGGGACGGGCTAGCGTGAATAAAATCAATATAATTTGAATTGTAATAGTTATTATAACCAAGACGCAGTTTGTAAAGTGATATCCAATTAAAATCATCCTACGCACCGCATAACGAACTATACCAACGTGGTATGTTACAAAGTGGTGAGGGTAAAAAATGTGTGTGATTATCGAAATTTTAATGAGGCAATAAATAACATTCGGGCGTTGATTATTCGAATGGAGGACAAATTGGAGATGCACCCTTAGGCCGGTCCGACAGCTAACAATGCTGGAAGGAGCCAGGGTCATTTTTTTTTTCTCTCGGCCGAATAAACCGCCTTGAATGGGCCTTGATTTTATGATTTATAGAGCCCTTTATCCGGTCTCTGCTCCTCCGTATTTTGTTTTGATTGAGCCTCCTTTCAGAGTCCCGAAGATTGATTGTTCTTGATGGTGTGGGAGTTTTTGTTGATTGCGTTTGAGTGTAAATATTTTAGTTTTACTTTTGTTGTGCTAGGAAAAGGGTTAATACCTGTTCTGTTGAAATGGGTTCGAGAAATAAAAGAACAAAGATCCGTTCTTTGTTTGGGTTTTAAAATGTGAAGATTTGCAACGGAATTTGTGTGTGTAGATAAGGTGGGTATATTTATAGCAAAAGCAAATTCACATTCAAGTGTCGTCGTTGAGATATGAGTGTTCGCAGCGATATCGATGGACTCGATGGAAAGCTATTCCTTGGTCGAGGAGCGTGAAGAGACAATTGAGCAATCGCCCACCTCCGGGCCGAGGCTTTCTTAGATTATTCCTCCGAGCCTCACAATGCTATCTTTGATAGAGGCGCGCACTTAACAGAAATGCCTCAAAATTGATCGCGAAGCAAGGAAGATAAAGGATAAAATGCGGGAGAATAAGTTTGCTATAAACGCGGTGGAAGAACCAAAATAAAACCCCTTGGGTTACGGCATCTAAATTGATTGTATCTTATGAAATTGAGTAAGTTGTGATAGTTGTTGCGTATGCGTTTTTTTATCATTGTTGAAATCTGAGAGGTGTCTTATTCCTTTAAATCGTGTTTGAGAGTTTAGGCAGTGGATTACACGTGGAGGGCGACAATGATAGGTGGAAAATCAGTCAGGTCTGAGCACTTATAGCTAGGTACTTGCCACATCCGCTTTCTGGGTTCAGGTATCACTTCACAGGCCACAATCACTCGAAATGTCTGTAAGGAGCCTCACAGGATACACACGCGGCGAAAACGCTCTGGTCAGTCTAGTACATGTGTCATAGGGAACGTCTCGATGTCGACTCGAACTCCGGGGTTCTCACGGTACGTTTTAAACAAATAAAAATAAGGCAGGTATGCGTGTGAGTGTGCGCGGCGTAGTATCAATAGGGTACACAAACAAATCAAAATATTGTAGTAAACATATCGCCCGCCCTAAACACGTCAAGTGTTTACGAGAAGGTTAGGAAGCCAAGGGAAAGGAAGTTCACTGGACAGGAAGACGAACAAATTTCGTCAAAGATCTCTTTAGGCTACCGGTAGGAGTTTTAACATCTACCACACGAACAACTTGGTCTTGGCCAGGGTATAAATTAATAATGCGTCCACGACGCCACTGCAAAGGGGGAAGGTTGTCATCTTTTATGAGTACTAGCTCACCCACTTTAGGAGGATCACAAGGAGAGGTCCATTTATTTCTAATTTGTAATGTATTTATGTATTCTAAATGCCAGCGACACCAAAAGTGCTGGGTAATTTGTTGGATTAGCTGAAACCGTGTAAGGCGATGCAATTTTACGTCTTTATAAGGGTACTCCGGGAGTGCAGTTAAGGGTTGTCCAATTAAGAAATGGCCGGGAGTTAACACTTCGACATCATTAGGGTCCGGAGAAAGTGGGCACAATGGGCGTGAATTTAAAACTGCTTCAATTTTAGCAAAAACAGTGGTCAGCTCTCCAAACGTAAGGGGAGTATCGCCTACTACTCGTTTTAGGTGCGATTTCGCCGATTTAACCGCAGCTTCAAAAAAGCCTCCCCAATGAGGGCAAACAGGAGGATCGAAAACCCAGGATATGTTCCGCTTTGAAAGCTCAGAACCAATAGACCAGAACCAATTGCGAGGTAAAGATGTAAAAGCGGGTATGGAAGGGGGGCTGCTATCTAGTCAGAATTGTGGGGCCTCATTGTACTTATGATGAAATGCACGTTCATCCTGGGTTCTTTGACCTAGAGGGGCATTATAAGTACGGTTAACGCTGGGTGCAGGTGGGGATCGCCCGCCCGAACGGGGAGGTGATACTCTACGGGAATCACGAGGTGGTGGGGTACGAACACGGTGCCATTCAGTACGTGGGGGTGACACACGGTCCGTTAAGTGACTTTGTGGAGATTGCCGCGGTTGGTTGGAAGCTAAAGCCGCGACGTCTCGGTATGAGCGCTCGCGATCGTAATTCACAGGAGAGGAGTCATCATAACACAGTAACGTGTGATGACTGGAACGGCGGCACGTGCGACAGCGATAATTTCGCGTGCATTGGGATATGGAGTGTTTATCCAGGCATCGATAGCACAGTCGGGCTTCTTTTACAAAGGTAACACGTTGACGTGTAGGAAGGCGAATAAAATCGGGACATTCGCGTAAGTAATACGAAGTACTATTACAAAGGTGACATTTAGATGTCGTCGCAAAAGTAACAAAGGCTCTCGCAGGAGGCGGGGAACGCGCGTTAGGTTTAGGCAAACGAGGGGAGCTCACAGTAGGGGGGGTAGTAGTGTCAACGACAGAAGCACTACCTACATTGTCGTGGTGCCTACATTCATCCTCAAGAAAGGTAATAAGATGATCAAAAGTAGGGAGGTGATTAGGATTATCGCCATAACGACGTTCAAATCTCGATTTTAACTCTGAAGGCAGTTTAGCAAGGCATAAGTGAACTAATAGGTATGACCAATGTTTAACAGGAAGTTCCAATCTCTCTAAGCATCGATAAGTCGAAAGCAGCGGGTTCAGGAACGACACACGTAACCCGGAAAGTTTAGGCGTTATAATAGGGAGCATCATTATTTGAGCTATGTGGGTATCCGCTAAAACACGAAGGTTATGGTACCTACGTTTTAGGAGGTCACGGGCCACGGTGTAATTGCCCGCCTCAATCTTGAGGTGTTGTATCAATCGACGAGGTTCATCCGATAAGGCTCCTACTAAATAGTGTAGCTTCAAAGTCGGGGTAAGGCTAGGCTGGTTGTCCACCACGCTATCAAACTGGTCTATAAAACTGATCCAACTATCGGGACGGCCATCAAACTTAGGTATAGGTAGGTCAGGCAATTTACTAGCCGGGTTATCATTAGCCAGGCATTTATTTTCCTTGAAGGGGGTGCTAGTACGGGACGTCTCAAATTGGTGAGGTCGTATTTCGTCTAACTTAATTTTTAAGTCGTCTACTTTGTCCCTTACTACGCGCATCTCGTTCTTAACTTGTACATATTCTTGTTCATAAATCGCAGGATCGAGATTACCTAACAGCTTGGAACAAGCGGCAGAAAACTTATCGCACATAAGTGGCAGGTCGGAAAGACGCGCTCGCATACGATTGGAGGAAAAGGTCTCAAGAACTCGGTGGGAATCACCTATAGCTTCACGGTATTCAGCTATTTCCGTGTAAAGTAAGGCCCTTACGGTCTCGTTGCCGGTTTCGGTATCCGACGTAACTCGTAAACAACTCGCACGCGGTCACGCGGTAATGGCGTGATCAATAGGGAAACAAAGCGCTCGCGCACCTCACTTGCACTCAAAGGGTAGGTAATTAACGCGCTAATCGATTTAATCGACACTTATGTAAAAGGGGGTTGTACTCGAATGTTATTAAGGAATTTACTGTAAATAGGTTAGGTATATGACGAGACGTTTTGTTCAAATTACAAAGGAAAGTAGCAAATAAATAACTCTCAATTAAACAAATTACGTAACTAATAAGGGGTCCTAATAAAAACTACGCTCTGCTACCAAAATGTTTGAGAGTTTAGGCAGTGGATTACACGTGGAGGGCGACAATGATAGGTGGGAAATCAGTCAGGTCTGAGCACTTATAGCTAGGTACTTGCCACATCCGCTTTCTGGGTTCAGGTATCACTTCACAGGCCACAATCACACGAAATGTCTGTAAGGAGCCTCACAGGATACACACGCGGCGAAAGCGCTCTGGTCAGTCTAGTACATGTTTCATAGGGAACGTCTCGATGTCGACTCGATAGTCGGGGTTCTCACGGTACGTTTTAAACAAATAAAAATAAGGCAGGTATGCGTGTGAGTGTGCGCGGCGTAGTATCAATAGGGTACACAAACAAATCAAAATATTGTAGTAAACAAATCGTTATGACCATAAATAAGGACGTTGACTGGCTAAATTAGTTTTTGTTGAACACACAATTTTTCATTCAACCCAATAAAGAAAATAAAATAGTACTTCAGGGGGAACCTAAAGTACTCGGTCTATAACGACGTCGAAACAAAATTGCTTTCCGGAGCCTTTCTTTAATATATTATCCGAGTGTTGAGTTAGAGAACTGGGCATTCGTTAGTCACGCACCAGTTCTCAGCCGATGGCATTTCTCATTAGGCAACTCGTAAACAAGGACACTTCGACGATTACTAATGTCTTCGCGTCACCATTTTACGATCATTGGCTACAATTTCAAGACGTACAATTGTCTCCAACGATACCCCGATCGTAATAAATAACCACACTGCAACGTGCGAATTGGAAACAGTTAAAGTTATTTCAGATGTCATCGCGCCCATAAATTTAGTTTACAAAGAAACTGAGCTCAATCTCGAAGCTCCGGTGAGCCGTAAATAAACAGTGATTAAACTAAGCACTGCATGTTGCACAATCGTTAAAGTAATTGCAGCGTTTGGGCTTTCGCGTTAACTCCACGTTCTGTTGAGGAGCACGTTAATGAATTCTCAGCTGCGGCGCAAGGACAATTCTATTCCATTAGAGATATTTGCCCACCGGGCAGGGCTGCAATTGAAATGTCCCGCTATCGGAGTGGGTGCGAGCCGTGTCCATTTCCGCAATTTCAAGAGGCACAGGCGATCGTGTACCGACAATAGGCGATATCGTGTGGCGTCTAATCACGGGTAGTACTGTTAGGGCTGTACAGCCCGCGGCTGCGCGAGCGCCGGTAATATGCGTGCGAACGCGATGCGATCGTCGTTGTCTGCCGCATCTCGGATCGCTCGCAGCGAGCGCTGCCGAAGTGCTAAGACACAACACAAGATTGGTACAGTAGGAACTCGTATATAAATACTTTGAAGATGCATTAAAAAAAAAATGTTGTAACAAAAATTACCTCACTGTTAAAAAAAACTATTTGGAGCACATATACTTAATATTTTTGGGTTTAATTGTAGTTTTTTGATACATATGGTAATGAGTTGCATTTTACGGTTATAGTCCGACCGATTATCTGTGACGTCGCCTGCGGGGTACAGCGGTGCGTGCGCTTGTGAATTGATTGGGCCACTTGAATTTTAAAATTCGAAACTCGCATTCTTTTCAAAATTCAAATCACCCAATCAAGTCCCTGTTCTCGTGTACCCCGCACCTCTTTAGCCAGCCGTTAGACTATAGCTCACATTATTTCTGAATTTTCTTAGTTTGTGTCTAGTAGTCCTATCTGAGAACTCATAATCAGTTAAAACGAATCTACTTGTACTCGAAGGCCGATGCATCGATACTCTGTGCAATACGCAGCGTTCGATACCTTTTGCACTTGAGGCAAACTGCGCCCATGATTTATAGGTACATAATCCAACTGCAAATTAAACTCTTTGTACTATTGACAAATTGTACCGCAACTAATTTATTGTTGCTACTTATTTTTGTCTTTGCGGGAATAGGAATGGGATAAGTTTTGTACCAGTTACCGTTGTAAGGCCCGATGGCGCCAAATTTGGATTAGCTAATCCTGAAGGTCCACTTGCGTCAGTCAGGATTAGCTGGTCCGGACTAGCGCAAGGCCAGGCCTGTGTATCTTCCCGCGTAGGTAGCAAAAACGTACCTACGCGCGGCGAACCCTTGGTAAGGGACTAAACAAGTTGGGTGTCGCTAGCCGGCAGCCACACGCTCCCGCGTTTTATTCACCGGCGGTGCGCGACACTAGGTTGCTGGTTGGACGAGCGTGAATAAAGTCCTAGACAGTTCTTGTGGCAGTCAACCCTATCGCGTTGCGTGATAGTATGTCACTGAATAGGTTTAGTGTATTATGAATCATATTCCAGAGTTATAAGAATGAAATTATCTTGCAATGTATTTCTGTAGGTGTCTACACGAAAATGTGCTTGAGTCAGAGGCGAACTGAATTACACCATATCGTTAACAACATTGAGTAGATATTTCTTTGAATTTCATTGCAAAGTCATACTTCTGTACGAAGTACTAGTACTTATTCTGTGGCAAGGCCTATGATCTGAGTTCAAAGCCCATTTGCGAAAGTTCGGATTAGTTAATCTGGACTTGCCCAAGTGGGCCTAAGTGTAATTGATGATCTATTACCTTCATCTGTTTACGTCGAAGCCATATTTGCAGAAACCATTCTGTTTACCTGTAAGAATATATATACGGTTAATACGTCTCGAAGTAAAAGCAACAAGCATCTTGATCTCAAATAACAATACAATAACGAACAGTGCAAAACGTACGTCCTTGCAAAATGTACTCCCATATCGAATAGCTGTTCCCGAGCTTACACTGTACATTTTTCATTCACCCATGTAACAATACATCCCTTAAGACAAACAACATTTATTAAGGCTAGGCACAAACCTCGACGATGCCTCACTGCAAGTCTAGAAATAAACACTTATAAATCTCCACGGGGTTATATTTAATCACTGCCCTCACAGAGAGCACGTTTGTAGTTGAAGCCTGAATTATTTTAATCCCGAGCGTGGTATCTTTTATTGTAAGCAGAGCTTTGTTGGACCCCACTAAATCAGCTTACACTCCAGATGGCACGGCCGCTATCTTTCCAGCTTTGTGTTGCACTAATCCATCGCTATTTCTATCATTTTCGCGTTGGATCTCTATTCGTAGTTTGCTTTAGTGGATTCAAATTTGTTCGCACGTTATACTACAAATATTAAACGTTATATTTACCTATATAAGTTTCTTTGATGCAGCTTTTTACCCGACTGCGAAAGGAAGGTTATGTTTTTCAAGAGTATGTATGTATGTACAATTTTTTGGCACGCCCTATAGCCCAAACGGCTGGACAGTATTTGACATATCCATATCTATACTTACTAATATTATAAATGCGAAAGTGTGTCTGTCTGTCTGTTACCTCTGGACGCGTAAACCACTGAACCGATTAAGATGAAATTTAATATGGAGACAGTTCGAGACCCTGGAAATGACATAGGCTACATTTTGTCGCTATATAAAAACATTAAGGGTGTGAAATGGGGGATGAAAGTTTATATGGAAAATTCAACTCTTGCGGGTGAAGACGCGGGGAACCACTAGTGTTATTAAATATAACGATACGTTTGTTGAATTCGTCAGGGATGTAGTAGTGATGTAGGCTAAACATACTTTTGAAATATGCAAATGGAAACAAAGAGCGGGGAGGGGCAGAGGTGTTGATTTTTCCCTTATAATAGCAATATGGGTATCAATGAAATCCGGTGAAAATACCATTTCAAAAATATAATATTGTTTGCAGTCGGGTGGTTTTCGTATTCAATATCAGGATGTGTTGCTAGTTTGATTCCAATTTCCACGTTTAACTTAAATGTGTCTGCTGTAGAATCTGTAGTTAATATTCTACCAAATTCCAAGCCTACCTTAATTAATCCTTCGCACTCTTGTGTAAGTAATCTTCAGTTAAGTTAATCTTGAGCTTATTTTAATTAAAACGATTTCGTACTCAGCTCTAAGAGAAACCTTTTGCGGTGGAATCCGCTTTAATGCTATTAGTAAATGGATTGAGGAGCTACTTTGACGTAGACAATAATCCCACTTAAGTGGGCTTTTGAACACAAGACAAACACTGGCCGGTTATGAAACCGCTCGTAAGAATAAATCTAAGTAAAGTGGATATCAAACAAGATTGTTTTCCTATGCAATTCTATAAAAACACGAGATCTTCAGTCTTGAAGTCTATTTTCTTTAATGTCAGTTATTATTTAACCCGAAGAAATTCTATATTTATATGAGCTCATAAAAAGGAATAGGCGGTCATAAATTCGTCTGTCTTACATTACCGAACGCAATAAAATTTGAATTCATAAATAATAAACTGCATACGTCTAAAACGGTTTCACGGTCTTTATTTGTACAAATACTGTCATGTAAAACAATATTCCTTGAGTGCTATAGAGATCCTCGTGTTTTAGTCCGCGTTCCATTATTTTACGCGAGGGATAATGCGTGTCAACTTTCAAAAGTGAAATATTATCCTCTGGTGCGTTGGTTTTGGTTCCATTTATATTCCTACTAACGATTATGCTGTACAACTCGACCTTTCTCGTTTTGTTGTTGTCTGATTTTTTTTTTTGCCTGTTGCGTAAATTGGTATTATCATTTTCTTGTTCACATTTGATTTGTCGTTCGGAGGATATTTTGCTTGGTCATGTCTTCTCAACGTGTATGGTAACATGATATTAAAATGATCGAAGCGTTTTTTAAATACTTTAGAATGCTTCAAAAGCTAACGCTATTCGTTCCATTTTCACGCTTAAATTTTTTATCGTACTACTATGAAAGTGAAAATAAGTCCCAAAGTACAAGCAACTGCAAACGATCTTGCTGCTCAAAATAAATCACAGAACTTTCTTGTTAACGTTTCCGATCATGTAACAAATTACTCATGGTCTAATAATCTCCGGCTGAGTGTACCACGCAAGCTACAATTTTATTGCGGTCAAGTGCCTCCTAAGACGCTTACTCGACCCCGGTAAAGCCTCTAAACTGTGGAAAATCAGATTATAAATATTTTCCCTTAACGTTTACTTTGGTGTAACCTATTGAACTAGTTTCGAAGCAGCTTACAGCTCACCCACTTCAAGTAATTTATTGAAATATGTAACACCATTTACATACTTCTGGTACAAAATATTTGAGCGTTTGACACTATGGCACCTGCTGAAGTCATGCTCTATCTAAATCAATGAGTTAGAAGATTCAAATAACAATATATTACATGTTGATTGCAAAAGCCTGTATTAATGATGCGTTGTTAGAAAATTAATGTAAAAACGCGATTGTCTTGATAACTTTCTCATTGAATAAAAACATATCAAATCGTGACAAATTAATGAACAGCTGCTAGAGAGGTGCTTTGTTTTCAACATGCATTTACGCTAAGTTAAGCCCTATTGATACTGTAATCACCATTATTAGTCAATGATCCATCACCGGTGTCATCACTAAATCTGGGTCGAACGTGGTTTAAGAACTACAAAAGGGTATAATTGGATGTTTAAGTAGCGTTTTACAATGTGGGTCGATTCGATAAGGTATTAATTTTTAATTTGGAGCAATCGTGTCACGGTTCGGTTTGGACTAACTCGCACTTGGACGAGATTTCTAAGAGTTGCCCAATCTTGAAGACTGATCGGTGAACCTGTGTGTGCGAGCGACTTAACTATTGTTTGATGTGCCAGCATTTCTCAAACTTTTGATCTGGTGCAGGCTTTATAAATAGATGTAAAATTTGAATGAGCTGTGGCATACTGATTTACTATTCATAAGCACAAAAGTGCTTTTGATATTCTATATTACGTACGTGATATGGTAATGTATATTCCATATTACGTAGGTGGTACGAGCCAATACTTTTTTTAATCTGTTACATCAGTTATTCAAAATAATATTTTAGCGCCTAAGTAAAGACTTTGTTGTATTATAAAAATATTGTAATCTTTGATCCTATTCCATTACGAGACAGTCTTTATTGATTCTCCCTATAATCTTGGTAGAGCGTTTAGTCTGCTTAAGCGAAAAGTTTCCCCAAGTTTTAGGTTCGACGACATTCGCTAACAAGAGATTCATGTCTGCTTGTGACCGATTTACGTCAGGAGCTAATCGTTAAAACGAGCAATGGTTAATGATGCGGTATTGGTCCCTCTGTACTGCTTTGTTTATGTCTTATGAAATACGGAGGTCAGTATTGACGTTTTTGAAAGCGTGTATAAACTTTAATGCGCTCTAATGTTTACTTAGTTGCAGAAGGTGATTTTCAAGCATTATTTTCAACTTCAAATGCAATTAGTGAGATTGCAGAATAGGTTAGGCTACATCATTAATACACTTTCAGCAAACAAACAAACATCTGCACAAGCCATCTTTGAATGTAAACTCACAACAACTATTGTACCTACTGATTGTATTGGCGTATCAAGATGTCCAACTAACCCAAAAGATATATCGAAAAGATTCAATATTGTTAACTTTTTAAACCGAAAACGAGGATCTGATACGAAAACAATAGTAAAAGGTAAAAGTCATGCTCGAACCAATATCGTAATTAAAAATCAATGTCATGAATTTGGTGAAATAGAGGAATGCCTTTAAAGTCCTGATAGTACGAGTACCTCCCTATTTATAATATTGGCAGAATTGAAGTTTATACAAGTGGGACTGAATTGTCATAGGAACAAAATGTTATGTGATACTCACTATAATTCACAGTAACTGTACACCATAAAACTTCCATTGACATTGCACAAGATCGTGGGAGTTCAACACTCGTACGCACCACGACATACTATATGAAATTGTTTATCTATACTAATATTATAAAGAGAAAAGATTTGTTTGTATGTTTGTTTATTTGCAACGAATAGGCTCCGAAACTACTGAACCGATTTGAAAAATTATTTAACCATTAGAATCCTGCATTATCTGCGATGGACATAGGCTATATTACATTATCAAAAAAGTTAGGGTTCCGTATGAAAACTTCGATTATGTAACCAAAGGTGTAAAAGGAAAATCATTAAATTGCGAACGCTGCGAAAACTATTGATAATAGAGCAAAGTAATGCTCTACAGTTTTGTAGAGGACATCATTACCTACAATAAAGTCCGCGATAACATATGTCTAACTATAACAGTTAAGTCACAATAACTCCTTTTTTAGGTAAAAATATGAAATTTTTGCGGCGGCAAAAAGAAAAACACAGTTTCAGTATATCGGTATTAATCCTTATCCATATAAATCATATTCAAGGCTATATATATACGGTACCTGTAAATTACTTTTTGAATTATTCAAATCGGACATACCATTAAAAAATTATCACGAGTACTATAATATTGTATCGAAGTTAGGACGGCAGCAAAGTTGGCCTTTTGCTATATCGTCAATAGTTTTTTTTTTTTTCAAAACTTTATTGCACTTAGAACAGTGTACAAAAGGTGGACTCAATGCTAAAAGTATTCTCCCCCAGTCATACCTATAAGTCATGTAAAATTGTAATGGGTGCAGGATAATGTAGTCGAATAGAAATTAAAAGACGCAACAAAATATTATAATGTAGATATAGATGGCGATGTACGTATTTAACTCGCGGGTCAGCTTGAGTTTTTCCCAATAACTTAATAAGTAAGTAGGTAATTACTAGGACGTACGATGTGTTGAATTAAAGTTCAAGCAAAGAGGTCTCTGCCGCCTGCCTTAACTATACTTACCTATTGTCGCTTGCACACACAATACGACAAGACGCAATGCTCTTTCTTTGGCCATCGTGGTAAGGCGGTGGTGACCAGGATAGTACTTTAACATTGCTGATTTCTTCTTGACTTTTGTCTAATTGATTGTTTGAATGCACTTATCTCAGATCAGAATTACCTATTCGTGGTCCGATTTTGAAAAAACCTTTGTTTAAGGTACAACGTATCTAGCAAGGCTATAAGATAGGTAATTTAAAAAAATCACGTTGTCTTTCAGGAATAGAGTAAAATCAATAGGTGCGCATGAAGTCTTCGGGGACTGCTATTTTTTCTATACTAATATTATAAAGAGGTTAGGGTCGGTTACACCATATCTCACATTATAACTGGAAAAATGGAGGATATTTTTTTTTTGTTTAAACATGCTAATCACAGGAACTGCTGAGCCTATTTGAAAAAAAAAAATTGCTTATTTCTCGGGGAACGCTTTGTACCTATGAGCTATAAAGTGCATGATACCTACCTAGAAATCAACGGGGAAGCAGTTAAATCAAAAAGCACGGACGAAGTCGCGGGGGACCGTTATAATTAATATGTTCATATTATTTACACGCGTTTTGATTCTTATCTTAAAAGATATCACAGTTTTAAAAAATACTCCACTCCTAACAATGCCCACAGGAAATTCTAAATTTACGCGAACGAAGTCGCGGGGGACCGCTAGTGATATATAAATTGTTTTCACATCGACGCGTAATCATTGTGGTTGGATTCTAATGGCCAATTATTGAGAATAAAATAGCTTTGCGTCACCTCAATATTTTAGATTATGACTTTATTACGCACCGGAGTTGATCAATCAAAAAGATTAATCACTTGCTAAATGTGTTGGTAGGTCTACTAACCTTTCGTTTGGAAATTACATTGCTTTGGAGTTTGACCTTAAAATAATTTAGTAAAACAAGAAAACAATAACCTTTTACCCTCTGCTAATTGCCGTTATGAGTTATAAAATTGAACAAATGTTGAAAACTATGAATCTACCGAATTTTAAAATGTTTCTGTAACGTGTAGCTGTCGTACTTCTTGCTAGTATCAAACAGAACAGCAATGTTGTTACTCAGATTTAGTGCTACTTATTGGGCTGTTGTATAAGTTTTTCTTTCTCCAAGAGCCGCCGTCGAATTGCAGCGATGCAACGTCGAGGCTTCACAGACGATACCTAGATTTGGAGTATTGGGTTCTTTAGCTGAATATATTTTGAAGCAGTACTAACCTTCTTAACAGAAAATACTTTGGAGGCATTAAACTGTTATATAGGAAAAACATTTTGTTACATTTTTTTATTGTTTTTACATTTTGTTATAGCCCTTATTTATTTGTTATTTTGACTTCAGCGTTACAAATGTTTAAAAAAAGTATATTTTATATAAATTTTAACATTTATATGTTAGCTGATATTCATAATACACTGAAAATCGTTTATATAGGTACGAATTATGACAAAAGTTAATTACTGTGAAATTGAGATCCATATTAAGGAAAAGGATTTAGTTTAGAAGGTTTTATTTGATTAGGCCAGATAGTTAAACGTTTCCTTTCATAATTGCTTTTGCGTTGCGCACTGAACTCAATCTATTTGATGTCCATTTTCATTAGAGAGGTTATGAGTGATTCTCCGGAGGATATTTTTTGGCGGTCACACGTTCATAATTCCTAACCCATTCAATGGACAGCTTTGGAATGAACTTTAAATGATTGTCTGTTTATTTATCTACACAGACATTGTTTTGAACATAAAATAGGCCTTACAGATATTTTTTAAATAATATTTTACCTCCAAAAACGGGAGCGAAACCGGTGTTCTCCGCGCGTCCCAACGACCTCGCGCTTAGTTCAACCACTAATATCTTTATTGTTTGTTGTGTTATGTACACATACTATATGTCATTTTTTTTTAAATAAGTCAAGATTTATCATTCAAAAAACCAGTATTGATATCGTTTAAACAGAAAGAGTTAGAAAATATTTTGTCTCGGTCACACGATTGTGATAGATTCATGAACGCGACATAAAAAGGCCCATAGCTTCAAAGAGCCTCAACTTTTAGACACGCTTAATGGCCCTACGGAAACTTTAGTTTCATTACAGCATCATTGGAGGACAAATGCCTTTCTTATCGGTATGATACAGAAAATATAGGTACACAAATTCATTAACTTTTTTCTGGCAACCTTTTGAAGAAACCCTTCATGGTTACATTTTAAAGACAATAGAATGATTTAAATGTAAGTTTTGAATATTTAGTATAAAACCCTTTTTCAGTTTCTTCGTCCGCTTTTTAGTGTTTATATTTGTCAAGAAACAACTAGTAAATTTTTGAAAATGTAAAATTTTCGTAACTTTTGTGGCATGGTTTTCGTGGACATTTGACCACGAAAGTTATCTTTTACTCCACGTAAGGTTACGAAGGTCTATTTATGCAGTCTCAATTTACTTCTCTATAGGTCTGTAAATGTTTTTAAATAACAATGTTAACGTTTACTCCCTAAATTATTAACAAACGATAGTTTGAGTAGGTATAAGCATGAGCTTTTCTTGCATTTATCTATTTTAGTTAAATAAGGTTGATATGTTTTATTGATTGAACCCTGATATTCTACTAAATAAATGGTTTGCTTATCAAATGCGACGTCAATAAGGAAAGGTTTTCATAGAATTCATTTACGAATAACTTGATAAAACACTGCATTTGATTGAATGTGTGCACATTTGAAATATAAATGATTTGGCATATCTAATACATCACACGGAAACTGTGATCTACAGTTTTAGACGACAGGAGTACGTTTACCTGGAACAAGTGACTTTTTGAGGTAGATTCACCTTGGCTGGATAAAGTCCGAAAAACTACACGAGGGCATTTATTATTTAAAATTGTGGGCCAATTATAAGCCACCTCGACCAGTGATTGGTAAATTGTGGCAGCCCTTTTGATTACAGCTCACTACTTGTACCCGTTGAATCCAGGAATAGCCAGATTTTTCGGGGAGTGAGTTCTGTTATCTCTTCCGGGTGCATTATATGCTGCCCTAAATGGATACTTTTTTGCTCATAAGCGATCCGCACGAGCAGAGTATGTGCATAGCCGTTTCTTCTGCTGAGTGGCAGAAACGGCACATTGTGTCCTTGGTCAACTTAATGGTTATTATGTGTTTGTTGAGTTTGCAGTGACCCGTCAGTATTCTGGTCACAGCACATGTTTTGTATCTCGAGCTTTAGCAGTTCCTTAGATACCTTGTATGAGCGCTTAAGAGTGTTTTTGTCCTGGTACGGACTTCCACAACTCAAATAGCCTCTTGTTTACAAAGGGTAGTAAGACTTATAGTGGCTCTTTGTTTGGTAATACCACAGAACGGTTCTGGGCTGATTTTAGGGGCGTCGGCTCCTTTTCTGGCAAGCTCGTCTGGTACTTCATTACCGTATATGTTAGAATGCCCTGGCACCCACGTAAGTGTTACATTATTGCAGTTACCCAGGGCATTCAGGTTTCTGTTTCATGTTTGAACTAGTTTTGAGTTTAGTTAGAGCCACCAGTGCTGCTAGGCTATCCGAGTCGATGTAGATGTGTTGGTTACAAAGCCTCCTTTTCAAATTTATCTCCGCGCATTCGTTGATTGCAAAGACTTAGAAGATAGAGGACTCCGTGCCCAGATTAACGCTAACCTTAAGCTTGGGCCTCTCTCCGTGTACCCCACACCCTACATCAGATCCTTTTATGGATCCATCTGTATACCAGACGTGGCTTCCTTCTTTGAAGATCATTTAGCCCTGTAGCCATTTGTCCCTTGAAGGAATGTTTACTGAAAACATCTTATGAAAGTTGTATTCTGTGTGCATGTCGTCGCTGGACATGTTAAAGGGGTATGTGTTTAAGGACTGTTCATCTGGTTTTTGTGTGGGTACATATTCTGTATATACACTGCTTGGCTTCCTTGTGTACCTGCGCATATGTAGTGGTATAAGATCCAGCAGTGCATTCAGCGTTGCCCCTGGTGTTGTTGGCTGAGCTCCTCGCGAGGGCATTGTGACCCAAATACTTCAGTGCTTAAAAACAAACATCTACAACCAATCCGAAACATGGTCTCTTACTATGGGCGTTATAAATAAGTTTAAGGACAAACAACGAGCTATGTTCGATGTTTCTCCACTAGATCGAACTAAAGAGATACGTAGAAAAACTAAAGTTACAGTAAGATAAATAGCCCTGTAGACAAAGCTCAAGTTGCAATTTTTTTTTAAATTATTATTATTTATTTTAAATCAGATTACAAAGATCCATAAAAGTTAGTAGTCACTTAGCCTATATTAGTAAATAAATAATAACTAAACTGTAATTAAATAGCACAGGATCCCAAAAATCATGCCCCAGAGACATGAAGTCGGATCCAGTGCTTTAAAATGGGACAATCCACTCTGCTAGACATAATTTTTAGAATGCTGTTGGCACTACCTCGCACGCGATGGAGCAGTGAAGCCACTCTGTTCCTGATGATGGCGGAAAATCCATCAGTACGAGTCTCCGCGAACATACCGGAAGCGCTACACCACCTCGGCAGCCCCAACAACATTCTAAAACCGTTGTTGTACTGTATGCTTTCTGCGTATAATCGACCCATAGGCTGCAGGTATAAAAGCTCTGGCAGTAGGCCTTAAAAAGAGTAATTTTAACTGCTTTACTACATCGAGCAAATCTACGGGCCAACATATTGCATCTTACAGCCAGCGCCCTTCGTTCTCTCTCAATATTTGCGGTGTCTGAGAGACTACCCGAGACCCAGTGACCCAGGTACTTAAACTGGTCCACCCTGTTGAGCACTGCTCCACACATACGAACCGGGGGGACGCTAGCAATCTTCATACCCTTCGGCTGAAAGATGAGAAGTTCGCTCTTGTTTGTGTTGTACCTAAGCCCATGCACCTTCGCATAGTCCTCACAGACACACACTAGTTTTCTCAATGCACCGATTGAGGGACTTAACAGGACCATATCGTCAGCGTAACTTATGTTATTGATAAAAGTACCATCTATGGAACAGCCTACCTTAGTCCTGCTAAGTCGCCCAATCAGCGCATTGACGTACAGATTAAAAAGACGAGGAGAACTCAGCCCCCCTTGTCTTACCCCACATTTCAATCTATACGCATCAGACATTGCTCCCGCCCAGCGTACAACATTAATTTGGTTTTTGTACCAATAATCAAAAATAGCTACGACTTCGTCGGGTACATCTGTCTCATTTCTCATCTTCATCCAGAGCAACTCATAGGTTACCATATCGAAAGCCTTCGAAAGATCAAGGAAGCAGGCATAAATCGGCGTTTTCCTGTCGGTGTAGTACCGGACAGTGTGCTTAAGACAGTATATAGCTGTGTCCGTCGACAATCCGGCCCGAAAACCAAATTGCCCGTCATATAGGTGTACATGTGTTTTTAATATGTCATCAAGCAAACCGTCCAGCACCGTGCAATGGGCAGGGCACAGTGCAGAAAGGTTTTTGAGAGAACGTAGCGTAGGGCATCCACCAGCAAGATTGACGGACGACCCTGCAAAGATCGCATGATCGCACTAGATACAGGCCTCTTGTAACCGGTCACGGAGGAAGTCTTTGTGGTAGACATATGTTTATCAGTGGACGTCCTGCGTCAGATTATGTTTGATATGCATGTGTGCAAAAACATTTAGTACATAAGCTAACAAAAATAAACCTTACTCCGTCGTCAAAGCGGAAGGTTTCGAGATAAAAAGTTAAGAGATTTAATTATTAATGCTTTTTATGCTCTTTTCTATATATAAAAACTATTGATTTTCGTAAAAGCAAGTATTTTTTATTATTATTTATGTTTTAATTAAAATATTTTTATGTGATAAAAGAACTTCACTGTGAAAAATACGTTTCGTAACTTTCGTGGAGTCATAAATAACTTTCGTGGGTACCAAAATTTCAAAATTTAATATCAAAATGAATAACAAACCGATTTGTTTGATTCCAACAAAATTCAATATTATTTTAGGCCTTCTTTAGTGTAGTATTTTTCTATTTTCAAAAAAACCTAAACTAAAAATCGCCACGAAGGTGACGTGGAGAATGCTTTCCGGAGAATCACTCTTATCTTCAGGGTTTCGGCATCCATTAATTTAGTTATCTATACGATATTACGGCATTTACTTTCAGTGTGTGTTCATAGCCTTCCCGAATTGATTTAATATAAGTAATACTTAAGTTTTTCATAATATTGACTTGTGCATTTGTTTGAAGTTTTTTATTATAATATCACGGCATAAACATGCAATGCTTCTTATGTTTGACATTTAGGTCTTCTTGACACGCATTTCGTGATATCCTTCTTGAGTAAAAACCTATATGAAACATGTTATATCAGTTTTTAAATGGGTCTTTTAAATGTCTTGTAATGGAACATACGAGGTGCTTGTGGCGCAGTGGCGGCAGCGCTTTGGTAGTGATACCAAAAGTTAAGCAACCCACGGCGCGGTCGTGATTGGATGGGTGACCATTCCGACCATTTAAGTGACGTCCATGACAAGCATCTCCGTGCTTCGGAAGGCACGTTAAGCAGTTGGTCCCGGCTAATATCTGTTGTATTAGTCGTTAAGCCTAGTCAGAGGCCCTAGGGCGGCTTGATAACTTCTGACAGTAAGGTTTGTCACTTGCCTTACATACACCCCTCCACCAATCCGCACTGAGCCCGCGTGGTGAAGTATGGCTCGTTCCTCCTCATAGTTGAGGTGAGGCCTTTTCCCAGCAGTGGGATCTAATAGGCTGACTTACGAGGGTCAAACTGAAAGTTCTTAGAACTGGCCACTTATAAACAATATAATAAAAAAAATAATCTAAAATTTGAAAATAGAACTCTTTGCCAATATTACTGAGTATATATTTCATTCATTTGTCATTTGTTTTACGACTTGGCGGCAAATTGAAAATTGTCTGTGTCACGTCAAAATGAATTTAACACGAGAAAATTTTCGTGCAATGATTTTTTATGACTTTCGATGTCATTTAAGTCAACAAGAAAGTTATGATAGACTACGATTGGCCTTTCACGATGAAGCCCCATCTCGTGCGACTGTTTACAACTGGTTTAATGAGTTTAAACGTGGTCGCACTAATCTCACTGATGATGTACGTGAGGGACGGCCTTCTACGGCGACGACTGAAAATAACATCTGTGTTGTGCGGCGTATGATAGAGACTGACAAAAGAGTGACCTATCAGCAGATTCGGACAAGCTTAGGCATCGGTATGAGTCAAGTGCACAAAATCCTCCACGAACATTTAGCGGTCAGGAAGCTTTGCGCCCGGTGGATACCTCATAATTTGACTAAGGCTCAAAAACTCCAACGTGTGGATTGGTGCCGTAAAATGATTGAAAGATTTAACGGAGGTGACTCAAATGCTGTGTTCGACATACTAACAGGTGACGAAAGCTGGATTTACTGTTATGATCCTGAAACCAAAAGACAATCTGCTCAGTGGGTGTTTCCTTTCGAGGAGTTGCCAACTAAAGTGAAGAGAGATCGAAGTGCGGGAAAAAAAATGGTGGCCTCGTTCTTTGGAAGGATAGGTCATTTCGCAACAATTGTGTTAGAGGATCAAAAAACAGTTTCTGCAGAATGGTACACTACCACTTGTCTTGGAAAAAGTTCGAGAGAAACGACCTCGCAGTAGGATCCTCCTTCACCACGACAACGCCTCGTCGCACACCGCCAAGCGAACGATCGACTATTTGGCGACATCAAACGTTGAATTACTGGGTCACCCGCCGTATAGCCCCGACCTCGCGCCTTGTGATTTTTATTTATTTCCAAAAATTAAAGAAAAACTTAAAGGAAAGCGGTTTATGAATGCTGAAGAAGCGGTGGCTGCGTATCGCGATGCCATTGAAGAGACCCCTAAGGACGAGTGGGCAAAGTGCTTTTCCCAGTGGTTCCATCGCATGCAGCGGTGTATTGACGTCAATGGACAATATTTTGAAAAGATATAATAAAACTAATAACTGGCTAATGTAATCAGTTTTTGATTTTCTAAGAACTTTCAGTTTGACCCTCGTATTATTTATATAATGGAACATACTTGATGAATACCTACACAGTTTCTATTTTTAACAAAATAATTCAATATGAAACTTTACCCACCTACGCTTTACCCACGTATATTTTCATACAAAATTGGATCTTGCAATATAATAACAAATTTAAGCATAATTTGTATTCAGGGTATCTCTGTTTATCATAAAATGCGTTACGTTTTGTAAATTACTAAACGCGAGCACGCGTACTTTTGGAGTCATAGTGAAACTAGAACAGAATAAAATATTTAAGGCGATTTATCACAAACATATTTTTGACACCTCTGTGTTTGTGATGAACGTTACTTTCTCAGACAACTTTCGAGATGTACACGGACTTCTTTCCGATATATGACTGCTATAAACTAGTGGTGTTAAGATATCATGGCAAACGAATATGATGATTGTTAAGTAATAGCTTGTAAGTAGTAATGTTTATAATGCAAGATAAACTTGGAGTGAGCTGGCTGTTCCATGACAATATTGACACGGCATGTAGAAATCATATTAAGTAGAGTAAGGATATCCTTATTCATATGAATGAATACACTTACTTCATTGTGATAATAGTTCTTTTTATTTTTGAAACTTAGCCTTATTAAATTACAGAATCGAACTAAAGTTATGACAGCTACGGTGTTGCGAAAAAATTTAACGTGACAATTTATCTCAAAACATTGTTTATTAAAAAAACCCGGTAGACAATAAGCCAACATCAATAGCTTTGCATAAAATGTAGACTCTACTGCAAGTCGATTATCTCATTTTCAATCCATGAATAGTAATGTACTATTTATTTAATAATATTGAAAACAGTTTTTGTTATTTAATAAGGCTGCAACCTGCTATTTTGACGCCACTACAGAAACATCTGTACAGTCACGAAAGTTGTAAATATTTGTCTGTAAGCCGAGAGAATAAAGTTTACTCTTGAAAGTGAGTTCATTGTTTATGATTGTACAATTCTTGACGTTTTCAATTTACCGTAACAATGCGAATGTGACTAAGCATCCACGGGACTACTAAAGCCTGATGCTAAATGGGTCTCATTGAAAGGCTGTCATAACAGCAATGCTATGGGGATAAAAACACGAGACGTACAAAGCAGTAGTTACATACAAATATAAGCCATGATAATGCATAATGCCATTTCACAGCGTCCTATTCAAATGCGAATAAATTAACATAAGCTACGCGGCACTTCGCTGTGGTATGGTAGTACGAGGGTCAAACTGAAAGTTCTTAGAAAATCAAAAACTGATTACATTAGCCAGTTATTAGTTTTATTATATCTTTTCAAAATATTGTCCATTGACGTCAATACACCGCTGCATGCGATGGAACCACTGGGAAAAGCACTTTGCCCACTCGTCCTTAGGGGTCTCTTCAATGGCATCGCGATACGCAGCCACCGCTTCTTCAGCATTCATAAACCGCTTTCCTTTAAGTTTTTCTTTAATTTTTGGAAATAAATAAAAATCACAAGGCGCGAGGTCGGGGCTATACGGCGGGTGACCCAGTAATTCAACGTTTGATGTCGCCAAATAGTCGATCGTTCGCTTGGCGGTGTGCGACGAGGCGTTGTCGTGGTGAAGGAGGATCCTACTGCGAGGTCGTTTCTCTCGAACTTTTTCCAAGACAAGTGGTAGTGTACCATTCTGCAGAAACTGTTTTTTGATCCTCTAACACAATTGTTGCGAAATGACCTATCCTTCCAAAGAACGAGGCCACCATTTTTTTTCCCGCACTTCGATCTCTCTTCACTTTAGTTGGCAACTCCTCGAAAGGAAACACCCACTGAGCAGATTGTCTTTTGGTTTCAGGATCATAACAGTAAATCCAGCTTTCGTCACCTGTTAGTATGTCGAACACAGCATTTGAGTCACCTCCGTTAAATCTTTCAATCATTTTACGGCACCAATCCACACGTTGGAGTTTTTGAGCCTTAGTCAAATTATGAGGTATCCACCGGGCGCAAAGCTTCCTGACCGCTAAATGTTCGTGGAGGATTTTGTGCACTTGACTCATACCGATGCCTAAGCTTGTCCGAATCTGCTGATAGGTCACTCTTTTGTCAGTCTCTATCATACGCCGCACAACACAGATGTTATTTTCAGTCGTCGCCGTAGAAGGCCGTCCCTCACGTACATCATCAGTGAGATTAGTGCGACCACGTTTAAACTCATTAAACCAGTTGTAAACAGTCGCACGAGATGGGGCTTCATCGTGAAAGGCCAATCGTAGTCTATCATAACTTTCTTGTTGACTTAAATGACATCGAAAGTCATAAAAAATCATTGCACGAAAATTTTCTCGTGTTAAATTCATTTTGACGTGACACAGACAATTTTCAATTTGCCGCCAAGTCGTAAAACAAATGACAACTGAATGAAATATATACTCAGTAATATTGGCAAAGAGTTCTATTTTCAAATTTTAGAATATTTTTTTTATTATATTGTTTATAAGTGGCCAGTTCTAAGAACTTTCAGTTTGACCCTCGTAACTGGCGACTTAAAAATAGTTTTGAGATGTACCGACAAAGGTACTGGCACATATTTGAAATGGTATTCTTCTTCTTTTTTTTTTTAAAAACGACCATTGTTAATTCATGCCAAAAAATAATAGCAACAATGTTTGTAACCCAAAAGGCGATTAATTACTTTTCATACATCATCAAAAGTTAAAACAAATAACATTAACATTAACATAAGTTTGCATAAAGATCAAAGACTAAACTATTTAGATACCTGCAATATTTTTTTCTTTCAAAGTATTATTCGCTTCCCCAAATACATCGACCAAACTTTTGGTTTATTTCTTTACGTGATATAAAACAATGCGCCGAGCGCGAGAATAGCCAAGTTCCAAAATAAAAGATTGTGCATACTTTTCATGCAGGACAAGGACGCTGGGTTTTTTGTTCTCATCTCTAGCTAGACGCTTCAAAATCCGCTCGAAAAATATGGCACAAATTTTAATCCAGACTTAGCTGAGCAGAAATCTAAAAGAGGATTTTACAACTTAATAACCCGGAATAATACATTTGATTCTACGGAGCGATTGGATCGGAGAAGATTTCATAGGGCACGACATCTTTTTTGCACAACACCGCCTATTTACCTCCGCAAATATAGATACAATCTAACTTCAACGTGGATTCGTGACTGCCGATACGCTGCAAATTGAAAAGTAAACACACCAAAACAAGCTTGTCGGAAGATCCTCGCTTTGGCTGTTCGATACCGCGGAATAATATCGCAATTTAATGAAAACTCATGTCCTATGGGAAAAATTTATGGTATCTCCCATAGGGTACTTGGTACAGTTATCATTCGGAGTGCGTGCGGCGTAGGCTGCTCGACGCATATCGGCCAGTTATCTGCCTTTGTTAGCTGCGTGGCTCGAATAGCAAATCTATAGAAACTATTAGTAAATATGAGGCTCAATTAGACGTTATTTATCGTGGAACATCGTAGGAAATATAGAATTTTATAACGGTCATAAATGTAGAACTAATGATGTAGGTACTGAAGGATGAATCTGGAATCAGTCGACTATTAGAAGATGTTCTGTATATAACACTGTTTAATAAAAATGTGTTTAGCCTAAACAAAAAAATATATTAAAAAAAAAGATACTGCGGCTGTCCGCATTTTGGGTAAAGACGATTTCGAAGTGCTTGCCCGTCAATTAAGAGTATGATTTTATGAGAGATGTCAATGTGGTTCCTTAACATAACATTTATTTAACGTCTGTCTATAGCCAATTATTTATACTGTGCTATAGATTTAGCTTATGCCCTGTAGTTAACTGATTTTATTCATAGTGCATCTCGTTACCGATTCTGTTTTGGTCTGATCGCGTGAGAGAACTGGTCATCAGAATCAGGATGGCGCATCGTATGACTCGTTAGGGTTGCGTGCTCTGGGCGGCTGTTAGGACATTCAGGCATGAGTTATTACTCTTAATAGTGATGTGCGGGTTGTTTGGAATAGAGGTTTGCGCCAACCGTACTAAACCATACCAGTGATATGAACGTATCAGGCCACAAATAGTTTCTTTGTATCAAGAAGTACGTTTTTTACATAAGTTAAAGTAACGTAGTGCCAATAAGTATAATTTCTATATTAAATTTTAAAATAGGGATAGGTGAAATATTTGAATCCCTGCACATAAGTGCAGGGATTCAAATATTTTTTGTTATAAATGAGCACCAACAATATCTATTTAACGATTAAAAGATTTACGGTAAGATTATTAAGTAAAGGTTGTAGAAAAACAAAAGTTATTTGATATACCAGCACATGTGCATAACGTTATTGTACACTTAATTTGGTAAAATGTAAATAAATTACGAATCTTCTATGTAAAATGTGTTCTAATAAGTTGATCAATTCGAAAATTATTAAACTAAACATACGTTTTATTAGCGATAAAAATCTACAGCATGCACATAAAATGTAAGCATGTAAGCATGACTTACATCACTACACTTAAATTTTACATGTTCATGGTATAGCGCTCCAGGCTAGCATGGTGCTAAGTTTCCGCCGGAGTATAATTTGCTGGTTGAGGAATGACCAGCACCAGCTTTCGTATCGTAGGTCACGTCAGATGTTATGAAATAAGTGCTAATGGGTTTTTGGGAAACGTAAGTGTGGTTACGTAAAAGCCGAGGCAGTTCAAAGTTCAAAGTGCGTATTTATGGTTTTATGAAGTGATTACTTTCATTGATGACTGATGTATACTGTGATGTGAATGAGTATGTTCCTTTACTTAAAGGTTGTCTGAAAGAGATCGCTTATAGCGATAAGACCGCCTACATTGTACATTTTTCTGTGTAAATCGTTGTACTTACTGAATTTTTCTGTTATGGTGTGCAATAAAGAGTTATCTATCTATGTATAATTAAATAAATAATTAATATATAATATTGAACTACATCACGCGCATTTCTTTTCTAAATTGAATGGATCGTCTCGAACCCTAGGCCTAAGAGTTAGCAACACCACAAAAACCGTCTTGCAAGCTCAAACATAGAATTTGTCGTAAGGTATACGGGGAAGGGTAAAAAGTGGACCCTATTACGACTCCACTGTCCGTCTGTCCGTCGGTCATAAGGCTGTATCTTATGAACCGTTATAGCTAGATATTTGAAATTTTTACAGATGGTACATTTCTGTTGCTGCTATATCAACAACAAAAAAAACAATAACATTTGTAATATATTGTCTAATGTTCGACAGATTTTACGGTACGGAACCCTTCGTACGCAAGTCCGACTCGCACATGGCGGGTTTTATTAAAGCCATAATATAGTGTTTACTTGTATAGATAATAGTACGGAACCCTTCCTGAATAGTCTAAATAGGTTCACTCATAACTTTAACAGTGCCCGCTAACTTCTTAACCAACAATTTCTCCGCAAATAGCTCAAAGATAACATTGCAGCCGATACATTGTTTATTTAGAAAGCTCCCAGCCACTAGGATGTTTGACGCTCCAGTTGAGCGTAATATTGTATTGTAATTATCCGTAAGCGCCTTAACATGGGTACTAGAAGGCGCGAGAGCGGACGGGATTAACTAGCGTCTATTTCATTGTACGAGCGACACATCATCAGACGATAGCTCGTGTCTTACGTGTATCTTATGCATTTGCAAAAGGGGTGATTTTGCTTCAAACGTGTCTAGTCTGATGTGCTGGCTACTGTACTCACCCAAATGGTAACTCACCCAAAGGGTCTACCCTTAAAACCGACTCGATTGAATTCATATGTTTTTTAAGATTTTTTTACGCTGTTTTACTTATTAAAATAGACAGATGTTAGGTCAGCTGGACTACCGCCTAACTCAATTGCCTTCAAATTGTAATAGTCATAGATTTCAGGTGCAATAAAAGTTTTAAACTGCCTCTCTCTTGCAGCCGCATTAGCCCTTAATCATACGTTTTTAAGTGTCACATGACAATTACATATCGGCTGCAAGGTGTAGCTAATGCAATCGAATCAAAGGCTCTACTCATAAAGACTCATAAATACGTTATCTGATTCGTCGACTCCCACTGTCACTCATGTCAGCACAAAAGTTCAGGAAAGCGTGATGCGATGCGATGGCCAGATGCAAAATTGCGGAAAATGTCTTACAGAAGTAGCCTTAGAGTGCAGTCCGCTCCCGCCCGTATGTGCTTAACACCTCCAGTGCAATAGAATGTGTAATGTGCATAGATGTCCTTTTGAGCGTACGACAAATGTTTATTGTGCCACTCTTATTTGGAGATGTTTGCCCAAACGGGACCATTTATCTGGCCACTATTCACTGAACGGTTATGGGCCTTATTGGATGCAACCTAATTCGTTGGTCGTAATAAACGGACTTCACATTGTTCAAATTTTCGAGTAATGTGCGAGTAATGGTCCCTCGTTTCACTTGTTAGCAGCTGTTTGTTTGGTAGTTTTATTAGGTAAGATATTTCAGTAAGGAGTGTGTAAGATTTTTTAGTGAACAAACAGCTTTTTTTTTAATTTTTACAATCCTCCCGCATACAATTACCGTACCGTTACCATGAGTTTACGGCGCTTTTACTCGCTAGCGACGACGTAAAAAAAGTGTATGGAAAATTGCACAGCGCCACTAGCGGTTACTTGGAGAACTAAAATTTCCATACACTTTTTTTACGTCGTCGCTAGCGAGTAAAATCACCGTAAACTCATGGTAACGGTACCGGTGTAGACCGGTCGTTTTAGGGTTCCGTACCCAAAGAGAAAAAACGGGATCCTATTACTAAGCCTCCGCTGTCTGTTTGTCTGTCACCATGCTGTATCTCATGAACTGTAATAGCTAGACAATTTAAAAATTTTCACAGATGATATATTTCTCTTGCCGCTATAACAACAAATACTTTAACAGAATAAAAAAGATTTTTTAATCATAATATAGTGTCTTATGTTGTATAGGTACGGAACCCTTCGTGCGCGAGTCCGACTCGCACTTGGCCAGTTTTTTTTTCATGTACAGTATAAATCATGAAATATTTATTAGTGCTTTAAGCACTATGTACGAGATATTTTTTTCTATAAACGAAACAATACGCTCACATAGCCTTAAATTGTCTGCCCCGATTGCCGGAAAGCGGCTAAATTCCAACCACAATAGGTCTTTTACGCTAAGTCCATTCAATCAGCACGAAAAGTAAGAACCTTGAGCTATCTTATAGCAAATCGAGCCATTACCAACTCAGGCGTTAGCCGCCTGATTTGCTATAATTGTAACGAGTCCACAATCAGCTAATCTAATGTAAACTTAGTGGAACATAATTGAAGTGACATTGATGGATGCGCCGGAGTGATGTTTGCAAACGAACCCATAGTGTGTCCCCGATTCTTTGATAAATGGATACACGGGTCACATCCCATGCAGCCCAAAGGGACCGGTATGTTTCGTGCACTAAGTCGTGCATGTACCATTACTAGAAGAAAAATTTATAATTTTTGGTCTTTGTACGACGATTGATAGTTATATTATTACGACTATTAAAGATATAAGAGCTTGTTGTACTATCGTTACATATTGGATGAATCAATTTTACGACATCACACACTCGGTTTGCCTTTTTTTCTGCTACCAATTTTAAAATGCCGTTTTATTAGGTCTTAGTTGGGTCTTTATCGTCTTCCGTAACTAATCTTGTTTAGTTTTGAGTGGTTTTTGATAGATGTTTAAAGTTTGGATATTATATATTTTAAAAAACTCAGAAGTTTGATAGTCTAAATTTCTAACCGAATAGCTGAATAGCAATTTTTATCGATTTAGCTTCAAAACTTTCTGAGTTTCGTACAAACTTGCCCCCGTCTTTTCTGTTTTACTCTCCTTACAACTACAAAACAGAGCATGGTGCAAAATTTCAAGTCTTAGTTATCCTAGTAGTATAAATCAGTTTCCTTTTTAGATATTTAGATTTCAATCGTCTTATATTTAGTTTCTGCCCGATTGAGTTGGCTGTGTTCTCTGTACCTTCAGATGACAGTACATTTGTTACCATACACTGAACGCTTGCAACAACTGGATTCAAAACAAGCATATCCAATGTGCCAATTGCTCGCGATGTTACCACAACCATTATTTACAATCACATCTTATCTATTATTATTTTATTCGTGCTTCGAATGGTTATGTCAGTGGCATATCTTATTAACCGCTGGTTAAACCGGTTGCTATAGACAATGACGGTGATATTAGAGCAGATTACATAATTTGTTTTCTCATAGGCTTAAGGTTACTGACAGCTTGAGCAATAGAACTTATCACTCTACTCATGTCGTAAGCGAAAATAGTAAGCCATTTGTATTTATGGATCGGTTTATTTCCAGCTTTGCGTATCTTAAATGGCGATAAAAGACACTATAAATCATTCATCGCTTCCTATTTGTTATTGGAAGAGTATCGATTGTCCCTTGAATCACAATCGAACGCCCACGATGTTTCGTCACCGGACGTGTGCTATTAACGGAATGCATTTCAATTTGGACCGGATCGATGACGTTAGCGCTGTAGTTATTAGCTTTTTAATCATTGATTGGTATTTGTATCGAGTGATTCGTCGGATCTCGGAACGAGGTTTGGAACTGCATTGTGAAACCGGCCGCTACTATGTTAGCCAGCGGCGTTGAAGCAGCTGTCAAATCTATTCCAATCACACCAAAAAGCTATGGGGCTTTGGAAGTTTGACAGCGATTGTCGCACGACTGATCGCAACCGCGTTTACGTAATACCAGCAATGCCCGCGGATTACTTGTGTGGTCAATAGACGCCATCATTATGAGCCTCACGTAGTTTTTAATTTGCATATTATGCCTGTTATCTATGCAGCTGCTGCCGAATTGAATTTAAGGCGTTTACATATTCAATGACGGTGGTCGAGGCGTCGTTTGTGTAAATGGTCTTTAAATTGGAAATAATTGTTACAATTTCGATAGCACGGTGATCATAATTTATCATTAGTATATCCCTTTGTGGTTTATCAGGGTAAATCCGGATTCCGTAAGATTTCACAGATGTGTAGCCGCTTTAGTCTACTTCAGCGATGTTTTTTTATATAAAATTCATATAGCACCTTATTTTGATAAATAATAGACACAACTGCATAAGGACTTACCACCAACAAACTACATTTTAATTTTAAAATAGAAAAAATTAAATAAAAAACGTAATAAAAAAAGAAATTACAAAAGAGTCGATACAACTTGAACTCGTAGCCGACGAGCTGTATGGAGATTAACAAATACTTTTCTAACAATTATCGAATTGCTAACTTAGTGATGACGGTCTATTACATTGACCACTTTGACGTAATAGGGCTTTAATGGGGGTTAATTGCCCTTCTATGCACGTACATGGTCTATGAGACCATTGTACTGCATCCGGCATTGATATATCATAAGTCAGCAAGTCAGCGCAGGGCGCGCCACAATAGTTAATATGCGATGGACATTAATACAGATGAGTAGAAAATTGTTTAGGTAAGTATTTTGGTCGCTATCTCAACGTTACTGCATAGATATAGGAAACATTTGAAATCTGTCTTAAACTTCTCATAAACAACTACATTTAAATGCACAAAAATGCAAAATCAGTCGGTACGATGCGGACAAAGAAAGTGTTTTTAAGACTTGGAATATGATCTTGTAAGTAAGATAAATGCAAATGTAGTTATTCCCCAATTTCAATAGTTCCTGAGCTGGAGCAAAAATACAGAAACAAGCCTCATTAAAAACTCTACAAAACATAATTATCACAAAATGCTCTTACCCAATTGTGTGGAATAATTAAAGCCAGCAACGTCAACATGACTCGTCTAAATGTAGTGCTCAAAGTCAAAAACTGTTATGTTTTCGAGTGTACGTTTCAAAGGACCATTGCATTGTCAATACAGTCTGTTAAAATATACGTAACGTAGCGTTGGCACAGTACAGCAGAAAAAGGGTCAAGATCGTTGCAGTACACGACTGGCTATGTTCAACATGCCCCATAAAAGAACTGCAGCTCGGAATAGGAAATTGAGGATTCTTTTCGGAGTAACATAAACCTTAGAAATGTTGACGTTTACTTTAATAGATCCTTTTGTATGCACTGGATTTTAAAGTAATTCGGTATTATTTTTTGATGTTTAGAAGTTGGACAGATAATTATTGGTAAAAGTTTAATCGAATGTCACAAACATAACGCTTCGATATTTTATACTAAGGGAAAATTAAACAATGTCACTGATAATAACGTATCATCAGTAATGTCCGAATTTTCCAACAATAAATGAATCATTAGCTATAAATATAAAAGATCATTCAGCTGTCTTTAAAAAGAAAAAATAGTAATTAGCCGCCTTTAAAAGCATTTTAAAAGTTTTATTAAAGTAGAAGCTTTTTGAATAACGCTGTGACTTTCGCAAGTTTTAGCAGCAAAAGGATTTTATTTTAAAATCCAATCCCACTTATTTCAGGAATGTTTCCTGTTCACTCATTAGAAGTAACAAAAACATTTAATTAAAGATATCTATCGATATCAAGTTGATTGAATTACTAACTACGCACCTACCGGCAGACTGACGCCTAGGTCTTAAGTCTTAAGCCGTCTAATGTCTCATAGAAATATTTCAATTCCAAACGCAACATGGGTTTAATCGAATTAATCCGAACTCTGATTGGTTTGATAACTACACACTGTCGCAGGCACGCGAGCGTTTTACGTTTCGTACCAGTAGTTTTCAACCTTTTAGCATTTATTCATATTTAAAGCAGAAAGCAGGGTCCAGATTCCAGAAGAGGAGAACCGTGCGGTGTTGCATTTATTTCAAGCACGGTGCGGGGTCGAAGGTAGTGGAACTGTGTGTCATGTATGCCACTGATGCTACACATCTCTCTTAACTTTGGTAAAAACCGCCCTAAAATCTAGAGACACAAGTAAACAAAGATTAGTAGATATTGTACTTGATAAAATGACCACCAGAGGCGGGACTATCTAATCCTTAGATTGCTAAGTAAATGCTTATTACGTACAGACAATAATTTATAACAAGTAATCACTTCCAGAAATCAGATCAAGACACGATCGAGGCTGTAGCGGATTCGTTGATAAAGTTTAGCTACTTAGACACCACCGTCTTACTTGGTTATCGCGAAGACAACTTTCTTCTCCAGATAACATACACTATATTATATTGAGTAAAATCATCCAGAGTTAGTTGTACTTTTAAGTGAATATTGTGTGCTTAAGTCAAACTATACCCAGTTGCAAAGATATATTAAGTTAGAAGGAAACCTCCCATTTAAGTATCTAACAAGGACACAGTACATTCGCGCTTCCTTACCACAAGGGATTTCTAAGGATAATGCTGACTGGCTAATCCTTCCTACTATATGTACAGTTCTAATGACGACATAGGAAACGTTTTTGGAGGGTCAGCATTTCGCTTAAGGCTTCACCAAAGGGTCACGACACACCACCCAAAGCTTTCACATCCCTGCTTGTTACAAACACCGAGTATCTGTCAGACACAGTTCAAGATAATAAATAGTTCACCGAAGTGACACCGTTAATTAACAGTCCCTGTACTTTGCGTTTTCAAATTGATTCGAGATACGATCAAATACACAAACAATATTATTTATGTTAACGTCTAATGGACTTATGTTAAATCATTTACTTGATGGCAGATAAGATAATCTTAATTAATAAGTAATGCCTATGGAATGCGTCATTTTTTGGGAAATGCGGAATGTAACTAGATTTACGTTACTTAAATCTTGGTGAAAAATTAAGTTACACTGTTTGAATAATGCTATAACTTGTTTTAATAATTAAGTATTAGTGCGTATCTGACAATCTATGGTAAGTTTCAAAAGTTGCATATTAAGAAGCTGGAAAAAGTTTATATTTTGAATTCTCTTTATGAATAAGATATACATATATGATGAATAATCGCAATATATTGCGATTATTCATCACATTGATCGTATTAATTTATACAGACCTTTCTACATTGTTCAGCTTACAATATTGTTAATTTTTATTTTTACGTGTAGATACTATACCATAGTATATTTATTTTCCTTTTACTAGAACACAACTTCACTAGAAAAACTGACGGCGACGCAAAAATGATGCAATTGAAACATGGGGATAGGCGTTTTTACTTTCAATCGAAGTTTTTGCTGGATGACTTAGTAATGTTGAGCAAGTACTGCTAGCTACTAAGACTTAGTAATCACCCGAGTGGAATGGTGCAGTCGACCACTCGTGTGCACTGATCTTTATTCATAGGGCTGTGCGTGACGGTAAAAGAATTAAAATTTAAATATCACATGCAAATTGACCATAGTAGTTGTAAAATTACCATATATCTCTCAGGAACTATACAGAAATATGTAGTATTGCATCTATTCGTAAATCGTGTTTAAACTATTTACTTGGTAAGTCTTAACTTATATTTTAACTCATTCGCTGCCACAGCACGCATGGGTGAATGGTAACAATTGATTCTCTATTGTTAATCAAGTTTGGCAGAGAATGGGTTAAGATAAATAACAGCACAAGTAAGTATTTAAAAAAAGTACTTCATCGAATAGATTACCTTTAGCAGCACATTAAACCTGTATCAAAAGTTCCAAATGTACTAAATTACTTCCTTATAACTTTAAATCCATCCGGAGCATTTTGTACCTCTCAACGAGAATTACAAAAGTTGATGAAACCAGTTTTGAAATTTATGAATGAAAACTGACCAGATTAAACTGCTTGTGTTTAACTACCATTTAAAACTAATCGCATTTTTAAGATCTTGGTAATACTCTTCGAAAACTTTATTGCCGAAGCTGGGCTTATTACTGAAAGGACATTTATAGTTTTGCTAGTACATTAATTTTATTCACACAATTTATAGGTCGGGAACATCGCGTAAAGTAGCTACTGGGTAATTTATATTAATGAAACTTCATCGTTACATTTAAGTTTTTGATTTAATATTGTTACTATGAACGTTGAATGCAACTTAAGTAAAATACAAGGGACAAAACTACCTAATAAACAAAATTGAATGTTCATGACATGTCCTTGTGAAATTGTATAATAGAAACACAGCAAAACTCGAAGCTCTCCAGTAAATGTACATGCAATTATTATTTAAAAAAAAACATTATGTTTTTGTGGTAAAAGTATTATTGATCTCCAAAGGATGCAATTTTCATAATACTACACTCATTAGTTGTCAACCCTATCAAAGCGGTGTGGCAACCAGTTTACACGGAAGGACATTTTAGGCAGTACGCAATGTCTACAAGCGGCAAATCGCTCTGACGGGTCTTTGGTGCATGCCGCCTAGCATACGTTGGTCAATTAGGCCCCTCACGATCGACTATCGCGAAATCTAAAAAGTGAAGCAAAAGGTTGAGGGTTAATGAGAAAATGTCAAACGGGTTATTGATGGGTTTGACATTGGAAGTAGGCCATCGATTTCTTATGTTTTATTTTTAGGATATTAGCATCTAAATTGTTTTCGCTACGGGTAGGGAAGAGTAGCTTTATTTATTACATAGAAAACGGATTTAAAACGTCTGTCGCAGTAAGCACTGAGTAATAAATCAATATACATAATGTTTTACATATAATTCAACCTATTTCAACGATAACTTTTGTACCGATTTAGTATCGAGGTCAAGTCTGTAAGTTTGTGAATTAATTTGTAGGTAATAATCATTGGTAATATTTAAAACTATTGGACCGATTTTGAATACTCTTTATTCATTTAAACTTTTTGCACACAATTTATTGTACAATTGGCGGAATTAATGCTAATAGCATTCTCTACCCCTCAACCATAGGTCCAAACAGAAAAATACAGGCGTTGCAAGATATCGTAAATTAGGGAAAAGATGATACCAAAAAAAAAACCAATGCAAAAGAAGCATAGCAATGAAGAAAAATAAACATAGCAATAGACATACACACTACATATATAAATAAATAGAATACACAAACATAGACATAAATAATATTAATACACAGAACACATTTCTTCCATTAAGACAGAACAGAGAGTTCTTCCTGGTAATGAATTCTCAAAGCCTTCTTGAGGGAAAATTTTGAGGTAGATTCCTTGATATTTGTGGAGAGCCCGTTCCAGAGACGAGTGGCCGTGATAGTGATAGAGTTGGACATAAAGCCAGAAGTCTCTTTCACAAACATAATCTTATGTTATACATACATATTTTTTTTAAATGTAAAAAATGCACCCTCGCAAAACCTAGGCGGTTCGCTAGTTTATGGTTTAAAAAGAATTCGCGGTAATTTTTTATGTAGTTTCGCATCATTTAACCATTTTGTGTCCTACTCGTCCGTTACTTTGAAACAAAACAAACGCGATTCTTTCTATAAATAACTGGCAGGCGGGAGTGGCATGAAGATATAAAAATGCCTTTGAATGGCCTTAAAGACCAGGGGAAGGATGTTACCGTTTATCGAGCGTCATTACCGCGAACAGGATGTCGCGTTTATAGGTTAAGGGACATACTTGTTGAATATACATTACGTGTGAACGCTTTTTAACATCCTTTAGTGAATGTCGAATAAAAGACAATTGATTCTTTTGACATTAAGTGAGCTACAAAAAGAAAAACTGACTTATCGTCTGGCTAACTGACATATAAACTTGAAATTTTATACCACGCTTTCTTTAATAGTTTAGGTGAGCACTAAGATAAGGTTTTTGGTAATTTTCCCTTTAGGGAGGTTAAAAAGGATATGTGTGAAATTCGGTTAGTTTTAATATTAATCGATAAAAAAATGTATTCTATACATACATATGTATTTGGTTAGAAATTAAGAGTGACGTATCTAATAATTGATGAAAATATAACCTCCAAGGGGTGATAAGGGGTGGAGTTTTATATTCGACATATGCGTGGACGATGTTTCATTTACAGTAACTCTCCATACTCGTTTGTAACTAGTGTCAATTAAGCAAATCAATAAATGCCCCTAATCATTGTTTTTGTAAGTTTTGTGGGTTGAATTCCAAGGAGGTATCATTGAAATTATTTACATCTGGTATTAGTATACTACGTAAAATTTTGCACCCTAGCCCTTGGGCTACGATGCGCAAGAGTCTGTGGCAGCGATTCTTTGCGATTTATTGGTTAATTCAGTCTGCTGTTAATTGCCTACCCAGGGGATTTTATTTGTCTTCTTTTAAACGCCGAGCTAATCATAGTGGCCAGAAAATATCGTAATTATGATGTAGATGATTTATTATATCCCTGTCGAGTTTTATTTGCGTTGCAACTTAGTCCGAGGGTAAAATGTATGGGTGAACTTTTGAAATATTGTTTTGCATGCCAGAATTTCAATTTAAAAGTTGCTTTATGGAAAGATATTTCATTATTTTTTCGTTCTACACATAAAAATAAACCTCTGCATACTTCATTTTTAATTTTACGCGTTAATAAGTTGTGATCTTCTTTGTATTGTAATTTTCGACTCGTCAGTATTGGGCTGACCATCAACATCACTATAAGAACCGAGTTTACAAATTTTAAAACAGCCGTTAAACCACGATTGACGGTTAATTTGACAGAATTCCTATACAAAATATGTTAAATAATGCGAAACCAGCTGATTAAATTTTTTACACGTGTTGATAAACTACTAAGTTCTATAAAGTATTTAATAAAATCAAAGAAAGATTTATTTGTTTCTTAAGTTTACGCCAATAGTCGCACGAATTAAAATACAGTTGTACGGATAAGGCTCTTAATCCCTAAAATGTTGACTTAAAAAGAAAGATTTTAGAATAAGTTTTGTTTAAGTTTAATTGATTAAAAACAGATGTTTCATTACTTTTATAACTAAAACAAAAAAGGTTCAAAACTCGGGACCTCAAAACGCCTGAAACCTTTGCCCAAAAGTGGGTGTTTTGTAATTAAAATTACATTATGATCCACGATTTATGTGTTTGTATTTAATTTACTAGATGCTCGAGTGTTATTAAATTACACCTTCTGTTTTAATGATGATGCATGGACGCTCTTTTGACATGAATAGCTCTTTACATGCTGCGTCTGTACTTTGCCTCATACATCTTGGTTCTCGATCAATTAAGTATATATTTTGTTAAGTTGAAAATACTTAAGTCCTCCAGACATTGATTGATAATGTCAGGTTTGACGTGTAGATTGAATTATTTATTGTATGTATTATAGTTGTTCCCAACTTTGCAGTTTGCTTTTTGAATCAAGTTTCGGGAACTGGGCTCTCCAAAAATATTGGCTCAGTAAATATAAAGTGTAGTAGTTACTAATTTGATTAACTGCCGCACTCAGAAATGTAAATTAAATTTAATGAAGTCTCGTTCTGACACTTTTTTGTCAATAAAATAAAAAAGGACTGCATGAGACTTAACGACGGATTAACTTTCATTGACGTCTCTGAGTAAAGCAGTAAAATACGAGTTCACTAATCCTTAAACAGCCAGTAAACGTCGATTGACAGATAACTTGTCAGAATTCCCATACAAAATATGTCAAATAAGTGTACATCGACTAATTAAAAAATACGCGTGTTGGTGAACTCCAGGCTAAGTCTTACGAGCAAATTGTAGACTTAAAAATAAAATCAAAAACTTGAACCGTGATGAGTTAATATAATTACCTAAACGTAGTATTTATTTTCTTTATGCTAATATAAAATATGAAGTTTTCTGATATGCATTATTAGATTTTAGAAGTGATTGATTTAAGTTTCTTTTAAAAGTCAATAAAATGAAAACCATTTTCAGTGTGCAAGACCGAATTCATTGGTAGAGTCTTTTGTATTTATTTATGCCTAAAGAACGCTGACGATGGGGCAAAGAGAATTTAACAGAATAAAGTTTATATTAGCAAATACGTTTTGTTACCGACTGTACTTTATTTGCAGAACTCCGCAACATTGTAACTGCATAATTAAGACAACAGCAAACGGAGGAATGTTTTAACAATGTTGGGCTTCATTGTACCTACTGAACTTTTTTGCATAATAATTAAGGTTCAACTGGTAATGACGTTATTACGACATAGTTATAGGTACTTATTTCGGTGATTGCAGTCTATATTTTCATAAAAAATATTACGGTTTGAAATACAGTTTGAATATTTCAAAATAAAATCGTTGACGTCTCAACCACTCAAAAAGTTAAACGATGGTAAAGTTAATGATTTTGGGGAAAAAAACTGTTCTATGTCCTTTCTCGGCACTCAAACTATCAAATCCATCGTTTCAGCGGTAAGAGTTAATTGATTTCTTGCAGTAATTATATATTTCGGGGAGGGGGGAGGGGTTAGGGGGGGGCGGTAAGACAGAGGAGGGAGCTGCACCTTTGACTTTGTTTTGTTAGCATCCTATGCAGTACCTGACAAAACATCTGATTTAATTACTAAACTCCTAATTTTCAAGAAGTTCCATCATCAGCTCAGCTCCACATAATGTTGACTATCAGACGTAACAACATGTCAACATTAAGATACTAGTACAAAAACACTATACCTGCCTTTAAAAATTGAGGGTTTCCCCCGCGATTACACCAAGATCCCATCATCAGATCTCGACTGGGCCACAATGGGATCAACTAAAAGGTATAACTTCTAAGTAAACATTTTTTTTTTCAAATCGGTCCACAACTGACTGAGATATGAGGTAACATAGCCACAAAAAAAACATACAGTCGAATTGATAACCTCTTCCTTTTTTGAAGGCGGTTAAAAATTATGATAAAGTAAGAAGATATATTTTTTAACAATTTACATTATTAATTCTATAAGTTGCCCACAGAGTTCTCAGTCCTTTGACACCAATTTATTAACACTTTCTGTCTTAAAATTACTTAATTTATCTATGCCATAGTTAAACAAACGCAAACCAGATTCTCTACCTATCTTCTTACACGAAGCTTGTTAATTAAGTCTGAGGAATCCTATTTCGCGAATAAAATTTTGGGTTGCTTTAAAATATAACGAGATGCTTGTTTTATGTTCTGAAACCTACTTAGGTGTCAGATAAACATGAAAATTTTAATGGCAAATGAGACAGTATTGTAATATTACTCTCATTTACAATGTTTTACAATATTTTCAGTAAGCTAATTAAAAAGATTGTATAGCTCCAATTGTTGGTACTACAATTATACTTGAGTATTTAAAAAATTAGAACCGTTACTCAAAAATAGACTACTTTAACTACCTTCTATATGGCTTTAAAGGCTGCTATAATTTATAGAAAGAAAAACAGCTCTGTCATTAGCATTTTCAAAGGAAATGCATGTTAAAAATGCAAACTATTTTAACTAATATTATGCGAATGAATACAGCTTGACGTTGAAAAGCTAATCGTCGATACCGATACCGATAAGGCTAAGAAAACCATCCTGTATTAATTTTGCCGATTTAATTGATCTTGTTTTGTCTGATTATTGTACACAATAAAGTCAGTGATTGTCAGATTCTCCTGGTAACAGTCAGGTTCCCCTAGTAACAGGGTCTTGGAGGTCAGATAGCAGTTACTCCACTATAATTACCTGATCTGCCACGTCCTGGATCAAGGTCCAAAGCGGACCCTGGGTCCCCGCGTGCGAGTGCACAACTGGGATAACGCTAGGAACGCTAAAGTCAGTGATTTTAAATACCATTGGTCTATTTGTCATTTCTTTTTTTTTGTTAGCCATTTGTGTCCCACTGCTGGGCAAAGGCCTCCCCCAAACTACACCACGGGTCTCTGTTGCCGGTAAGGTTTTGCCAGTTCTCACAATATTGGTCAAGATAGTCGCGCCATCGCTTTCGTGGTCTGCCTTTCGGACGGCGTCCATCGGTAGGCAGCCAATGGGTGGCGATCTTGGACCATTTTTCAGGACACATCCCAAGAACGTGGCCCGCCCAGTCCCATTTAAGTTTTGCGGTCTTTACACTAACGTCCATAATGCCAGTTTGTGATCGGATTGTGATGTTTCGGATCCGATCTGTTCTTTTTATGCGCAAAACGCTGCGTTCCATGGCCCTTTGGCAAACCCCATGTTTGGACTTTTGACTTTTGGTCAGTAACCAAGTTTGCGCACCGGCAGAATGCAAACGTCGAGAAGCTTACGTTTTAGGCACAAAGGAAGATCTACTTTCATGTTAGCTTTCAGGGACTAGTAGCTCTTCCAGGCATTTTCGACGCGACGGTTGATCTCCCTGTCTTGCCTGTTATCGAAGGAGACTAGCTGGCCCAAGTAGATGTATTCGTCGACGTATTGCATTTCCCGATCCCCGATAACTACCTTTCGCATAGCACTATTAGTCATATTTTTGTTGTAGACCTATTTATTTCCAATCCAACCTTAAGGCTTGCCCTGCTTAGATCTTCAAAGCATTCATTAGCTTCATTTTATTAGCCATGTTTATATAATTCACTTCCCAATTACCTAGATATACCGGGAGTATATCTAGGCTACTATCCCAAGTCACCTCTACGCTAGGTCGCCACAAGCGGTTATATAGCCTATTATTTTACAGGTCCTATAAATACATTAGGTGACATTAGTGTCGTTGAAATTACAGGCATTAGGTAGGCAAAGTCGCGTTTCGCAGCGTTTAATTCAATCAGACTCTGTCAGCCGAAGCTGACTCACCAGAGAGGGACTTTGATTAAAATTGTCATAATTCTAAAGCATTTGCATGTTTGGAACGTTTGTCTCTGAGTATTTAGGAAGGCAATGAATTTGTGATTGATTTAATCAGCTACCTACGATGACTGTTATGGGCACACAACATTTCCGGGGTACTTATCTATCTATGCATTGTCTTAGTTGAATTTATAATGATTAATTTTGATGAATTTTATTTTCAGCAAACTGGTAATATTTTGTGCGCTAAATACACAAATTAAGAGAACCAATTTCGCCTAAACCAGGCCTTTAACCTTGATGTTTCTGCTGAGTGCGCATGTGTTTTAACGAGTTGAGATATCCGAGCACTTTGATTTCATTAAGAATCCTAGCCTTCAATATACGAGTAAGTATAACATGTTTCGCATGAAATTAAAGCTTTACTATCTAAAAAGTTTTATTACCTATATCATTTACTGCACTAACATTTAAGAACGTTTTCGGGCTTAATATTACGATAGTAACTTTTAAAGCAGATTGGTAAATAAAGTGGCACAATTATCTTGCCTATTGTGATATTTGTAACACTTAGTATGCAAATAAATGAATATGAATATTTCTGCTTTCTATGTGAACATTACACGAAATTCAGTATACAATAAGTTTTTCCATACTATACGACACCTATGCAAATCCTTTGAGCACGTGTGAGCGGCTAACGTTGAGTAATTTGTTGTTATTTACGACCGTGTCAGCTGCGCGAGCGGCGCTAAATCGCAGAATTATACGCGGATCCGCGTGGGTTGAGTATGACAATGCGCATAGGCTATGCGCTACAGCGTACGTCTGCGGCTCAATCAGGAGAAATTGTTTGCGGAAATACTGATATCTGGGGAATGATTAGGGTAAAAATAGAATGAATGATAGCCGCAAAGATACAGTTTTGATTTCACGATGAAATCTATCTAAGATTTAATATACTAACACAGATGTTACACACAGATGTTGAATTTGATTAGAGTGTCAGTGCAGCTATAAATTCAGCTCAATTTTTATACTTATAGTGTTATTTTATTTTTTTAACTGTAGTTTAAATAAGAAACGAAAAGTTCGCACAAGGGTAGGCTTTGAACCCACAATTGGGCTCAAAAATTGTGAAAGACATTTGTGGCAAATTTTTGAGAGAGTTTCCGATATTCCAGTGTCCAAAGGGTACATTAATTTAATTAATCTGTTATTTTTAGTTCTGTGTATTATCATTATCAGGGATTCTTCTCGTTACTTACGGCAAAACACAATGTTTCCTACTTCCTAACACATGGAAAAAAGATATATCAGAGAAAAAGAAAGGAAATTATTTTGGTGTATAAGTACTGAACCACTACATCAGACTACACATTTTCTTTCTACAATAGCCTCTATTACAACTGCATAAGATGCCGCAGTGTTTACCTAGACGTGCTGTTCCGTGGCCTCATGGCCTCACGTCAGACTATACATGTTGACCTTGCGACCGCCTCTATTCCCTATTTAATAAAAGCTATTTCGTAGTTGTAAGTAAGTAGGTAGGTAGTGTAAGTAAGTAAGTAAGTTGCAAATGTAAGTATAACCTGACGTGCCGCCGCTGTACCGTGGTCAGCCATTACAGCATACAAATCTGTACTGTAATATTAAGTATAAAATCAATTACGTATTGAACAATTTCCAAAGATATTACATATTGCGTAAAGTAAATTTTCTGAGAGAGCTACATTATATAAGTCATTCAACTACTAAATATGGCTAAGACAACCAACGCATATTGGCAACATTCGATTTGAAATAAGGGCTTATATATGGGCATATTCTAATTAAACTACATGGAAATATGAGGTTTTCTCAATATGTACTGATATTTATCAAAATATTTGCAAATATAATGTATGTTCATACGCTTTCAGAATGAAATTAGGGTAGACGATCTATCTGTATCTATCTAAGGTCCATATAGGCCCCGGACTTCTAAACCAGACGGTTGCGGGTTCGAATCCCGCAAGGGGCAGAAATGTTTGTGTGATGAGCACGAGCATTTGTACCTAAGTCATGGATGTTTATAAATGTATATAAGTATGTCTATCCGTTATCCTAGTCACCATAGCACAAGCTCAAGCTTAGTTTGGGACTAGGTAATTGGTGTGTTTGTTGAAACAATTTATTTATCTATTTATATAATATTAGTGTAAACAGGGTTCACCAATTTTTTAAAAGCCGTTAAACATTGATTGCTGGTTAATTTGACAGAATTTTCATACAGAATATGTCAAATAATGCTAAACCGGCTGATTAAAAATTAAACATGTGTTGGTGAACTCCAGGCTTAGTAGCTACAAGTCAAAAAATTTCCATAAATGGTTTTCTATAAACTCAAACATTTTGTAAATGTCTGCTGAGTGGTGTGCAATTGTGTTATCTTAAACTTCAACTTCGCCTGTGCAAATGTCAGATGTCCCATACACACTTTTACCCACCTCCCTTTTCACCTAGAGGTAAACAGGCAAAAACACTTTTGCATTTATAATATTAGTATCCATACTTGACTCTTCTCACCTTTTAAAACATATTAATTACTAGCTGTTGCCCGCGACTTCGCCCGCGTAAACTACTATTTCTGTATCCTACAGGAACTGTGTTTTTTTTTCGGGATAAAAAGTAGCCTATATGTTATTCCACACTATAATCTATCTCTGTGCCTAATTTCATCTATATCCGTTTAGTAGTTTTTGCGTGAAGAAGTAACAAACATACACACTCACACACTCACAAACTTTCGCATTTATAAAATTAGTGGGATAGTGGGATTAACTATTCTTCTTACCTGTTGATTTGAGCACGTCCAATCCAAAGGAGAGCTGCCAGCATCGTTGCTTACTCTTCATCCTTTGGGAACCACTTTCCTATGGCGTTATACCTGTTAACAAACAACAGATAAGTTAATTAACTAATGTATTGTACGTTTTCTGGACCATTAATGCTCAAGGAATCTGTTCCAGTCTGTATTTAATTTCGATTGAACTTTATACTTTCGGTTTTTTTTTAAATATTGCAGTTTCGTCACATTTGCCAATTAAAGAATGTAAAGGAATAGTACTGCTTTTGACTGCTGTGACTTTTGAAACTGTAATTTGAATGTATTTTTAGGCACGCGAATCAGGGCTCAATTGTCTTTAAGAAGAATTTTAATGTGCTAATATGGGTGGTTTTAACAAAAAATGCATAGTTGATGCGCTGACACGTTTCACGCTCACACGTACGATCTTTTATACTATATTTTTCTCAAATAATTTGTAATAATTTGAAATATCCTAATAATTTGTAGCAAGCTGCTTAATATAGCAATTATTAGGATATTTCCTATAATTAGAGTCATAATAATGTTACTAATATTTATTATGTTACATAATATTAGATAAAATCATATAAATATATCTTTTAACGTGTCATAATACCAATTTGTAACGGTATAACTAACACCGATGTTATCCATGTCAATCGAATATATTAATAAATTCATAGCATTAATTAACATACCTAATGCTTAATTAATTTACAAAGAGAAGCTCGGGCGTTACATGTATTATAATCAGATGTAAATCTTTGTTTGAGTATTATGAAATAAGAAAGATAATAACCGATATTATTACCGATATATGAGTGTGCTAGTCATATTTGCTGACAAGCATTGTCATCTAAATAAGTTTTTTTGTCAGCCCGAATCATCCCACTGCTGGACAAAGGCCTCCCCCAAACTTCTCCACCGATCCCTGTCTAGTGCCAGAGTCTGCCATCCTGTCCGGTAAGTATCGAAATCGCCACACCATCTTTTTCTTGGCCTCCCTCTTCGGCGATAGCCGTCCGAAGTCGTCTTCTGGGTGACGATTTGAGCCCACCTTTCAGGATGCATTCTGCATACGTAACTGGCCCATTTCTTATAATGTTCCGTAGAAAAAACTGTTAAAAATACGTAAACAGAATGTTTTAATATTATACGAGTTTTTTCTCCTCAGATACAATTGTTATTTTACTAGCAGACAACCATTAGGGAAGCGTATTGTGTAAAACTGTAAATTGTTCAAAGTCAAAGGTTAGATAACGGGAGCTTTTCTGACGCGTGTTCAATTAAGAACAATTAGAGGCAAAATTTCGCCCGATTCGTGGGGTTCAATTAGCACATAGAAGTAGAACGACTCCTCATTAGGCGAGCGGTGTCGTAAGAGCTGGATCTGAGACATAGTACGAATTAAACAGCCAGCACATGCAAACAACGCCATTGTACTCAAGTAAGGACGACATCACGGCAAAGTAAACACTGTGGTATCGTATGCAGTTGTAATAGGGGTCATTTTTGGCAACAGTATTATATAGACTGATGTACTGGCCTCTGTACCAATATGCTTACGTTGGCTATGCGTAACACATAAGCCAGTTGCTTCTCATACAAGACTAAGTCTTTTCGACACTTTCAAGTATAAAATAATAACTAAAGTTCGAGTAATTTAATTGTAAGTTATTTTAATTTGATTTTATAAAGTATTTTAGATTATAAACACTATTAACTTACTCTCATTTTAACGAATTATTACTAAGTTTTTGTTTTTTGGAATATAAAGATTTTATTTACCTCCGCAAAATACTCTTTTTTTTAATGTAAATCTACAAGTCATTGCGACGCCTACGCATTTCGCCTTCGACGGCTGGCTGTTATGTTCTATCTACCTTTGGAGCTAGATCTAAGATAACGCATTACGCATGCGCGGGCCATTGTTCGCGCCCAGATGCCTAGATAATGCGGCGAAAGCCCGCGCTCTATGCAAAGCTCTCAAACTAGCGACGTAACATGACTCATGCATTTTTGTCGTCCAACACGCGCTTCCCTTTTGTTTACAGTTGAGTGTCTTTTCTAATCAGGATGTGTAACATTAGCGGTGATTGAAAAAAAAGCGAACATTTTGTTGAAGATTTTTACACAATCATAACTACTTATAACTAGTCTACGACTGTTTTGTTTATTCGTGAAAATAACCTATGTACATTTTAATTGCGGCTGATGTGATTAATTGCTTCAGAAAATTACTGAAAACTTTATGAACCACATAGCTAAAGCAACTAAAGCAAAAGTAAACTATAGCATTCTTAATCCTACTTGGATTGTTAGTAAATGTTGTGTATCAAGTGGAATAGAAATTCATGTTGTAAATAAGATCAAATAAAATGCCGCACCTAAGCACTTTATTTTAACGATGGCATTAAATAATAAATAAATTTATTTAAATATTTAAGATAAAACGGCGTTTATGTTATCGACACTTGTTTTGTAGTAATAACAGCACCACCCTTTTTGCAGTTGCGTAAGATTCTGTTTTAAACCAACGACTGTCTCTGGGTATGGAAATAATACTTATTTATCCTTTATCACTAGGTAAGCATCTGTATTATGTTAGTGGAAAATACATATTTTTTTTATTTACATTAATTTATTTTGTGAATAAAAATAATTATCATTGTGTGCAATAAGTTTCATTTTAATAAAATTGAATTGAATTCAAAATATGGCACAATTAGATAGATTTTTTTTTAAAATTTGATGGTGGCTATGTAATAGCATAATAGTGATCCGTGGAAAATGGCTGTTTTAGAAATCAGTACTGGTAAATAAACACCTATGTAGTAGTTGATAATTGTAACTTCAAATAAGTAGGTACTTAAGTGCCCTACAAGTCGTACGAACCTACATTAGAAAGTACTAGTAAAATAATTAGACAATCAGCTGTTGCAAGCCTAGGTAAAATTAGCACCACCCTTGGAGCGGTTGCGTAAAGCGTTTAACTTATTCCATTCGAGTGGGCCACGCACGTGCCGCGGTGCACAAACCCAGTATAATTTGCGATTAACTTCCAAGAGATCTTAATGTTTGTGTTTCGCTTGAAACGTCCAGACGGAACTTAGGTAGAATGTAAAAACGCGACCCAAGATTTCTAGATATTGATAAAATCAGTGCTATGTCGTAGAATTTAGGTAGGTACCTACATAATTACTAAGGTTAATTCAAAACCAACCTATACGTACAATAAGAAAGAAGGTATGTGCTAGATGTTTAGTGATTTTAATGAAATTACATACAATATGTTTTACATAATTTTAGTAATTTTCTTTTGCATAAGTATATTTAAGCTTAAGATCAAAAGTCATTGTACTGTACCGACTAATTTCATTACCTTATTCGTCGACTACCTCGTCGTAATTATTAAGACTAGTTTACTAGTGCCTTGTTACTATTTGATAGTTGTTTAGTAGTATAGATTTAAATTTAAATTAAATTATAACCAGTAAAGACGTAACGAGCTATATGAATTAAATTCGATCTGAAAATACGCACAATAATTTTAATACTAATGGCAGAATACTCCGTAACTGTAGTTAGGTATGTAAATTAAATTTTGCGCACAGATCGACTACAGGATGGCACATTAGGTGGGAATCAACTGATTATCGCCGTCAACGCTTGTAAAGTATCTACTTATAATAATAATAATGTTCTCCAAGCCGAATTTCGACTACGGCGGCCTATCTCAACAGAAATTAGCCAACTGCACGGGACATATTATAGTGCACAAGTGTGTGCGCAATACACAGGTGCACTCTCCGTTCTTTCACTCTCATAATTGAGTGAGACGGCAGTCCGATATGACCTTAGAGAGATCAGGCGAAGGACCAGCAGCTTAACGTGCTTCCCGAGGCACGGGGGTGTCAACACCACCAACTTCCTGACTCCGGAGCTGTGTCTGAGTAATTTCAAGACAGAAAAACCCAAACACTCTCGGCCCGACCCGGGATTCAAACCCGGGACCTCGTGGATAGTACCCAGCGTGCTGACCACTAGACCAACGAGGCAGTCAATATAAAATACTTTCACGAATATTTTAGAATGACCAACTCATTTTAATATAATCTAAATCTGGGGCGAATATGTAAACATGCCAATTGATATTCGCATTTGAAGTGACAGATATCGGTCGAGAAATTGAGAAATTGAGAAAATATTTGTTGATTTATTTTGAGTTGCTATTTATTTACTATTTCAGTTATTTTGATTAACCACGACGAATTATTTATTATTTCAAAATTGGTTGCTAATTGGTATCTAGTTGTTTATTTTCCGCAAAAAGTACTCGTTAGTAGGCTCTTGTTTGTCGTTTGGTACAGAAATGTAATTATTTGTTATAGGAACTTATTGTGTGCCAAGTAAAGCGGATGTCGTGTTTGCCCAAACCAGCTTATGAAGTCAACGGTACAATAACAAAGCATTTCTTATCTGTAACTAAATACATAGTTACTTGGCGAAATAAACGTGACTCGAGACTGTTTATCTCTGGACTGTAATTTATGCAATTAAAAAAAAAGGTGTGTCTGTTATGGCTTACCTACTCCTTGGGGTAAATGACATCATTAAGGAAATTCAAGTATTCCATTTAATACAACACAAATTTTGGGCAGGCATGTGACTGTAAAATAACAAACTTTTGAAATAGCACTGCTACTGCCTATTGTCTCAAATTGATGGAGATTACTATAAGTACTATAGTAATAGTAATGTCCTCCTAGCCGAATTTCGACTACGGCGGCCTATCTCAACAGAGATTAGCCAACTGCGCAGGACATATTAAAGTACTATACTAGAACTAACAATCGATTTACCAATGGGAAATATTTAGCTGTCATGGTCATGCAATAAAATTATCCGAACCAGAAATTAACAGTTTGTCCGCCATTTCCAGACATAGTAAATGACAATTGGCGTTTTACGTGGATCTACGTTCCCGGCATAAGAAAAGTTAATTAATAGGAAAAGGTGCCTCTACATTTCGCCATACCCAATTGACACATAAGTAATTTTGAAACTCCAACTTGAAACCTGAATTCTTGGAGGTCTGTCGATTTGATAAAGAGATAAAGTGAAATGCAGTAACTGGATTGAATAGTTTCAAAATCGTGTCCAAGATACTGTACTGATAATAAACATAGTTCTGACTTTGCAGAGAGCTTTTACTTGTCAAAATAACAATGCACCTGGTGGGCGTATGAATTTTATTCTAACAATATTTTAATCTTATGGTGCACTCTACAGAATAAGCAGGCATACACTAAAACAAGGATCAACCAAACTAGTTTTTTTAGTTGAAGGTTTCGTTGTATGGAAGTCAATTTTTGTTAAATATAAACAATCTTCTGGTGAAAACCAGAAGATTCTTAACTAGTTTTGTTACTGAAAAATAACAAAACTAGTTTGTTACTTATAACCAGAATGTCCGCAAGTCACTAGATTACGGCCTACTAGTAGCCAAATTTTGATTACTGTTAACCAATCATTTTTTTCAGTGTAGTCGTTTTTTTATATTGACTACAGATTTGTTTAAAATATTAATTTAGCTTTCTGTTATACAAATTGGTATTACGATATAAAGTTATATGTTAAATAAGACAAAATAATTACAGATGAACACAAACACGAGATTCTCAATAATCAAAAACCTATGTTATGCCATAAATCTGGAGAGAAACAGCAATTTTAAAGTAATTGCAGAACAAAAAATGGTTCCTAAAAACGTTTTCAAAGCAGACGAACCACACACTAACAGGTTTCAGGGAACAAATCGACTCGATTCACCTTCGAAAAGGAATGCAAATTATATAATTGATCGATTTATCACGGTGGCTGCGGATCAGCAAGTAATTACACTCTCGATTTACGTCAGTGATCTTGCAAAAGCATTTCGGGTATAGTAGAGGTTGTCAACCTTTTGTCTGTAATTGACATCCTTACTCGAATAATGATAAGTTTTGCTTAGGTAAAGGATGACAGTACATTTTTTGTCTGTCGACTGCTGTTCCTTTTGCCTTTTATATAATAAGTATAAATTAAAATAAAGTAACTAAATGTATTTCTTAAAATAAATCTAGGGAACGGCTACCGCGGCAATTTTTTTTATAAATATACTATTCAACACTGTCTAGGGATATTTTGGATATAATAATACTATGTTTTGTATATCCCTAGACAGTGTCGATGTGTGTATTCTTGAAAGTCCGAGAAAGGTTTTTATGAAGTGAAAAAATTGCGTAATAAATAGTAAAACTGTGCTAAGTGTCGGTACAAAGTTCGCTAAGTCAGCTAGTAATGGACGAAAATTAAACAAAAACTGCGAACACCCAAAGTTTGTGAATGCAAAAATCATTACTAGTTTTTTCAACGAGAAGTTCTGGCGTAGTTTGCGATGATATGCCATAGTGATAAAAAAAGCTCGTCAAAAGCTCTATCTTTAGTCTTGCTAATTTGACTGTGTAGCGGAATTATTGATATAGTCGAAACGAAGAAGTAATCCATGTTGAACCGCATGTTTACTCGCATCACAAGCAATAATTGTATCGCAAATATTAAAACCTCGAAAGGTTGAGAACCTCTGATCTAAAGCCCAAATGCTAATTTTCGTCTTGTTTTGTTTATAGGCTCCACCATTGTTGTTGGGTGGTAGCAAATTTACTCGAAGTTTTGCAACAACCAGTTTTTATGTCGATGAAGATATGGTCTTGTGTTTTGCTGCCTTTGCGCAATTTTGTAATTAAGTCCGCGATCAGATATAGTTAGCTATCAAAGATAATCTGACGCCTTCAAATAGACTGTCCGAATAGCTTAATCAATTAAATTATATGTATTAGGTACCCATACATTCTAAGTGAATGTGGACACGCATTTTTCAATACAATACGACATCATACGTCTTTTCGGTACAACTGAGACTCCGTTGCGCAAATCTTCTATGCTAACCAGTATTTTGTATAAAACACTATTTTTTGACACTTGTTAAGGTTAAGATATTTAGGGCAACTTAGCTTTAACGGACAATACAGAAACTTTGTACAAATAAAGTAAAAAATAATAGATTTTAAACTGATGTTTGCTGTGTTATTGCTCTTATGTATTTAGATTCTATATTGTCGTTTTTCATGCCATTTGAACAATCGTTTCTTCCATTACAGTCTCAATATCAACTCGTAATGGTGATTTTAATTAAACATGGCTCTTCGAATAGCCCATTTCATCCGAAGGTGTGACTCCCTAAAGTGCTATAAACTGTACGGATCGTAGTAACAGTTATTTAGTAGGTCTAAAACAACGTAAATTCCGCCATGGTGACTAGAATTTATACGATGCTGAGAACTTCATAAAGATTCTGATCGTGCCAGTTCTAATCTTGGTTTACCTATTAAGGATAACGACGAATGCGCAAAATCTCGCACAGAATATAAGACCGTTCACTTTGGGTTCTAAATATTTCATGTGTGAAACTGTTAATCCATTGTGAATGTGCTTTACGATTTATTAATAAAAATATTAATTACTAAATATTTTGTTGCTAAGCAAAAATTCCAGAATGGCTGGACAAGTTCGGCTGGTTTTTTCAGTTCGAGATAGGCTATTACCGAGAGAGACAAATTGATTTTTTTAAAGGTAAAACCTACAAACTGTTCTTAGGCAGTATCAATATTGCCAAGCTAACTAGAGATTTAAGTACTTAAGTTAAGTAAGTACCATTATTAACTTTTGATTGAGCTTAATAAAATTATGATTTTAAAATGATATTGGTAAATAACAAAGTGATGTATTAAACCAATAACAAAGATGTAAAGCAAGCAATAAAGCTGAAACACACAAGAAAACCTAAACATTATTGCCAGTTGTCCACCATTAAACCGCAGTACTGTCACCGATAAACGATGAACATGACGAATTCATAATGGATACCTGTTTGCGCATGGAACTCCAATGAAAGATATTTATGAATGCGATTCATTGAACTCGGGCGGATACATCGCGGCCTTGAGAATGCGGCGATGAAAAAACGAGCAAATAATTGAGTGCGGCTTTTACGTTGAGAACAACGCAGCCGGTCAGTGAAGGCAAGCAGCTTTCTGCGCGCTCGCAGTAGTATATCCAACCAATGAACCAACACAATACGTTGCCTTATGCGCAGCTAATATTGAGAGTTTGGGGTGGATCAGAACACGGGTTATTGTTACTCTTTAGGGAAATATAATTCTCATCTTGATAGTCAAATAAGAATTACTACTATCGACAGACTAACGAAAAATAATACAGTAAGTATGCTGTACCGATGTCTTTTACGCTACCTAAGCTTTACACGAACTGTCAATAATTTATCATTTTATAGTAGCAAATAAAGCTAGGTATGTTCTCACGTCATTAAGTTTGGAATTTAAACGGACTTTAAAAAGCTTGTGGTATATCGGTCGATTACGTAAAGGTAAGCAGCTTTCCGAATTTGGCGTGACTTTATAGTACGGCCTACATGTGTCGACTTCGACTTAATTCACGTAACGTCGGTTCGGTCAACAATGTAGTCGTATGCAAAACATTTGCGCTTTCCAAGGGAGCCTTCTATTTACCACCTGTTTAAAATCCTGTTCCGTTTTTGTGCTTTCTTGGAGGAGTTATACCCCCCACAATATGCAGCAGTACGTAAGTTTGCCTTTTACGTTTCGGTGCGGCAACAGTCGCTCTCAGCCGTGGGCGGGATCCTCCGTGCCACTTTCATTGTGCCTTTGTACCACAGATATTACTTCATCGGTTGCATTTTAGGCATGCAGGCTTGCAACAATTGTTGCTCCCAGGTGTTTTCATTGTCCGCTTTCTCCAGAATTTAAATTTAAAATTTATGACAGTTTATTTTTATTTTTATGAGTTCGGTGTTCAACGTTCGATTTCTTTCAACTGGTCTAATTTAAAAGCAGTTTCAAAAACGTATCGCTGTAAATCTTTTTTATCTTCAAGTTTATGGGTTTTATCGGGGCACCCTATATAGCCAACGATCAAATTAAATATTTTTCTCAGCCTCCTCCATTTCTGGTAAAGGCATAGGACATGCCTTTACCAGAAATGGAGGAGGCTGATCCTGACAGCTTGCTCATATCAAATTGCTCCATCCTGAATTCCAATATATCAATTCGTTGTCAATCGTGCATCATGATCTACAGCGAACTCTTGCTCTTGCTTATCCCATTTCGCCTTTGTGGAGTGTCTTTATCTACAAAATTTATTATGCAGTCTGTGAGCATTGAAAACATAACGGGGCTTCGGAGAACGGATTATTCAACTATCGGGGCAATGGTTTGAATAAGAATTAGTGCACTCCGATATTAGAACGGCAAAATATCAGCCACCTCGGCCAATGCAAATTTACACAATTTTTCTATAGTTCGATATTAATTACTTTATTATGACATTTATCGGAGCAATAATCAAAGTGTCAATGAGTTATTTGATTAATCTAAAAAGCGTAAAATGGTTGGTCAAATTGTAATTAAGATGGCGACTATGAATATAAATCACGGTGGAAATTATAAAGTGTAGGTTAACGGTCTCACACCCGCTTTTATTGAGAATGAAAGTGGGCAGGTAATAAGGAAGGCGTATTAAACAGTAGCAGTAGTTAATGGTCAAGGAAGGGCCTTAAATCGTCCACAATGTGTTGCCTTCTGCCAGTTTTCGTTTGAACAGTCGCTATCATAGTTCGATAAATCGGATGTTATCGTTTCATTATAACAAACTGAAACTAGTTGCTTCTATAAGTTACAACATCTGTATTTATCTAAAATCTTTTTGTATTGTATCAGCTAAAAATCGATAACCCTGTTATGGACTGTTTTATTGTAGATATAAAGAGATTAAAGATAATTTCATTTTGGTTTCAAAAACTTTTTTGTATTTTGTATCTCTCCCTTATATTCTCATAGTAAAATAACGGTCAGTAAAAAAGAAATTAGCATTATAACATGATATTTTTGTTAAATTTCACGGACATCAAGTTCAAAGAAATCGTGAATTCGGCATCTTTTCGTATGAACTGGGATCCAGACATGCATAAATTCCCAGGCTATTAAAAGATAAAAGGATTCCGAAGACCGATTTTGGAGCTGATATGTGAAAAAAATGCCAGACTAAAACGACATTAGAAACCGCATTATGCTTGGATTAATCATATGACAGTTGAGAACTTATTTCAAGTAAGACAAAAACTAAGAAAAATGAGTCTGATCGAGATCACTCTATAAGGTTTTGCGAGTTATGTAAAAAATGATGCGGTAGCTTGTCGATGGGAAATAACGCGAGTAGAAAGTTTACATAAAATCCTCCCGCACAATGAAACAAAAATAAATCGTCCTCCATTTATGGGATGCTACGCAATACCGGCTATCGTCCGCGCGCAGTCCTTTAAAGTCTAAGCCGCTTATGAAATGTGAGTTCGGAATTTCTGATGGTGTACCAACTTTTCTCATGAACATGAGTGTGTCGGGCGCCTCTAAATCGCTGCAGTTTCCCATAGGAGGCGGGATTTTTCTCTCATATCCAAGGGCTATTTAAGTTCCGGGTATTATAGTTTATTGCGCACCGATAACTTGCTCCGTCTCTGACGTCTAGAATTGCTCTAGCAAGCGACTGTTGGCAAAAACTTTGCAAATTTGATTGCTCTTGCGCTCTTTTGTGCAGTCAAGATTTGCTTTTTATCATCGACGTTGCGGCGCTTAATCTCTTCAAATCTCGCAACATGTTTTTATGACATTAGTCCAACACAAAATTAATGCTATCTGCTGCTCGAGCAATGTAACTCATAGCTCGAGTACGTTCTCATAATGTCAAAAGTGCAATTATAACTTTGGAACAAAGAAGCAGAAAACTTTAATAACCAAAGATTTAAATTGCCTAGAAAAGTTTTGTGTTTTAAAATGACTAATTGTGCAGGTGAGACCTTACGCGAAGACAAAATGTCATCATTACACAAAAGGGTAACAATGCCGTCTGCTTGGTATGATTAAATGTAGTTTGTTTAATTGGCACAGTTTTATAATCATCATCTATACACACATATACATGTACATAAATATACTAAAGGGATGTCAAAATTATACTTTTAAACCTTAACTAGAATATTTTGAGCTAGGTTAGGTTCCTAATCGCATGAGCAAACACAAAATTGACTGCTATGATTGATTCGCCTGTAGTTCTCCAACCATTGCATTGTCATATTCCATTTCGTAAAAATCTGGGGGTATGGTAAGTGAAAAAGTTATTTAATGAAGTTAGCTTAGTTAAGCATAAAAAAAATAAACATTAAACTGCCTATGAGGATTTTAAGCAACTAAATTCATTGAATGCCCCCTTAATCAAGGGGGCATTAAGTAACACCGTTACTTCTGATCCACATGCTAACAGCTCTAAATCTAAAGAGACCTTTCCACTGCACTAGTTTCTAATGGACATAGAAAGCGTTCTCCGGGCGACAGGAAGTGACCTTTCCCGACTGACCTTTGGGTCTTTGAGACCCGGCAGTGATACGCTACCATTTCTGATAGCACTCGCCGTGATAATTCTAACTTAAGGATTTTGTAGGCGTGCTTTGTGGTCACGGTGTAAAGTTATAAACAGGGAAACGAATAAATCTAGCTCGTTTCGTGTCTAGCCCTAGCATATATCTCGCCTACGCGTGAAATTTACATACGTAATGCTTTGTAAGCATAACTCGATTTGTCAATCCGAGATGAAATGAGTTTCGTTGATTGGGAGATACCGTGTTGGATTGTGTAATTTTTTGTGAATAACTTTTTTATTTATATTATTTGAGGACAGATTTGTAGCGTGTTTAGTTTGATCTATGGGATTTCTTTGAATTCAATCTGCGAAGATGATGTAACAGTATCGTTTGTGTGACATTTCCAATATTGTTTGTTCTCTGCTCTTTTACAGTTCATATGCTTTTTGTTAGTGGGTTTATGTTTATGTTTTCCGTCAAATCATCTATACAATATAATATCAATATCTGTGATATGAACTGTAAGTGTGTATACTTACTTGTGTCATTTGTTCAAGTTTGTGCATTTATTCGCGCTTTTGCACTAAATCACGTATTTACATTGAGTAACTGAACTGAATATCGAATAATAACAAAATATGAAGTCATAACAGCTCAAAACTTTCGCTGAACATGGCAAGGTTGTTCTTGGGTCCACTATCAAAATAAATTATGTTGAACCTTAACTCGTAGACGTTAGGAACCATACATATATTTGAGAAGAATTGTACTTCATGCATATCAACAATTCGATACGGCAAAAATATACTGAATCTCATGTGAATTATTAAAACAACCTAAGTATCGCAACACTCCAATAAGGGAAAAATAATATGGCGCAACTTTGCTTAGTACATTAATTTGCACCTATTGAAAAATTATTGGAGAGGTTTCTTATTAGACTGCTCTAAGAAATTTTGACATCGGTTATTATGACAAAGTAAATTAGTAGATAATGAGATTACGATATTACACATTCTATTGGTGGATACTAGCTTACTCGTACGATGATGGCTGATTATATTTAAGTATATAATTATTAGTGATGAATATGACGGTATTCGAACGCCAAACTAAATACTGCTTACCTAGACGTAAAGAAATAACAGAAAAATAATGTTAATATTTGTCCCAGATGCAATGATGACACAGACGAATAATGGATTAAGTACAATATACATACATCTACCATACAATCTAGCAAAGTTGTAATAGTAGGTAATTGGATGAAATAGTCTCTATTTCATCCAAGTTATGGAGAGCATAGAAAAATGTAGCTTGATAACACTTTACTGGTGTAATATAATTAGAGGATACCGCAACCCGATGAGAAAACATTTAAGTGCTCAACAAATTAGCCACGGCCGGTAAAATCGTAAGTTACGGAACCATTCACGAAATCAACTGCACTTGCTAATGAATGCAACTAATAACCGATACAATTTGACCTCTCCCACGGTATATCACAGTTGGTCTCAGGGGTCAGACTGGCTGTGTCCAAGTCTGCCCTAAATCTGCCCGTGAGAAACAATATGTTTCTCATTGTGCGGCTCGAGTTGTATTCGTAATATTGACGACCCAATTGGCGGATTTGCTAAGTAGTCGCCTTGTAGTCCTAAATTCGAATCCTGGTTTGAGTCAGCAAAAGATTAAAAGGATGAATTCTTTGTTCAAGTGTTTAAAACAATAGTACAGTAGCAATAAAATAATACGTGAGTTAAAAATCATAAAAAATATTTTTCCTGCTTCTTAAACTAGTATAAATAATTTACTAGCTGGTGGAACTAACTTTGAGCATCAAAATAAAACCTGATTACCAAAAGGCAACAAAAAAAAAAGCAAGAAAGTATTTTAGACTCAAAAATGTAACCGTCACGGTTTTAAAATAACAAAGAATTCAGTCATAGGAGCTATTTTTAGAAAAAAAAAACAAATGTTGCGACAATGCATTCTTTCTACAAGTCTCAACGTAGATTTTTTGTCATACTACTGAAAAACCTCAGAACGCATTACCTACTTACATTTTCTTTGTAAGTAAAGTCTTAAACTAAATGATAAAAAATATTTTAAGTGATATTAAATCTGTGGCCCTAAAGGGTTTATTGTTAACCCGCTCGCTGCGGGCGGCCGGTCTGTCGCGCAGTTTACGCTCGCACTAAACGACACAGCTGAAGTTATATAAAGCTATTAGTATTTTATTTTTGTGTAGTGTTTTTTGCATACTGTATAACTTTTTGGGTAAACGTCGCAAGGTCAGAAACAATTTTGAAGTCTCCTATATTCCTTTTGATTCTTACTTAATCTCCTAGATATATTTGTTTCGTTTGTTTTTAATATTTTATTCGCGATTTTACGCGTGGAAAATAATGACATGATGCGGTGATAGATCATTTACAGACTAATACCAAAACTTAAAACTAATAGAAATCTAAAAAAATCTGAATTTCTGCATATTATATTACGTATTCACTAGATAACGTAGGTACGTAACATTGTTAATATAGCATAGAGGGGCTGACACATAAGTAAATTGGCCATTATTTTCAACGCAGTTTGATAGCCCATTACAATTCAATCTATGTCCAAAAGCGTTTTGTCGTAAACGCCACGGTCACGGTACACACTTTACGGCCGCGTACGGCTGGTAGTAAACGCCACTAGTTATGGGACCACTTTTTGGTGCTAAAACATCGTCACAGCCGCCTCGTAATAAGTTTATTTTTTTAGTATCTGGGCTATTAAAATCGAAATCGGAGTAAGCTATTGATCTTTGAGGATATTAAATAAAAATACGATTCATTTCGTAGAAATTGTATCACTTCGATTTATAATGATTAGCTTTTCCTTCTTGAGATGATTTTTGTATTTGCATCCAAAAAATGTTATTATTTCATAAAAAAAAGTATTACTTTGAGTATAAATGACACATATTTTTTACAAAAAAATGGTCAGATTTTTAAAATATTTTTAATAGTACTTACTTATGTTATTTTATTAAAAGCTTAGTTTCTTATTTACAACAAAAGAAAAAAAAATCTTGAACTAAATGTAGCAATAAGATTACTGGTTTTGGAGAGTATAATTCTTGGGTTGTGAAATGTATAGACAGATAGTGTGAAATGGGCTGTCTACCCACATAGCTACAACTATAAGTATTTGTATACCCATATTCGGAGCTATGTAGGTAGAGAACACATTTCACACTATCAAAAATCCATCTACCGAATCTAATTAAGTCTGCGAAGAAATTCCTTTTGTAAACAAACAATAAAAATCTACATCTTTATCGAGCCAAGCCGCTAACTGACCGCAGTGTTGTTCTCAATTTACCTACAAAGGACTATCAGATGGGACGAACGAAAGAATGTGCCAAGTAATTGTTAAAGTATGTAAATTACACCCCAAGAGGTTGCAGATTAAAAGTTGCGAGTAGTGTAGCCACAAGCAATTAGCGCAAAATCGGGACTTGTGGCGAAATAAATTGGCGTAATGGACATGGAAATCGTGGCACAAAAAAAATATTTAGCACGAAAGTCTCGGAGCAGTCAATGTGTCTGGGTTATTTGAAGTTAGAATAAAAAAATACTGAATATTTACTTATAGTTTAACATTCTCAATTCTCAAGGTTCATCATACTGAGTTTACAAGTTGTTCCAACTAGTCTCTTAAATTCTTGATTCTTGGTTTTACTAGTTTTACGTTTTGAAACTAAAGATAGAGTTGAATTTTAATTAACATCTTTGTTAGGCTAGTATCGATTCCAAACAGTTTCGAGCGATTTGTAAAGAGCTTCCTAGACTTCTCATTTCATATGTGCATCGGTTCATTTACGTTATTAGTTGTACTTGTTTTCAACATATTATTTAACCAGTCAACTGTATGTGCAAAGAGTAACTAGTAGTTAACACTGTCAAAATTTACGTGTGTCGAAAAAATTCACAAGTATAGTCAAACAACACACGTTTGATTCTTGCAAGCTACACGTCGTAATCAGAAAAATATTTTTCGCTTTTATGCCGTGGTAAAAAGAACCATAAAGTTGTCAACATTTACTGCTTTTCGTTGTCGCTCTGAGTCTACATTCCTCTTGTTTGCTAAAGAATTCTCATATGGTACAGAGAACACATACGGAGATTCACAAAAGTGCTTACTCAGAATTTCCCGAGTTAGAGTAATTGGATGTCCGCTACTGTTTGGTTAGGTTGCGGAGGTAAAATTGGATATTAAAGTCTTAAAGGGAAATACAGCATTGCTTGCGTAGACAAGCTGGAATATTTTATTTATAAATATGCTAGTATATAATAATACAAAACATAGAATATGCTTTATACAAGCTACAATGGACACGAAGCTTTTAACTTGCAAAAGCGTAAAAACTTTTATGGAAAATAGCATAGGCATATAATTGAATTGTAATAGTGAACCGATGTTATTGCTGTATTATCTTAGCAAACCGCAAGTTCGAGTCATAAGGAAATTAATTTGCCGCAAGATTATATGATAATGTGGTTTATCTTCGGAGATTCAGGCTCATCAGATGCATTCCTTCGATGTACCTATTATTGTTTGTTTCGAAAAGTGAGGGTTCGCATTTAATATTGATACATTTAAAAAACAATAAAAACTTTTTTTAATTACAATCATTTGAAGATTCATAGCCAAACCTTTTTTCTCTGCGCCTTTATTCAGCTATTACCTTTATAAACTTTATTAAATCCAAGTCGATTGCCGTTACTTCGTACGAATTTGGCTTACTGTCCGGAGTTTGATTGATATAAGGATTGCCCGTCAGACTGTCAATCTGTTTTAGCATTGCATTATGCATAATGGTCATGCGTCATGCCAAATATTGCTTCGTATCCATAAGGGAAATTATGTTTTGCATACTGCTTGCATATGAAAACTGTTATTTAAAATACGGAATAGATAGATAGATATCTTTTATTGCACAACAAAAAAAAACAAAGGTACCGTGAATTTTAAAATTAAATTAACTTTAAGTACAATTTAGAGGCTCTTATCGCTGGAAGCGGTATCTTTCAGACAACCTTATAGAATGGAAAATAAAATATTAAATCTTCGAAACCATAAAATAAAATCGGATGGTTAGAGCATTGGTTCGGTTAGTCTAGGGTTCGAACCCTACCCCTGTGCGAATTTTTCGTCTCTTATATAAACTTATAAAGATATAATTACACTGTGTGTGTCAAAAATATTAAAACTACAATGTAAAATAAAACTCAAACACAAAAATTTATTTATGCTAATGAGGAAATACGTTTTTTAAAGAATTTATTTATATAAATGTAGTGATTATTATCATTAGTTTGACGCAATTGTTCAAAAGCGTAATATTATTAATAAATATTACATCAAAGTGTGATCTCAGTTTATTGATTATATTTGCACAACACTAAATTGATTCTCCAGTATATTATTATATGTCACCGTCTAATAAGTAATTTTGGCCTTCGACTGTCATTATAAAGTAATTGATAATCACGTTTAATGCCTATGTTGTGGTTTTATTTGTAATTTAATTTTTGATATTGCCTTAACATACCAGTTATAAATTGCTACAAAAAAACAGTAGCTACTGCACTTTAAATATTGCGAATTCGAGATTGGTTTCTCGTTCGATACGATCACCAAAAGAATTTTGCTTGACTATGACAAACGACCAGTGATTTTTGCGTGCGACTGTAACAAATTGATCTTGATGTAAAAAAATGATCCATACATTTAAATGAAATTTTGCCGTTTTATTTCACGCGATGTGGCGTTAAATAAGCATTAAATGCTTAATATTTGTTGTCCCACATAAAAATGAAACGCGAATACGTTGTATGGTAATTTGCCTTATTTTATCATAGCTTTTTTACACGACCAATGTGGGTACAAAAGCCGTTTTGCGTGAGAACAACGTTTTAATTAGGACTGACCTAAATAAGGATGACGTGTGGTCACCCGATTGTTTCGCGTGATTTGTTGAACCGGACTTTAGTGTAGTAGCAATTTTGTAATGTATGGCAACACTGCGTAATAACTTAGCCCGCTGGGCGACATGTTTTATGAAATTGTTTTGCATTCAGCGGGATTGTTTGTGGTGAACGCGTGTTTTTTCAATGTCTCCTATTAGAAAGAGAGAAAGGTTTTTTAAATTCGACTGCGGGATAGAAAAAAAAGGTTTATAGGACTGTGATGATTTAGCAATGTAAGTAAAAGTGTGTTTGTATGATGCTTCTTTTAGCAAACTACTAAATTGATCTTCCACTTAGCCGGTTTATTAATATTGTATGGTCAGTGAAGAAACTGTTTACAAAATATGAATTCAAATTTATTATATGCAATATAGGGTAAATTTAATTAGTTTTATTTGAAATTTATAGCAAATTTAGTTTGTTTATCTACAATTATTTCAAGACCTAAAATTTCCTAGTGCGTTTACAGCAGATCCTAATTCTTGCAAGTATTTTTCAATAGTGCGATAATGGCAACTCAAATTCTGACTCAATGTCACAGCAGATAGTATCTCACGTGCCGTTTCTCACGAGGGTTGACCGTGTCCAGGTATCTAACGAACAGGTTTGTAATACCAACTGGTTGTTCATTGAAAACATCGGCCGTTTTTGCTTGGACATTTAACCAGTCTCAGTCCCGTCCAGCCCGTATGAATAAGCCGAGTCTTGAAAGCGAGATTGTATTTGAATCGTTTACTCATGTATACTATGTTAGTAAAGTGTCGAATATCGTATCGTGTAATTATCATTCATTCATTATTTCAGCATGATTACCTACCTCAAAAGTATTTAATTACTTTCACGAATGATAGTTTTCCTTACGGGGTCGAATGTACGAAACGGTACGCAGGGCTTAGAACAATTGTCGTTCAAAATGTTGACCCTATTAACACTCAATTTTTAAAAGCGAGGTTGAATAGTGGGTTAAAAGGTGCCACTCAACTACCAGTATCAGTGAGAGAACCAGTAAAACCTAAGAGCAATCATTTAAATATAATAATATACATACAATTTCAATAAAAAATATAATTATTTAGTCCGTGTGAGCTTGCTGTGCTACGTTTAAGCAGGGATTCTATTAGGATCGAATCGAAAGGCAAAAAAAGTAGTTTAAAATAAAATAAGAGTTCTCAAAAGTGCCTCTCATGCAAAGCTATAAAAAGGATACTAAAGACTAATGGGGTCAAAAACTGAGACTGCTTTATAGCTTAATGCCAAACACTTGATGGAACTAGAAGTTGAAAATTACATAATCGAGAGACGGATATTTGTCATTTATCGAGGAAGTAATAACTACTTTACCTGTCTTCAGAAAAAACGACGTTTAAAAGCTCCGCTTCGAAAAGGATACTAAAAATAAATGCTGCATAAGGCAGCACTTCGTTTTTTTTTACAGACGACATTATTTATGTGTAAAAGATACGTTTTTGCAGTTTCATGACACCCTAATTTGAGAAGTAATGTAAAGTAGTACATTACGAGTAGTTCATTTGTTTCTTATTTACATTAATCCGTACAACAATGTATAAAGTTTTGTTTTGAATTCGCTACTTATCCCGATGAAAGAGAGATTATGATAATTTCATCTCAATAATAGAGCTAGAATAACAAATAATAATCTGTAACTGTGGAGCCTGACATCTTAACCGATATCAGCAACTAGTCGAAACAGCTCTGGACAAGTGTTCGATAGATTATTGTAACTTATTACAAGTTATCGGTATTGACGTAACATTAGTATGTCTCTTAGACGATATCATGTTCTTGTTATGCTTAATATCGCATTCAATATTATGTACAGAAAATTGTTTATACCGACTGTTTTAAATTAGAGCATTTGCAAATTGTTTATGAATGAAAGAATACAATCTACAACCTTATTTAAAAAAAAAAATTAGCTCGATTTGTTTAATTGGTCTTTCAAAAGTATCTACATTTGGTTTTACTAATGTAATGTTCAGTATGAATTTAGTTTTATAAATATCATTATTAATTTTTGAAACATGCTTTTGAGACTTACTGCCAGTAATTAAAAATATTATCTTGTGGTAATTAACAATACAACTGATTAACAAGACTTAAAACTCCAATAAAAGATGGCGTCGACAAAGATTCACGCGCCATTTATAACCGTCGTATCTCTAAATCTATCAGCGATTAGCTAACGGACCGTAACTCCATCTTCGGTAAAATACTGATGCCCATAGCTCCAATGAAATACTGCGGTCGGCTGACATAAAACAATCCGATTCACAAACTCTTGTTAATGGTAATTGGTTGGGGATCAGATAAGAAAAAGTAACGGGCGACCGATGACATTTCAGGCGGTGCGGCGTCTATGCCACAATTAGCTCTGTCCATCAGTTAAGGCTCTTCTTGACCACGAGTCTGCGGAGTCACAGACCACACACGGATCCTAAAGGAGCATTCATAGCTAAATCATTTTTTCCAGAGCAAAGCTTGTTACTGTTCGAAACCTTTTACGGGACGTCTTGGAAACTAATTTGACAGAGCTCTTATAAACCCTGAGATTATATGCCTGCTTCCTAATTAATAAGAACGAAGCGCACAAAATAAGGTAAAAATTAAAAAGTAAGTTAACAGTGCTTATGTTGTAGTCATCATTGACTATCATTAAATATTCAACTGGAGCATGACACATTCTGACATATCTAGCTTCTTATCTTGCCTCCAGATACAGAAAATTAAATACGCTTTCTGCGTCGTGAATAGAAGTAAAATTGTAAGTAGTATGAGCCAATTGATCGAGACGAAACGTTGCTGTTCAAATCAGCTACTATACAATAAAGTCGGAAGTTTTAGCAGTGAGAAATCAATCAAGGCATTGCTTCCAAGATAGTATTTTTTTTAATGATACCGAAAACATCACATCGAGAATTATGGAAGTTGCTTTTTTAATGATTGTAAAAAAGCTGGCATATCAAGACCACAAACACTCAGTTACCGAGGTAACTGAAGACCACACACATAAGTAAAGAAGCTACCATAAAAACAGAGACGTAAAGAAGGAGAAAAAGTAAAGAGGCGTTGACACAAATCAGACTGTTGCAATATGGCGGATCAATCACTTTATGGCCGCTATTTGAAATGCGATCAGTACATTTGTAAATGACAAAAAGCTATGGTTTTATACTAAACGATTGTTTAAAAAGACATGTCCCATCATCGGCCGCATCGTCGTTTACCATCAGGTGAGATTGCGGATAAATGTCTGCCTATTAAATTTAAAAAAATATATTACAATCAACTGTACACAAAATATTGTAGCATACAACGCAGCTCTTACAATGTGCTAGTTCTTTTTGTAATTGGACATACTTCTTTTATTCCTTTACGAAAGTAATACAATCTATGTTCGTGGATAGCACAGAACTGTCTGCTTGTATTTCATTGAACTACTTTCCTGAAATCCTTAAAGCTAAAAATACTGCTATCCATTAGGTGATTCGTCTTGACCATAGTAGCTTCGTTGTCATGCCAACCAAGGACCACACACAAGTTTCAGGTTGTAAGGGCTCTTCAAACGGGGGCAAAAAGGTTTAAGTTCACACATTTTAATATATAAACAAATAAACATATTTGATTATTGTGACTTCATCTTTCATTTAAAAAAAATCTTCATTTACAGGACAATCCCGCAAGCAAGAAACTTGATATAAAAATATACAGAAAATACAGTACTAACGGTACTATTAGTAAAAAAACACTGAATGTAAAAAGCTTAAACGTTTTTTTTTTACTTTGAGGAGTAGACACACCGCAAATTATAACTAGGTACTGTTGAGGGTGTAATCCCAATAACATTGATGAAAGCAACGCGGCATTACAGCGTTAAGAGGCACTTAAAAATTTCGACAGGCTCTGCCAACGCCAGGGTGGCCGAGAGGTTAGGCAATCGCCCGGTATGCGAGGAACGCGGGTTCGATTCCCGCCTCTGGTGGTTATTTTTTCAAGTGCAACTATATATTAGGTTAGGTACTTAATATATAGTTACAATTTTGAAAACAAGTGGATGTCAGTATGTAACAGCAAACAGTGCAGAAAATTTCAACTATTTAAACGATGTATTGCTACTACTCTTCGGTTAACTTCCCTCGGATTTACGTTGCGAAGGATTTTAAATTAAAACCTTTTCATTCTCAAGACTGTCCAGCGTGGAAAGACCTTAACGTCTGACCCGTCTACACGTTATATGCAAATGAATCCCTTCGGTTATTCCCTCCATGAATATTTTACGAGCTTTGTTTTGTTGCAAAATCAATTAAGCTCTTCGGGTATATCAATTCACTAACAAATACGTTTGCTAATTGTTTTCCGATGATCCCACGAGACAAACGCTTCAATTTATTTACATCAGAATACAAATTCCCTTTTAATTGTTACTTGCAAGCGGAAACCGTGCTTTAAACTTTTAGGCTTATTCAATTAAAAACAGAAGTAAAAGGATATTGACCAAAGCCAGGCCCAGTTATGTCTTTGTAGTTTATATTTCAAAAATCTTGTTTTGAATCATAATTGCACTGTTATTTTTGAAATAATCTAACGAATAGGGGTTTGAAAGTAACATTTAATCACAAAATTCTTAAATTAATCACATAGTTAATTCTGCAAGTACAAAAAATAACCTCAAAATGCCTAATCTGGCATTGAATTCCTCGTGAACCCCTGATAATTTTTGAAAAATATTTTTCGTGTGTATTTTTTCAAATATTTATATATTTTATTCGAACATTTTGTTAAGACGCATGCTGATGCAAAGTGGGCCGAGTTTCTATAGAGTTTTGGTCAAGATCCTTTTAAGTATTTAGAAAAAAAATGAGATCTTTTAATATTGTGTGTGCTTTGTAAATATCTAAGGAATTATGTAGAACAATATAAATATGTTTCTTGAAAGGTGAACAGCGATAAACACATAACTATTGCCGCAATGCATAGTTTTTATATAAATACTCACCGCAAATACTCTTTACAATCTTTCAAATACAGAACCATCGTCAATTCGTAGAGTCATTTGTCTGTCATAGTTTTTATATAAATACTCATTGCAAATGTTGTTTACTATATTTTAAACGCATAACCATCTTCAATTTGAAGAGTCATTTTTCTTTTGTTTAACGAAGAATTGAATTCGAAAACATTGCAAGTAATCGTGAGCCGCAATTCAGGCTTATCCGTAGGCTTACAACCCTATTCAATAGATTTAGACAAGCTTTGTGTGTACTGTGTAGCAACCACTGGTACACAGTTAGCTCCGTATTGTCCCCGTATCTCTATCACTGACAGCGTGTACGTCCGTTTGTCTGAGCTCACCCACGATCCACTTTTGCTCGATTTGTATAGTTTTATCGAAAAACAATTATCTACCACCTGACCGCGGTCAATTGTCTATCTGATGTATCTACTTAGGATATATTATACTATTTTACTACTACCTACTACTGCTAAATAAGGTTTGTATTTCAGTTCCTTACATGATAGCGTAGTATTGGTTTTCCTACTGGTTAGGAATCTTATTACTTACTTTACTGATTGATTACTTTAAAATTTAACCTGACCTCCCACACTTTACAATTTCGTACAAAGCAAATGAAAATGCCTACTTTCGAAAAAGTTTAATTTATAGTAGAGGCTATCGCTATAATTAAGGTCAACCTCTCCACAAAGTTTTTATCTAGATGGCCTGTTATGTTCTTTTCTTGTGAAGGACAAAGGTTTCGATCGACCTGGCCGGGGTTCCCACATCGATTATAATTTACTCCACAGACCACGAGTCCGTGACTGGTCTAATTGTACACTTGCCATTTAACAATAGAATCAATAAACAATGCTACATCATCTACTTATAAAATCTAGGCATCTACAACCTTTGTTTTGTCAGGGTCAGTTTGAAAACCCTCAACTTCTACATATTAATTTGATTAGGTGGTAAACTTTGGAGACTGGATTCCAAGAATCAGTTCCAGACTTAAACAATTTCGTTTTCGATCTCTGACTGACACGTCATTAAAAAACGACCTCGAGTTGAGCAAGGATGAATATTCCAGACAGATAAAAAATACAGACTTCATTCTTGACTTAATTTTATCGCTAATTAAAAATAAAGTTTAAAAAAATATATACACAGAGTTCCAAATGTATTTTGACGACAACTGTTTATCTGAAGGAGAGAACTGTGATCAAAACTGTGAGATAGACATATAAAACAGACGAGTGTTGCATTTAATGGGAAGACCAGATCCGATGAGATAGTCTCCTATTAGGATAACAGGAGATTCTCCTTATCTGCGGCAACAATGACCGTGCTGCCCTGTTAGAGTAAAAAAATCTTTAGGGCAATAAATAAATACATTGTCCAGACCAACCGATATCGCCTCGCGATACGACATATCTGATCCAGAGTCCTGAGACATATTGCTTCAATATCATAACTGATGGCAAGCACCATGTAAAGGCATGGTCAGATACCATAAAAGCATACAGTTTCAAAGAAAAAGTTATGATGCATTCGGAAATTTTCATGATTTATAATAACGATTATGAATGCCGGAAACCTTGACATGGCGTGCATAAAATATTATTGAGCACCATTTGTTAGAAATATCAAACAGATAATGCATTGTTTTGTTTTTGCGGGTTGGTTACTGCTTCGCATCAAATAAATGAATTACAATATTCGATTACATTTTGTTTAAAACTGTATTTAAAATTTGATTTATTTCACTTTATATTAATTATTCAAGCAATTGTATAATTTATCTGTTGTTTTGCGTTCCACCTTCTCTTTAAGTTGGATACTTATTACCTAATTCAACTCATTCTATTTAACTAGACACCAACAAGCATTCGCATTTGAAAAAAAGTCCTTAATGAAAGGCAAAAAGAATCAAAATCTTCCGTAGCCCGTTCAAGTCTGTTGCATTTGTTGCAGTTCCAGTCTCGTCACGTCTCGAGTTGTCGTCGATTGCGCAAAGTGTAAATGAACCGATCAGTATTTATCGCCGACGAAAATATGATGTCTGTCCACATTTCCCAGGTTTCACCCGTTTGTAATGCCTTTTTAGGACTGTTCAATAGTTATCCGCAGACGTAACTCGGGCTTGGAACTGGTGGTAAAACTGGTACTGTTTTCGGTATCTTTGAACTCTGATGTAGGTGCCAAAGACATCAAAGAAGACTTAGATAAATCTACTTCAAAGTAATTGGCACTAAAGACAATGGAACCTGATGCAATGCATTTATAAGTTTTTTAGCGGTATACCATGGAGCATTTACCTTACTTGTGTAATTTTTCAGAGTATTTATTATGGAAATGATGACATTACTTTTACTAGTAAATGTAAAACGTAAAATTTTCGGTTTTTTTCGCCAGCCCTATAAACGCAACCCAAACTCGTAATAAGATAGATACGCCCTGTCAATAAACATGTTGGCTTCTGGCCCACTGTTTAAGGGCCGGAGCATACGGTTTGAATTACCCCTTAAATCTGAATTCACTTCCATGTATTGTCTACTCTAGCCGTTGTATGTATTGTGTGCGTATTACTTTATCGCGACATTCACTTTGATAAAGACCTAACGGGTTATAGGTACCTGTGTTTGTACGTTTTATACTATCTGTCAGGGTTGTTGAAGTTACTTGCATAGAAAATAACATAAAAAAAGTAATTTTTGTATCGTTTCTAAAGATCGTTTGAATAGAGCTTTAAATTGGTTATTTTTGGAAATGATTTACTCAAAATGTATTGTTTAGAAATCCAAGTGTGTATAAATAGAGTAGAATATAATTTATTTACTTCAACAAATGGTATTCGTAGGTAGTACAATTTTAAGTGCACAATTATGCTAAAAGGGATTTGAAATTATGATAAATAAAATCTACGTTGAAAATTAAATTTGCAATGCATAATAAGAAAGCAACGTCCTTTAAAGATAGTATACCATTTTAGTCCGAGCTAGAGAGGCGTCCAGAGATTTTCTTAAACTTTTAAAGTTACTATGTAATAAGCAGGTTCACACTCATTAAATTTATCCTGGGTAATATGCCATAACCTTAACGTATGGTTAGCAGCGCTTCCTCAAATGTTTTTAATAGACTATTAACCCATTCAATCCTAACAGTCTTTAATGAAGTAACGTCTTTACTTGTATATAATTAGTGGGTTACTTTTTCACTAATGTGCACGTACCTCAATACACTTGGCCACAACCTAACGTATGGCAACGCAAGACCCTTCAGTTAGCAGATAAATTAAAGTTAATAGACGCGGAAAGAGACAGTTGGCGCCAGCGCAGCGTTTGAACTCAGAATTATTATATCTAGTGTTGTCAAATGTCATTCGATATTTCTAAGACCCGTGTTCACTAAGTTTTAAACGGCCGGTATATCTAAGATGACAATATGATAAAAATATGTCAAATAATGCTAAACCAGCTGATTAAAAATCAAACATGTGTTGGTGTACTCTAGGCTAAGTCATAGATGTTTATAAATGCATATAAGTATATCTACCGAGATCCTAATAGTCACCATAGCACAAGCTCACGCTTAGTTTGAGGCTAGGTAATTGATGTTTTTGTTAAAACAATTTATTTATTTATTCATCGTGTTATAATCGGAACTCAACATTAAAATATATAGAAAACACCATAACAAAAATTTGACGGTATTTATGTTTGTGAGTACCGATTGAAAAACTTATAGGTCTCGATACCATCACATCGCATTGATTAAGCGTAGAAACACAAATAATGATCATCCCAATTAGGTAACAATACCTAACATCGATCCTTGTTACTATCAACTATCTATCTTACTATCGACAGGTAACAACACTACTTAGTAAGTACATCATCAGCATCAGTACAGGAAAATATCCAAACAATTATGTTGTAAGTTATTCGAATTACTACTGCAATTTCTGCGATTAGGTACCAATTTGAATCTGAATAATCGATTCCAGCTGTCCACAGTTCGGCTTTAGCTTTGCAGCTGGTTATGAACGTAATAGGTACCTATTAGGAACAAAATGAAAATAAAGGCCAGTGTCCACTAAACCGCAGCTTACGATCACATGACCCAGCTAAAGTCTGACAAGTTCTTGCGCGCGAGACCCTCCTTTTACCCCGCAAGCCGGCCATGCTAAGGCCAAGGAAGTGCCAATAACACGCGATTGTCAAAACAGATCCATTCCCCGCAGACGTCTTGCGCGACTCGGCCCCTGCAACTGTGGCGACCGCTGGAAGGTCGCGCACGAACTTGTCAAATTATGAGAACATATCAAATGCCTTACGCCATCACGGTCGCTTGTACTGTCAGTACAGTGTGGCAAAGACGGTTACAGTCGAAAAAACGGACCCGAATCCGGAGTAGGCCTTAGGGACTGAAATCAATATCCACTAATATTTTCAATACAAAAGTGTGTCTGTCTGTATGTTACCTCTTGACGCTTACACACAGAACTGATTTAGATTAAATTTAATGTAGAGATAGACTAAAAACCCTGGGAAGTACATTAAGGGGGTAAAAGAATGTTTATATGAAAAATTAAACATTTTCGCGGGCGAAGTCGCGGGTAACCTAGTTAAATAAAGCACGGTGTTGGTCGAAGACGACAAAATCTAGTGCACACTGTCTCATACTTTGAGAGTAGTATTTCAGTGTAGTGGGTACAGACCTTTAGATTGACAGAATGGTCACAAGGCGCCGTAAGTACTGCGCTTAGTTTCACTTACGTGGGAGGTGCTAAGATTGCTCAATTTGCGCTCGCAAAAAAGCTATTACTGTTGCAAATAGTTGCAATAATTGTCACTAAAACGTTTTCTTATCTGGTATTATTTACTAGGTGTGAGTAGCTAAAACTATAATTTTGATTAATCTGCTTTTAAAATGAATCAACGTTTTTAATCAAACTGATGTTAAAAACGTCAATTGGTCAATAATTTTATCTTTCGAAGGTGTTTTCGGGCGAGTTGTTTATAAAAAGTATTTACATGATCCACGAATTCTAATTGAAAAGTATCAGGGATCAATCTGGGGCACGGTAGTTCTTCCGCCAAGACGAGCCAAAGGATTTTAATTACACAAAGTAGTGCTAAAAACCAGGAAACAAATTAAGGCATCTACTTCTACAATTTACCTGGTTGGATGCTCCCTGTAACCTGTATTTACGGTTATTTTAAGACTGTTTAAGTGTTATTTGTATTATTCCCAGTACGTGCGGTCGTTTGCTTTGGGTGGATGACTTCCTAATGGTGGAAAAGCAATTTGAAAAACCTTTAAACAAAGCCATCGAGCCACCATAAGGCCGCGAGTTGAATTTTAAGCGCGATCGTTTTATGGCTGTTGCAGACCTAAAGGTTATTTATTTTGCTAAATAATGGCAAAGTTGAGAAGCTTTTACTACAGTGAAATGTTATTTCGTTTGTAGTAAAGTCTGGTTTCTTTCTGCCCTTATGATTTCGTGAAAGATCGTGTTAACTAAGTCAGTACATACTCGTATACCCTACCTATGTATGTATGTTTAGGTACAATTTCATTAAAATAACACTATATTTTATAGTTACTTAAATTAATTTCATTCGTGGTAGAAAATTGTTAATATTGTCAAGTATATTAAATATACATTCACAGTTGTATATGAACTTGGTCTTTTCATATTTATTTCCAATTTGTTCTAATTTGATACATCAGACAGGTTATAACAATAACTAATCGTTTTATTTCTATTTATTTCGATTACCATCGACCTTCGTCATCAAGTTCACGAACAACTTTAGTCACTTGATAACAATTTACAATAGTAAAAGTTGCGTCATACCATTTCACTATAACATAAAGGTCAATTCCATTATTCATAGAAATTGACGCGGCCTGTGATTCAGCAATAAATGACCGACGTATATATTGTAATGCCATATACTCTTTGTAGGTTCCCCCGATAAGGCCAAGCACTCACTTGATTAAGATGTACTGTTTTGATATGGATGATAATATTATCAAAATTCGGACGTCAGCCTATTACGAGTTGGACAAATTAAAAAATATTACCGTACTTTAAATTCAATCAGCTATACTTGTGATTTGATTTCGATTGTTTCCTTGTGAAATGAATGAAACAAAAATCAAGCAGCTGTATTGGCTTTTGCCATAACTGTGCTGTGCTATCAGAAGAAGAATTGGCAGTCATCTTATTCGGAATATACACGGTGTTACTTTGCATCCTTGTCATATTCACAGAGATAAAAGAAGGGGGAAAAAAAAAGAAAAAAAAAGAAGGGGCGGCGTTTATGATGTTAGAAAGAGAGCGCAATTGCCGCGGCTCTTTTGTGCCGATGAACAGCCAACAGTGATGTGTATGTGCTACAATCGTTATTGGTGTGCGTAACAGATTGTCGTTAATGATTTGAGTTCAGTGTCCGTAATATAGCTACCTCTGTAAATATGGCAAGGATGCAAACTAACAGCGTGTATGTGTGAAAAATACAGATTTTTTAAAATAAATTCGCTTACATATTGGTATTCGCTCAATCTTGTTTTACCCGCTTACAACGAGCTTTATTTACATTTGTGCTAAAGGTATACAATACAGCAACACAGTATGGGTAAAACAAACCTCATCAGTAACTTCAAAAGCCTAGTAATAATATGCCTTTACATAGTCTCCCCACGCAACTATTGACATTGACTAAATAACTTTTACAAGTCCTAGGAAATTATAACTTGGTTTTGTACCATTCAAAAATACTGAGTTTTAACCCCACGTTTTAGTATAAGCACACTTTTGTTTCGATTTGCTTTTAAATGAAGTCTTGTAGTATAAGTTATAAGAACTAATTAAGATTTCTTATTTCCTTAGGCTGCGTTTCGTATTTGTATCGACCCCAAAAGAATCGCTTTATTTGTGTTGTAATACCACCGTTTTTTCTGATTCCCAAGCACGAGTACTTTAGCTACTTACTTTGAGATCAGAGCAATGTTTCCAATTTTTTTTAAGTACCAGCTCAGAGCAGCTCCTGTGGACTTAGTGGGCGAGGCTAGGTAAATGGAGCGCTTTCATTGGTTCAGTAACAAACACATCCCTCGCTACGCATCCTTGCAAATCTCTGATGGAAACGCAGCCTTAGTGGCTCTTTATAATTTCAATCAATTGTTTCAGCAATCTGATGGCTCGGCCGCGTGGAGAGAACGGAGGAGGATTGATCGATCGATCGAAGAGCCGTGAAGAGGGCATATCCTGGACGATGCCCGGTCGGACGTCCTAAATATCGCTGGACAGAGGAAGTACAGAAGAACCTGGGCCCGTAGCCATGTGGAAATTTATTCTCAAACGAAGTTCGCTATCGCTAGCAAAATGTATGAAACTGACATAAGCCATCAAAACATCACGTGACTTTTGCATACACATTTTGAAATTTCGTTGGCGATAGCGATTGCTGAGCCACAACCCAAAGTGGATTTTTGAAGCTCATGCAGGGCCCAAATCAGCAATCTCACCAATTACCTAGCCCCGCTGAACTAAGCGTTAGCTTTTGTTGTGGCGATTAGGATAACGGATAAAAATACTTAAAAATGTTTACAAACATCCATGGCTTAGGTACAACATAAGCTCGTGCTTATCAAGCAAACATTTGCCCCTTGGGGGATTGGAACCCGCTACCACTGGATTTGTAGTCCTGTACGTCTTACCAGGACATAGAGTGTTACAAAAACTGTATGTTTTTATCCTACATCGTGCATGTTAAATGTTCTCCTAACACGTTAATAGTTAAAATATTTATTACGTGTTGACCCGCGCCGTGTTTCATCTCCTGCTGTTTTCTATAAACCATTCCCATCTTCATCTTTATGTACTTTCGTAAATCATTATTTTCGTGTTGTTGTAATAAAAAAGCCATTATAATGTGTGACTTTGAAGGTCGTGGACCTCAACCGGTCGGCGCCTACGTCAAATAAAGTATACCAAATATTGTCCGGTTATGTAAAAACGGAAACTGCTCTTTAGAGCCACCCACGTCCGGTATATAGGTACGGAGTACAGTGTAAGCTACTTAGTATGCATAAAATCTGGTTTCAGCTCCACGTTTAAATATTTTTATTCAAAAAAGTTAAGATATGGCTGGCTGAATTTTTACGACATTATTTTTTAGGAAGAACTTTGTTTTAAAGGAAACATGAAGTTGGAAATAGTAGACTTTTTTGGAAGCTAATTATTTATTATAGAGATCTTGCACTATCATTTGTAGTTCTTAAATTATTTATTATCAATTAAACGTCTGCAATAAAATGTTATTCTTCATACATGCACAAGTTTATATACTCTGTGGGACAGGTAACGAGTACACTGTCACAGAGGCTCGTGAAAGAACCATATAACCAGATATAACTTGTTGCCATATCTTTAAAACAACAATAGCGTATTCTGTAAAACATAAACTATTTATACATAACAAGAGTTCCAAACACAATGCAAGTTCGTTAGAAATCATAACGAGAAGTTGCTACTACATTTGAAGCTTTACGGCTCCATTCACGGCGGCTAATTGTAATAACAAACACAATATTTCATTAGAACAGCGCATAGCAACTCGTAGAACTTTGCCTCAGTGTCAGAAATTCAATTTAAAACCTTATTGTCAGCCGTCAGCGATAATATCAGCGAATCCGTAAGCGCAAGAGTGGCTTCTGTCACGCGACGCGAGGCCTCACTCACGACTACATCGAAGACAATGCAAGTATGTGCAGGAGGTCTACGTCTTATACTCCTCAATAGACTATAACGCTCAGAAGATAAATAATTAAACAGATTTTTTATTTATTTAGGGCGCTTTCAGATCATACGGGTTTACGCACGCAGGTTCGAGATATAATACAAATAATCTGTGATGCGTAGCACACGCGGTAGCGCAGTGACATGAGAAATGTTCATAGGCATTACAGATTATGTTTCTCAATCCCACGTGCGTGAGCAAATTCGCATGACTCTAAAAACTCTCGCTGTCGAAAAAAATCTGGGTACTCTGCAAAGGCACAACGTTTAACCATATTTTTTAGTCTATCTGGTAAATGGACACTCACTAAAAAAAGTTCTCCTCGCAAATTACAACACTAAAAAGCGTTACCGAAATACAAGTGCCTTCATAGTGGGTGCATTAGACTTTCTCAGGACTGGATAATAATAAGATAGATGATAGCATGAAAACGTAGTTTTAGTAAAATATAAAATATCAGACAAAAAAGGTCATCCGCAACTTATGGGCACTTGCTCTCAACCTACTTGTGTCTTTGGGGAATTCCTACTCAACTCTGGGTGACACATGATTGGTAAAATATTTCCCGCCTCGTGACGTACAGTCCTGCGCATATACGCCAAGATACGGCCTTCGAGACCTTTCTACTTTGTGCTAAAGCCTTTCGCATCGGATATATTTACTAGAAGTTTAATGCTCGACAACTTGTTTGTGAACATGTGGTAATGTTCAACTAATAATCATCACACGTTCGAAACGTCAGGTTTAAAATAAAATGTAAATAAATCGCGAAGTAATCCGTAAAATTGTGTTTTAATGAGTTCAACAATTCGCGTAAACGTAAGAAACAAATAAAGTGATTTATGTCGCTCGTATTGTTATGTTTGCTCACTTTCCATTGAGCTTTTTTCTTTTCAATCAGTAACGAAGTGGCATCATAAAATATATCGACTATATATATTTTTAGAAATTTTGGCGACAAGAAACTTGAGTAGTAGACTCAAGATTCAAAAAAAGGATTGTTTTTAGGGTTCCGTGCCCGAAGTGTAAAAACGGAACCCTATTACTAAGCCTCCGTTGTCTGTCTGTCTGTCAGCAGGCTGTATCTTACGAACCGTGATAGCTAGACAGTTGATTTTTTCACAGATGATGTATTTCTGTTGCTGCTATAGCAACAAATACTAAAAAAAGAATGAAATTGATATTTTAGGAGGGCTCTAATACAACAAAAGTATTTTTTTTTAACCGTTTTTTGCTCGCTATCAATAACGGCAACAGGCAGACGCTTAAAATATTGACATAATATTATGTTGTATTTCACTTTAAAAATAAATAATTAAACTACAATAAAAAAATTAGGGGGGCTCCCATACAAACGTGCTTTTTTCCTACGATGTTTAATGTTGTAAGTTAATGGTACGGAACCCTTCGTGCGCGAGTCCGACTCGCACTTGGGCGTTTTTCCCCATTTCCCCATTTGAAATCAGTGCACAGCACATATAGGTATCATACTGTACTGACTGCACTTGTGTTTTGAGGTCAATAGTAAGCTTTGATTTAGGTGTTAATCCGTTAAACAATCAACTGATGTGTTGTTAATTGGCAGCCGAGAACAACGGAGCAGCCATTTCATTATTCAATGTGTAAACATGTACACGTGTAATACAAGTTAAGCTTTAAAGTACCACTGTAAATTGGACTCTTGTTTAACGATCTACCTGAACAATGCTAGTTCAAATTACAATGGAGTGTAAAGCGTGAATTGTGGTTGTGTGAACTTGTAAGTAGTTTTGTATGCGTTTTGATTCACCATCCATTTGGGCCAATCAACGCAGATCGACTGTAGTACCACAGTTAAGTGAATACATAATTTTGATGATGCTGAATGATAGAGAATATTTTCTCCTGAGACTTTTTATCCTCGTTGACTCATTAGCATTAACAAAGATCTATATTCTTCCGTGACTTTTTGCTAATATCTATAAAGATAACGTTTTGTAGTAAGAATAAGCTCATTTACGTGCTTAGTAGTGACGTCACTACTAGGCCCCAAAGTAAATAGGATTATTTATCGTTTGGGTTTCTCGTACGCAGTTATTTTTAATAACATGTTATAATTTCTAAGCTCTGTTGTCCATTACCGGCTAACGATGTCAAAATATTGTAAAGTCCTTTCAACGAGCCGATACTTGCTTCACAGCGCAGCTTAAATAAATCAGTATGATCAATGACTTGAGATTGTCCAATCTTCTGACCGGCGCAAGTTGTTATTTTTAGAAAATATGTCAAAAACTAAGATCTAAAGATAAATCTTCTATTGTCGTTAAGCACTAATGACACAAATAATAATAGTCTTGAAATTCCTAAACTTAAGAATCTATTTAAGTCAGGTAAACCCCATAGAGATTAAAATAAAGTAAGACGTCAGTCAATACAATACAATTTAATTTTATCACAATTCATTAAAATACAATTACAATTAATTAGTCCATGTCAACATCTAAAAGTTCATAACGGCAACATTTCTGTACTAGTACAATTTTTATAAATTCAAGAAAAGAGAATTTTAGTTATTATGGTATATTAACAAGTATTCTAAAAGGAGTCTGTACTGCTTTTGACCTTAGAAAGATTTAAATATGAATTGATTGTCGTACCTATGACACATAGTGAAGTCATACGTGACAGGGATGTCTAGACTCAAAATTATGGACTACATTTTATAGAGCGGTATATAAATAAATAAATAATAAATATTTTTTTTCAACAAACACACCAATTACCTAGCCCCAAACTAAGCGTGAGCTTGTGCTATGGTGACTAGGATAACGGATAGACATACTTATATACATTTATAAACACCCATGACTTAGGTAAAAATGCTTGTGCTCATCACACAAACATTTGCCCCTTGCGGGATTCGAACCCGCAACCGCCTGGTTTAGAAGTCCGTGGCGCGAACCACTACACCAAGACGGTCGTCATATGAGTAGGCTGTTCTGTTCTCACTTAGGTCATAGTCTCGGGAGGTACGGTTGTCGATCCCCAAACCGGTTGTGTAGATAATAAGCAGATCTGTGCAAGTTTCGTAACATCAGACCATACTGACTCTACAACGAAGGTAGCAATGATATGTTGTAAGGCAGACAAAGGCAATCATGTTGTAATGACTTGTGGTGTAAAATGCGATATTAATGTCAAACATTACACCTATCATGGTAACATGTAATGAATTATACTTCAATTTGTGTTAAGCTGGATTGATGGGAGTCGAAAGTAACTAATCGAATGAAATTACGTCCGTAATTTTACAAGTAATTTTATGATGTGTGATGTTAATCAATTTCCATTATACCACGTGATTTAACTTATGATTTAAACTAAGTATGAAACTAAAAAGCTCTGAATCAAAGATATGTAATCAAAAAACTTTTTAAACTTCAGTGTAAATAATTATCCAATAGAAATGAGAATATTTTTTTAATATAATATACGTTTCACAAAATCTTGAAGAGTTTGTTATATTTTTGTAAGTATAAAGTTCAAGCATTGCAATTGATTTGAAAAACTTTCAGGGTTTGCGTCAACGTGGTGTCACCCTGTTTTTTATAACGGGTGTTTTTTCGTTGAACTCGTCTATGACACAACAGAATCGAACACAGTAAACTCAAATCATTTACGAAATCAATAAACTACGGGTAATTTATCAAAAGATCCATAGTTGGTACCAAACTTAATGCCAGAAAATGGATTATGGGGTATGCTGGTAAGTAAATACTCTAAAATGAAAAAAAGAAATAAGATAACCAAAGAGAAAGTAAAATAATAATTGATACTCTATACTTATCTCTGACCTCTAAGAAACCTAATATGAAATTGATATGACATAGTAAAGGAGATGAAAGTTCCTACCTTTTTAAATTTAAAAAAAAATAAATTCTTATCAGCTTTTCCGAATAAACTGTCTGAAAAAGAGATTGTTACAACAAATATTATTTCAAAATCAATGTATATGTAGATGTATGACTTCTCCCTCTATTTCTATTACGCCGTGGTATCGACCGCAGTATCAATGAATGTTACGTGTCTACATGTTCAAAACTTTTGTTTGGCCAAGGTTGTAATCGACCCGACAGCGGTGTTGGTTTTAAAATGAAGTGTTATTTTATGCTAAATCTAAACAGGAGCCACTAGACTGGTGTATGTATCAAATAAGACGAAAAAGAAGAAAAAAGTTTGAATACTACAAAGATCACAATACTACTATAATGGTAAGTTAGTTCCGAAGTTTCGTAAAGCTCAAGCTCAGCATTATTTGATTGTTGGACCAATCATATTTTTTTTCTAAACGACCCGCAGGTATACCGCCTTATTTGAAAGCTTTCGCAATTATATTTGAATATGCAAACAAAAGACATACGACTTAATTAGTTTTGTAAATGAAGTAATATTGTGCATTATCTTCTGTATTTTCAGTTGTTCATGAAGTGTTCAAAAGTTTGACTTGAAACTTTAGAGAGTCGAGTTTATTAAGTCCCAAAAGAGCAATTTTCTTACGACAGAGCCGGAGCGAGCGATATTGCGAAATACTTCCAAAGTAACTCGCTGTCATTAAATATTTAAAGTTTCTACTTAGTAAGCACGCATAGGAATATTAAAAATGCTGGCTGGTAACACCGGCTATGGCTGAGTTGTACCACCTTACTTCAACCATAACCTTAACCAGCGCTTTTTCAAGTAGAATTTAAGAGTTTAAGATGGTGTAACCGGCTCTATTAATTAATAGCTGTATTTAGGTTAACGTACAATATAATAATGAAGAAAACAAAACCTATAAACTAAATTACATAAAATCCTTAAATATAAATATATTTAAGGATTTATAGGATATTTAAGGATTCTCCAAAGAAATCTTTGAAGCTTCTAACTTATGTTTTGAAGGTGCTTGTGGCGCAGTGGCGGCAGCGCTTTGGTAGTGATACCAAAAGTTAAGCAACCCACGGCGCGGTCGTGATTGGATGGGTGACCATTCCGACCATTTAAGTGACGTCCATGACAAGCATCTCCGTGCTTCGGAACGCACGTTAAGCAGTTGGTCCCGGCTAATATCTGTGGTATTAGTCGTTAAGCCTAGTCAGAGGCCCTAGGGCGGCTTGATAACTTCTGACTGTAAGGTTTGTCACTTGCCTTACATACACCCCTTCACCAATCCGCACTGAGCCCGCGTGGTGAAGTATGGCTCGTCCCTCCTCATAGTTGAGGTTAGGCCTTTTCCCAGCAGTGGGATCTAATAGGCTGACTTATTATATTATTATAACTTATGTTTTGATTTGTATTAGAATTGAATATAGCTACCTTTCGTAATTCATATATATTTTCATTAGTGCAAATTGTGCAGAGTCAATTTTGTGGTATAATTATGAGATTTTGAAATAGCTGAAATGCCTACAGTGGGTATGTAATTAGCAGCACTTTTACACCAGGATCCAAAACTAAACCGCCGCGCACGTGCCAAAACTCAGTACTCAATCTTATCAGCACACAAATCAGTGCAATCGGTGGTCAGACCAGTTGCATTTCTTATAATGAGTCAGTCAGCTAACGATTTTCCGTCAACTCAACAATTGTTCATGAATAATGGAGTATGCGACCCAGATCTACCTTTTTAATAGTTGACTGGACCTTCGGACTTTGGAATTAGGCACCAAAAATATTGTTTGGAACGTTCAAGCTTTAGTAAATACAAGTTTTTTTTAAAAACTATCACAACATCGGCTAGATGTGTGCATCAAATTTTCGAGCGCAGATTATTGCCACACATGGCGATAATCCTATTAGGGAACTTATTACTGACTTAATTTAACACAATTTGCAATTCCCTATATTGATGAAAAATGGATGTATGCGATAAAATCAAATAAGTGACAATTTTACTAAGTGCACTTCAGAAAATTCGTGAATTTCACGGCGTGAGATGGATAAAGCTCTAAAACATTCTTACTTACATACAAAAATGATTTACTCGTAAGTTGTGAGAAGCAAAAGTACGATTGTGTACGGCATTTTATCGCTGTAAAGTCCGCCCACGACCCAGATCCGAGTTGTATTAGTTTATTTTGACCGGAGACCGGTAATCGCCAAAAATCCAGGCTATCGTCGATCTTATTACATCAAACCACGGAGTTTTATTTTGTAAAGTAGAGCGCAAACGTGGGACGTGGCCATTGTGTGATATTGTTGTTGCTTTGTTACTAAATTAATCTAGTTTTAAATGCTAAAGCAGGCTAAGTACCTGCCTGCTACGATTAAGATTATGAGTTTTGTTATGTTATATTAGTTAATATTACCGTTATCTAAGAATTATGTGAGCTTTTGTTCTCGTTGTTTCATTTCATATTAAAGTGCTTATTTGGCACACTTTAGTGATTTTGAAATGCGCCTAAATTACTTCCGAAAGTTTTAAGAGTATGGTTATATTTTAGTCGATACAAGCAGTTCCCCGCGACTTCACCCGCGCCAATAGTCGGATTTTCGATACAAAATTTTATCCCTCATTTAACCCCCCTGATGATGATATATCGCGAAAAAGTACCCTATGTCCTTCCCAGGGTTTTAAACTATATCATTACCAAATTTGATTAGAATTGGTCTAGCCGTTCTTGAGTTCTAAGTTCTATATATATATATATATATATATATATATATATATATATATATATATATAATAAAATAAAACTTCGTGATATAATTTATTTCCTTTATACATAGATCAGTATTCTACTTATTTATATAAGACAAATTGTGTAACGAAATGGGTGCAATAAATTAAAAATAAACTGTATATTTTTATGGATGAGGGTTGAAAACCACCTCCATATCAATAAAGATATACACACACAAACCTTACACAAACACATTTAATCAAAGCGTGTATTAAAAGAAAAACAAAAATATACATCGATTGGAAGTAATTTTTCTTCCTATTAATGCATATTTTTACATTTTCTTTCTTGCGTGTCGTTTAAAGCCGATTGAAATACCCAATCAACAGATTTGTCACGGGTACCGTTGACAAAAACAAGACAAACTGGTTTCGTGGTTATTTAACAGTAGATACTGTACGAGTTTACATCCCGTACCAGTGGTTTTAACTACATTTCTGTAATTAACTGTTGCGTAAAGTATTTAGATTAAACTAGTTGTTGCATATCAGCTGACAAGGGCCTAATTATCAACTGGTACTGAATTCAGTCTTGGGACAAAACATAACAAAATTGATATGCTGTGAAGACATTTTCGAACGCATTTGTTTTATTATTAGATTTTTTGCTTGTAGTGTCATAAGTTATTATAATTTACTAGTATAATGCACTTAAATGTAGGTATGTATATAAGAGGGAATTTATAAAAATCTAAATCAAATTAACAATGAAAATGCTGAGAGAGATCAAGATAGAACTTCAACGCTGTTACTAAGAAGCATTCTTTTAAATTTTAATTGCTTTTGGACATAATACTTACTTAGTATGACCCCAGTAATCCCTATAAAGCTACCCACACACGTTAAAGATTAAATTTAAATAGCCTTAGTAACTTAACTAGACATTAGCTACTTAAATGGCCAATAACTTCAGTTAATAAGGCCATATCGGCATAGTTAAGCATAATGCTTAGTTTAAATACTCACGATTTTCAAATTTTGTTTGGTAATGAAGTCTGGAAACGTGTTCGATAAGAGTCAATTAAAATTATTAAGAGAAAATTAATTATTTTAAATTGTCATACGTTGGCCATACCTATGTTACTTATGAATTTTTACACTCATGTCGGTTTTCCATCTCACCGAATTATGAGAGTGAAGGAACAGAGAGTGCACCTGTGTACTGCGCACACACTTGTGCACTATAATATCTTCCGCGCAGTCGGCTAATCTCTGTTGAGATTAGCTACTGTAGTCGAAATGCGGCTAGGAGGTCCTTATTATTATTACTTCTGTGACTATTGCTTTTTTTTAATAACCCTATTACTGTTATGGTCAAAATTTTAAAAGATGAGTAGTGATACAACTACCGTGTTTTCTATATAATTTCAAAATACATACCACTGCAATAAAGACAACATAAATATGGTACTTACTACTGCGTTCTAAACATTTATTTATTTGAAGTTTATGAAACTCATTCATGAAACAAGCTCGGAATATGTTCTTGCTTGCTATTAAGGTTTTAGTATATATTACATAATAGAGACATAATGATCAGAATTATTAGCACTGAGAACTGGTTAAATTAAAGCATTTCTAACGCATTTTGTAGTATTGATGTTGGTATTGAAAAGCTGTATAGAAAAATTTAAGATTTTGTTGCGAGATGTACCCGTAGATAGAGGTACTTAAGTGAAAGAGATAGCTGATAGTAGGGATTGTCCACTGATTGGCTTCATGATAAATAGGACAAAGTCCGTTTTACAAATAAGATACTAACATAGTCATTAAGCTTTTACTAACTCTTTATGGATCATAGTTGTCTGAAATAAATACTTTTTTTAAGTACAATGACATTTTTCAAAATGCAAAAATTTAAAGGCAGTAGTTATTCTAGTTAAAGAAACCTAAAAACAGAACAACTTCAGAACAAGCCGGCTACTTATAGGATGCGTATGCGCATCGAGACGCGCAAATTGAGTCAGTCCTAACACTGATTACGGTTTACGATTACGATGAAAATAAACAAGGATTTTATCACGATAGATGTGCTAATAAAAATATATGGATACAAAACAACTTAACCACTATAAGCTGAGCTCGTGTAGTAAGATAAGAGTGAGCAATGGAGGTTCAAGTTAAAAAGATAGGTAGGTAAACCCTCCCTTTTTGCCATCTAGCACATACTAATAATATTCGGTATAGTTAAAAAGACATACGTAACTTACTTGCCATATTAAGCTGAAGTAAAGACATTCATAATACTTTAAATTACTTATTTAAAAAGTTTGTGCATGCTTATTGGCTAGATTCAAAGAAACCTGTATACATGACTAAACCTTTGATTGCGAGTCTAACGCGACTAAGCGATTTCTTCCAGTAAGTAGAGCTATTTACACGGAATCACGGAATAATGATTTTAAGTAGTTTGTATAGTTAACTAAGTCCACTTATCTCAACAATGGGCCATCTCGTCCCTATTACAGGAACGGATAGGGCTGCCAAAAAGTTTAAAGGTTTTGTCAATTGGTTTATTTAAAAGTAATAAATTTAATAACAATTTTATAGTGTACTTACATAAAAATATGTTAAGTTAAAACCTATGGAATACGATTATCTTGCATTTAACGTTGGGTAAAGAATTCGTCGTTAATATATGCCGAAAGTATATTTATTAGGCATAATAATAGTTAAATTGTTTACAAGTAAGACTAGATCACAGATAATCTATAAGATATAGATAAGATATAAGGCTAGGTCTCTTTCGAAAGGAGTATGCAATATGCATACCTAGTTAAGAAAATAGCACGTACTTTCGTCAACCCTAGCGACTCCAACTTTACACGTCACGACTGGAACGCCAGTTTAGGATATTTAGTCTGTTCTTGAAAGGGGATTAGACTTTGTAGCAAAATAATAAAGAATAACAGCTTTCTATATTGGTTAAATAATTAAGGAAAAATCATAAAAACATGTTCATATCGTTTAGTATTCTTGAAACTTAAATTAAAATGCCTTGATACAATTTTTAAGGTATTTTAACGTGTTTATAAAAAATATTTATGTAAATTTGCAAGGTTTATTTATGTACAAATTATGTGCATGCAAAATAATCATAACTTGATAACTAAATAAATAAACGCCATACAATACTGACATTACACCAATAAACAGCATTAGCTTCCAAACCTGACCTCAGATAATAACCTTAGAGGTCCCATAGACATTCTAAGCGACAATAATATAAATAAGGAAGAAACTGCCTATTTAACCCTTGCAATGTTTGTATGCACTTAGGACACTGCACAATCCGAACTAAATTGCTGGATGCTAGAGTCGTGCTCATTATGCGGATGAGGGGTTAAATGACTTTATACTTTTTAATTACGATCCTCAGGAGGCCATGATTGTCAGATAAGATAGCAGAAATTGGCCATTATTGAGATAAATTGAGACAAAATTAAGATGCACTTAGTTAAGACATTTTAAAATGGATTTAAATGCTTAATATAGATAAAGATGAACCCAAATAGTTGTCATGCGGAACCAAATCACAAACTGAAAGTTTTTTGTCTTGTCTTTAGAAATATATGAAAATGTTGTAGTTTTTTTGAGAAAATTACAAGCCAACATTAATTTACTATTGAATATAAAACTTTCTTCTAAGTTAGGAACTAAGATCGGTTGTATTTTCATTTTTTCGACATGTTAATATTACTGTGACGTATCCATTTCCCTTCTTATGGGACTAACGTTCCCATAAAATAAAAACAAACGGGCATGCCACTGGAGCTATTAAAATAAACACAGTCTGTGATATAATGGGGTTGGTTTCCTACTAATATGCCTTTAACGAAACGAGTTGAGCTAGTTTAATAATTAAGTATGCCTGAGCTTAACTTGAATTACTTAATAAAGTTTCCCTAACTGTGAGTCAGTAGATTCGAGGAAATGTGCTCAAGCATTTGATATAAACATGCTAGCTTTGATATCTATTACCAAAGATCTACAATGCTCTGCCAGAAATAATAAACAATCTATCTCTCATGTTGGAAAACAGCACAAAAACTATTCAATTGTCCCTTGGATACTTTAACAAAACGTTCAACCAAGTCAGGTTTACTTCGCAAGCGCATTCTACCTGTCAATCACTAGTATAGCATTAGGATAACAAGACTAAAAGAGAGCTATTGTAGAGATAAGTGAGCCTAGATCTGTCGTTTAGATACCGTGTCCGGCACGATCTCGCAGGATGCGCTTGCGCCGAACGAAACGCCGAGCGCATCCAGATGAGTTTATTGACTTTATTTGTAGTCCCATCCGATGTATAAAACATACCACCCGACGTACATGTATTGATTAGAACGCCTCCGCTGCTGTTCAACTCAGGTTCAATAAACATTGAAACGTGCTATTGATTTTATAAAGTTCAAAAATGGTAAACACTTTGATGTCACGGATGAAGAAAAATAACAATAAGTTTTATTTACGAGCTACGCGGCAACGTGTATTTTCCACTCCATAATTTCCGCCAGTAAAAATAAAAGCTTCAATACATTCGAGACTGAATGCAGCACTCGTTGCATAAAGTAAACGTGAAATGCACCGTAAATATACACTAGTAATAAAACAAGTGAAGGCGAAAATTAAGCAATCCGCGAAATGCATAGACAAAGAAACGGGACCAGTTCACAACTAAATCAAACGCGGTACTTACGGTTATCACGCAACGATTACGAAAGCTCGGCGATATCAGCTATTATGCAAAGATATGTATCCTGCGCGGGACATTCGGGGTTCCCGCCAAAACCCTCACAGTCTAAGAAAACAGCCACCACAGTTCACTGGCACATGCACAGTCTAAAGAACACAGTCGGCAAAAGTTTTTCAAGTTTCGTGTTTGGTTGCGCGCGCCGGGAGCGGTTGGCGCGCGTCCGATACGCAAGTTGGTCTGTGCCGTACTAGTTAGTCAGTCGAGAGTCGAGAACCGGCCGGCCATGGCTACCGAGTTGACGACAGCCGGACCCTAGGCCCGGCACACACGGGCAGACCTTACATTGCCATTCTTATTGCACTTTTATCACGAATCTTTTTGCATTCGAGCTTGAATCCCTGGAGTAGACTGCATTAACGCAGCTCCGAGATTTTTCGGACACGCGGGATTGGGACGTCTAATAAAATCAATGATGTAATTTAGATGGTAAACAAGTCGAATGTTGAAGGCAAGTTCATCGGAAAGTTAAATAAGAATCGACTGCGGGTTGGGAAAAGTTTTAATGAATATTTTGCAGTTTCTTTTGATTTTCCAGTAACATAACTCAGTTCTGAATATTCTTTTGAGTTTTTCAGTAACTATATCAATCTTTTTCTGACCTAAAGACGATGTGTAAACGTTTTGCGTCTAACATCATTCATTATGTGGGTAGTTCAAGTTTCCATTTTTCTTTTTTCTGTTCCGTATAAGTTTGCGATCGCGTGATTTCAAGGGGGGAAAACCCTCGCTTCGGCCACCGTCTTGCATGTAATTACTAGCGAAAGGAAGTTCGCTTTTCGGGGCCAACGCGTGACTTATACTGAACCCTCCGTCTTAAAAATAACAAAGGGGAGAAATCCCTGAAACACAATCAACGAAGCTAATTGCTCTTTGAGTAAGCTCCCGAACGATAAATCTTAATCCCCATTACTGCTTCTGCATTAAAATCGGAATTAGCATTTGAAATCGCTTGATTTGTAGCGTTATAAAGATAAAGAATAAGTTTGATTAATTCGACGGCATCGGATTTATTAGATGATCTGTTTCATCCGTATCTTTATGCAAATTACAGAGTGCCGTGTCGATATCAAAGGCACCGCGACTTATTTTAAAATAGTTATTTGTCTCGCGTTATTTTATTATCCCCTTTGTTCGTTTTCTAAATTAAAATCATTAGTTTCCATAAATCTGAAGCCTCTCGATTTGATTTCTATTTCGTATTTAAAATAGGGGTTTAATTTAGTGATTTATTCGTCTTACATAAGTCTTCTTTTCCCATAAAAGTTCTTCTTTTTAACATTATTGTTCAACCTAAATGCCTCGTATTATTTAGACTCTTTTTATTAGTTTTGTTGAACTTGATACCATTGTTCATACCATTATTGCTATTCTCGCTATGTCTGAATTGTAAAAAATAGTTTTTATTGCTAGTAAAGTAAGCGGCGACTCCACAGCCAGGCTGGCCGACAATGGTTAATCAAAAAGCCGTATCTCATTTTGCGGGACCTTGCCAGCTCGACGTTACGTTATTTCGATTTCATTTGCGTGCTCGTGCGCAGGTTTTTTTGTTTCCTACCCGCTCACCCGCAGGTCAGCGCGATCCCGCGAATGCTTTGTTATTCCACGAGAAATATGAAGGATCCAGGTACCAACAATAAATGGGATTCTTTCGAGGATATTGAAATATCTCTAGGCGATGCCGCGGGCCTAGGCAGATTAATTCTTGAATGATGAATGGTGGATGTAAATCTTGTTTGTAATTTACTGGCAGTTAGTTATCGCTTTTGTTTCGATAAGCTATTATTGGGTTTGATGCGGTTTAATAGAAAAGTTGGTGCGTTACGTGACCGTTGCGGGGATGTCGGGTTTCTATCGTGTAAACGGGTTGGAATTGTGTTTTTTTCTTTACAAAAAGTAATTACAAGTCACGAATCTTGTGGCCAGCGATGCGGCTGCCCAGATTAATTGAATTCTTAGGTGTGAAGCGACTGGCCGGGAGGGGCGAGTCGGATAGTTTTTAGAAAGGTTGTCGCAGGGCACAGAAGTGAGCGAGCGGGCGATTTTTTGTTTGAGAAGCCTGAGTACTGTGTTTTTTCTAAGCACGGTGATTATGAGATATCGGTCATCGATACCGGTATACCCTTACAAAAAATAGATTTTGCCTTGCACATTTATGGGCTTGCCTTACACAACCATGTAAGGCCGAAATCTCAAAAAAAAAATTCTGTTCGTAAATGTCTCAACTCGGCGAGTTTCATAATTGTAGGTAGATACGAAAGACGCTGCACAAAATATTTATTATGATGTCAACTTCATAAAAAGTCCATGGAGATGCGATTATTTATAGTTATTTTATGTTTTATTTTGAAGACTCAGTTTCGGGTTTTATATTATAAGTATTTGTCTTATCTTTTGCGCCACACATATCAAGATGGGTCTAAAAGGTCCATCATCACCTCCATACACCGACACCCGCTCATAAACCATTGAGTTTATTATTATTTCTGTACCTATGATGTAATAAGACACCGTTGGTCTTCCGTCCGAACATTTAATAATGATGCGTTACTATAAAATCGTATTTATTGTGCATTAGTATTAATTATTTATGAAATTTTAAGATATCGTCGGTTAAGTTGTAGTGATCTCGAGATTAAAAGGTTTACGTAATTTAATAAGCTCTTAGTAAGAGCACGGTGAAGTTTGTTGTTTGATGTTTTTGAGATGGAAGGGCATCTGTGAAGGGCATTAATGTAGGCTAGCCGGCTAGATTTTCTTTTCTGCTGGCTTAATAATACAATTAATAAAGTAGGAGATCAAACTCAGAAATAAATCTTATTTAGGTAGTTACGAGTATATTTACGAGTTAACTTAGTCATTTGTATTATCATGTTTTATCGCTTGGCAAAAAAAAAATCATTAATAAACTACATATCTTCTATTATTTTTATTATTTATTAAGAAATTGTAAATATTTTTTGCATAATGTTAAATATTTACTTCATAGTTACAATTTTAAACCTTCACGTATCATGTTAACAGACACAATAGAAAATTAATTGTTATAAACCCGCCCGCGGGTCTTATAGGGTTTGACTTTGGTTTGAGATTAATAATTTAATTTAATAATTATTTAATTATTTTATTTGAATACTTATAACTCACTTCAAGTTGTAAACATTTCTGTTTTACTAAATTATATGAATATTTAGTACAGTACTATGCTTTCTACCACTCTAACTATAATAAAGCAAGTCGCACTACTGATTAAATTATTTAGTTCCATTCATTAACCTGTCGAGGAAATATTACAGTTCGCCAAACATTCCAGTGCATTTGGTCAAAGGATCGTTATAGTTAAATAGGGTACCATGATAAAATGACTACGGAACCTTCGACTTCCAGATATGGAGGCGGTAAGTCGAGTTTATGAATAGCTAGCGGTTTCACGAGACTCCACCCGCGTAAATATTTAATTTCCCATCAAACTGTCATCCCGCTGCTGCACTTTCTTAAAGGGCGTAAAAGCTATCTTTAAAAAAAATATCTTATTTTTATTTGGACCTGGTGGATAGTACCCAGCGTGCTGACCACTAGACCAATGAGGCAGTCAACGGGTTCGATCCCGGGTCGGGCCGAGAGTGTTTGGGTTTTTCTGTCTTGAAATTACTCAGACACAGCTCCGGAGTCAGGAAGTTGGTGGTGTTAACACCCGTGCCTCAGAAAGCACGTTAAGCTGTTGGTCCTGCGCCTGATCTCTCTACGGTCATGTCGGACTGCCGTCTCACCGAATTATGAGAGTGAAGGAACAGAGAGTGCACCTGTGTATTGCGCATACACTTATGCACTATAATATGTCCCAGTGCAGTTGGCTAATCTCTGTTGAGATAGGCCGCCGTAGTCGAAATCGGCTAGGAGGACATCATCATCATCATCATTTTAATTTGGAATGGGCTTGTTCTTGACTCCAGAATAATTCAGTCGTGGCGTAGACAGAGTCGACGGTGGAGCGAGCTCACCCAAGGTTCTAGCACTTCCACTCACCGACGGAACAACGCAAGCTGCTTAGCACTGGACTCCGGTGGGTGTAGCTACCAGGCGACACCTAACGAAGCCTACCACCGCTGTTAGGATCGTTCACCAGCCATCACAAACTATAGTTGAATCTTATACTTTTATATTTTTCTTTTTTATTTTCATACTAGCTGTTGCCTGCGACTTCGTACGCGTGGACTCGATGATACAAAATATTGTATGCTCCCGCCGCCATCCAGCTATCATGATCTCTTAATATACCATGTCGTAAGGAGAAGAGAGAAATGAAAAATCAAGGTGAATAGGCACTCTTTTTTAGATATGTTACTATCACCTCGCCATCCGCCTCTGGTAAGAAAATTTCACATGGCAGTGACACCGACTCCAAAACTAAATATTGTCGTTTATCTTTTGTTAGTAAAAGTGTAAAGGTATTTAAAAAAAAAATAGGTCACTTTATTGAAGGCAGTTTTATTCGTTTGTTAAAAAATATAGGTAACTTTAGGTTTTAGTGTTTAGGTCTGACTCAAACCTCCCTACGCAATAGATGAATGTGGTTTAGCATCTATTTATTGTGTCCCTAGCCTACTCAAAGGTCGGTTTGTAACTACTATCGTAAAGTTATTATTATTAGGAGCCTGTCGTGTCCACTGCAGGGCAAAGGCCTACCTACCCTTTCCTCTATATCGTAAAGTAACTAAGACTATTCTTATAGTTCAATTTCCGTTAGTAGGTGATAAGTAGTATAAAAAAATAGTGCCAATTGACTTTGATCTTTTATTATTTAAAATTTCGACAAACTGTCTGCGGTGAAAGTTTCCACAAACTACTTAGCGTTAAGGTCAGCACCATAATATTATCTAAAGGATTCTCTCAATTTCTCCAGGTTGCCGTCACCAGATCGTAACTTGGAGACAGTAGATTACCTTGGGAGTTTGAAAATCAGTCTAAAAAATTTTAGCATATCAATTGCTCCAGACCTTCAATTAGTGTTAGTCAAAAGAACATGCTCATCACAACAATGTTCCCTGAGGCGCTCTATTCATATCTCTTATAGTTGAGCTGAGCTGCTAGGGTTCTATATCAGTTGCTCCAGACCTTCAGTTTGTGTGTACATCAATAGAAAGTGCTCTTCACGCTAAACAATGTTCCCTAAGGTGCTCTATTCGTATCTCTTATAATTGAGCTAAGCTGCTAGGATTCCATATCAGTTGCTTCAGACCTTCAATTTGTGTACGTCAATAGAAAATGCTCATTACGCTTAATAACTTGCGTGTACAAACAGACAAAAAAATTAAAAGTTGTAGATTTCTACTGTGTTACTATTTTAACATTAATTAGTTTTTGGTAAAAAAACTCAATGTACAGACGCATTGGTTTTACTGTTTTATTATAATATATGTATAGATGGTTTTAAAATATCTCTGAAACTAATTTTATCTAAATCTGTTCAACATTTAAACGTTATCCATTAAAACTTCTAATTCCCGTTTCATCCCCTAAAAGTTTTATTAAAACAAAAAGTAGCTTGTGTCCTTTTCAGGGACTCAAAGTATCTCCATACAGTATTTTATCTAAATCAGTTTATAAAATATAAAAAGCAGCAAACAGATCGACAGAGTTACTTTCGCATTTACAATTTTAGTATGTAATAATATGTATGTATGAACTCGTGAATTGCATTGCAATCGTGACTGTAGGGTATGTATTCGGCTTAACAATAGAGATTTTTGGACTTTTACGTTGAGAAAAAAGAAAATATTGTCATGGATGCTAGTGGCGGGCGATAATAAGCATAGTTATCAGAAATAGATTCAGGCATTCGTTGGTCTTAATGCGCGTAGGTCAAAATGCGTATTGGATCAAATGCGTTCGGGTATCCTTCTGCAACTGAGGTGGTAGTCCCACAGACACCACTAATCAGAAACTATGTAATTTTATCGTCATTGTTTTTGCTGCGACTCTCGTGATTTTAGTACCTTCCTGGATTTCCATGCGGATGATGCTTGTAGAGTGTAGAAAGCTTCGGATGACTAGTCATGTGTAGTTTTGAAAAAAGTGTCTACGATACTACCATCTCAGCATTACTGTTTGTTATTTTATGTTCTTGTGATTACTATCGAAAAATGGAATTTTACGAAAACTCAAAATTTTATTAATGATATTCCTTACTATGTGCTTATTTAGTAAAAAATAAAGTTATTAAAAAAACTTAGTAACAATATCTATAATTCGAATCAAGTGAGACCACGTACAAATTGATGTCCTGAATGTGCCATTACAAATATTTGTGTAATTTGCTTATTTAACCGTTGTTTCACACTTTCTTATTTAGATATGTTGTATATAGTACAGTACATATTTAAGAACAAAAAATACCAACATTAAAGTCAAAGTGTAATTGGTACAACATCTCAAAAATGTGTCTACCAGTCTACCACCTCAGTAGGATTGAAACAATAATTTAACCTCAGTGGCAGAAGGGTATAGGTCCTAATGCGTTTAGGTCGTTTTATGCCTGTTGTTACTTATGCATGTAAAGGATAATATTATTTTAGGTAGCCACACTTTTCAATTCACCATTCACCCTTATTCAGAGGTTAAGACGATGAATTGGAAATATTGGTGGCAGGGATCTCGATTTTCTTCAGCAATTACAAAGGTTATGTAAATGATACTTTAGAACCTGATTCGTCACTTCATTGACTTCACTTTGCTAGTTACAGAAACACAATTCGTTAACTTTTTTAACAGAGAAAAAACAACAACTCCTTGAAGGAGTGCAGGTATAAACGTATTATTTAAATACAAAATGGATTCATAAAAACAAATGAAAATGCGCCTAGTCCAAACGCTATGCACTCTTGAAGAAAAAAGGATTTTACTTTAAAATATTTCCATAACTAATAGATATCCAAAATAAATGTCTCATAGCTTTTTATACTGCCTTAAACTGTTGTGGAAAATCACACAAAAACATTATCCGTTGGAAAGGGGAGTAGCGATGCATAAAATCAGTGGCTCCACGCTTCACACTCCGTTATATGACACAGTGCAAAAAAGTGCAGTAATTTAAGTACACACATGTGTACCGACTTTTTACCAGTATCAGAATCTGAATTGTGCATAACATTGGTTTAGGTATAAATCTGTCAACATCGAGCTCCACACGGCTGGAGGTTAAATGAACAGGAGAATGAATGAGGAGAATAATACAACTTATTAACTTGCTTGTGAAACAGATTGAAGCAGAAAGATTTCATTATTTTGACATATAATGGGTACATATAACTTAGGTACTTACTAATAACTTATTATTCGACTGAACATATCCAGTTTGCGGGACCTAATGATAAGTAAATAATCTAAATAACAATTTTATTCAAATGATGAGACAGTGTAGAAAGGTCACGAAGTAACCCGCGACCATAATTCGTGCAACCGAATCGAAACGGCAGGAAGGTAAATACAAATTTGCCTTTAAAAAAGTAATGGTTGCATTAAATCCCGTTAGTGCCGTTAAGTGTCACAAAGTAAATATGATTTTTGTCATAATTCTAAGTTATAAGCATAGTAGGACTAAAGTAATCCTAAATTTTCTAATCCAAGTAATAACAATAAGATAGTACCTAGGTAATAAAACCTTTTTTAACAATTTCCATTTATAAATAAATATAATGCTATTAAATTAATATACTGTGGCTACATGGAGAGCGTGGAATCGCAATGTCAAATGTTAACACGGGCGAGCACGCCACGGTGGTCTATGCCTTGAGCTTGGACTATGGTCAATTTCATTGTAAACCATATCAAAAATATTGAACAGTTAGGTTTACGATACATTTTTTTCAATGATGTTAGCGCGGTACTGGGGGCGATTCACTAACGGCAACATCACCACTCGACGTCAAGCTTGAATTTCAGAATAGCTTGACGGTTCTAAATGCGCTGCTCAATATTGAAGTAAAAGAAAATCGACAAACTATATTTTTATTAGAAAAGTTATTTACGGGATTGCTACCATGTACCTTTTTATTTTCGAGTTTCCGATATTTCGGCGCTGTTGCAAGCGCCATGATCACGGAATAACTGAAGATCTTGCGGGTGGGATGTTATGGGCAAACATATCGGTCTACCCTCCTTCTAAGTCTTTTATTGCGTTCACCTCCGGTACCACTGTTTGCAAACTCACTATTTTCTCGCGTCTGTTCTCGACACACAACACTACAGTATCCGACCGCGAAACTACACTTGGTTGGTTTTTTCGGTTTTTGCACATTCGAATCACTGGATTCCAGACACTTGACAATTTAAACCCGTCCTCGCGATTGAAATTTTTGTATTTGGTGATTTCAATTGCTTCTCTGACCAATCTTGGTATGTAATGGCGTTCTGTCGAAATGATCTGAGGGTTATGAAACTCAATCCAATGATTTGGACCTGATTCCAACAAATGTTCCGCGATCGCCGATTTTTGTATGTCATTGTTCTTGACCGCCTTAATGTGTCCCTTCATTCGGCACGCTATGGTACGTTTAGTTTGGCCGATATATGAACTACCACAGCTGCAGTCAACCTTGTAGACACCAGGTTTATCTAAGACGCGAGAAAATAGTGAGTTTGCAAACAGTGGTACCGGAGGTGAACGCAATAAAAGACTTAGAAGGAGGGTAGACCGATATGTTTGCCCATAACATTCCACCCGCAAGATCTTCAGTTATTCCGTGATCATGGCGCTTGCAACAGCGCCGAAATATCGGAAACTCGAAAATAAAAAAGGTACATGGTAGCAATCCCGTAAATAACTATTCTAATGATAATGACCATGAAAGTTTAAAACAGACAAACTATATTATCGTTCTCGATGACAGCATTGTCATTTGGTTAGTGAATCAACATGCTGTAGAGGTTTGGAGCTACGCGTAAAACTCTATGTCTCACTCGTCCGGCTCTTCGGAATTTAAACACAGAAAAACTTTTTTTACGAGTAAATTTTGAAATAACGTCAGATAGACAAAAAAAAAGTGAACGTCATAATATTGTACGTCTTTATGCTGAAATAACTTTATAAACGATTGTGAACGACTAAAAATATCAATAAAGGAAATGGAGCTGGAACTGAAAGCTGAGTATAATAATAAAGATTTCTTTATTTTTCGCTCCACAATCTAAGGTACAGGATGAGAAACATATTACATACATAGGTGACAGTTTTAGATTGGGAGAGACTGGCATCTGTACTAGGTAAAAACCTGTACTACAGAGCACCAGCACTCTCCTCTCCCAGTGTTACTCGGGGCACAATAAGGAAAATAGAAATAAAATAGCAAAATAGCAAGGGAACAAAAGAGCACGTATATAGTTGGATATTTGTCTGTGTGTGTGTGTTTGTGTGTGTGTGTGTGTGTTTGTGTGTGTGTGTGTGTGTGTGTGTGTGTGTGTGTGTGTGTGTGTGTGTGTGTGTGTGGTGTATGAGTTAGTGTGAGTGTGGGTGTGTGTGTGTGTGTGTCCGTGGGTAAGTGTGTGTGTGTATGAGTATATGCGGATCACCTTGGAGGGATAAGAAGATTTTCGGTATCGGAGAAGGTCAAGGTTTGTAGATAGGTCGATACTTTGGATTTACAGTGAAATTTAGGTAAAGCATAGATATTTAATATTTTATTTAGCGAGTTATAGAGATAGGGGCCCAAGAAACAGAAAAAACGATGTGAAAAGAAGGTGTTGAAGGATGTGGCGTTTACCACTAATCGATTTCTCTTATTTGCTTTGTTTTCGTTATAAACGGTTATATTGTGTTGCTTCAAAATTACAGACAAGATGAAAAGTTGACGAACGGTCAGGACTTGGCAAAATTGATATAGGTCAAAGGTGGGATAAAGCAGTGGTTTAAAAGTACAAACCTTAAGGACAGCTCTTTGGGCTCTTTCTAGTTTGATTAATGTGGTTTTGCAGGCGCCTCCCCAAGACGAAACACAGTAAATCAGAAGAGACTGACAGAGGGCTTTATAGACTCTTTTCACTACAACAGCATCAGCCACCTGCCTGAGGCTCCGGAAAACAAATATAAGCTTGCGAAGTCTGCCCGCAGTAAGCTCAATATGAGGTTGGAAAGAGAGTTTTGAGTCGATCATGATACCGAGATATTTCAGTGAATCTATTGTAGACAGAGCGGGACAAAGGCAAGAGGAGGAGTGACACTGGGTAAGCGTGTGAGCTTTAATGCTGAGGCCGTCCAGGTCCGCTGGGGGAATCTGGTAGATAGAGAAGGTAATGTAATGATTGATGAATGATGAGTTTTTTGGGTATTCAGTGTGAGCAAATTGTCACGAAGCCAAAGCGAGACAAGGTCAAAACCAGATTGAGCACGGGAGAATACTTCTGGCCACGTGTCAGCTGTAAAGATGAGGGCAGTATCATCGACAAACGAAATGATTTGACAATTTGGAGTCTTCAGGGAACAAAGTTGGTTTATATATACCAAGAATAGAGTGGGACCCAGGATACTGCCCTGTGGCACCCCGTAATTGATAGGAAGTTCGGAGCTTGTATTTAATTATAAATCACCTTTAGATAGAACAATAATCATTTATAGGACATTCTAAGACTTCACCCACATCGGAGTCGTCACAGTACCTCCTCATAGTTGTGGTGAGGCATCTGCCCAGAAGTGAGATCTATGTACTTTACTTAACTCGGTAAGTGGGAAAATAAGACTATGTGCATTTGTGCAATCGCCAGCAGGCCTTTTGTTGTCTATATTATTCCTTACAATGGTACAGTGTTAAGCTTTATATACCTATTGTGTATCTAATCTAGCGAAGAACTTTAACTTAATGACCTTCTAATTCACCCAATATCATCATAAAAATAACTTAAAAGTCCATATCTCACACCAATAATTCACGGCCAGATATACAGTTTCCCACGTGATCCTATAAATGAATAAGGCTCAGTTCCTCACAGCTTTTATTATTACAGCTCAGATTAGCTATCTATGGAGGCACGATACCATAGATTTATCGGCCCCTCTCAAGGTACGTTTCCACCAAGTACACGCGTTTGCGCGCAATCGTCAACAAACACCTAATTCTGCTCAGAATACAAAAACACAACATTGGGGTGCCTTTTCCGGTATCCACGTGTGTCAATTTTTATTATTTTGTTTTTGAAGCTGGTATTTGACCATAATCACACCTAAGTGATGTGAGGTCCCCATCTTTACAGATACAGTACCACAGATTATATAATAGTTACTTCGTAACAGATAAATCACTCCATAGAAAATCGTCCATACCTACTTTTATAATAGCCTAAAATTTTTTGTAGCAGACCGCTGCGCACGATAATGTACCCTAAGCATCGAACATTACGTTATTATTCTTCTGCAGATACGCGCGACCGGCGCCGCGTGTTGGTAATAGTAATTAAGTCAGGGTTGCTTCTTTAAATAAAAGGCTTTTTTGTTTGTAGATTGGCTTAAAATGTTTTACAATGGTCTAGTGTTTTACTTTTAATGTTTACCTGTGCAAAATTTCCGGTTGTCCCGAAAAGAAACGGAATAATACAAACAGTTTTAATACGTAAAGTCATGCAGAAAACAAGGGCAAGGTGGGATCAAATTCACCTTTTTCTATAAGATCAAAGACGTTATAATTATTTTTTATAATTTAGAAATTTGTTTGCAAGTTTTAATGAAATTAAATTATTATTACGCTCACAAAGATTGATCGACTGTGTCATCCGGTGGAACATGTCGTTCTTATGAGTTATAAAAATCATCTGAGAGAACTTTCAGCCTGCCGTAAAAATTATGATGACTATAAAAAGATTTAAAAAGTGTAAACATTCGAGACTCAGATAAATCTAATTCAGGACTCGATGCATTTGTACAGTAAATAACCGGATATGTAAACCATGCTACTTAACACGTTCCACCGCGGTATTCCACTCCAGTATGACACTAAAATCTTCATACAAATGTTTCGTACACGTACAAAAGCACTGAATCATGCGTCCAAGTAAGGTTAATACATACACAACGACCACCACCGTACTGTCAATGTGTGTAGCCCCTGTGTATGTGTATGTAAGATACCTAAAACGGTCTTGTGTACTTGTGTTTTTGACACTAGAAACACAAGCCTCCTGTACAGAATGACAGTAAGACTGCTCTCTATGGAACTCTAATGTAAATTCGACGGTTGTTGCCGTAGTGATTTTTAGATTGATTTTCGTAAAAACGGCGATACCCGTACTGCCATTATATGAATTCCACTTTTACTGCTTATGCCGTTACCTCGGTGGAACGTGTTAATTAGTTCGCTTAAAAACGAATCTACCGCACCCGCAACACAAATAATTCAACAGTGCGTACAGGCGCGCCCGACGGTTGTTGGCAACCTACTGATTTACGCACCGACGTCGGTGCGCTCGAGAGTAGGCTATTATCGCGCGCAAGTACATCGAGTGAGAGATGCCTGACAGTACTTAGTGTAGTAAACATTCCAGAGCGAAGAAAATTACCTAAAAGAAACTAATTCAAAGTAACTTTACAAAAATTAATCTCATGTCAACTTTGATAAGATTTATTTCTTCTGAAAAAATATATTTACATTGTGACATAATGGTCTACATTGCACACGAATTTATAAGTTGCTACGAGTATGTGTGTGAGGTTGCATGCTTGGATTTCAGCGAAATAATAAGTATTTTTTATAAAACTGTTTCTTTAGTCCATAACATTAATAAATACATATTGTAAGGGAGCTCAGTTAAAACACATTTTAATTAATAAATCACATTAATTCACAAGAAATATGACGCCGCGTACAGAGAGAATCGTGCGAGAGAGAGGGAAGATACATGTCAAACATTTGGCGGGAATGCGCGCGCACAGCAGCAATGGATTGCGTTCGGAAATCCCTTACAATATATTGTTGATTTATTAAAATCTTGGGTAATATTGAGATACTCTTGACATCAGCTAGCATAAAGCAAAACATGTTAAAATGAAGTTTAATATTACACTTGGTGAGGACCCACCTTAAGGCGATCGGGCCATAAACGGCTGTCCTTTCTGGGGCGAGACTGGAATTTACGACAAAACAAATCGTATTGACTTTTTTTCTCGGGTTCGTTCGTATTAGAATATTATTTGATTCTAATGGCGAGCATCCCTTGTATAGAGTTTCCGACAGAGGGAGCTGGCAATGAGTAAGAATAGCGCTGAAGCGCTTTACACATGATGTTATGACTTTATGAGTAACGGATTATGAATGTAATTTAGCAAGTTTTGACGATTTTGCTAAAAAAAAAATTGTTTGCTGTGCTTGCATTAAAAACGGTTCCAGCTTATGTAGCTGGAAATTTTATGCAGGTATAATGCATTTGATAAATTAAAAAACTACTAAAACAGAAAAATATGTGATACCATGGTTTCGCTTGAGCAAAATGTTTTTTCGCTATTTACATCAACCCCTATTTTAACCTTTGAAAAAATCCTTTTCAACACTTAAATCGTGCCATATTTATTATTACAATAGCACACAGAGGCATAAGGCATTTTTATTAGCCCAGTCAGTCTTTTTCTTATACCTTTCCACAGATAGTTTTTTTAGAAAGTACTTTCTAAGGAGCGTTCATCTCTGGGTGGACATTCTAAATATTAATCCTGTAAAAAAGCGCTGCAGCGCTATCCTATCTTCCCGTAAACTTTTTTGATACGGAACCAACGGAATCCATTAAGATAGGTCAAACGATACCCGAGTGCCATTGTCTGCCTCTCGACAAATTGGTTTGCGTCCATTACTCTACATTAGCCGTTGATGAAGGAGTATCGTGAACTTTGCGGTAAATGCAGGGCGCTCTTGAAGGCGTCCATTTCTTTATAATTTTAATATTAAATGTATTTTCTTTTTTTCTTTCTTTCTTATTTGAAATTTCTTGCTCATGCTAAAATTTTTTAACACAATTGTCGGCTGAAGTTATGTTTGCTTCAATACTTTTTTCGTTTGTGGTTTTAGTATTTTTAATACTATTATTAAATACATTTACATACTCTTTGGTCTGTGCCTTTTTAAGTTTAGTGTTATTTAAAGTTTAATTTCAATATTTTAGAGCTCCGCGCAGTAAGGGGTAAATTTTATATTAATTACTATATTTAATTGTGTTTTAGCTGTAAAACCAAATCCGAAAAAGTTCGTCATTTTAAACGCAATTACCTTCTTAATTTATTTGACCTTCGTACCATTAAACTTGGTAATGTCTGTTTTCATGTTATCTTGCAAGCCGTGATATATAAGTAAGAAGTTAATTTTAATTGCGGGGTTAAATTAAAATCGACATTTTATCAATAGGTTGTGCGTTTAAAATCAAGGCAATCGTGACTCCTTGAAGTTCTCAGCTCTGCCCTCTGATTAGGCATTAGTATCTACTCGTAACAGGATTCGAATTAATTAAATGTGGTTTATCGCGGAACACCTATGTTGGAGTATCGTAACTCCATGTAGCTCGTGAGTCCGGCGCTGTTGCCCTTTCCACTTATGAGAAAATAGTCCAATGATAGGAAAGTTTATGCGGTTTACAGTTATAAACTTAGATAAACAAAACCTGAGGATTTAGTATGACATACGAAAATCTCAATAATGCTCAAGTTTATTTTTAATTCAAAATGGGTTTACTCTTGACTCTAGAGTCTAGACTTAACCAGACGTGGCGCAGACAGAGTCGATGATGGAGCAAGCTTACCCAGAAGAAGCCTGTTCGCTCTGAGTTTAAAGGTCTTTGGGTTGTAAACCGTTGGAAAGAACTGACGCGGGTAAGAAGTTCCACAACTTAGCGCATTATAAATGTTGATGAGAAGCGGTTAGTTCGTATCATTGGAATATCAACGCGATATGGGTGGTGAGTCTAAAAGTGCGATAGTAGAAAGGAGCCGGTGCAATGAGTTCACGGAGTTCTTGAGCACTCTCTCCGAAATATAGTAAAAGACCGCCAAGCAAGCAACTTTGCGGCGATGAGCCACGCTATGGAGTTTGTATGCAAATTGGACCAAATGGCGAGTTTTGTGGACTTCGAAATGTACAGTGGCTTTCAGTGGTTTCATACTATTGTATGTGGAAATTTGGTGGATTTTTGGGTGTGGTTTATCAAAGATAATAGCGACTACAAATATTAATGTCAATTGTAGACATAGTTTAGTCATTATATTATACCTTCAGTATCAAATTCCTAAAAAATAAATTCGGGAAAACTTTTAACAATACGGTCTTGTTCATTCATCATGTGTAACATATGGCCACATATGATTAAAAGGAATTAGCTTCTTCGTATTTTCAATCGAGCTAGAATATAGATACTTTTACATAAAAATAGTGAAAAGATATGATAAGAAGAATGAAGATAAGGTGTAATAGAAAATACTCTTGAATTGTCTTTCAGATATCAAAATAATTCTGTAATACTTAGAATAAATTTATAAATAGAATTAACACTACTAAATGTCAGGAGCCTGGACGAGAAACTTTTGAAAATACAATATAATCTACAATACCTAAGTATCTGTAACAATACTAATTCAAGATAAGATTTTCTATATTTCATACCATACATGTAAAAAAATAGCAGCTAATCGGCTTATAATATAAAATAAAATAAATTAATAAACTTGTTTAGTCTTGTTTCAACACTCAAACATATCATAATATTACCCCGTTGTATTGCTTTCTTTGGTCATCACAGTGCATTAACAACGCCTTACACTTACAACGACCGTTATGCCCATTCAAAACAAAAGCTTATTGTCATAATCCTCTCTTGAACACAAGTTTATCTTTTAACTATCTTAATAACGTAAAAACTTTGTCAATAGCCATTACACAACCATCGTACCGTTTCTAGCTTTTAAGGCAACTTAGTAACAGTTTAAAGTAAGAGTAAAACGACCCATTACTGCCCTCTTTTAGTGACTGAGCTCTTTGATGTAGGGTGACCAAGTTGAAGAAAAGTTACGATGAGATGGATAATGGTTTTCGATTATAAAGTTAGTGATGACAGGCATGACTGGTTTATAGACTGTGCTTTCTGACTTCTACTGTAAATTAAATATAGAATCCAATATTATGAAAGCCAAGCCCACAAGTGACGCCCATGACAAGCATCTCCGTGCTTCGGAAGGCACGTTAAGAGGAAACGCGGTGAAAGTGACATTTGAAAAATAGGTTTTTGAATAAAATGTTGCTGTCTCGATGTATGCTCTGGCGGCCGCCTTCGCACCCCGCACTGCTCTATCCATGTGTAAGTAGCGTAAGTTAGTGTGTGTGCGCACTAGACCTCGCGCAAAACTCGCTAAAATAAAGTATTTTCAAGAAACATGATGTACTCTTTGATAAACTATAACCGAAGATACAGTACGCAATACAAAATAAAGTCTATGTATACACAATTATTTTTGGTGAAAGTTTCTCAAAACTATAAAAACAAAGAAGAAAAAGTTATTCAAATTCAGGTTATGGTAGAGTCAATATTGAATAAATTCATGTTTTGATTCCTATATTTACGTTATTATATCTTTATAGCAGGGCATTATGCAAGATATAAATACGTTGCTATTTATATAGGAGCTTGAACATGATATATCATTAAATTAAAAGAAAATAATAAATGTAAATATGTGCCGTGGCTATCAGTTTAATGATTATATCCTTTGATATAGTTTATCAAAGATATACCTAGAAATACGAAGGAAAGGTGACAGATGACATTTTCCGGTTCACTAATACTACGTAACTAAATTAGTATTTTACAAAAATAATAAAATATTTATATCTTTACAGACATACTATTAAGACCCGACACGACAGCCTACTTTAACAACAAGAATGATTTTGCAAAAGCTTAATATTTATAAAATTAAAGAATCATTTATCTTTTAAAAATTTGTTCATATACCTCATTCACCGAGCAAAGTCCAACAATGTAAACAAACCATTGACTAACCCATTAATGCTATTATCTGAAGATTCTCGGCACATACACAAGTGAATTTCTTCACAGAACTCACAAACACCTTCACCAATTACGCCGTAATAATATAAATACGATTATTGCATACAAATACACATAATTACACTTAAAAATGTAAATCATACGAAAAATATCATCATTTTGACAAAGACAAGAAGAGGACGGCAAACTTTATATTTTTTAATGTAGTGTTGGGAAACCAATTTTGTTCAATTGATCGATTCAATTGGTCATTCGAAACTCGCAATAGTAATGTTTACCCTAAAAGGAATTATATCCAAATTACTCGTATGTTGTTTTATTGTAGCATTTATTTGAAAGGTTACTGTTCATGAAATGATATGTTGTTAAAGATAAAAAGTACATTGTTGTTTTAAATATAATAATATAATTAAAATTGGATTTATAATTTTAAAACTCTGCCTAAAATATAGCTTTCTTAGTATGAATTAGTGTTTTAAATATTACTAAACAAATTTAACTGACTTAAAAAAGAGGTATGTATGTTTATCCGCGATTATCTCGCATATGGATGAATGTTTCAGTAAAGTATTCTGACTTTACTTGACAATGAAGTATTCTGACTTTGATTGTTTCTTGTTCACCGATCTCCGAATAAATGCTTTTTCTTCCTTTCTTCTTTCATACTTCGAAAAATCTCACCAAAAGGACTAAAATAACACTTTTAGCTTCTAATTAGGTGAGCCTTAACGGACACCTAAACAGTCCACTTCAAATAATTTGTTTTCCTGATTAAAAAATGTTTTAAAATTTTTAGTGAGATCTTTTAAAGGCAGTTCAAATTCAAAGAAGACCGTTTGGTCTTATTTTTTTTATTTATTTTTTTCATTTATTTACCATATCAAAAAAACATTAAAGACATAGTTATGTAAGTCGCATTCTGAAACCACTGAGGTTTGTATTGACACGACCTGAGTCGACGTTTAAATTAATAATAAAAGTAGTAGGTAAGAATTAATAAATAACAGACATAATAAAACTACTTAACAACCAAAAAGGAGGAATCGAGAAAACGCACATCTGCCAACGGATCTAATTATAAGTTTTCTAGGAGGTATAATTTTAACTTTCGTTTTATATTTTTCATATTTAAGCTATCGCGCAATTCGGTAGGTAACGTGTTTATCAGTCATATTAAAATAATATAAGTATTATAAACCATATTAAAATTAGAACATGTAGTATTGATAAAATTTAATTATTATAATTTAAAACTTAGGTAAAAATCAAATAACTAAAGTTCGCAAAATAAAACTGTTATTGTATTCTAAACTATGTTTTTTTTCACAAGAAAACCCGCTTGTTACCCGTAGTATGCGGTAACTATTCCTAAGCGCGTACTGATCGGACGGAAATGTTCGGTGCGCGGGCGCCGAACGCTCGCCAGTCGAGAGGACGCCGCCTGCAGCGTAACCCGTGTGTACCTACCACATGTGCAAAGGTTTTCATGTTAAATATCATCCTATTGACTATTTTTGGTGTTTATTCATTAAACTTTTATTTTCTTAATTTTTCATGTGTGTGACCGTTGCTTTTTTTCTTTGTGTGGTTGTAAATCTTGTGTCTAAATGTAAGATATTATATTTACGGACATTTAACTTTAAAATCGTCTTCAAGACGAAAGTATCTTTAAATTCACTACTAAGTTTCCTACGTTCTATTTTCAGGTAAGACCGATAATAAATATATTTCAGTTCGTAACCCCTTTTTTTCTGAATCGTTTTGGTCAAGTAAAGTTAAATCATTTTACTTGTCTTTTTTCATTTATTGCATTCGATTGTATATTGTATCATTTCAATTGACTAAATTTCTCTACTTTTTTCCAGCACTAAAGATTATCTATGGTATTCGAGCCGCCATGTTTGTTTACATTGTTGGACTTGGCCTGGTGAATGAGGTATACGTGAAACGGAACTTTTTACTTATGAAGATTGATTGACAACAATGACAACACATTTCAACAAGACATTATCTAATTGTGCAACAATAACAAGTTGAAATCCACTATCTTTTAAAGAAACTGAAGTAAATGTCGTTTATTTATGATCGCTAAACAGAAGAACATCATTTTTGTATAAAATGCAGGATTCATGAATACTTATGTTTCATATGCCCAAATACAAATAGGTCAACCTGCACAAACATCATATGCTTTACACGAAAAGATCGCAGCAAGAGAAGGGGCTAATTATTGTAAATGTTGGCGTGGAAGGAAAACGACGGAATCCCTTAATAACCGAGGTCGGAGATGGATCTTGGGCGAAGAGGACTGACGAAAGTGGGTACAATACCCTCGGAAAATTTCATATCAGGTGCAGGATAATGCTGCGTGTGAAGCACCTACTACAACGGATTCAGGGCTCTGTTTGGACTTCTTCGTTACCGTAGCGCATCCGTGATGTATGCGAAACATACAGAACTGATGATCTTTACTCAATCATTCGCAAGAGGACGGGCTCAGTCTACCCAGAATGTTGTTACAGTCTCAATGTGTTCGTGTAACGACATTCATAGTTGTAACAATAAAATTGTTTTTCTTATTTTGTAACTAACCCTAGTTTTGAAGATTATTGTATATTATACTAACAAGTGGTTCGCAGTTGGCGCAATAAAAACAACATTATGAAACAATTTGTTTAATTGGTCTAAGAAGCTGGCATGAGTGTGTCCTTCCTGTATAAAGTAAAAGTAGGTATTTTTCTAATGCGATTTAGTGATCTGCATCTTGAGATTGTCTGTGTGATTATAAACCATACAATAGGTAATGTAATTTATTAAACGTCTTGGTGGATATTACAACACGCCCTCACTAAGGTGAGTGATCTTCTAAATCTGTACTAATATTATAAAGAGGAAAGATTTGCTTGTTTGTTTGATTGTTTGTTTGTTTATTTGCAACGAATAGGCTCCGAAACTACTGAACCGATTTGAAAAATTCTTTCACCATTAGAATCCTGCATTATCTGCGATGGACATAGGCTATATTACATTATCAAAAAAGTTAGGGTTCCGTATGAAAACTTCGATTATGTAACCAAAGGTGTAAAAGGAAAATCATTAAATTGCGAACGCTGCGAAAACTATTGACAATAGAGCAAAGTAATGTTCTACAGTTTTGTAGAGGACATCATTATCTACAATAAAGTCCGCGATAACATATGTCTAACTATAACAGTTAAGTCACAATAACTCCTTTTTTAGGTAAAAATATGAAATTTTTGCGGCGGCAAAAAGAAAGCCACAGTTTCAGTATGTCGGTATTAATCCTTATCCAAATAAATCACCTCATATTCAAGGCTATATCAGTACCTGTAAATTACTTTTTGAATTATTTTAATCGGACATACCATTAAAAAAATATCACGAGTAATATAATACTGTATCGAAGTTAGGACGGCAGCAAAGTTGGCCTTTTGCTATATCGTCAATTAATTTATTTTTTTTATTTAAAAACTTAATTGCACTTAGAACAGTGTACAAAAGGTGGACTCAATGCTAAAAGTATTCTCCCCCAGTCTTCTACCTATAAGTCATGCAGAAAAATCGTAATGTGCAGGATAATGTAGTCAAATAGAAATTAAAAGACGCAACAAAATATTATAATGTAGATATAGATGGATCTGTACGTATTTAACTCGCAGGTCAGCTTGAGTTTTTCACAATAACTTAATAAGTAAGTAGATAATTACTAGGACATACGATGTTTTGAATTGAAGTTCAAGCAAAGATATCTCTGCCGCCTCCCTTACTACACTCACCTATTGTCGCTTGCACACACAATACGACAAGACGCAATGCTCTTTCTTTGGCCATCGTGGTAAGGCGGTGGTGACCAGGATAGTACTTTAATATTGCTGATTTCTTCTTGACTTTTGATTGTTTGAATGCACTTATCTCAGATCAGAATTACCTATTCATGGTCCGATTTTGAAAAAAACCTTTGTGTAAGGTACAACGTATCTAGCAAGGCTATAAGATAGGTAATTTAAAAAAAATCACGTTATGTCTTTCAGGAATGGAGTAAAATCAATAGGTGCGCATGAAGTCTTCGGGGACTGCTATTTTTTTCTATACTAATATTATAAAGAGGTTAGGGTCGGTTGCACCACATCTCACATTATAAGTGGAAGAACGGAGGAATTCTTTTTTTTGTTTAAACATGCTAATCATAGGAACTGCTGAGCCGATTTGAAAAAAATATTTTGTGTTAGATAGCTTATTTCTCGGGGAACGCTTTGTGTGAGCTATAAAATGCATGATACCTACCTAGAAATCAACGGGGAAGCAGTAAAATAAAAAAGCACGGACGAAGTCGCGGGGGACCGTTATAATTAATATGTTCATATTATTTATTTTCGCTTAAGCATACTGTCAGGTACTATACTCACAGGGACGCCTGTGTATGTTGCTTTCCTGGATCTGTCCAATGACCTGTATTATGGTCGAAACTATCTGACATAGCGTTACCACCTTAACTAATTGCCACTTTTCAGACTGGTACGGTAATCAAATTAACCAGGTCAGGTGGTCTGGAGCGTTGTCTGACGAATATGTCCTCGAATGTGGGGTAAGACAGGGTGGTTTGTCGTCTTCCGCTCTCTTCAGCCTTTATGTTACCTTATCGTGGAGCTCAGCAACACCAGGGTCGGCTGCTCAATAGACGGTCTCATGGTCAACAGCATTAGTTACGCAGACGACATGGTGTTGCTGTGCACCACGGCGAATGGTCTGTGTAAATTACTGTCAGTGTGTGAGAAGTATGTTTCCAAACATGGACTTCTCTATAATGTTAAAAAAGTGAGCTAATGGTTTTTCGTTCAGGAACTAGGAAGTCGATTCCTGCACCTCCAGTAAAACTCCTAAATACTGAACTGAGGAGAGTTAGTCAATTTAAATACCTGGGACATGTTGTTACTGAAAATCTATCTTATGACGGTGACATAGAACGTGAGAGGAGGGCGTTAGCGGTCCGATGTAACATGCTCGCTTGCAGGTTTGCCAGGTGTACAAGAGACGTCAAAATTACTCTCTTTAAGGCATTCTGCCAGACATTTTACACCTGTAGCCTGTGGTGTACTTACACGCAGAGGACCTATAACGCTCTCTGTGTCCAGTACAATAATGCTTTCGGTATGATGATGGGGCTACCTAGGTTCTACAGTGCGTCGTCGATGTTCGCTGAAAATCTATCTTATGACGGTGACATAGAACGTGAGAGGAGGGCGTTAGCGGTCCGATGTAACATGCTCGCTTGCAGGTTTGCCAGGTGTACAAGAGACGTCAAAATTACTCTCTTTAAGGCATTCTGCCAGACATTTTACACCTGTAGCCTGTGGTGTACTTACACGCAGAGGACCTATAACGCTCTCTGTGTCCAGTACAATAATGCTTTCGGGATGATGATGGGGCTACCTAGGTTCTACAGTGCGTCGTCGATGTTCGCTGAAGCTCATGTGGATGACTTCTACGCTATCATTCGAAAGCGGACGTCGTCGATGCTTGCTAGGATACGGCGGAGCTCCAACAGCATTCTGATGGTTACCAGAGATAGGCCATCATGTTCCATCTTTAAGCACTGGATACAAATACATGTGCAGGGATTCAGGAATCGGTTTTTTGACTGAGCACTTAGTAGTTTTATTTTGTATGTGGTAGTTTTAAGTTTTTATTTTTAAGTAGTACTAACAATAATTTTTAGTTATATGTTACTAACAACTATCTGTAGCTATGGATCTTTAATTTGGTCTGAAATAAACGTTTTATTATTATACTATTATTATTATTCACACGCGTTTTGATTCTTATCTTAAAAGATATCACAGTTTAAAAAAATACTCCGCTCCTAACAATGCCTACAGGAAATCCTAAATTTACGCGAACGAAGTCGTGGGGGACCGCTAGTATGTATATATAAATAAAACTGACTTAATGACTGACTGACATACAAAATCACAGCCTAAACTGCTGGGTCTAGAGACTCCAAATTAAAGGTTCCATAAGAGGTCTAGGGGAGCACTAAAAAGGTTTTTCGGAAATTCATCCCTTAACGGGGTAAAAAAGGAGGGGCAAGGGGCAACTCGGTCAGTTATGGAGCTAACTCTATAAAATTTTTGGTTAGAAATTAAGAATGAAGTAACAGGATTTCTGGAAGCTCATCCTCTAAGGGGGTGAAAATGGGAGTGGAAGTTTGTATATTAAATTCGTCATGTGCGCGGACGAAGTCGTGGGCAACCGCTAGTAAAATCCATTTCTTATAATTAGCTTCCACTGATATCAGAAATCAGCTTGGCTTCAATCTCTCGAATTAAAATGAATCTACTTACGTTACGTCCTCAGTAATTGCTTACATCACATGTATGTGCACAGTAATTCTAGGAGTCAGCAACGGAACATCTACCTTATATGGTACATCTACTTAGATCTTCTATGGAAACACCACTGAGCAGTAGTAGACCGCTAATGATATAAAATATTAAGACAAATTACCAAGATAATATTTAACTTAATTCATCGATGTCGATTAGGCGAACAATGGCGTATCGATATAATTATCGACTATGAAGCATCACTATACGTATACGTATTTGTTATGACATGACCCACCCCCCAAACCTCTCCTCTTAAAGCAAGAAAGGGACAAATGCAGCTCAGACTGAAATTCGCTTCATAAAACTGACCAAAACAGCATTTCGTAGTCCCCTGTTTTCTCGACGAAAACTTTACCAATGATAATATTGTTTTCATAAATAATTAAAAAAGGATGGGACTATGCTCCTGTGTTTTAGTTTTTGTCTTAATGTGCCTAGATTTTATTTGGCAAGCGTCTAAAGTTTGAGGTTAAAATTTGGCAATTTTCTTAGTTTTTGAAGGCCCATATTTCCTGTGTTAATTCAAATATGGAAAAAAACGAAACATAGGAGCATAGCCGTAGTAAATGCGGATATTATAGCAAAAAAAAAATTTGACCTTAGTCTATATCCAGGGAGGAAACAGGGGACTACGTTTGTATGGAGAAATGGTGCTATTCTTTCGTCTTAAGCAGTTGGTCCCGGCTAATATCTGTTGGTATTAGTCGTTAAGCCTAGTCAAAGGCCTTAGGGCGGCTTGATAACATCTGATAGTAAGGTTTGTCACTTGCCTTACAGACACCCCTCCACCAATCCGCACTGAGCCCGTATGGCTCGTACCTCCTCATAGTTGAGGTGAGGTTTTTTCCCAGCAGTGGGATCTATATAGGCTGACTTTATTTTTTCTTTAAGCCCACAAAGATATAATAACTCTACCGTACGAGTACGTAAAAAAGTATTAAGAATATTCTTTTCTATAAAGTTCTTAAGTACATAGAGGTGATTTTGCAACAAAAATGTGTAATTAATAGTTATGTAAACAAATGTGATGGCTACTCTACCCCAGAAACCGGGCATTGGTGTCTTGTCTCGTGCAATGAGTAAAGGTAGTATTTGTATTCCAAATATCCTTTAGTAAGTAGAAAAGTATTATGACCTCTTTTAAAAGAAAACTCAATAATTGAACTTTGATTTTTATCCTACAACTGACCAATCGCATGGTCCCAACGTTTCCTGGTAAATCATCACTTCAGAATTATACTTATAGTTGTGTGTATTGCCCTGTCTTCAAAATTTATGACGTCATTATATCACGGGATAGGACCGGGCACGTCAAGAATCTCCGAGTGAGGTACTCAGCGTGAGGATATTGAGGCATCAATAAAAATATACTTCCTCATCGCTCAGAGGTGCTATAAGTGGATATTAAGAAAATATTGTTATTTTTAGTACGAACGTAGCACATAAATAATTTGTACATCTTACTGTGTAAACTGTATTTTTGTTACTTTTATAGTGTGTTATAAAGAGTTTTTTTTTCTTATATCTATCAAGGTAAATACTTAGCGTCGTAGTAGCAACCCGCTAGAGGTTGCTTCTAATGCGCTAGGTACCGGGTTTGTCCCACATGCCGCCATGTACCAATGACTTTTTCTGAGTTATATATATTAACCGATACTCTTACGGTTAAGGAAAAATATTGTGAGGAATCCTGCATATTCAGGCGACTTAATGTGATATCCATGATTCAAAAACTGTTCCCCTGTTAACAAGGTCACGGAGGTCAAATGGCAGTTGCTCTACTGTAATTTGCTAATTTGCCATATCCTGGATCTTGGTCGAAATTGCGCAGGATCGGAAAGAGTGGCGTCTTCTGGTGTCGGAGGCCCAGCGAAGTAAGTATGTACTTGTTATGAATGTTCCATAAAACGTTAGACCTATTGGACCACCTGTATTCAGAATAGGTACCGATTTATTCATGCAAAGTAGAAAGCTTCTGTTTAGACAAACGATTTATAACCTCAATTCCATACCATTTCACGACGGAACCAACTCATTACAGATATTGCTTTGCAATGTTGCTTTGTTGAGTTATTTCGAATTGATTGTTGCATCGCAATATACGGGTATCATGATTTTGGCTTTATCGATAGTTCGATGCCAATATCTCGAATGGTTATTGTGTTTACTAACTATTAGATAGTCCATATTGATGCCGACCTGGAAAAGTAAGTAATTTGTATTTTTAAAATTCTTTTCTAAGCAGGTATGTTGACCGTAGTCACACTAACCACACATGACTTGTGCGAGGTAAAGATTCCGCTGGATTATAAACCAATCTGCTTTCTCTGAACCTATTCATTCTTGGCTTAAAGAGACCCAGGTCGAAATCATTAGAAAATATATTAGTGGGCAGCAAGTAAATAAGTCATTATTAGTCGTAATTGTATCGCCAAATTGAAACACAAAAAATAATATATATATGTCATCCTGTGAACTGTCAGGGCCCTATTTCATGAACGAGAAATACAACAAAATTTGATGTTTATCGCGTAAATAATATAAAAATGTTTCTTTCACTCACTGTGCAATAGATTTATAATTAATAGGTTCCAGGTTAAACCTGTAAGCTATAGAAAAATCAGTTAGACAATGTCAATGATAACAAAATATTAACAATTATATATTTCAAGTTTGCCTTCGTAAATCCATATACTACAGTACGGTCTTCCTTTGCATTCCTCGACAATCTAATCCATTACTTGCTGCAACACCGCAGATCCTTTTATTGCAAAGCCAATAAATCGTGACAATCCAAGGTGGATTCGCGTAAATGAATCTAAATGAAGCAGGACAATAGTTTTAATTAAACAAAACGAATGCACGGCCCTTGTACGTGTTATCGGTAAAGGATACTCGTAGTATATGGCAGCCGGTAAAGGCAGACTATGCGGTATCTTAAGTCGTTGTAGTAGAGCTGGTTTTACTGCGAGGATGTGTGGTTTGACATTATGCTTAGGGTACAAATGCTGGGAGTCACGCAACACCACGGGAGCTGAGCGGGATAATATAGGATAGTTTATAGCAGGATCAGGTTAAAGGATACTGCAATGTGTGGTCATAGTACAGGACTGCGTGACAAGACAATAAGCAGTAATAGACGAAAGGGCTGAATTTAAAGTGAAGCACAGGATAAAAAAAAAACATATATAACAAACAGAAGTGGATACTACACTACAGAAAACACTAAAAGGCACAATCAAAATCAAGGTATTTTTTTTCACCAAAAGTGTATTTTTCTACAGTGTGTTAGAAATCAAACAAAATGAACAGGACAATCCATTATAAAAACAAAGTAGTGTTGTTATCCAATCATAATAAATTAATCCCAAATTTTAGTTCATAACATGAAACATGATTACTTACCAAAATATTTATCAACATAGCAAGAAGCCTGATTCTCTTACCTGAAAACACAACAAAGTTTTATAGAGGCCCTGAAATAAATAGGCATCGTAATCACCATCAAGGATTTTGTGTACCTAATATTATCCACCTACGGATGTTAACTCAAGTTAATGTGTCAGGATACCCAAGGGTATATTACGAAGGTTCCACCTGAAGGACTTGTAATTAAATTAATGTTTTGTAGTGATCGTAATAGTTTGGGACTGTTTTAGCGCGCTTCTTTCTTGCTCTGCAAAAACAATTCAGCATTATTTCAGGTAAAATGAGACAGCTACACTAATTGCTACAATAAGAGGCTACTACTAATCCTGGACGACATGTTTTGTTAAGGAAATATTTCGTGAATAAGGATAATTGCGTGATTATTCTTATCCCCTCTTAGAAGGTGATTTTAGTACCCACTTACTCCCACGCTCATTCCGATACAATAAACTTTTTATACGGGACCAACATGAAAAACTAAATTAGATTATTTACACGTACTATTGTTAGGACGTCGCGTCAGTCTCCCTGTGACCACGAACGCTGTAAAGTGTTCGAAACGTCAGGCTTAAAAATGTTAGTAAATCGCAAAGTAATCCGTAAAATTGTGTTTTAATAAGGACGTCGCGTCGTTTAGTTTGGTTGAAATGCATTTAAACAAAAAAAAAACAGTATCTTAATCCCAATTTTGAAAAATGCGTATAGCTGTTATTTATTCTGTGGTAAAGCCTTATTTCTAAGTCTTTTAATCAATTCTAATAAGTATCTACCTAATTTAAGTAAATACACCTATTTTATAGGTTCGTAAATTACATTTATGTAAGCTTTGTTAACTAAATGCCTAATTGATTCCAACATTGCCCATTCAATTTCAAGCGAGCCTAGTCCAGGAAAAACTGCATAGAATGTTTTAACACGCTAAATAGACACGAATCCAATCATTGGTATAGTTTTTACATGGTGCGATTTTTGAAGCAAGTTTAATATTCCATTTTTGAAAAAAAAATTGCAGTTAGTTTAAAATAGAGTGTTATAATTATGGAAAACTAGTGGTTCCCCGCGACTTCGCTCGCAAGAGTTGGATTTTCCATATAAACGTTCATCCCCCATTTCACCCCCTTAATGTTTTTATATCGCGACAAAATGTAGCCTATGTCCTTTCCAGGGTCTCGAACTGTATCCATACAAAATTTCATCTCAATCGGTTTAGTGGTATAAGCGTCAAGAGGTAGCAGACAGACAGACAGACACACTTTCGCATTTATAATATTAGTATCGATATGCACCAACATTTTAATGTTGCTAAGTTGCTGGCTCTGTGTGACATAATCGTAACCATTTGTCAAAAAAGTGTTATTTTATACATTGAGTTTGACAGTTCTGTGCTCACATATGACAAGGTTGGTGCAATGGAGCGTATTCTATGTGTATTTTATTACGTATGTGTACTACGAGTAAAACCTACTAAACTACTTAAATAATAAGTATTTTTTCGAGTCTCTGCGACTAACTTAGTGTAAATAGCTACGAATCAGCCCTGTAAAAGTCGTCTTATGTAAAATACCTTAGCCTATTTATGTTCCAAAGGGCACATACTTCCACCTTTGTTGAGTTAGTTTGGGTCAGCTAACAATACGGGCGAACAAATTAAATCAAGGTACTTATTTAGCGAGACCGCTAGATAAGATACGATATGAGATGGATATCGGTTTTAACAATCTAGAGGTTAATTTGAACAAGGAAATGATTCAAATTGTTAACACAAAGTCGGTGTTTGTTTTAAATCTAAACATAACCTATATAAAAGTCAATCAATAAAGCTTAACGACTTATTATACCGTCCTTGATCTGCCTAATATTTTCAGTGAAACTTTGATATAAGTTATTTATTCTGTGATATAAGTAGTTTTACGTGCCTAAGGGTTGACAGCATTACGTGCTTCTCCAGGTATAAGAGGGCTTTTAATACTGATCAATAGCTAATGTTAGTTTGACATGTGCCAAATATATGAATGGTTTGTGGAACTTTACAAACTGCTAAACTTTTATGGCAACTACTATTGTGCAATGCGTGGATGGATATTTTAGTCAAAACGCATTTTTCTTGTATCATCACATCATATTAGTGAATAGTTGAAACTGTAAATCTTCCTAAAATAAATAAATAAATAAAATATCTAAGGTATATTTATCGGATTCGAGTGTTATGTTATGACATGTCCTGTATCTATCAGGCAGTTTCTGGTGTCATAAAACCTTTATAAAACCCACGACTACTTCAATAAAACACTCGTAGGGTCCTATCCTATCAGTAATCCTACCATGAATCCTTCCCATCCCTATTACTTATGCTTATTCTTATACAAACTGGATATCGACGGGCCCGTAGAACAGACACGTATGGAAATATAAGACGGTTTTTTTTTTATTTATCAAATGTACTATGTATCACAGTAGCTTTAAGGGAGTGTAATTATTTTTTAAAACACTTTTTTACTTTTTGTGATATCCAATTGAACATTGCCTTATCTGAAGTATCCCTGCGACGAACAATCACGTATCGACATGTAAAAACCTGTTCGCCGTGGTAAGCAGCACGCGCACTACGGTCTAACGTCAGAAGCGAGTTTGTACTCCGCAGTGACGGTCGATTTTGGCGGTTAACATTATTTCATCATTTGGAAACAAATAAACGCTAAAAAGTGTAAAAACGGTGATAAAGTGTATGTGCTGCGATGTCTGCATTGACGAGAAAAAAAAGAATTTTGAATTTAGCCCTACAAGTGGGTAAAAATGATTGTACTGATCCAGATTTATTTAAAAATAACGATGAAGAATGTAATAATCTTGGTAAGTACTTGTATATTAATTTCAAGTCGCACCCGTTTTATAACTGGCTAATTAATTTTTTACATTTAAGTTATTTATAAAGAAAAATAAGGAACACGTTTCAGTTACCGTCGTAAGTGATCAAAGTATTTTGTTCCGCGATAATTTAAAAAAATATGCTTTTATCATTTTTGATATCGTAGGTTATGATTTAAGAACAACTACTTAATAGCATTTAATTTTAGTATAGTTTTTTTCTACCTATTTATTTTTACATAAGTTGTTGTTCAGCCAAAGTTGTCCTAACATATTCTAACGTATGTGCAGATACGATGTTGTTCTACGTAAATTCAACGAAAAAATACAGTCGTATGTGAATAAACGATTTTGTTCTTTGTACAAGTTTTTACATAAGACTTTATTCTAAACTAAAATACAGAATCCTTTCAATTTGAATGATTTTTTTATAATAGTAATAAGCTATTGCTATCCAAGGTAATTTCATTTAGTAGTTACATAATTTTATTATTTGACTTTTTTACAGAATCTGCATGTGAACGTGATAGCTCCCCGTTACCGTCAGAAGCCCACAACATTATCGTCGAAATGGCAGAAGTATATCATGAGGTATTTAATGACACTAATCACACAGCAGTATCAGAACTTCAACTTGACGCTACAAGAAATAATACTAAGCAAGTTTTTACAACTTTGAACACTAATACAACAGTATCAGAAGAGCAGCAAGAAATTATGGAAAATACCACTTGTCCTATCTTTCAGCAAGCGGCTGCCCCACCTATACCTATAACACAAGACCTGCATTCAGAAGAAGTCCTTTCTCCATTAAATATAGAGGTAACCTCTAGTTTTAATAATTCGCCAGCAGTATACTTAGAAGAATTTGAAGAACCGCCAGTTGCCACGCCTTCCGCTTCACTATCACATTAGCTACACCATTGCCCTCTCCAGTAAATGTACACAAGAATTGTAATGATCACTTTTGCCCCGACCATAGTTCTTGGATAGATTCGATTCAATCTGAATCTGTAAATACTGATGTACCGACTTCGACATCAACAAAACGTAAAAAACGAAGGTCTAAAAAACGATCGGTGAACAAGAATAATTGGTCTGACATAAAAAGAAAATATTTGAAAAATCTCGATAAAAGTTACGTATCAAAAAGAGGCAAATTTGTAGGAGATAAAGTAATGGGTAAACCTTGCAGCTGTCGGTATAAATGTGCAGAAAAAATTACCCAAGACCAAAGATTGGCATGCTTTACTAGGTTTTGGAAACTTGGGAGTGCAGAAAAACAGTGGAGATTTGTTACAAAGTATGTTACAAAAGTACCAAAGTATAGGTGCCTTAATCGCAAGACTTCTAATAAACGTCAGTTTACATTAAAGTATTTCTTGCCAATTAAGTCTTCCAATGCTGATGTTACCACTATTAATGTCTGCAAGACCATGTTTTTGAAAACATTAGCCGTTAGTGAAAGTATTATCAAAACAGCATTTAAAAAATATGATGGTGTGTCTGATTTTGAGGAAGACCAACGAGGCAAACATGACCATCACAAATCTGTCATTACTAACGAAATGATAAAGAGTGTTTGTGACCATGTTAATTCATTTGTCCCTGTTGAGTCCCACTTTATTCGAAAGGATTCAACCAAGTTATACCTAGATGGTAGTCTAAGCATAAGCCAAATGTATAAATTGTATAACGAATGGTTTGATCAAAACGTATACTCATCAAAAGCAACAACAGGACGCCAGTATAGGGATATTGTAAATAAAAATTTTAATCTTGGTTTTCATATTCCAAAAAAGGACCAATGTGAAGATTGTCACGTTTATCAAACAAATCCAACACCTACAAATGAAGAAATACAAAAAAATGTAGCTCACAAGAAGGCAAAGGAAACTGCACGTTCGATTAAAGATAAAGACAAACGTGACGCTATTGAGTCTAAGGGATCGATTGTAACAGCAGTTTTTGATTTCCAGAAAGTACTGACATGCCCGCATGGTCAAATAAGTATCCTTTATTATAAAAGAAAATTATCTACCTTTAACTTTACAGTTTTTAATATGGGACAAAAGAAAGCCGTCTGTTATATGTGGGATGAAACGGTAGCTAAGCGAGGAGCTAATGAAGTTGGAAGTTGTTTGTTAGATTACATAAAAGATAATTGTACCGAAGACACAAAAGAGTTTCGTTTTTGGTCCGATAATTGTGCGGGCCAAAATCGAAACAGATTTGTGTTTTTTGTATATTTATTTGCAGCAAAAAATACAAGGTGTCTATTACTCATCGTTTCCTAGAGAAGGGACATACCCAAAACGAGGGTGACAGTGTCCACGCCCTCATAGAGCGCTCATCTCACTCCAAAATTATTTATACACCCGATGAATGGCGCCTGCTAGTACGATGGGCAAAAACAGAAGGAGAACCATATTTTGTGAAAAATATGAAACAGGAAAACTTTTTAAACTTCAAGACCCATGTAAATGACAAACAATGGAACAAAAATTGCAGACAACAAAAAATACTGTGGACTAAAATTAAAGAAGTTTTCGTTGATAGATCTGAACCAAATAAATTATATTTTAAGTATGATTTAAATGAAGAATCTTACGAATGCTTGGTTCTAAGAAACGATACAAGGAACTCTTCTTTGATACCTAACTTGGAGCGTGCTTATACTTCACCACTTAAATTAACAAAATCTAAATATAATGATTTAGAAAGCATGTGCAAAACAGGTGTTATAAATGCGAACAATGCAATATTTTTTAGATCTTTACCCTACAAATCTAACAATGGAAATGATGATGGTGATTTGAGCGATGAAACTGAATAAATAGTAATATACTTTTTTTTAATACGAGAGACTCAGATTTGTAAAATTTAATAAGACTGATAGTTATGATTCCATACAATTGTTTAATTGCATGATTTGTAGCATTTTATTAAAATGTGGATTACATTAAATCTTGTTTTAGCGTTATTCTGTAGCTGTCGCCAAAAATAGTACAGAATTGATTGATTGATACACAAAAGTTAATTGTTGATTAATTAAAATATAAGGAGAAGTGTAATACAGTTCAGAACTGAAATATTAGTGATTAGCTAGCATTGATAAAAAATAATACTATAAAAGAAAAAAAGTAAAAGATGATTATTTTGTTGTTACTCTTATAATGTTTAGTGATGACGTTATAATAATGATAATTTTGTACTTAATATCTGACCGTAAAAGGAGAAGTTTACTTTGATACATAAGATTTTTAAGTTTTTGTTAAGTGTTTTTAAAGATATTATTAGGAAGGAAGAGCGTGCATTTCTAAAGAACTTTATTTTTTGATATATTTAACAAGAATATGGAAAAAGTTGTTAACTGATTATGAATATTCTTGAATTGTTTAGAATGTTATTTATCTTTTGTTTTTGAGTTTTAAGATATTTTTAAATGTCTCATTGGCAAAATATGCTTGCTACTGAAACACTCTTTGATTTAAGCAATAAATAAGTGATCATATAAATGGTTTTATTTCTTATCATCACCTAAATTTATAACATACGACTTAGTTATTTAACCAAATATCGATGTACATTATCTCTTCTACACATACAACTTAATACGAGTGTGAAGATTTCATAAAACAAAGTCGCATATGAATTTAGGTCTTATTTTGTTCCAAAGAACAAAGTCTTATCATTAAATAACTAACCCATTTCAAATAAAATACATAATTTAAATAAAACAAAAGCTAGCAAAAGCAAGTAAACTAAATTGAGAAATACCTTTCACAATAATTTTCTAAATTTTCTAGTTTAAAAATACCGTAATTGACTTGCGCAACTTTAAAGCCTCGTACTGCAACTTTTTGTCTTCCAAAAATTTTGCAGATACGATTTTGTTCTTGGGACCCGTCGATATATTCGCTATCGCTGTCCAAAAAAAGGCCAAGTGCGAGTTGGACTCGCGCACGAACGGTCCCATTATCTAGGACATATAGGTATGCAATAGAGACACTATATTTACAACCTTTTTTTTTAAGTTTTTATAACGGCAAATAAATAGTAGATTGTTATACAAGGGACGAAAGTGACCATTCCACTCGAGAAGTTTCTGGCGCTCGAACGAAGTGAGAGCGCCAATAGCTCGAGAGTGGAATGGGTGCTTTTCCCCGAGTTAAACATACTATTGGTATACATATAGGTAACTGGTGTGTTTGTTGAAACAATTTATTATATTTATTTCTTATATTATTTCTTATTTCTTAAGGCAAAAGCAATAGTATCGATACAATATCTATAGTATCGATCGATAGACTATCGATAGTTGAGGCAAAAGCAATAGTATCGATAGACTATCGTTGTTGAGGCAAAGGCAATAGTATCGATAAAATATGGATAGTATCGATAGACTATCGATAGTTGAAGAAAAATCAATAGTATCGAAAAAGCAGTAGTATCAAAAATTTGTCGACTGACTAACGTCCTCCGTAGCATAGTTGGTAAGAGCACTCGCCCAGATAGCGAAGGGACGTGGGTTCGAGTTCCACCGGATGACACAGTCGATTGATTTTTGTAAGTGAAATTTTATTTAATTTCAATAGTATCGATAGTATCGATAGACTATCGATAGTTGAGGCAAAAGCAATAGTATCGATAAAATATCGATAGTATCGATAGACTATCGATAGTTGAAGAAAAAGCATTAGTATCGATTAAATATCGATAGTATCGATAAACTATCGATAGTTGAGGCAAAAGCAATAGTATCGATAAAATATGGATAGTATCGATAGACTATCGATAGTTGAAGAAAAAGCAATAGTATCGATAAAAATCGATAGTATCGATAAAATTACGATAGTATCGATAGCCTATCGATAGTTGAGGCAAAGGCAATAGTATCGATAAAATATCGATAGACTATCGATAGTGGAGGCAGAAGCAATAGTATCGATCAAATATCGATAGTACCTATAGACTATCGATAGTCTAGGCAAAAGCAATAGTATCGATAGAACATCGATAGTCTACCGATAGTAATGATAGTATATCGATACTATCATTAGCTCCGTTAATATAAATACTATCGACACATAGCAATACTATCGATAGTATCAGAGTTCAATTCTAAAATCACTATCGATGCCTGATACAGCTATGACTATTGCAATAACTATCGATACTCTCGATAGTGGCCTTTTATTGAATTGTAGGAGTATAAAGTAGGAGGGAAAAGCTATTTCCCACCCGGCTATCTACACAGGAAAGTTCAACTTTCCGAACAGGTGATATGAAAATACATTTGTTAAGCCTTATAATTAAATATTTATTTTATTTTGTTTTTAGTATTAAAATAGATATAGATAGAGTCGTATAACTTAGGCGGTTTTATTGCTATAAGTTATTTGGGCGGCAACAGAAATACATCACTTGTAAATATTTTAACCGTCATAAAATCATGACATACAGCCTGGTGAAAGACAGACAGACAGACTGACGGACAGTGAAGTCTTAGTAATAGGGTCCCGCTTTTACTAATAAGCTGACGACATTACCCTTGAAACTAAAAATCGATAGGTATTTTTGTGAACAAAGACGAAGGATACCGCTGTAGATATAGGTACAAAAATAAATATAAAAAGTTAACACGAGCTACCGCGAATCCTTTTCGCATAATACTTACATAAAAAGTTAACACGAGCTACCGCGAATCCTCTACGCATAATACTTACATCCCATTGTCCATTTCAAGTCGAGTCAGCGCTACACTACAGTCGTGGCATGTCCATCTCTCTGTTAATGTTTGTGCAATTGTTTTATATTTTTGTACTGAGATTCTAATGCATCTTACCAGAGTTAAACATCTTAAGTCCACTCGTGGTAACATCAACATTGAACCATATCTCCAAAGATATACGGTGCGTTTTTAATTGGAGGTCTCAGAGCTATGGGGTCTGCATTTTATTTAAGTACAGTCGGAGTCATTGCGAGGCCGCCGTGGGCGGCGCAGACTAGACATGTAATATGTATTGTACTGTACTTAGGCTACATTCGAAGAAATCCCGAATGTAACTAGCGGTATGGCATCCTACATCATAATTCAACTCAATATCTTATTTCAAACACATAAAGTTTGGATCGTAAGAATTATGGTTCACACGTGTGTGGCCAAGAATTGTTTGTGAGGCTTTTTGGGAAGATTGTGTTTATTCGTAATTCTAACACTATCGTTACATGTATGGGATAAGCAATTTACTATACATGTAACAATTTAAGAATTTAATAGGTGTTTATCAAACTAAGCTTTATAGATTTAAGGTCTCGTAACCTACTTACACATACATAATAATTTTATAATACTTCTAAAAAAAAACAGAAATCTCAAAATAATTGTTAAATATCCATTAATTAAGTTACAAAGTGATGAAACAATATTTGAAAATATCAGAAATCTTAAAATAATTGTTAAATGTCCATTAATTGAGTTACAAATTAATGAAACAGAACGTTTAATTCTTAGTTAATAGCTTAATGGCGTTTATTACTAGCAATGCAATATTTGTATATTTTAACAGTTTTACTCTTGCCGCGTTAAGCCGGTAAGCACAAGTATAAACACGAAGCTTTTTCTATTAAAATTCCAGTTGCAAGTACAACTGAATGGTATTTCTGTATTCATTTCCTTGGAGGCTTCCGTCTCTTCATTCATTCCCGTATCATAGATGTGAGATTGCCCCAGGCCCCTTAATATTGGAAGTCTCCTAAAATAGCTATCATGATCAGCAGCGGTTTGTTGTTGGCGCAAGATAAGAACAACATCTTTTGGGCGTTTCGTATAAGTAATCACAAATTTATTCATTTATGATTATAATTTTGTTTTCCTCTGCCAGAGTTTCGCATGGAAGTAGGCGAAAACCCGTGATTAAAACATTTTGTTAGAGATTGTTAACAAAAAGTACCCAAGTAGGTAAGTACCTACTTAATTAGTTTCCTAAGATTTATCCATTTAAGCTTTTCACATTTTACAGCTTTCCAAACTCCAAATATACAGAATCGTAAGAGTAGCCCTTTTTGTGGTGTTGGAGACCACGATCCATCTTGGGACGCAGAGTAGGTATGCAAAAAATATATTCTCTTAGTTTGAGAAATGCATTCTGCGTTTATTATCCAGAAGTGAAAAGGTTATGTGTATCTTACGCGCACGCTTAGTCGTATCGAAGATTGGTAAACACGTCATTTGTGCCACTTGGTTTGGACAATAAAGAAATAAATAAGTAGCAAACATGGAATGTTAACACGTGGAACAACAAATTCATCCGTTAACCCCTCTGCGTCTTAAATAATTCTCCTGTCAAACGTTTGAACGCAAACCCTGCAAGCGGACACGGTCTAAGTTCATCGAATCAGCATAAACGTCGGGTCTAACTGACCCACTCAGACCAAATATGGCGGTGACTGTTGTCATTTCAATGGCATCGGTTTGTTGTTATCTGGACGAGCGGCGCCGGCGCAGACGGCTAACGATAGATGTAGGGGTTAAGGAATTACAATAAAATGGCAAGCTAGTTAACAATTATCAATTAGTTGTTCTGTCGTGTAGTTAGCAGTAATCAAAAGTAAACTTACAGTCAGTAAAATAAGTAGTTTGTAATGCTGTAATTTCTTCAGATATAGCTGGAAATTCTATCAAACCGAAGACAAGACATAACACAGCAGGCTTACCGCTTAATTAAAAAGCTGCGATTGCTATCCTAGGGTAATGATAGATATATGAATTGATATTCTACATGACCAGTTTGAAAGTTATTATTGTTTTCCTAAAAGCTAATAACTACTGCAATTTGACAGCATTAGAGTTTGGCGGTAAGCGCCAACATAAATGGACCAATAGAAAGAATTTCTATCAAGTTTAATTAAAAAAGAGAATACTTTTTCTAGTTAGTTTTGCTCTTACGGGCAACACATATTCTCCTTTGTAACAGAGATGTCAATTGTATAAGCAACTATAAATCGAAAATTATGCAATCCCTTATCCATGCTACATGCGTGGGTTGGAGATTCGATTCCGCGCTTTGACAAATGTCATAAAATATCCAGACGCCACGTCTATTGTAGGTAAAGGCATAGTAATGTTTTCATGGAGGAAAGGTACTTATAACAATACATAGATCCCTTAAGAGTCGAAATAAGTATTGTAATAGCGTCCAAAGTCCAAAATTTTAAAATACATATAAAAATCTTACTTATTAGGTAATTTTTATTTACTTTCATGAAAACTTGTAATAAAATTGCTTAAATTATAAAAACTATTTCATACAGAATGAACTTTATCAATGACGCACAATACCTAAAAACCTTCACAAAGTTGAGGTTTGATAGATATGAAATAAGTATGATTAAGGATAGATAGAAGAAGCCCTGGCATACAGGCTCTGATAAGCCAAAATTATAATCCCAAAAAAATACATGGGCAGCCAAATTTTATTTGGCCTCTGTTCTTTGTATGAAGTCATGGATTTATTTCCTTTTTTCCCGAAATAGTTGCTGGAGTAATATAAAATAACGATAAAGCATCGCACCGTAACATACCTTCTTTTTTCAACATACTTCAGTTTTCCCACACAAAACCCAAGCTCAGATCAAGAAGAATAGTTAATAGATTCTGTGTCTACGTCACTTCGCCGCAGTTTCCGTCACATGTCTTGTAACACACGACACGACGAAATTGAAGTCTTACTCTTCCGCGTTAGGGTTTGTTTTTGCTGAAAGGCACTGCGTATTTGCTCAAAGTGCAGACGTGAATGTCTTTGCTGCATTTATGGGAAGTAGGGTCACCAAACTCACTAAAAAACAAATAGTTCTAGGACTTCGCGATCTGAAGGCTTTCCTCTCAACTTGAAAGCTATTGCTGTTATGATTGCAATTCCAAAAGAATGACGTTTAAACTGTAATATGTTTATTATTCTGACTATCAAAAGGTGCATGTGCGACAGACGCAGCAGAAAACACGTTTTTAATATGTTTTGTAGTTATTATTAGATACGTATTGTATCATATGAGAAGATTAGATATTGCACTTGAAAAAATTACCGAATGAGGCGGGAATCGAACCCGCTTTCCTCACATACCGGGTGATTGACTTGCCGTTCGGCCAATCAGACGTTGTTTCACGTGCAATATGTAATCTTTATATTGTAAAGTTAATGTTTAACACATATGTCTTATAACCATATTTTATTATAAAAAGGTTGCAAAAATAATATTTGTTAAAGGTAAAAAAAACAAATTGATAAGCTAACTTGATTAAACTAATTACAATCATCACCTAATAAAACGTCTTATTTAATACCGAGCGAGCTAACAATATATCTTAGTAACAGCGATAGGATATCATCATTAAAGCTACCGAGTGTATTAGACTAGTGATGTGTGATTCTGGTAAACGGTGAAAAGTATCTGTGATTTTAAAAAAACAGTTATTCATGTTGTTACTTATTAATGACAATGGTTTAACTGACACCTCCAAACCAGATATCAATTAATATTATCTATAGCTACACAAACAACAATTTCATATGCAATTGAATTTTGGTTTGATTTATTTCTACATTAAATAAAAAATTTGGACGACATGACCCATGATGTGTTAGTATTAGAAAGCTTGATATTATGTTAGTATCTTATTTCTAAACATGAAATTGTTTAAACTTTTTTATTAATTTCCCCTCCACTCAGCCAGCTTGCCAAACATGCAATTTGTAAAACCGGCTGAGAAGAGTGAAGTCCACTTTCTCTTCTATCATATTGAGGACTCTGTTCAGGCTCCCTCGCACTCTATTGATAGTGAGTAATGCTATTTTTCTGCTTATTATTGCATAAAAATCATATATGCTAGCGTCAGCGAACATGCCAGATGCACTGCAGTAGCGTGGCAACGGAGACTGAATGTGGTTTTCAGAAAAGCTTAGGTACTTTTGATAAAGCTAGACTATAGGCTGCAAGACGTGTAAAAATGCTGGCAGTATGCTCTGAATAGTGTAAGTTTACTACTAGTGCAACATAGTACTAAAAGTCAATCAAAAATCATGACGTCTATTCCGACGGAAAGTATGGAACAACAAACATTAAATGACACTTTCAGGACGCAACCATATAGGTATGAGCCAAATCCTTAAACTAGCTAAGTACTAGAACGAGCGCGTTAGATCTGACATATGTCACGTTAGTCATTATTCCCGGAACGGTTACGGCCTGTATGTGAAGTTGTGATTTGACCTTCACCCCTCTCTAGACTGATCACGCCGCGGCGATCTTCGTGCGGGCAAGAACGATTTCCTCATTGCTGGATCGGTTCCCAGCAAAAGGACCCTTGCTTTGTTGCGTTTCGCTCCACGCAATCCCATAGCTAGTTATGTGCTGTTATACCCGTCTCGGCAATCGCAATTTGGTATTGTTAATGTGAATTACTGGTATTAGGACTGGTTGAAATGGGAAGAGTTTCATTAGATTTTTTTTTAAATTCTTTGAGGCATGTAAATGCAGCTTATTGTTAGTGCGCAGGGCGCTTACTTAGTAATGGCATGACTACTATACACACCGGCACAATTAGCGGAACACAAAAAAAGCAGGATTTTAAAATCTTTTACTTGAGGAACTGGCCAGTTATGATATTTTTTTAATTTATTGTCAAATTTCAAATAGAAAATTAGATGACATACACTTTTTCATTCATTTGTTTTATTTTCCCGAACAATACGTTTTGTCAACTTGTTCGAGTAATAACTACGTAATTGTAATTTTTTTTGAAAAATTGCACTTAATGGTTTTTTATAAATTTGTTATTCTATAGGCAATTTTGTTTCTTAAAAGCTCTTTATTATGCCTGACTTAACATCACTGGAAATCATTAGGGCTGATGAAATGAGAAGAAATGGCCATATCTACAGATCGATTGCCTCAAGGCTTCCTCGACCAGTATCAACGATTCATCGCAGCATCCAGCGGTACAGATCGTCTAATTCTCTTGTGAGGAGGAGGGGTCAAGGTAGAAAAAAAGATGTACAGTCGACCAAATTGAATCATGACCCACCTTATGGTCATTTTTCTACTGTCATTCTATACAAGTAGGTTGAAATTAGCTTAAACATACATTTCCTAGAAACGAACTGTTATCATTTTATTAGACACTGACAGTTACTGACAAGGCTAGGATCGCTATCTGTACGAATAAGTTTATATGAAAATCGGCGAGAACTTAGGTAAGGGTTGCAATGCAACACACAGGTAGGTAGGTAGATATTCGGCATTCGGCACAGCCGGGCGCCAAGTCTGTATCGGGAACCAGTTTCTTCATAAAAGTTCCACTGGAACTTGTGTTAGCCATGATGAAATAAAACAGTATACTTAGTTGAAGAATATAATATTTATTTCAGTTATATATTTAACAAGTGGCATTAAATTGGTAAAGTGAAAAGTGACCCGATTAGACGACTACAAATGTCACTTCCCCAATCCAAACCCCACAAATTTTCTATTGGATTAAGATCTGGAGACCTAGACGGCCATGGTATACGAGTGAATTCATCTTCATGCTGGGTAAACCAATTCGCGACAATTCTGGCAGTATGCACTGGACAGTTATCATGAACAAAGGAGAATACTGGCACTTCTTCACGCAAGTAAACTGTTCGCAAAGTCGGTAACATTGATTCTTCCAATAAATTGACATAGTTTATAGTGTTCTGACGAGGAGAAATTTGAACAAGTTCTCCGACACTTCCGGCGTCCATCCAGGCACACATGTTAGCTGAAATTCAGCCGGATAATTGGTTGGGCACTACGTGATCCTCTGTGTATCGCGTGTTATCGTAACGCCGCGAAGTTAAGCGACAATGTTGAGAAGAGCGAAATGATTTCTCGTCTGTAAAGATGTTATTCGTAATAGTGTTGCATTTCCGTTCTCTGTTGGTTCGTGATTCAACGAACGCTATGATTATGTCGTCGTTTGTCTTCGAGGGTACCCTCTTTAGCATGCTGTCTGATCCAGGTTCTGACTGTGTTCCGACTTATTCTTAGCTCTTTGTTCTGCCGAATTGGCCATTATACGATTTGTTTGTAGATATTGACTTAGATTTTTATAAAATTTCAGACTTACTAGATATACTTGACATCTGACCCACGACGTTTTTTATTTTTAAAATTATAATACATTTGTCTTCGTAGTGAAAAGAGTTTGGATTATGGACTTATTTTAAATTCATATTAAGACTGGTTTATCGAAAACATGTCTAGTGCAGTGATAATAAAGGTTAAACTTGCATAGATCTCTAACCCGGAATGACGCATTTTTATTCATATTTAAAACGTACTATGTGCAACATGCATGACAGCGAAGAAAACCTTACTACATTAATGAATACAAAGGAATAATCGGCAAAGTGGGTCATGATTCAATTTTGTCGACTGTACATCGAGGCGAGATGACAGGTTTTTACAACTTGGAGTTCGTAGGAATACGCGATTAACGGCTGTACAAGCTCGAAATGAACTGGAAGACGTTCAAGGAGTACGAGTAAGTGAGCGTACAGTTCGCAGGAGATTTGAAGAAGTTGGTTTAGGGTCGTATATACCTGCCAAAGGCCCAAAACTTGAGAGACATCACCGCGTAAACCAATTAAGCTATGCGCGAGAACATTGTCATTGGGATTTAAACGAATGGCAGCAGGTTCTCTTTACTGATGAGTGCAGAGTTCTTTTAAAACAGATCGATGAGAGACAGCGAATATGGAGACGCAAAGGAGAACGCCACATACAGTCTAATTTTGAATACACAGTGGCTTATGGTGGCGGCTCGATTATGGTTTGGGGAAGGATATGTTTGGGAGCTCACGCGGAGTTAGTGATAGTCACAGGAGGGACCATGACAGCAGATCAATACATCAGAGACATTTTAGAAGAACATGTTGTACCATTTGCCCCATTTATTGGTGACGACTTTATTCTAATGCAAGATAATGCTCGTGCTCATAGTGCACAATCGGTACAGGCATATCTGAGCCACGTAGTATACCGGTGATGCAGTGGCCAGCAAATTCCTCCGATATGAATCCGATAGAGCATGTCTGGGACTTGCTAAAAAGAAGGGTTAAATCCAGAATGCCACCCCCCAACAATCTGAATGAACTTGGAAACGCATTACTTGAGGAGTGGGAGCGGTTGCCTCAAGAAATCATCGATAACATAATCTGTAGCATGCCTAGACGAATGGAAACCGTAATCAGAGCAAGAGTTATTAATTTTGCTTTAATTTTATTGTTAAATCATTTAATGCTTACTTTTTTTATTGTTTGTGATGGTTCATAATCATCTAAAAATTTCACTTATTTTAAATGTCGTTATTTTTCAATAAAAAATAACGAAGACTTTTCAAAGTCGTTGTTCAAAGATGTTAATCAATTTTTTATTTTGTGTCTAATTACATTTTCGTCAAATATATGCGTTATTATCTCATAGTCTCACTTTTTTTTCTGTTCCGCTAATTGTGCCGGTGTGTATATAAATCAACAAATTTTCTATTATAGAAATATTTATTAAACGTTATTTTATATATACATTTACTGTGCTCCCATAAAATTTAATGTTCAAAATGTTACTCAACAATAGTTTAAAGGTTTCTCCACAACATAAGTTTTTTCGGCAAATTGACGTACATTCGAGAAAACAGTGGACGTAAATCTCGAAGAAGGGTGCCATTCTCGTCATAGGAGGGTGGCCATTTCCAATTCCTGTTTTCGGCGTCACCAACTGTCGAATATAATATAGTATCCAAGCTGTGGTAGTCGGCTAGTCTGTTCAACTTATCGCAGAAGATACTCAGTGGGTTGTGAGCTCTGAAAATTAAACGGTTCTCATGTTAAACCCATAATATTTTGTAGGTACTTAGGTGGTGACTGGTGATAATGCCACCACATTGGCGGTGCATACGCCGCCGTCTGTCTAATAGGTTGACTGTTTTACGAACTAACTAGATTGGGTGATGGACCATCTGACGAATAAACTTTGAATATGAAACATAAAAAGTTTGGAGATTGTTATTTTTATTATTGTACGTTTCATCGAAATGTTATTTTAAAAATAAAAACGTGACATCAAACTCAAGAAATCTTTCTATGTGATTGATGAAGAGTTCAATTTCTTTATAAACATTTTGGGCTAAGTTTTTCTTAAATTTACTTATTTACCTGTTGGGTTCTGCAGAGCAGTGAACGACAGATGGGAAATTAACATCGATGACGTCACTGTCTATGAAAGCTCTAGTCATAAAGCGTCTAGGTATCTGGTTACACTAAAACAATCAATGTGAAATAACTATAGTCATGTGTGATATAAGTATACTTATCAACACTGTCTAGGGATATTTTGGATATAATAATACTATGTTCTGTATATCCCTAGACAGTGTTGTGTGTATTTCATCATATTATTTATTACGAGTAACAAGCTAAAATGTTGTACAAATTATTTGGAAAGTTATAGGTTTTTAGGGTTCCGTACCCAAAGGGTAAAAACGGGATCCTACTACTAAGCCTCCGCTGTCTGTCACCAGGCTGTATCTCATGAAATAAAAACAGAATAAAAATAATATTTGGAGGGGGCTCCCATACAACAAACGTATTTTTTTGGCGGTTTTTGCTCTATATTAATAACGGCAACAGGTGGTAACTTTATTAATAACGCTTGAAATTTTCACAGAATATTAATATAAATATAAACTTTAAAAATAAATAATTTAATTCAAATAATATTAAAGGGGGCTCCCATACAGTTTTTAAATTGTTTTTTGCTCGATATTAATAAACGGCAACACGCAGACGTTTGAAATATTCACAGAATATAAAGTTATGTACAAACATTAAAATAAATTATTAAATTAAAAATAGAATAATATTTAAGGCCCCCCTTACAAACGTGATTTTTTTAACGTTTAATAACTAAAAAAGGTCATAATATAGTATCTAATGTTATATAGGTACGGAACCCTTCGTGCGCGAGTCCGACTTCCACTTGGCTGATTTTTATATATTATCTGTTCTCTCTTTCTCGACTTGTGCGGAATGCGTTTAGCCACAACAGTGTCTAAAGGTTTATTTTATTTTATTTGTAGGCAGACATTTGGCCGCTATCCCACCTGATGGTAAACAATGGTGGCAGAGGATATATCTTGCCTGACTAAAAAGGTTAGGTAAACATATAACAGACAGGATAAAAATATCGTGTGGGAACATAGGATTAGGAAAGTGAAATGGGAACAAAAGTTATAATGAATTAAAAAAATATATTAAACTGCCGTGGTTACATATCAATACAGATAAACTGCAGTTGAATATCAATATTGAGCTAAATAATGTTGAGGATACTAAAATCGACCGTCTCGAAATAGCGTTTCTTCCTAGGTCATGGATGCTTTTAAAAGTAAATACTTATGTATGTCATCTCATTATCCTAGTTGCCATAACACTCGCTACGAGCTAGTTGTGATCGTTGGCACAATAACAATATACAATGTGGCCCTAAAAATTGTAAACTGTATATTTAAGATATTATTTTCGTTGTCACTTACCTCAAATATTATGATCTTAGGCTTAAAATTCAGATTAGCTGATCTCAAGTTTTTAAGAATATCCTTATCGATGAATTCAGACCCAGGAGCAGTAAACACTCCATCGGGGTTAGTTTTTCCCATGACGACTATACCAACTGCGCCGTACTCAGAAAAGTCACGCAGGAAAACTAAAATGTTTGTAATATTTATTAAAATTTCTAAGTTTCAATGGCTAAGACCACTTTGTGTAATCTTAATTTAGTCCTTAAATTTGAGATCAGAGACATAGCGATAAATTATTATATTTAAAGTGATAAGCATTTGATATGCAATCTAAAGATTAGATCCTGAGACGAGAATTGAACCCGCGTTTACCGGGCCGCATATCGGGCGATTTCTTCCTAGACAACTCGGTCGCTAGGACTTTGGCAAAGCCTTCTTCAATTCAATTCAATACTTTATTGCTCCATAATGTGTGGTTCTACAGGGTGTTAAAATACAGGGTACTACTCAATCATTATGGGCATTATGATAGTAGTACTTCTAAGCTGTAATACCTGGTTCGCTCGGTATGCAATGAACGCGGGCTTGAGTTTTGTCTCAGGCGGTTATATTTTTAAGTGAAATATCTAATCTTTAAATGTTTCAAAAATAAGTAAAGGTGTCAGATTTTTTATAGGAGCCATTTCTTTAAAACTTATTTTATTTAATAAACAAGTCAATGGTATATTTTTGCACTTGAAAAAATTACTAGTAGAGGCGGGAAAAGAAACCCGCGTTCCTCGCATACCGGGCTATTGCCTACCCTCTCGGCCACCCTGGCGTTGGCAGAGCCTGTCGAAATTTTTCAAGTGCCTCTTAACGCTGTAATGCCGCGTTGCTTTCATCAATGTTATTGGGATTACACCCTCAACACTCGAAAGAAATACTATTACAAGTATTTAACAATCGAAATTCAATGGTAATGGACTAAAATATACTGTATATGTAAGAGGAAAACATACTGATTGACCGACTGATCTTGTGTCCCACAAGATAAACTGATAAAGGGCAAGTGAATGACGAATGGTGATGGTAATTACGGTCTCACTTTCTTTTGTAAAAGATAAATAGAGTCATCATATCACTTTTTATGGCCGTATCACTGAAAAAAATATATTGGTTAACAGTAACCAAACTATAGTGACTAGCGAACTTTTGGTTATCAGTAACAAACTATTTTTGTTACTGATAACCAAAAGTTCGCAAGTCACAACAAAAAGTTTTGTTACTGATAACCAAAAGTTCGCAAGTCACTATAGTTTGGTTACTGTTAACCAATAATTTTTTTCAGTGATATGACTGAAGGTTGTGATTATTATGTTGAATTAAATATACACAACGATTTTTCTGATTTTCGATAGAGTTTTGTCATTTCAATCTCCATTTCACGCACTAGCCTATACTAAACTACTAGTATCCACATTTCCTCACCATGTTTTCCTTCACAGTTAGGCAGCGATATCTTCGAAAAAACTGTATCATCTATCACACTTTTACTCGTATTTGGCTTTCATTTATTTCCAAAATACCTACTTACAAGTTGTTACTCACATGCTTCACTTATCGATTTCACTTCTTCTCCTGTAACATTGTGGTGAAGTTCTACTTCAAACCGAAATTTCTCGAATGTGCTCCTCACTTTATTTGCTGTCTCCCGACTGCCTTGATACGCATGATCGTAGTGAAAGATCAGCATTGCATTTTTTCGGTATCTGAAAGGTACATATTTGCATTTTCAAATAATCGTTACGCTTATTTGAGGTCCGAACACCATAATATAATCTAATCTCACCATAAACTCAAAGATTTAAGTCAATCTCGGGTGTTTGCGCATCCAATGAACATTTTGTCACTGGCAGCCGTAGCTCTCCTAGAATGTTCAGTGAATATGCAAATACTTTATGACCAGTAGAATCATCACCGTGAACAATTAGTCAAATCTTGGTACTAATTTTAAGCTCCGTTTCGTAGGTAATGATTATGTATCTGACAGAAGGAACAACGCAACTAGGGATATGTCACAAGCTGGTTTCCCCTCACGACTATGAGTATCTACTATTCTAGGAATCACGTGAAGAAATCTACTCCTGAGTCTTCATCAGACTTTAGTATCGACTAGCTGCACCTGGCATGCGCAATGCCACGTTAAGTGAAGAAAAAATGCTGTGTAGTCGCTCTCCTGGGCAAGGTTGCTACATCGTAGACCTTATCTTTGCTCTTAGGCTAAGATGAAGATCAAAAGTTGGCCCATTAAGATTTTATAAAAAAATAGCTACAGTTTTGCTACGATACAATAAGCGTCTCGCTGACCAATATAAAAGGTGTTACTAAAATCCATTTTTTTTAACTCAAAAAAGTACAACGAAGAAGCAAGACATTAAAAGAGGTCTAGAAGAGTTTATTTAACCGTTTAGTAAAACGGGTCTTCTGTAACACCTTGTATAAATATAAATTAAATATGCAAAATAAACAAAGATATATTTCAACTTACTTATCCAGCTCATAAGTATATTGGTGTGTCGTGTTGACTCTCTCGTGATTGCCTGTTTCACGACTTTCTTCTCGACGAAGGCTGACAAAAGATGAGGGATTCCCATTCTGAGTAGTACTGGTACCAGGTTTGGTAACGCCACCACAACTTTGCTCATCTTTGTATGGCGTAGCACATTCAGTTACTGGGAGTTTTTCCCCTTTGCAATTTGGAGGCATTTCGAATTATCTAATTTCAATATGCAACACACTATGCAATCACACAAATAATTATGAATATTTTCTTTTCAGGTTATGTGCAACGTTTTCAATTTTGCACATTTGCTATGTTATCTGTTGTACTGTTGTAATACGAATCATTGACTAGTTAATCAGTTTGTTATCAGCTTTGTCTGCGCTTATCACTTTCGATAGTGCTGGGCTGGCCTCATATCATATTTATTGAGATTGAAGTACTAAAATGTTATTTATAAGCACTTAGCACTTTAAGTACTTACCTATATACGTACAATGTATTTTATTAAAGCTTGTCTAGTTTGATATTTCCATAACTAATGTGCTTACTTACTATTTTTAGTCTATCTACTTATCACTAGTCACTGATTTATTCTGTTTTGCAACTGTTACAATCTTAGCTTAGGCAACCATGCATCAATTGAAGTATTATTAACACCGGTTCCATCTTATCACATAAACAATAACGTTGAAATGCAAAGCGAACGCATATTTAACAACATGAATATACAAGGAATGTGCGGCAAAATAACATTATTTATTGAACTTTCGCATGGGAATAAGGAAAAAACAATGCCTTGATACGCATACAGAAGCTGAAATAAGTTACTTTTTGCTTTAACGAATACTTCGCTTTATGCATAGTAATTAATATGTAATCATACTACTAGTTATACAAATGAAGTCTGTGTACTGTTGGGTTTAATGCTGTGTTCGATTTTCAACTTTATCAAACGGTCTTAAAAACGAATCCATTTAATTAAATGTTGAGTGACTCCAGCAAATTGAAATCGAGATTCATTAACCATTTCTTAGTTCAACTGTCATCAGCTTTCAATTAATGTCAAAACTAGCAAATGGTCACTGAACGGACAGACAAGTTAAACAGCTTTAGATTGAGTTGTCCGTCTTATAAATAATAAATAAATGATAAATCGATAGCGTATATCGTAAGCGTAAACGAATATGTGCTGAGCAAGCTTCTGTCGTGTGTCATCTCATCATCAAATTTAAGAGCTAGGCTCTTGTCGGTGGAGTTTTTTCCATTCCTCTCTGCTTTCCGCCCTTCTCTTAACCTCCTGATACGACCCGACATTTATCTTTTCTTTTATTTGCTGCATGTAGCTTATTCTTGGTCTTCCTCGCTTCCTTCGTGTGTCATCTACACTAAATAAAACTGCCTAAGGAAATCGCAGAGGTTTTAATGAGTAAACGTGAGAGACACGTAGGTAAATAATAGTAATATCCGTGGTCTCATCCATAACCCACCGCTTACTCCATGCAGAATTTCCTCTGCGTCAAAGAGCGAAAAATGAATTCTCAAAGGTTTTGTATCCATACTAGTGTTTTTTGTATGAGGTTTGATGTATATTTTATATGTTTTTATATGAGGAACTCATTTATTTTTAGTTTAATTTTTTTATGTTAAAGCTGCGATATAAATACACAATTTTATACGGTTCATAAGATACAGTCCACATACAGACAGACGGACTGATAGCGGAATCATAGTAATAGAGTCCCGCTGCTCACCCTTCGGGTAGGTACCCACTGAACCCTAAAAAGAAGCATAGACCGGTTCGCAAACTTTCACGACAGTGTAATTTTAATTTGCTTTGACAAATGAGCAATTGTCTCAATGCACGTGCCCGTCTGGCTAATTGCGGACATTCATAAGCGTTTAGTAATTATTTCTGTGTTCATTACGAGTGGTGTCATGACTGGACCCTCGTTGTACAGGCAACAGCCCGCCAAACGTGTCAAATTTTCTTAAGGCATTTTCATCTGTACACCTGATACAGTAGAGTTTAATTTCAATTGATAAAATTGTACGTTTCGTGGCATCTTGATGTGCGGTGAGTGTACGACAAATGGATGTCGACAAGCAAGAGTACCGCGACCTAGTGCGAGACAAGACAGTGACCACACGGTATTTACTCTTCATTGCAGAACAAAGGCGTTACGAATTGTTTTTATTTATTGGACAAATCAAGTAGTAGAAATGGATTGGGTGCTGCAACAAAACAAATCGCGCTTCATCTAACTTCAAAAAAAAATACGCAATTATCAAGACTGCCTACATACGAGTATCTATATGTATAGGTTATTCGATGTAAATGAATACGATTCGAGCTTTAGACAAGTTGTTGAAATGTTAAGGCACGATAAACGTACAGGAACCATTTTTTTAATATAAATCCTTGATAATTTAATAAGTAGGTAATGTAAGGGATTTCCGAACGCAATCCATTGCTGCTATGCGCGCGCGTTCCCGCCAAATGTTTGACATGTATCTTCCCTCTCTCTCGCACGATTCTATCTGTACGCGGCGTCATATTTCTTGTGAATTAATGTGATTTATTAATTAAAATGTGTTTTAACTGAGCTCCCTTACAGTAAGTAAAGCGATATGAGTACAAATCAATAAAATATTAAAGTTATAAGATGAAGAACAGAAGATTGAGAGCATTGTTTGTTTCCATCATCACCAGCAACAGCTGTGAAATTGGTTCTGGAACGGCTTAATGCTATGATAGTGGCCACCATATCAGACTACATTTTCGTTGACAAATACGGACTATATGAGATACCGCAGTGTATCGCTTGGTGTGCTTTCGTTTACCCAGCCTGCACTAAATTTTACTTAAAAGTCCTAACATCTTCTGCTTATTTTGGCAACCCTGGCCAGTACTGTCCACGTCAATCGAACTGGCGTAATTGGCATCTTGGTGTTACACCACCGTAGAAGGCGATATCTACAGCGTAGGAATTTGTTAAACCTGATTACTTGTGCCGCACGCCCTTAATTAGTTCGTGAAACCTTTGTACTAGTTCGAGTACTCGGGGAAACAGTAACAGATGGCTAAAATGAAGTAGTGATTTCACAGTTTATTCTTCTTGTTCAATCTCTCTTACTCCAATTATAAGTCGGGTCGGCTCTCCTAATTTTGTGGCTTCATTCAGGACAATCTGTCCTGAGTTGTCAGGCTGGGAAATCCTTTTTAAGAGTTAAACAAGCTTTAACAACGGTTTTACAAGAAAGAATATTAAAATGAATACTTTTAAAATAAACGCCGATAGGTACTTGCCATAGTCATTAGGTACTTTACTATTAAAATTGTTACATAGGATACTGCACCAATCACAACAGTTAATATTCGATACCACAGACTAAATGGTCAATGTTGATACGATAATGGAAGCTAAGCATATCGGGTATATACAATTTCATTTAGTTTCATGGAACAAATGTTTACTACTTTGAACGATATATGCGTATTTTAAAGTCAAAGTGCAAAAATCGGTTATTCAGAAAATACCACTTATGAATGTCAATTAATGTGGGCTCTTAAGGGGTAAGAACATGTCTCCTTATTTTTAAGCCATACTAGTGCTTTGCGATGAGACACCGAGACATTGCCTATTGTAACTGTCTCTGTCATTTACCTATGCCAGCACAAGCATGAGAGTGAGTGCGATGTATATAGCTAAAAACACGGATATCTTATAGAGTAGACGCTCTTGTGCATAGCTCTTAATTGACAAAATATAATTACTTAGATTGTTACATGCACCCGAGAAAGTTGTCGCGGCGTTAGCTAACTCCGAATTTCAAGGGAACTGGTAACTTCGTTAGTTTATGTTAGTTATTTAGACGAGTAATAGAGATTGTGAATAACTGAATTGCAAAGTTCGGATACATTTTCTACCCAATCTTTTAGAATTTATGAAAACCATTGATCATCTTTTTTTTTCACGAATAAAGCTCCGTCCCCAAGTTTGAAAGGACGATGACCAAAGATGTATGAAGCTCAGATCTAATTTCTCTGGTTTGAGGGTTTGCATTGTCAATTAAATAAGTAAATCAATCGAATTGACAGTATGTGTATGCATTAATGTTTCTATTCTATTTTACTTTTGATTTAGCTACTGTTTTTTTTACAATTGTCCAGTTTTAATAAACTTTTTCTACTTGTCTAAAACTAATTCTTATTTATCGAATTTCATTTTTATTTCAGCAGAACTCCGCAACGAATGATATTGCTTCTAAAGTAGCGAGAGCACGTGCCTCTGATTGCTCCATAGTACTTATTCTATACTTGTTTCCACCCAAACTGGAGCTGATACTTAATTGTTGGCTGTTGGGCTAATTCCTTTACATGGCAATGTCTAGAATAACACAAAGTGCCGCTTTTGAGCCTTCTTAATGTCCCATTCAACAGACCAACATTAAATTAACAAATTGATTTATTTTCTTCTGTGCTCGCTCATACTCGTATTGCAGTTTGTTGTTTTCCTTTGATTGTACTGTCCAGTAAAATGTATGGGAACATACCTTTTAAGTTCAAACTAGGAACATAGAGATATTAATTTTAGGCAACAAATGTTACGATTGGAATAGGTAAATATAGTTCTTAGTCACTTAAATCAAATGGTAGGTTTATGCTTGGGTGATGTTAACACATAAATAATTTGAAATGAAGTCAACCTAGCCAAAAATCAAACTGTGGGTTAAAATAAGGAACGCATGAGCAATTTGAATCATATTATCTGCTAATGAAAATTGATATATTATGCAGAGTGACTGCCTTGCCAACCATAAGGAAACAAAAGAGCATCTCTTCTCACCTGAGACAGCCCGAAGTGAATCTAATAAGACTTTTTTTAGCTCAGGTTGTGTTTACGTGGAAGGTCCAAAAAAGCGGTATTGTTCACAACACTGCTCTGACGGCCATGACCGGAGTTCTATTGTTAATCGAATGCAACTCGAGTCTGATTCAATCGAGAACCAATGTCAAAAAACTCGATAAAAACTGTGAGAGCCGACCACGCTTGACTGTTTGGGTGACAACACTAATCAAGTATGCAATCGTGGAATTGTAGTGCACTCAAAACTTCTTGAGACTTGCTTTTGCGTCAGTGAAAACAAACTTGGTCGAGTCGGCGCCATCTAATTTGCTTGTTGCTAATAAAATAGGTACTTTTAAATACTACTTTGCATGCTAACGTAAAAATCAAAAGTGGGTAAAATGTCAAAAGCCACTTGCAGATTTTTAAATTACTTAATTCTCGAGATTTTAGAACATGTTTGCAGAGCTATTAATTAATTTTGTCTTTTTACATAATTTGAGCTTTGAGCCGGTGACTGACATGATATTGCACAAGACCGGGAAAAACGGCGACGTCTCACATTAGAAGCCAAGACACACTTTGGGTAGCTGAGCCTTCGGAGTAAGTAAGTTAGATAAAATTTTCTAAGAATGTGAATAAATTCAGAATTTCAGTTCCTTTCCAATATTGTTGCACAACGTTCATAATACGGAGCTTGAGTTTGATACGTTAGCCACTCAGTCTGACTGGTCAGACTGAAAACATCCGGTGCTGATCAGACCAGTAAAAAATAAAACAAAATAGACTGTGATTAATTTGGTAACTAATCAATCACAACACTCTTAAGTAGTTACTTAAAGCTATGACAACAGACTTGCTTTTAGACTGTTTTGCTTTTTGAGCATAGTTGAGTGGTTGACTGAAAAAACGAGTTTAAATACTAAACTGAAAACGGCTTTCGTTAAATAATTCGATAAATAAGTAAACATAATTTTTGAAAAAAAAAAAAAAAACAAAATAAAAAAATGCGAAAATTATTATAAGTATTTTTGAAATGGTATTTTACTGACTTTCATTTGATATCCATATTGTTATGGTAAGGAAAAAATCAATCCCCCCCTCCCCCATTTATTTCCATTTGCGGGCGCCATTTCAAAAATGTATATAGCCTATGTCACTCTCTTAATTTTGCCAAATTCAACGAAACCTCATATGTCAAATATTGTCCAGCCGTGGGCTGTAGGGCGTGCCAAGCAATTATACATCCATACAAACATACTGTCGAAAAACATATCCCTCCTTCCGCAGACGGGTAAATAACAATGAGTTGTATGTATGTACATTAGGCAGCACGTCAGGTTACCCATGTGAACTAGGAAAACAGCTTTTATTACATAGGGAATAGAGGCGGTTTCAAGGTCAAAGTGGGGTGGTCTGATGTGCGGCCTTGTGTACGGTCTGATAAACTCCTGTGCATAAACTTTGAGCTGATTCAATAACCTTGGATTGAATAGAAATTCCAGTTCTGAATTTAGAGTAAGCTGGGAACCAGGCGGGAATTTGAAATAGAGTCAACTGGATGACCCAATTGTTGCGATAGTAGTTCAACGTCGAGGATGCAATGATTAGCAAGTAACTTTGCCATTCTGTTACTTACCTGATTACGCTTAAACCGATTTTCATAGAAATTGATGGAACCTTGGAGCAGACGCGTCAAATGTTAGTTATGATAATGTAAAAATAAAATCTCTTTGTTGAATAGTTCTATCCTTTTACTCAATTAACTATAACAAAAATATCTAATGATATATGCGCGGGATTGTCGTGTTTAATCGCTCGATGATAGGCTCTCTAGTACCGTCCATTATAAGCTAGTTTGTGATGTCAAGTGTAGTAGTGTCATAACCAATGCATTCGATTTACCGCCTGACAGTGCGATCTTTATTGTTGAAAAAAAAAAACGACTTCAAAACTGCCTACAGTGCTAGTTAAAACTTAAAATTTTATAAACAAATTTAAAGTAAAAAGTACAAAATAAGAGATAATAAATAAAGAGGAGGTAACTGCGCCTTTGACTTTGTTTTGTTAGCATCCTATACAGTACCTGACAAAACATCTGGTGTTTTAATTACTAAACTCCTAATTTTTAAGGAGTTCCACCATCAGCTCAGCTCCACATAATGACTATCAGACGTAAAAACATGTCAACATTAAGATACTAGTACGAAAACACTATACGTGCCCTCAAAATTTGAGGGTTTCCCTCGATTACACCAAGTTCCGATCATCAGATCTCGACTGGGCCAAATTGGGACCAACTAGAAGGTATAGCCTCTAGGTGAACAAATTTTTTTTCAATTTTTTTTCAAATCGGTCCACAACTGACTGAGATATGCGGTAACATAGCCACAAAAAAAAACATACAGTCGAATTGATAACCTTCTCCTTTTTTGAAGTCGGTTAAGAAAACAAAGGAGTGGAATGGGGGTGGAGTAGAGCATTGAAAATAGAAAATAAAACATTTTGCTCAAAATTATACCGAATCCTGTAACTTCTCCGTATTTCAAGTCACTTTGCAGGAAGTCTATCTCTTGAGTCAAGCAAAACCAACACTTTACATAACGCAATTAGGTATTAGCAACCTTTTATCGAGAGCAATTAGGGATCGCTTTAACACTGAAATCGTGATCATCGACGCTTTCACTGCGCATGCACAGGCCACGCCCCCTCGCGGATCTTAAGCAATAGACATATTGGAGCAGAAATGAAAGCATGGTATGGTTGGCAAAATATGATATCAATTACAGTGGCGATATGTTCAAAATGTAGGTACTGTTACAAACTTCTGTGAACACAAACTTAGGGTTAGCAGTTTTAAATAAGAAACCAAAAATTCGCATACAAGTAGGATTTTAACCCACGTTCTTTGGCTAGCTGGGCCAACGTTCTTACCAACTTTAGGAGACCGTAAACCAAAAAACACTTTATGAGACCGTATACTGTAAAGGAATACATAAATACAAAAAGCCACATGAGTGGGTTTACTTACTAATCAATGCCTTATTAGTCATATTATTTAACATACCTAAATTCCAGATTTTGAGTTAATTTAAAATTTAAAAACTTGTAAGTTACAAGTTTGTAACTTTAACACAGGCACATGCTTGAGTTTTACAAAATTAGCCAAATATATTTTTTTATTATTTGGCAATCACAATCGCCAAAATCACTTTTAAGACTAAGACTTACAATAGAAAGTAAACTTAAGTCGTGTGATATTAAGACATTGCATTGCATAGATGCGTTTGCATATTTACGATATTATTGAAGCTGGCTGTATTTTATATGGCAATGATTATACTCGTTTGATATTTCCATCGACTCGCTCTAAGCACACCTCCTCATTTACTACAACAACTTCTGTAATAGGAAGTGTAATTACTGGGAAATGGGCTTACACCTAGAGTTTACTCACGGTCTCTGTTTGGAAATGCTAGCAGTGCAGAACCATGCCCTCCACTTACTTTGAAACCTATTGCCATAACAGTTCTAAAAATGACGCATGTGTTGTCATTTTTCATTACTTTGATAAGTATCATTGTTTTCCCGAAATCAGTCTGAAAGCTATATTGCTTTCCTAAAAGTTTTAACTATTGTAATTTGAAAGCAATTGAGTAAAGCGATAGGTCTGCAGGCTCTAAAAATACTTATAGGCGCGTTTTGTCCAATAATTGACAAAAAAGGTCCTATTCGCGATTGGTCTAATTTGATAATGTTGTACCACATTCTCCACCTAATATTTGGAACAGTTTATGATGTATCTTACTAAGACTTAAGTAACTGTAGTGAAATAATAACGTTCCAGATGTGTACCACCTCTTCAATGTTAGGAAAGATTTATCAGCTAGTGCAAAAAACACGGTCTAAGTAGGAGGACTACTTAGATCGTGATTTTTGCACATTCAAGGTTACATGCTTTATTGCACAACTAAAAGTTTATAAAAAAGGCGGACTTGATGCCTAGTGGCATTCTCTACCAGTCATACCTTTGGGCTAAGCAGAAATGGGATTTAGTAGGGACGAGCGCACGAATGCAATTAAAAAAAAACTAAACCGGTTTTGCAATTCCAGTGATTACTTCTTACAAAAAATGCCTACAAATCTTACCCCTTACTCGTAATAATGTTAGTATTATAAAACATTAACCTATCCCACTCAACAATACTAAATTAATAAATCATGTTGTGATCCCAGTTGCCAGTAGTTACAAATCATTAATTGTAAGTCCTAATGGTACTAATTAGTGAGTACAAGCTTCTCTGAGTACGAATTTCTCATTTCACTTTACTACCCAGCTCTATGATAGTAAAATTAACTCGGTACCATATTATATACAACTTTGAAAGCAAGTATATTCACATTCCTTCACACATACGACCTCTGTGCAGTAATTAGCTTCACTATCCTACCGTAAATACAATTTCGATCTAGGAGTAACAGTGCTTCTAGAGATAGAGACCTATGTTTAACCAGTTTGAGGAACTTCGTGCGTTGAGTTTAGATATTTGAAACTAGTCTTGGGGCTGAGTTTACTTAACGCTACAAATACTTGAGGTGCTTGTGGCGCAGTGGCAGCAGCGCTTTGGTAGTGATACCAAAAGTTATGCAACTCACGACGCGGTCGTGATTGGGTGGGTGACCATTCCGACCATTAAAGTGACGACCATGACAAGCATCTTCGTGCTTCGGAAGGCACGTCAAGCAGTTGGTCCCGGCTAATATCTGTTGGTATTAGTCGTTAAGCCTAGTCAGAGGCCCTAGGGCGGCTTGATAACATCTTACAGTAAGGTTTGTCACTTGCCTTACATACACCCCTCCACCAATCCGCACTGAGCCCGCGTGGTGGAGTATGGCTCGTTCCTCCTCATAGTTGAGGTTAGGCCTTTTCCTAGCAGTGGGATCAAATAGGTTGACTTTACTTTTTTTTTACAAATACTTACGACCATTTTTATGATTGATTTAATACACTATGATGAAAAAAACCGGCCAAGTGTGAGTCGGACTCGAGCACGAAGGGTTCCGTACCATTAACTTACAACATTAGACAGTATAGGAAAAAAAAACTTTTTAAGTTTATACTGTGCTTTTGGAAAAAAGTATGTATTTTTATTTTATTTATAATTTTAAAAGTATTCATCACAGGATACCCGAAGCAATTTTAAATTAGAGTTTCCGCGCCTGTTTCGTGAGTGAGTGATTTGAAGTTTATAGGTCCAAGACTTTAGAAATTACAGGGGGGGGGGGACACCGTGTGAACGACTTTGGCAGGCTATATCTCGCAAATAACAATGCTGATAAAAAAAGGTTGTATGGAAACCCTACCTTATTTTCATAGTCCTTTTTAACGACACCCTACACAAGGAGGTGCACTCAAAAAATAATTTACCCCCCCCCCCCCTCCTTTACATGTTTTGGGAGGTACCCTAAGGGGTAATTTATTTTTTTTGTATTTTAAAAAATGAGATCTATATGTAAAGTATCCTCGAACTAAGTTACATGCAAATCAGTCCATAAACGTAGAAGACATTCTTATGACAGACTAGGACGGACGGACTGAACGATATTATAAGGGTTTCTTGTCGGACTACGGAACCCTGAAAACGCAATGTATTTAATATTGTGCATGTTAAATACAAGTTTTATGTCTTTTTTTAATTCTACGTACTCTCAAGTTAGTCATGGTCAATATGACAAAGATTTTGCGATGAAAATTCAGCCGAAACCAGAACTCAAAGTAACTAGCTAACTACAATACGACCGCTACAGCTCAGTAAGTTCCTTAAAAGTTACTGGCACCACTGTACTGTAACGTCCAAAGTGAAGCCTCGTTAAAAACAGTACATCTGTTAATCAAGCACTTACATGACGTTTATTGGGGCATGTCAGGGCGTGATCGTCGAGATTACTTCGAATCGTTCTTACGAGTTCTCCGTGAGAAGTGGTGTCAACAATTTCGTTTTTTTTTCCCCTTTTTGTAAAGCCATTTTTAGAGGCTACTTACGGTAAAGCGATCGTAATGGCATGGAACATTAAAATTGTGTGTCATTTGGTGGTTGAATCTGCTAAAAATAGCTCGTGAACTAGTGCAAGTCTTGGTTTGTGAGTAGTTCACAGTACCTAAGAATGTGGTTAATGTACTGCGTCCCGTTATTTAACTTAAAATTGAACATTATTGAGAAAACCCATTGATTTAATATATAAAAATAAATCAATGAGAAAACCTGTTGAATATTCCAAAAAGTATTTAATTTTGACACTCTCATAGCTTTTACAAAGGGAAAAAAATAATAGTTTTACAAGTCCATTAATCAATCAAAAGAACAATAATTGTAACCAATTTTCAAGTCCCCTGCACCAAAATGATTCGTCAATTTTTCATAGAGCCAACTAGACCAAATGAAATAGGGACAGATGGGACAACCTGTCATTAAATCAGTGTAGTGAACCCTTTCGTCATTACGTACTTCCTTCTGGTATGATCTTGTGGTCTCCTTTTAACTAAGGATACCATAAAAATAATGAAGGTAAAGCAAAATCATTGTTATAAAATATATAAATAAGTTTCTAATGATTGGTTTAACGCCGATGAAAGTGTTTTATATAAATTTAACCATTGTAAGTACATTATAAAATTAAATAGATAGATACTCTTTATTACACACCACACACAGTATCAATTTACATAAATGTGCATAGAGAATGGTACAATTTTGGTGGTCTTACTGCTGAAAGCAATTTCTTCCAGACAACCTTCGGGTAGAGGACAGTCCAAGATTAGTAGATTGGGTCGGCGGTGAAAACTAACAGAATAAAGGGAAATGGGTAAAAAAAAAAGATACAACATAAGCATACATATACATAAATTACTAAGGCTATAAAATGTTAATAATACTAACAAATATTCTAATTAAGTTACATAAACATACAAAAATAATTTTGCTTACAAATTATAATGATACTATATACATACATAAAATATACATACTATATACTAAACAAAACATAAGTTATATATAAAGATGTGCGCGACTTGACCAACATTAAAAGGAGAAGGTAAGAATTGAAAGAAAACTAGAGGCGTGAGTGGAAGTACGTTCTTAATTTGCCTTTAAAGATGGAAGAAAATTATGAATGGATGTTTAATGAATGCAAGTTATAGATAGTGTGACCGTTACGTTTGCCTGGTTAAGCCAATTGCTTGGGATAGAAGGGTTCCGTACCCGAAGGGTAGAAACGGGACCCTATTACTAAGCCTCCGCCGTCTGTCTGTCTGTCTGTCATCAGGCTGTATCTCATGAACCGTGATAGTTAGATAGTTGAAATTTTCACAGATGATGTATTTCAGCTGCCGCTTTAACAACAAATACTAAAAACAGAATAAAATAAATATTTAAGGAGGGCTCCCTTACAACAAACGCTTATTTTTGCCTATACTGTCTAATGTTGTAAGTTAGTTGTACGGAATTCTTCATGCGCGAGTCCGAGCCGCACTTGGCCGGTTTTTTCCGCAATAATAAGAGTACGTTCTATCTATCTATAATTTAAGAGCTTTTTAAGAGATTCTTGCGGGAGAGTCTCCATACCTCTCTTTAAATTACTAACTTACTAAATTGTTATTTAATTATTACAACAAAATCCAGAGCTCTATATCAAGTTCTGGTTCTTGAAGGTCAGTTAAGGTCTTCTTAAAATCAGTCGTACTGTATTAAAATAATTAATAAGTTATATATATATATATATATATATATATATATATATATATATATATATTACTAATGTACATTTATAATGTTAAATGAATTTAATTTATATTTTAAATGAATATCAAATATTTACCCGTAACATAAAAGGGTTTCAACGGTAGATATAGAACAGCCATGTCGAAACCTTTGTGGGACAAACCATCGAGCTCACACAGCCACGGAAGCGTTCAACCCGATCACCGTTTGACAGGCATCCAATCATTTCAACTCGATTTGAGACGGCATGGTACATCTGGTCATCCGCGAAATAGCATGAACAACAGAACCCTTGTCAAATTCACATTTGATTGATGATAACTGATGGTTCCTGGACAAATGGAACTATTTGTAAGCAGTTAAAACGATCTTCGTTAACTTTTTCAATCGAGCTCCCATAAATTTCAATATAATCAGTTTTTAATGTGTGTAGTATAATTTAAACATGCAATATGTCAACGCTATAATTTGGCATAACCATTTAAGACCACTTGACCCGAATATAAATAATGATAATAATGATTGATGAAACGGCGTGTGGGTGTTCGATGGTAGAAATTCTCTAGACAATTGGTGTTTCAATTGATGGTTGTGAATACAATAGAATTCATTAAATTTATGACAGTGAGCCAATCTTCAAACTTTATTGCGATGAATTCTAGGGTACTGAGGCGCCAAAAATGTAACAAGTTTTTTGTCTATGATTCTTTATCGCACTGTATTTGCAACACAGTAGCTACTGACCACAAATGCTGTAAAGTGTTTAAAACGTAAAAAACAAATAAATTGCAAAGTAATCCATAAAAATGTATTTTAATGAAAATGCTTTCCAGACGACGGTCAGGCAAAAGTCCCCATCTTTATGACTGTTCGATATAGTCTTCTCAGCTGTCGTCTACAGTCACATTACATATTTACAGCGAAAACGCTCCTGTGTGGCAAACACTCCCGCCACTTCATATATAAACTAAGCCGCTGCATTTTAGTAGGGCTGTCAACCGCAGCACGGCGAATGAATTGAGTCGTAAAATGCATGTGAGTACATATTAGGCTGAAAATATCCGGTTAAATGAGGCTTGTTTACATTGTTTTCTGTTTTTGCCTGATGTAATTTGACCACTCCGCTGAAGATTCTTTTCGTTGTTTGCCGTTTTTTATTTTTTAATGTCAGGTATCAAATAAGAAGAAAAGCGCACGATAGATATGTAATGGTAACTAGTACTTAATTTATACATAGATAGGCAGAAAAGTCAATAGCTTAATGCTTACTTTTGGTACATCTCATAAGTATAAAATTGCAGTCTTAAAGCGTTACATATTTTGTGACTTTTCTTAAATACGTAGCAAGTATATGAGCTGATCACAAACGAATTGACTTTTTGATGAAGTAAAAAACTAGGTACTTGCTGAACAAAAATCATAAGCAGGCCTAAACTACAAATAAAATAAACAAAAGAATTAATCTAAGCTGTCGAGATGTGACAACCCTACACTTGCCTCGTAATACCCACATTACTTGCAGCACTCCTTTAACATATTTCCACGTGCCAATGGCGACTATAGAGAACTAAAGACTATATTTTTAAGACCAAAAGAATGCCATATTTTCTGGACGCTACGATGAATTCATAGGTGTGATAACATTTATCATTTTATGTTTAGGTATGGCAATACATGTTGGACTCTACTTGCATACCAAATGCTATCTTACTTAGCGTCGTTTGTGCTTGTCCTAATCCTAAAAGTCAATTTAGAACCTTTTGGTTTCATTAGGCCTTATCCACATTGAAAATTTAAACCACTAATGTCTAAAAATATTTCAATAATATCTACGTTTTTAAGTATTTAAAATTAGATGATTCAGTATAGTAACCACCATGGTACTGGTTTTTAAGTCAGTCCCTAAAAGTCGACTGTTGGCATAATTACCGAACCTTACCACAGAACCAACGGCATCCGTTGGGAAAACGACCTATATTACAATTCAAAAAGGTGCAGAAGACTCACTCTTAATTAAAATCAAATTCATATTTTTTTTTCCATTGTCAATAAAAGGTTGCGATTAATTAATGAACCTACAATGTGAAAACACAATATTAAATTTGTCGTTAGCATTACCCTTTTTCAGTTATATCTTTTTCAGGCTTTTTAAACGCATTGGTCTTATAACGTTAAGTCATTGGTAAGTAATTATAGCAATACATTTTACATGCCTATTGTTTCGATGACTAATTTTACATCTTTACTAATGTAAGTATAAGTTACTTTATTAACACAAAGTAAACTTACTGCCTTATTCCATGCTATTAGTTCGGTCGGTAATATTATTAGATAACTTATTTGGCTAATATACGAATTCAGTGCATTGTGGAACAAGTTCCGACCTCTAGTATGATGGTTAAACATGTTAGTTAGTAGTTTACGAGGATAGTTTCAATAACTTAGATTTAATTAACTTGCCTTCTCAACGCCCAATTTAGTGGATGCGTCTACATATTTATTTTATGTACTATCGGCCAAAACTATCGGGGTCAATTTCAACTTATTTCCATTCAAAGAATTTACAAACATTTAACACGTTAAGAGCCACATGTATATCTTATTATACACCCTAGCGCGACTCTTACAGGCCAGTGTATATCTGGTTATACACCTTTAGTAGTCAACTTTAAGAACCAGTGTATCAGTGAATATACATGGCGCCGAACATTTTGTCATATTAGCAAAAATCAATAATAGCAAGTTTCACAACATTTGCCTCAGAGGTACCTTGGCGCTAAACGTGTTAAAAGAAACGCAATACCATATACCATAATATCAAATATTTTTTCATATAGACTCTACTAACAAAAATTGCTTAAGTTGATGAGTAGAGCTGTTAAAGTTAGTCTCACGTTCCACATTACACCCTGAGTTTGCTCATTTTATGTTTTTTTATAGAAACAAAAATATCTTAATGATAATTCGCATACACTAAAAACAGAGTAATTAAATTGCTCCAACCCTTACATTCACCTTTTAACCCGAACCCACACCTCGAAGTCACGTGGGCAACCACAGACCACACAATATTCCCACGCAATTGTCCACAAAACCCACAAAATGTCCCATCGCTCCAAATCCCACAAGCACACATTTTGGTCAGCTCGTCACTAAAAGGACAAACCGCAAAGAGCAATCTAGCGAAACGTAACGTTTTTTCGTAAGCGAATAAACACCCATTGAAAAGGAGATAGGGCATAAATTAGGTTGTATCGTGACGGATAAACTTTGGTAGGGGATAACAGCACTCAGGAAAGTCTTTTTCTGTTTAATTCTTAAAGCCTGTGTTTTCGGTTAGTGCTGATTACCTGTAGGTAATGTTTGATGTTATCCTAGTCGCCATAGCACATGCTCATAGTGGTTTGGGGCTAGTTAATTGGTGTATTTGTTGAAAAAAAAAATATTATGTATAATATATTGTAGATAGAAAATAGGACATAAGCCAATTCAAGCTAGTACGGTCACATGAATACAAAGTTCTAACTAAATTGTATAAAAACTTCTCTAAAAACGAACATTAATGGATTACACTTTATGATACAATGATACATATTTTTCAATAGATTAAGAATGTGTTGGTAGAGATTCGTAAACAAACACCCAGAAGGAGTAGATTTACACTATTTACAGACTACCTACTCGAAGTCGACTATTTTACAAGCTTTTATTTACATCAATTTTTACTTACATATACCATTATACAATAATTTAGACGATTTGACAGATATTTACCAACTGTTCCAAAATAAACTTATGCCAAAAGATAAGGAGACATGTTCTGGCCCCATATGGGCCAATATTTATTGATATTAATCAATGAATGAGTGGCATTTTATGTCCTAAACTGAATAAATAATTTTTGACTTTACTTTGATCAATATTCAGCTTAAATACGCCTTTACCTACAGGACTCTACGAAACTCAAAAGTACACTTAAAATATCTATATTCGACGCTTCGCAGTTACGCAGAGGTTTGAACAATAAATAACCGTTGAAATATTCTATATCCCTGAACAATAATCGTAGTAACTTGATAGCAACATGCCCGCTCTCCTTGTAGGGATGCAGCTCCCGGCGTGTAACCAACAGGGATATTGTAGGAAGACGGAACTGCCCACAACATAGTATCGATTACACTAGAGGTATACTGATATTGATTATAGTCTATTTTCAGTATTCAAAGTTAGCTGTCTTGGATTTTGAAAACGGTAAATAGGATGTGGCAGATCAGGTAATTACAGTGGAGCGACTGCCATCTGACCTCCGTGACCCTGTTACCAAGGGAACCTGACCAGTTTTGGATCATGGTTACACATGCAGTCGCCTGAATGTGGTCTCCTCACGATGTTTTCCCTCACTGTAAGAGCATCGGTTAGTGAAACAACGAATGTACACAACTCAGAAAAAGTCATTGGTACATGGCGACATGTGAGATCGAACCGGCACCTCCCGCATGAGAAGCAACCCGTTAGCCACTGCGCCACCGACGCTCTCTGTTGGTCCGATATCACGGTCCTGTTGCTAATATCGAACCGTGAAAGTTTAATAATACTATTTCTTAATACCTTCTAAAATGTATCCTTTATTAAACCTAAGCCTGAAAGTTCATTTATGATTAGGTACCTAGTTACTCTTTCATACAAACGTTACTGAAAGGATTTCATACTTAGCAATAATTGCTGCTAAAAACATCGTAACTTATTTTGAATGAACTTGTAAATTCAGATGATATGGAATGACCACATCTATCTATTGTGCCTTTGCAATAGATTCTAAATCTATCTATCTATTGTGGCATTTGTGGCACAAGTGTGTGTGCGAAACCTACACAGGTGAGTCTCTGTTCCTTCACTCTAGTTCGGTGAGGAGACCTCAATCCGGCACGACCGGGAGAGAGATTAATTGTTTTTTTTTAATATCATACAGCATTACGAGTATTGCGTCCAATAATTCAGTACACTTACACATTGCAACAATGATCGTTAATTGCCTTTAAAAAGTCGCAAATTAAAAATTCTCTGTTTGCGAATCAAGTTACAAATTAAAATATAGTATTTAAAAAAAACAGATATAAAGATTGTAACAGCGGTAATTTGCCTCAGCGATTACTCAGTGAACATTACACAACACATTTTAAGACGTGTGCAAATGATAAGACAGCCCATCCTTTTTGGGCTGACGACGCGAGGAGAAACATAAAATTACCATTTGAGCGTACAACAATGGGCATGTGTCCATTACGACATTTCACGAAGGGAAAATTTTAATTACGTGACGTTTTGGGACGAAACGCGTTAATCTTTTAAGCCAAAAGTTGGCCATATCTGGCGTTAATAATTTTTAAAGTTCCGCAGTTTTATTTCAAATAAACCAATAAGGGTTATTATACGGTACAAAAATATTCTTCATGTTTAAATACAAACATAAAATACTCGTTCATTTTCCAGCTTTAATTAATTTCAAAAATGGCAAAGAATATACACAAGTACATTAAGATCTGAGTTTACCAATTTTTAAACAGCTGGTAAACATAGATTGTCGGTTTATTTGACACAATTGCCATATAAAATATGTCAAGTAATATTATAACGGCTGTTTAAATGTTAAACATGTGTTGGTGAACTCGACTCCCATAGTGTTATAACGTGTAGGCACAAAATACCGAGAGGGTAGGTATTGAAACGGAACGTCGTAGGACCTAATCTGTACAGCTTATTCGATCTGTCAAGAGAGGTTTGACGTGAGCTGTCATTAGAAACGAGACGCATCTCGGTACTTAGCGTAGTGCCAATGTTGTGGGATTGTGAAATTAGGTTGCAATAATGTAAATGGACAAGAAATATTAATTAAAATGTGTTTGATTTATCAACATCGCCCTGAGTCTATTTTTTAATAGGTACCTAAGTTTCTACAAGTATAAGGCTGGAACTTAAAGAACTTGGAACTTTAAGAACTTTTAACTCTTTTTGACTTTTGTACTCAAAAACCTATTTTAATGCCAGCATTCTTTAAAATCAGAAGAATTAATTATGAATCTTTGCCGGTGGATCTCTAAAAACATTCTATGCTTATTCAGCAGTGTATCAACAGGCATTATCTGTCAAAGAAGACGAGATATAAATTATAGCCGATGCCGGAGACAATGAGTCCTGAATAAAACATGGCGTTGAATTGAAGTTGTCGTGGATTGCCTAACGACGCACCGGCGACTTGCACTTTGTATACAGGGTGTTGAGAGTCTGTGGAACATCTTGAAATGTAAAGATTTAAAGCTTCGACGTCGTACAAAGTTAATGACTCACCATTGCCATTGATGTCTGTCGACGTCGCGTTGTTATCTTCCAATGCAACCTCTTTTACATCCAAGCCAGCTGCAATCTATCAAACTCATGGAAATACCTTAACATTATTTCCATGAGTGTTATATTTTTTCAAGGATAAGTAGGGTTTCCTGAGTATAGAATGAAATGAATTAGATCAGAGGAGAGTATGAAAAGCTGATTGGGATTTGAAGATTTCAATTTTAAAATAAATCCAGGCGCAGAAATTTCAACTGCCGCGTGTCAGTTTATTTTATAAAACAGCGTGACAGCTTATTATATAAATAATAAGAAGTAGGTACTACTCGATCACCCTGTATTATGTGCTAAAATATCATAAATGGCGGACCCCATGAATGAATTGCGTCAGTAGCTACTAAATGTTTGTTATTGGAGTTATATCATTTTTTGTGCAAAAACAAGTTTTCGATATTGATGTATGGTTGGGCCACAGGCTGTGCTCATGAACTGAGCTCATAGATTGTTGATAGTATTTCTACCGAGAACAGATGAGATGTGATGTTAAGCAGGTTGCATGTCTGATTCTCAACACTAGCTAAATCATGATACGTCATAATTGTATATCAAGGATTGTCCTCTATTATAATAATACCTAATAGTGGTGTTTTATCCTGATCGATTTAGCCCGGAGAGCCACCACAGCATTCTCACTTGATAAATACAATGTATTTTAATGATACAATTGGCAGCACATCAGTTTATACATTTGAACTAATAAACTGCTTTTATTAAGAAAGAAATAGAGGCGGTCTCAAGGTCAACATGTGTAGTCTGACGTGCGTGTATAGCTTTATTTGGACGGGTTCTATTAAAAGCCAAATAAACTTTCAAAGTAAGCTACTGTGAATAAAAAATCAGATGTCTATTACTATATGTAGATTTGCACAACACAAGCGAAAAGATTGCACGTACCAAAATCTTTACGATCAGATAAACTTCGACACTGTAAAGCAAATTTGTTTGAAATCGACATTCAGACAAGTAACCAATAGGGGTAGGTAGCAATGATTCCGCCAAACACGAAGATTATACTCAATTGCCCTTTTGCTCAAAGTGCTAATAGATACCATCGATGTTTATAATTTCAATGGTGTTAATTATCACAGTTTATCAAACTGTAATTGTTTTTCTCAACCCGTGTAAGTAAAGTCAGCCTATATGTATCCCACTGCTGATAAAAGGCCTCACCTCAACTATGAGGAGCAACCATACTCCACCACGCGGGCTCAGTGCGGATTGGTGGAGGGGTGTCTGTAAGGTAAGTGACAAACCTTACTGTCAGATTTTATCAAGCCGCCCTAGAGCATCTGACTAGGCTTAACGACTAATACCAACAGATATTAGCCGGGACCAACTGCTTAACGTGCCTTCCGAAGCACGGAGATGCTTGTCATGGACGTCACTTAGATGGTCGGAAACCCGTGTAAGGTAATATCGATTTTCAACAGAAAGTTTCTTTCCTAATTTCATGACAAAATAAGATCTGCCCTCCTCCAAGTTTTGATTAGTCTATCTAAATAACCAAAAGTCCAAATTATGTAAAGTGCGTACCTAGAATACTTTGGAGTTGTGACGTCACTGTGTGAGCCCTATTCCAATGTGACAGCTCAAACAAAAGTTTCTTTCAATCCTGACAACGAAGAAGAAAGTTTTATTCTGAGAAGTACAACTTACCTAATCGCGAAGTACCTAATACCTTAATCCGAAGTACTTACAGCACAGGCAGGTATCTTGTTACATCATTAAGTTTGAACAGTATATGAAATGTGTCAATGTGATCTGAAGGTACTCGTTAAATCAAAGATTACGTTTGGGCTCAAAAAAATCGGGCAAGTGCGAGTCAAATTCGCGCACTGAGGATTCCGTTTTCAGACTTTTTCCTTTTCTTGTGCTGTAAAATCTTCCTTCTTGCCTTTCATGGTTCTAATTCTGCGGGAAGTACCCAGGGAAGTTGTTTTGACTTCCATGCAAAATATTAGAAAATACAGCTTAAAATGCCGTACCTATCTTTGGATTGCGTGAACTTAAAAGCTTGTTTTTTTTACAGCTTAAGGGAATGCAGCCATAAATATTTGATGTGAGTTTCAACTTGATTTGATACCTCTACGCGTTTCTGAGAAAAATAGTCTTACAGAGAGACGGACAGACAGACAAACAAAGTGATCCTAAAAGTGTATAAACACAACTTAAATTCAATTTCCATTGCTTATCATGTCATCAAAATATTGAAGTGAGTTGCCATAATAAATACCTGATAACTTCAGAATTTATGCTTAATCGATTCTGTGGGACCGCCATAAATAGGTATTTATCCAGTCAGATAAATCAGAGTTTACGTAAGATAAGAAGTGCTCCTTGCTTAAATGGAATGTGACGTTCAAAATGCGCAAAAAATGAAAGTCGCGTCACTGAGAAAGGTTGTAAGTAGCCATTATGCCTCTCAGACAATGAGTGGTCAAGAATTGATAGCTTGAAAAATAACTTCATATCCAAGGAGTAATAAGTTTAGTACTCACTTGGATGCTGTGGTATTTAACCTAAAGAATGCCACGCACGTCTAATGTGAAATATTGTGTTCTGAAAAATTAATGCCATCCTTCATGCTGAATATGTCCAATATTATTAGTGTGAATATGGAATGTAGGTATAGGTTCGAAAAACTAAATAGAAGCAGAGTTTGTTATGCATGGTACTCGTCACAGTCGTATACTGCAATGATGACTGAGGGTCGTGATCATTATGTGGAATGAATCACACACAACGACTTTCTTGGCAATTTTAATTTAATGGAGTGGTTTGCCTTCTCCATTTCACACTAGCCAACTAGAGTGCAGGTTTCATCACGGTATTTTTTTTCACTGTTAAGCAGCGATATCTTTGAAAAAGACTGTACTTAAGTTTCTATACAAACTCAGGCGGGGATCGAACTCACGATATCGGATGAAAAGTGAAGTTTTCTCCCCTCTATCGCTATCGTGGCTATAGCATCTAGTCTGATGTCCTGCCTGGCCACTGTACTATCAAGGTCAATTGTGCCTTACCACTTTGCAGAGATCACTCTGCAAATCTTCGCTTGGCAGGCCTCAGACGGTTTTAAAATTTTAACCACCGATCAGTATACTTAAAAAATATACATATCCCCTATTTTGAAAAAAAAGTGCGGATGTGGCAGATGATTCGCAGACAGTGTCAGGTTTCACTCCGCGCGTCGTAATAAGGATAATCAATTGTTTATATGTAAAAGAAACCCTTAAACAGTTGCATGTGATCGAAATTGTCATGAACTTAGCTACATTTTGATTACAAGTTTTATTGTAATCAAAACAGATATGAATTTAAAAAAACGGCATTAAAAATTTGGTCCGTTGTTTGTATTCGATGGCTTTTTACTCAGAAATAAAGTAAGATAAAACTATGATTTTTAGTTTTATTTGTTTGTTATAATAAAAACGTTATTTTAAAATTAAAAGCCATGTTATTTAATACCGTTATCACGAAATAAATATATATTCAGTGTAACTGCAGCGAGATAGAATTTTATTTTATAGCAAACGTAACGCTTGAATAGCTATTTGTTTTTATTGATCCTTAGATAACTACGATGCGATGTGCAAACGATTTTGCCCCTCAGACTCATAAGGCGCACTTGTCCTCGATAGTACCTACCTATTAAAAGTTTTATTTAGCTCCTCTATTTCTCAGTATTTACATAGCTTACATTGTAGCTGGCGATAATTTTCATGGCATTCTAGTGAGATAAACTCTGCCAGCATCTTTTATGGGGTTTTGCGCTTGATTGACATTCCTAAAGAGACCGTTTATGTTAAATCCTTCTTCAAGATTTATCGTTGCCAGATAAATAGCCCTTGATGAAGCTATGAAAGTTCCCGCCGCATTCTTCGAAATACTTTAAATTTTAAGGAACATAAAATGCAAATACTATTTTGTCTTAGTTTTTTTACGTCCGTTAAATGAACATAAAACTTTTTATACTAGCTGTAAGTTAAGTTTCGAACAAGGCTATAAAAACCTTATACATTTAAAATGTTATTATATAACGGAGCTTTTATGCATTCGGTTTAAACTGTATCATTGAATAGCAATCATAGAGTTAATTCATTACCAACCTCTATAATCTGAAGTGTATGGTAGGGCAATAAAGTTTATTAAAAAATGAATATCTTCTATTCAAGATCATTAATCTTAAGTACCTATTACTAAGTTTATAATTTAAAAATATGGCTAATTGCCAAATAATTAAGCGTGCATTTCTTATTTTGTTTGCAACTTGTCTTTGTGTAATTGTGAATTTATTATTAGTAGTTTTTATTTGATTTAAGTACCAAAAACTAGTCTAAGTGTCTAAACACACTATGCCGAAGATACGCGACTAAAGTTTATTTATTTATTTAAACTTTTTGCACACAGTTTATTGTACAAATGGCGGACTTAACGCTAAAAGCATTCTCTACCAGTCAACCATAGGTCCAAACAGAGAAATACAGGCGGTGCAAGATATCGTAAATTAGGAAAAAGATGAAACCGGCAAAAGGTTCGTGGCTGATTTTACGTTCCTACGTATTCGGCCGATATGACACACCGTAAGCGCCGAACTTACTTACCTATAATGTGTGCACTTCGTGTCCAACTAAACACTACGGCAAAGGTACGCGACCGAACTTTCACAGCTGATTTTACGTCCCGATGCAATAGCATTGCAGGCGTAATCATGCCGAACTTCGTTCGCGTACCTTCGGCATAGTGTGTTTAGACACTATCCCTGTTATTCCAAAAAAATTGTACCGGGTTTAAGCCAGGACTAAGCTATTAGCTAGCCAATTTGAAAAGCGCTTCTCTATTAGGTTATGTCACAAATGTCTCATTCATTCCTTTGTTGTCGGCTAATATTTTGACCTATTTTAAACCTGGTCTATTTTTTTTTGTAATAACACTGTAAGAGCTAATGAGGTACATGAATACAGATATAAGAAATAACTACTAGCGTTTCGTATTTTGGTTTCCGTGTTTAAATATTAAACGTATGGGGTCTGAGTTCATAACAAATACTTGCAATTCAGGATGCGACCAAGTAAAATAAGCCTAATTTAATTCAACTTCAAAGACGGATACCGTGCTTCTACATGAAACGTTAGAAGATAGCTTAAAATAAAACAGAAAACCCAATGCGAGAAACTGAGATTCATTCTTTGGTCAAAGTACAATATACTTCGCCGTAAAAGTTTAAAATTTAAATTAAATATTCCATAAATAAAAGCATTTGCTGGTAAACCTAATTCTTACCTAATTCTACAGATAAAGTCCCTATTAGTTTATTTTTATGGTCCATAGTCGATTGAGACGGTCTATCGGATATCTATCTTCTTTCTTCCGCTAATGCTATGTTCAACCTCTTTATTTACATTCTGCGTCCTTCATTATGAGCAGTGGAGTTGGCGTATCTGGCGGAGGTGAAAAGTGAATGGTCAATGGCTTGCCCTGGGACAAACCTTCCTTCGTTACCATCCTCCCAACGGAAGTTGGACGAGCCTCTCTGCTTGAGTGTTCAGAGGGAGCTTTTGGTTCACTTTGAGAACGCAGCAGAGCGCGCTCGCTTGCTGGCAGCTTTTCGAATAGAGTCTGGCTATTGGTTACAGGCACGACCTGCAGCTAATATTGGGACTCTTTTCGATAGGGTCACCCTTTTGCATTGCTGTGAGTTTAAGAATTGGCGCCAACACAAATCAGCCCCATTGCTGCCGATGCGGATATGATGTAAATGAATTGAGGCATCATGGTCTCTCTTGCCTATTTAGCGCTGGCAGGGTCTTCCGCCATGCGAGCATCAATGACGTCATTCGCAGAGCTCTTGTCGCCTTCAATGTGCCGGCTGTGCAAGAGCCACCTGGCATTTTTCGTGATGACTGCAAGAGACCTGACGGCATGCCGTCAGGTCTCAGTAAGGACTTTCCCTTGTATGGGATGCCACATGCGTAGATACGCTCGCGCCGTCCCATGTAAGTGGTACTTCTTCCGCTGCTGTGGCGGCGGCAGCCTCTGCAGAATGCTTAAAAAGGCGCAAATATGCAGCCCTCAATGATAGCTACATATTTGTGCCTTTTGACGTAGAGACCATGGGCTCTTGGGGTCCCTGTGCCCTTAATTTTTACAAAAATCTCTGCAAAAGGATAACTGATGCTACTGGTGATCCAAAGGCTGGCAGCTACCTTGGGCAAAAAATCAGTATTGCTATCCAGAGGGGCAATGCTGCCAGCCTTTTGGGCACCATTCCTCTCGGCACTGCTGGGGCTGATGCTTTTTATATTTTGTAAAATATATTTTTACATTACTTTTAGTTAAGTGTTACGTTGTTTAGTTAAGTTTAAGCCCACCTACATTGTACATCTTTCTATGTAATTTGTTGTACTTTTTAGGGTTTCGTAGTCCGACAAGGAACCTTTATAAGATCGTTCAGTCCGTCCGTTCCGTCCGTCCTAGTCTGTCACAGCAGAATATCTTCTACGTTTATGGACTGATTTGCATGTAACTTGGTTCGAGGATACTTCACATATAGATCTCATTTTTAAAATACAAAAAAATAAAATTACCCCTTTTTAAGGGTACCTCCCCATACATGTTAAGGGGGGGGGGTGAATTATTTTTTTAAGTGCACCCCCTTGTGTGGGGTATCGTTGAAAGGGACTATAAAAATATGTTAGGGTTTCCATACAACACTTTTTTATCAGCTTTACCATTTGCGAGATATAGCCCACCAAAGCCGTTTACACGGTCCCCCCCCCCCTGTAATTTCTAAAGTCTTGGACCAAACTTAAAATCACTCACGTAAAGAAACAGCCGCGGAAACTCTTATTTAAAATTGTTTTGGGTATCCTGTGATGAATACTTTTGAAATTATAAATAAAATAAATATATTTTTTTTTTGCCTGTATGTTTTAAGTTAATGGTACGGAACCCTTCGCGCGCAAGTCCAACTCGTACTTGGCCGGTTTTTTTCTGTTTTGGTTCTTTCTTTTTTCTACAACATCTATGTCCGATGTAACTTTATTTTAAACCATATCTTCTTACCTTCAAAACCGTTCTAGCTGACCTGTGGTCGGGATTAGCCGATACAGTAACGGCCATCAAAGGTACAGGCTAACGGAAATTATTAAATCAGCACACTATACGGGCAAGGGTTCCAACGCCGAACGCGGAACCCGATAGATTGCCCTCGAACAATTTTGATGGGAGGCCGAACCACCTCTCCATTATTTTCCCGTCAAAGTGATTAAATAAATAGTCCCGCAGCCCAGGTCCCGAGTTATTTCGTAATTACGCGAGTTTATTGCCTAGACACGAAGGTGGAATGTTTTGGAAGCGTATTATGCTATCATATAAGCGTCATGCAGGCGGTTGTAGCGCTCACATGCACTTGAACTTAATATTGCGATCTTCAGTTACGGTACGGATACGTCAGGGATGGTGAATATTTATTGGTTAAGCCATTAAAAAAATAAAAATGTGACTAATTATTCATCAAACAAACTTGTAATCCCGTGGAGCGATCGGCCTCGCGCTGAGCAAAAACGCTGCGCGATCGCGCTGTTTCCAAAATAATGTTTTTGTAGGAAAACAAACAAAAAAGAACTAATTTCCCTAGATACATATCATATGTATGATATATATTTAGAGGAATCAACAGGCTACACAACAAAAATATTGTAAGATAAATTTCGGCTTTCTATAATAAGAAACAGATGTTTTTCTGTAAATTTGTGATGATCCGCGTTACGCAAACTTGGTGTGCGCAGGACTGAGCAGGACGGAGCTGTGTCTGTTTTATTTCGAGACAGAAAAACCCTACACCCTCGGCCCGACCCGGGATTCGAACCCGGGACCTCATGGATAGTACCCAGCGTGCTGACCACTATACGAGGCGATAAGTATGTATCTGTAATGTGAATGAAGAACATGATCACTTGACCAGTAATGAGCATGCATCGTGTGAATTAAGTATTATAACTCAGAAAGACGAGGTGTGAAAAGGGGACAAAAACAAAGCTGTTAACTTTAATGTGAACGTTGCTTAACAAAAAAGGTTTGCTTTTCCTTGCTCATTTGAATTTGAACAAAAGATAGTTGCTTTTGTTTTTTTCTGGCAAAGCTAACTAGCACATTCCATTTAGCGTTAAATATCTGCGTATATTCCAGTGTCATCCCTATTAAATAAATCACAGTGTGTATTCCTCTGCTAACCCTACCCCTCCCAGCAGTTCTTAATGGCTGCACTCTTACATAAATCGTTGCTAGTTAACAACTAATGTCATTAATAGGTATATGGCATTGTTCAAATTGCACTAGCCTTACCCTACGTAACTTTTTTTAGGATTAACAAGAGATCGATATCTATGCAAGTTTAAAAAATCAAGAGAAGCTTATACTGTTTCCGATACACACCTGTTTTGATTTTTTACTTTTTTTATTTTTTTAAGCCTAATTGGTCTAATAACCCATACATGAAAAGTATTTTATATCTTTAGTAAGTACGTTATGTTGCGAGCGCGTTGCCTGAAAAATTACATATAATTTTTATAATTAAGTAAAACTTTTTAGTTTAAATTTACTTTACAGTGTAAATATTTCAATTTCTAATGTACTTAGTTCACCTCAATCGTGTAGCGAGTGACAATAATTTGTTCTAAATAATAGGCGGCACACAATTTATTTTTCCGAAAGGTGATAGATTCATTTGACGCTAATAAGTGCTTGTAAAAGATCAAACTGAATAAATTTAATTTAATTGACTTAGCTTTTAAAATAAACGTTTGTTGGCCACGTGCACTAATAAATAGAAACTTTCAAATACTTATTTATAGCACTTCACTGTTCAATTGAGACCTTAAAAGGTATTTAGTGTCACAAATAGTTAGGAACGAATTAGTTTCTGAATAACTTATGAATGAAAATATTTTCAAACAGTAAAAGGTGCATATATTGCAAGCTAGGTAAGAAAATCAAAACACAATATAACATCACAATTTTGTCATTCATAATTTGTGTACCAAAATATAAAATTGATATTCTAGGTTTATATCGCATGTGATTTATATAGACATAAATTGTATTTGCGTTTATTGAGATAACGTTTTATTTGTAGACCATACATGATTTATCTTAGCCCTTAGTTAAATGCATGTAGAGACGGTTCTAAGCATAGACAACTAAAAACATGAACAAGAAGTATTTTGTAAAAAAAAATATTCTACTAGTAGTAGTGTAGTATAGAGGTGCATAGGTAGTTTTATGTCGGAATGTTTGATTCAAATGTGTATTTGGAGTAGTGTTGCCGAAGTATCGATTATAAAACTATCGATAATTTACATCGAAAATCATGTACCCTATCGATAGTATTGTAGTTCGTTCTTAGCAAACTATTGTTAGTATCGATAGTATTGCACTCATTCGATAGTATTGCCTTGTTCTAAGCTATCGATAGTATCGATACTATCGATAAGCCGATCGATAGTCCTTTTCTTGTCTGGCTATCGTAAGACTATCGATTAATAATCCATAGTCGACTATCGATCGGCGACACTGATTTGAAATTAACCTTATTGTGTCGTATTATATTAGTGTTTTTAATTTTTCGCTTTTCTTTCTTGCGTTGGCGATATTTGAAATTTATTTTTTACTAGAGTTCCGTACCCAAAGAGTAAAAACAAAAGTCAAAGTCAAAAATTCTTTATTCAATTTAGGACACAAAATGCCACTTATGAACGTCAAAATATCAATCAATTATGGCCCATATGGGGCAGAACATGTCTCCTTATCTTTTGGGCCCTACTAGCGCTTCGAGACAAGACACAGACAATCTGGCAAGTGCTGAGAAGAAACGCCGGAACAAACTCAGTAACCACTAGCTGCCACGAAAATAAAACAAATCAAAATAAACAGGTAGGTACATCAGTTTGGTGCAGGCTGGACTGTCCATACATTCTCGTCATTAAGATAGTCTTGAATTTTATAATACCCCTTCGACATTAGGGTAGTTTTGACATGTAACTTAAATTTATGAATAGGTAGTTCGATAACATTATGAGGTATATTATTGAAAAATTTGACACAATTTCCCAAGAATGAATTAATTGTTTTGGCTAATCTGAAGTTTGGAATGACAAGTTTGTTTTTATTTCTTGTGTTATACGAATGAATATTACTTTTTTTTCTTAAAAAGATCTAAATTTTTGTGTACGTACATTATATTATCAAATATGTATTGAGAAGCGACAGTGAGGATGTTAATTTCTTTAAAGAATTCTCTCAGGGATTCGCGGGGACTAAGTTTGTAAATGACACGAATGGCTCTTTTCTGTAAAATAAAGATGGTATCTATGTCCGCAGCAGAACCCCACAAGAGAAGACCATAAGACATTATACTGTGAAAGTAACTAAAATACACAAGCTTTGCTGTTTCAACATCAGTCAAATGTCTAATTTTTCTAACCGCAAAGGCAGCTGAAGCAAGTCTCCCAGCCAGAGCGTCAACATGTGGTCCCCACTGCAACTTCGAATCCAATGTATAATACCCAGAAAAACAGTGGAGTTTGATAGATCTAATTTTTCACCGTTGAGTAGGATTTCTGTGTTAGCTTGCTTCACGTTAGGCATGGTGAATTTAATACATTTAGTCTTTTTTGTATTAAGAAGCAAGTTATTGCTAGTGAACCAATTTTATACCTTAGAGAGAGCTCCGTTTACATTGTCAAATGATTCTTCGCCTCTTCTTGATTTGAAGACTAAAGAAGTATCATCAGCAAACAGAACTATCTCACAGGAGTCTTTGGCATAAAAAGGAAGGTCATTAATATAGATCAAAAATAGCAAAGGTCCCAATATTGAGCCCTGGGGCACTCCCATTTGAAGCGGGGCACCTAAGGAGTTAATGCCATTAACGTTTACTGTTTGTAGTCTGCCTGAGAGGTAAGAATTCAACAGTTTAGACGCGCTATTAGATACACCGTAATGTTCAAGCTTAATAATGAGTGTTTGGTGATCGGCACAATCAAATGCCTTCGACAAGTCACAGAATACACCTATCGCATCGTGTTTATCTTCATAAGCATCCAAAATGTGTTTGACGAGTGCCACCCCAGCATCTGTTGTATTTCTACCTTTGGAGAAACCAAACTGTTTCTCGTGCAGTAAATTGTTAAGTTTAAAATGAGAGAGCAATTGATTAAATATAACTTTTTCAAAAATTTTTGCCTGAAGTTGCTTGGGTCACTTTTTTCTCCTGACTTAAATAAAGGTATAATCTTACTATATTTCATTAAAGTAGGAAATTGACCTTGATCAATACATTCGTTGAATATATGTGCTAAGTGAGATGCTACGAGAGGTATAATGGGTTTTATTGTGTCAGTTGATATTCCCCATATATCCTCAGTTTTTTTTGTTTTAATTCCTTGAAAGTTTTTACTATCAATAAAGGATTAATATGAGTGAAATCAAATGAAGAGTTACACCTGTCAACACTAGACACCAGCAATTATTTCGCACGCAAAGCGCACAAATTAAGTTGTTTTGTGGTTTCGATAGGTACATTACAGAAGTACTTCTCGAAGGCACCTGCAACTTCATTATCAGATTTAATATTCTTACTATCAATTTTTAATGTAAATGTGTGATCACGTGGTTTGGTTTTACAAGTTTCTTTGTTTATAATATTCCAAGTTTCTTTAATTTTATTACATTTATTAATTTTTTCACGTATATAATTAGATTTAGCTACCATGCAAACATTCTTGAATAACTTTGAGTATTTTTTAACATATTCTAGGAATGTTGGGTCATTATTTCTATATACTTTTTGATTATATAATTCATACATTTTTTTCCTACTGATGTAAATACCTACTGTAGCCCAGTCACTGAACTTCGGTTTCAAATTGTTTATAACTAATTTCTTTTTAGGAAAATTTTTATCAAATTCACTTTTAACTAATTCAAAAAAATACTCATATTGGTTATGAACATTGTCATTAATAAAAGGCAAAAGCGGAATTTTATCACTTAAGTTAGACTTAAATTTTTCTTTACGGGAATCAGTGACTGGTCTAAATTAAACTACATTTTTAGTTGGCACAAAACGGTGTTCAAACGTGACTGACTGACCGCAGTGATCGGATTTTACAAAAGTTACTATAGATTTTTTTATCACAACAGAGTTACAGAATATATTGTCTAAGCAAGTAGCTGTTGTAGCAGTAATTCTAGTCGGTTCAGCAAAAACAGACATTAAATTGAAGGATTTGAAAAGGCTTAAAAACCTCACTCTATAGGTTTTTTCTTCATATATAAAATCGATACCTCTGGGCTCAAAGGTCGTAAAGTACATTTTGGCCAAAATGAGTTATATACACAGTTTTTCTCAGAATTAAATTCTCTATCGATCAATGTATTCAGTTTAGCGAAATTCGCATTTATTTGTCCTTTAAGACCCATAAAATTATTCACATTCGACAGGATTTACTCATAAACTGTGGAGGTAAAAGACATGTAACTATCTACACATGTTGACTATAGTAGTAAAGACCAATTGAAAAGTATTTTTAGGTTGTACAGGTAATTGTGGTCAACACTCGTCCTTAACGCCTCTACAATATTATATAAAATAAGATCACTGTCCTTTACGCCCCTACAATATTACATAAAAAATATCACTGTCTTTTACGCCCCTACAATATTACAGTCACGAGCATCAACAGGTATACATCTGCATTCGATTTAAGACCTTATTAGGATATAATAAAAACTTATTTGTATACATTTCATTGCCTGTGACTGCATAAAATAAGATCACTGTCCTTTGACAGAAGATAGTTTTGAAGTAAATAGTTTCCATACAGTTTTAGTACCAAAAGTTGTATTGTTAGATTTATTTAACGAAATTAGAAATTTTTACAACTGGCATACATCTTTGTTTCCACATGACCTTTATTTTAGTTACCTCGGTTGGAAAGATCATTAAAAGATATTTCGTAAGTAAGAAGAAGCACTTTTTTCTGTTGTCTTATACCACTTGGCATTTACTAATAACAATAAAATGTTCCATGTACATAAATATCTTCGCCTATGATGGTTTTGTACCTTCACAAATCAAGCTAAATTGACCATTCAGATACAAATTTATTTTGGTAAAATTTTCTACGAATAGTGAAAGTTGTATATTATATTACTATTATAGTTTAGTTACTAGTGATTTTAATAATGAAATTTAATTATAATCCTTTAGCAGAAAACATTTCAGATTCATTTCGGTTCTATTTTCTTTTTATTTTTCTACACCAATCCGCACTGAGCCCGCGTGGTGGAGTATGGCTCGTACTTCCTCATAGTTGAGGTGAGGCCTTTTCACAGCAGTGGGATAAAATAGGCTTTACTTTACTACTTTCTTTTTTGTAAATGTCACACTTTTGGGTTAGCTTCCGTATAGGATACAGTCCCAAAGTGCGTGATCGTGGTTGTTTTAAAATTCTTCTTCACTACAGGGACACAGTGCTGACTCGCAAAGCGCAAGCCTGTGCAGACGCTGTCTGAAGCAACCGTTTTCTGTAAGATTCTGCGAAACAACATAATCAGGTTCGACCCAGTCAAAAGACAACCTCACACCCACATCAAAAAAAAAAACTTAACAACCCTCGTCCGTCCTCACTCGAAGACCATCGCTCCTTGCTAAGTGGCGACCACCTTCTCTCTGATGCGGCGTTTTAATTCCAGCGCTCCCTGGGGGCCAGCTGGAATTCTCTCTTCCTCAACTTGTACTGCACGAGCAACTTTCAGATCGTCATAGAGAGTTCCTGCGAGCACCGGAAGTGCCGCGGAACTGCACGTTCTGTAAGCTTTCGTAAGCAAAATAAGCGCCCACCTCTGCCTGCTCAGCAACGCTCTTCTGACGATAAATAACGACGAGTGTCGGTACCATACGGCGTATGTTAAAGACGCTACATAAGTTCCTGAGTACAGGATCTTAAGGGCCGGGAAATAACGCCCCAAGTCGACGCGGAAACACTGACCAAGATTCGGTTGATGTTAGTCGGGCCAAACAGGCGGGAGTTTGGCCTTCAACTAGATTATTGGCCACCACACGTTGTCAAAGGCACCAGAGATGTCCAAAAAGATCAGCTATACTTAAGACGCAGCGCTGTTCTCTGTAGACTGTAGTTGGTGAAAATATAAAATGAGCATTATCTCCTAAACAAACCACATCTAAAAGTTATGCTCGTAAGAAAAAATGAAGCACATATTCATAGCTAATTATATCATAATTTACCTTTAGATTCTGAAGTGGCCGCTCACTTTTATTTTAACCTTCGGTTCACATAACAAACAGGTTCAAAAGAACCTGTTTGTTATGTATGCATATTTTTTTTTTGCCTGTAATTTCTTGGAAATAAAGTGGTAGCACACTATTTATTAAATCATATACAGAAGTCACAAGTAAAGCTGAATAATCCACTAAAAATACCAAAATTCATTATTAATTTTATACTATATTTATTCTTTACCACCTAAAAGTATGTAAAGTTTGTCCTTTAATGCCCTAATTTTATACAGATATACATATAAAAATAGACTTACACTTTTACTTTAAAAAAATAACGAAAATTCAAGGGGTGTAAAGGACATTTTATGTTAATTTCAAGGGCGTAAAGGAAATTTATCTCCTTAATTATAGCAATAGGTCAATTGTGGTACACACCTTTGAAAAATACATAAAATTCTAAGAACTTTGTACCTTGGTATCGAAAACATAGCTCAAGAAACAAAAAAGTGCTACTCAATTGAAGTTTAAAAACATGGTTTTTTGCTTCTCCTGTAAAGTAGCCTTTTGTCCTTTACGAACCGTAATAGCTACAGAGTTGAGACAACAAATACTAAAAACAGAATAAAAATAATATTTAAGGGGGGCTCCCATACAAAAAACCTGATTTTTTTGGTGGTTTTTGCTCTTTGCTCACTTTTTTCATACAAATCTAAATCTTACCCTTACATAACATGTCATATTTAAAGTCAAGGTTACCATCTTTCAATATCATTGAAGTAATACGGTACCAAATTTCGAATCTATAGGACGAATGGAATGTAATCAGATCCCCCCTCTCATCAACTATTAAAGGCATGATGATCTTCAAACGGCTGGACAGATTTTCATGAAGCATGGCTATGGAACACTCGGGCACAAAATAACTAAACGAAAATCGTTTCATCCTATTGGGAGCTACGATACCAGACTCAGATACACAGACATGTTAAACTTATAACACCACTCTCTTTTTGCGTGGGGGGTTAAAAAATCAACTTGATACCTACTTTTCTTTTTTCCTAACAATGAGGGTTTTTCTGAGAACTTAAAATTTTAGTTTTATTGTATGTTGATAGATGGCGCTATTTATCTAAGTTATACAAATATTGCGTTAAAATCATCGAGCGTAAAACAAAAACAAATTATTGTGTTATTATGTGTATAGACACGTAGTGAAAGTCATCATCATCAACTTCCTAGCGTTATCCCGGTTGTGCACTCGCACGTGCGTGCCCAGGGTCCGCTGACCATGATCCAGGATGTAGCAGATCTGGTAATTACAGTGGAGCAACTACCGTCTGACCTCCGTGACCCTGTTAACAGGGGAACCTGACCAGGTTTGGATCATTATTACACATTCAGTTGCCTGAATGTGCAAGTTTCCTCACGATGTTTCTTTTACCTTACCGTAAAGAGCATCGGTTAGTATAACAACTAAAGTACATAACTCAGAAAAAGTCATTGGTACATGGGCAGGATGTGGGACCGAACCGGTACCTCCCGCATGAGAGGCAACGTAGTGAAAGTACTTACGTTAAAAATAAGCAAGTTTAAAATTACAGTTAAAAATAAAATGTAATAGACAAACCGTCTTGATGAATCGATTGTAAATTGTTAAAAAACAATCTTTTAGTAGGCGTGAATTAAAAATATGCTTAACTTAAAACTTATAACATATTAAACGCTAAAACCAGCCCGTTTCATAATTAAAAATAAAATATCTGACTAAGATTGGTCAACGCCATCTAGCGAATTTTTAATTGCAAAATGCAATGAGGCATTTTGCTCTTGAATATTTTTCTAGATTAAAATAAAAAATATAATTTTAGAAATTGCCAGTGTTTTAAGTGCCACATTTCATAAGACAGATTCTAGTCTAGAAGACCAGAGGCCATACTCAGAGATGTCCATATTTTCGAATCTAGCCATCACGCTCCAGGGATTGCTACAGACGTAAACACGGAAATCATTATCCGGAGTGAGATCTTCGAGTCCTCCTTCCTTCGGGTCCTAGTTATTGTTTAAAATGTTTCTAATAATTTGTAGTAGTTACGTTACATTTACCTAATTTTGTCCATCGAATCGGGTAGGCGGCCGAACTTGTACTCTCAGTCACGTTCCACGAATAGAGAGTTCGTGTAGTCGATAAATTTGATGATATCGATAGTAATCAAATTTCGTTTTTGTAATGAGATGATATAAATGATAAAAGAGTTTAGTGCATAAAGACATAATAAGTTGATAACTCATTAATTCTTTCAAAGTACATAATAATGACATGACACCTCACAATAATTGTGTTGTTCACTCGACAAAGTCTTGACATTGAATGGCTAAAGCATTGTGCGTGCTGCCTTACCCCGCCTAGTCAATAGAGTAGGGAGAGTTTGAGAGTTTGACTAGTGCGGCAATACACTTACTTTTAATTATAAATACAACTATTTAAAAATTGAGGTAATTTATTAATTATTCTAACTCTCGACTGGTCAAATATTAACTCGATATCATGTATTGATATTACATAATCTGCCATATCCTGGATCATGGTCCGTGGACCCTAAGCTCTCGCGAACGAGTGCACAGCCGGAATAATACTAGAATCATGATGATTGATATCATATATCTTATTTATCTTAGCGGTTAATGCTCCTTTCCTTACTCAACAATATTTTGAGTTTGGTATTTGGCTTGGATAAACAAGTTTTTTTATTTTGTATTTAAAATATTTAAAGTATTTAAAATTTGTATGTAAAAAAACCAAATGTCTTCAAATCTTTGTAATGGCTCACAATTTTTTTTAAATGGGAATATTATCCATAATGTGAATGTTCACATCTTTTGATGATGACAAAGGATTGTAACCTAGTGACCGCAGCACGCTCTGTATTCTGTGAAAAATAAAATCGCTTATTTTTATGTTCCACGGACATGACCCATCCTCGGTCGCATCATCCCTGAATCCTCGTCCCTAATGAAAACAAAAACCACGTCTTATTAGACGTTATTATTGGTATTCCAACAATATCGATGTCAATTGGCAAGACGTGCATCACTACTAGCCTGCTGACGTCACGGCATGAACGAAGCCAGGGGTCGGCGGTCGGCGGTCACTCGACCCGCCATGCTAGATCCGTATCTTTGGCGCCATAACTTCGTGCTAGCACAGATTGCATTCGAATTGCACTCGCGATTTAGTTAATTAATACCAGAGCTAGGAACGATGGTGCATTATTGGTTTATTTTGCGCCAAAGCAGTGCGATACGTGCCTAATTAACTGGCCAGTATCTTATGCACCTAATTATAGAGTTAAAGACGCCTAACGGGTGTGTTTTTTCTTTTCAAAACTTTTGGTAGGTCTTGTATTTGAGATTGACTATAGATTTTATGTAAACGTAGCTGAGATTAAAGCACGTAAAATAATTAAGTTCAACGATCTAAGTAATTAAAAATAATTCGGTATCTATTTTCTAGGTATTTTTACACCAGTGTGCTGCAGTAGGCAGCAGAGAACTTACCATTAATAAAGTCACTAACAACGTTCGCCTAATAAAACTGTAAAGCAAAATCACTACTCAGATACTTTGCGTCGAGTTTTATTCACAGGATTACCTACATTTTATAACATGGAGTGTTTTGAATATTCCAAACAATAAAGAAGAAAGCTAGTCTGATGGAAATGGCAATATTATTATACTAAAAACACAACCAGGATTACTTGCATGTAACTGGAAAAAAACTGGATCCAATATACACGGGGACTACCTACTAGGTACTTATTGAATTACTTGTGGGTCAGCTACACAGAATTTCAGTAACTAGGTCATCTCAGAGTAGGTAGGTAAGTATAAATATAATATAATATGCGAAATAATGTTGCGCCGACAATCAATTTAATGGGCCCCATTAAATTAATTTAATGGGGTACAAAAAAGGTAAACATAGTACACTCGACCGCACGTCAGACTACCCCACTTCGACATTGAGACCGCTTCTATTTCCTACGTAAAAAGATCTGTTTTTGTAGTCTGAATGGGTAACCTGACGTGCTGCTGACTGTACCTATGACATAAGTAAAGGTACGTTACAATTTTCAGTATAAGCATTTCCTTAATCAATCCACTTATGAAGAAAGTGGTGTTTAGTTTTATGTACTGAAAAACCGAGTGTGAAATTATTATTGCTCTGTTTTTTTCAGCCACTAATTCATACAACAGAACTGGCTGATAAAATACCTACTCTAAATCAGAAACTCCTTTTGTTGAGTAAAAACATACATTAAAATTAGAAATACTTAGTAAAGAAAAAAACACAACAATTTAGTATACAATCCTGTTCTCGTAACATCTCCTTATTTACTTCCTACCTCAAGTTGTCGCATTTGTAATATAGTCTCATTAGCTAGGTGTTACTCATCATGGCACTCCCACTCGATGGAGTGACTTTTTATATACCTAAGCAAGCTAGGATGCAACGACATAATCACACTAAAAGCATCGTCTCTATTGTCAACTTGTGGCATGTTTTCCTGCGTATCCTTCGATGACAGGCCCGGATTTGAGATGGGTCTTGTTCATGACATTCGGTTGTCATATACATCAACGGTTATAGGAAGGATAGGTAAACGTTCCATTGACGGGCCACTGGCTCGCTGCATCGAGTATCGATAGTAGCTACTGGATAATTTATAAGGCCAAGGAGTACTTATAGTGCGACAAATTCGTGCGCGATCTTCCTGCAGTCGCCATAGGTGCGCCGAAGCATGTTAGATTTTAGTGAATATGGATGATGTCAGACTAGTGTCATTAAAACAATCTGATGTTAGTAAAATGTAATATTCTAGGAACTTATTTAAAAGCAAATTTATAACATGTTGTACGCTTTACATATCACATTGTATACGCGACTAGAGCAAAAAAAAGGAAAACGAATTCTAATTTTAATAAAAGAGCGGTGCCGTTATGGGTTCGTGCCTGAGTAGTTAATCAGTTTTTAATTACCATAATGCGACATTAAATTCAATTCAATTCAATCATCACGTTAAATTTCTGTTTCAAATATCTTTATTATCGTTAAATTTATGACACACAATGTAGAGATCTGAGCAAAGACTTAAATAATACATAGCATGATCTGATTAGTGGCTTCCGCTTACTACAAAAATAAACCAGGATTTTTAACTGTGACCCAAAACTAGCTACAAAATTTAATGCTACTATATTTGCGGTTACATAATACTGAAAAAATGTACACCTTTAGCAGAAAATTTAAAACATATTTGCTGCACAGAAAATACTAATAGCACGGCTGCTTCTGCGTGTTCGTTATAAAAAAGAACTGCAAAAAGAAAATGTATTAAATTGGTATTATTTAAAGTCCTGCTTTAAATAATATGAACATGTTTGGATCAACAAGACATATCTATCACCTATACATATGTTGGTGCCTATGTTACCCCGGTCACGTTCTCCCAAAGAATTCGTTTCATTAAACTCGCACACGGCAACTTGAAGGCCCTCAAAATTTAAATGAAAATATTTGGAAGATTTATGGCCACGTTGATTAAGAAAACCACACTTAACGTGGAGGGAAATGCAGTTTCACACAGTGGGCTTGATGTCAACAATTAATAGAGATGTGAAGGTAATAATGAGGTAAGCCGTGGGTTCAATTGGGTACTTGATACTCCCCACAAATAATTCCGAAACCTTTTCAAACACACGTATATTAATATTTTTTAAATATTTGCAATACATATTTAATTTTTAATTAAGCTAAACTCGAAAAAAGTGGGTGTGTTGAGTAATTGAAATAAATACAAATTCTATGGAAGACGATCGTTTTGACATTCCATCAAATGTACGTCAACGATTGGTGGTGTCAAGTAGCCAATTGCCAATTCTGAGGTGCCACGGACTAAGACTAGTAGACCTATGTCTTTTACTAACAGTAGTCTAGTTTGACTTCTGAACGTTTCATTTTTTTTATTAATCTCATTTAAAAAGGCGGCATAAACCTAAACTTAATTTTTGAAAAGGATTTACGTATTATTGATTTTCTATGCAAAAGTTACAAGCATTCACTTTCCAATCTTAACATTAGACATTGCACTTTTAAAAATATCAACTTGAGGTAATCACCAGATATGCGAGGAACACGGGATCCATTCCCGCCAGGTGGTTATTTCATTTATTTTATTACAGGAAAGCCAGGATTTTAACTTTAGCAATATGTGATATAACCTGTAAGTGGTTTACTAGTTAGGGAGATAAGTATCTACCTAACTAGTAAACCACTTACAGGTTTTTACAAATAGAAATAATGTTAATTATAAAATTACAAAACTAATCGACCACAATACCAACAACACATAGTTAGAAACAAGAAAACATAATTATTGAAAAAAATGACCGACTGCAAAAAATATTATATTTTTGAAATTTTTACTAGCTTTCATTTGATACGGTAAAAGATAATATTATATTTCCATTTGCGGGCGCCATTTTTTAAATGTATATAGCCTATGTCTCTCTCACAATTTTACAAATTCAACGACACCTCATACGTCAAACACTGTCCAGCCGTTTGGGTTGTAGGCCGTGCCAAACAATTATACATACATACATAAATACAATAAACATAACCCTCCTTCCGCAGTCGGGTATAAATAAAACTAATATAGGTAAGTACAACTAATCAAGTCATCGGTTTAGTATCCACAGTCAAAGAAGCGCTTGTCTAGCAGCCGTCTCGTTGAAACAATGGTAGAGTGAAAGATATCAAGTCCACCACATTTAAATAGTTCGTTCAATTTGTTACAGGCACGCCACATTCAACTATTACGCCTTTAGTTTATGCTAATAACGCGGACGGGTAGAGGAAGCGGTGCATTATTTCGCAAGATTGACTTAGTATTAAAATATATTTTCTCAAAAAGATCCGAACCATCGTTCTCGGCTGAGATATTTTTTAAGAGCAATATCTAATCTTTAGAGAAGGGTGTCAAGAATCCTCCCCACTGGCTCTATTCTATCCACTTCTATTGTGACACGAGTGTTATGTCACCAAGACATCAAGGAAATTAATTTGGGTAACAGCTTTTATTGTTATAGTAACAGATTAAATTCAAATGGTTACTTAATCACATTGTGCTTTTGAATACAGCTTCTAATCTAATGAGGCACTTTGACTGGGTTACTGAATAAAATACTTTATTAATCTCGACAAGGACTTCAAAACTCTTTGGACCTTTTAGGTCTAACCCAATTTATTAAAGTGGTTTACAAATTAACTCGAAATCCAATTTAAATACAAATTGCTAGTAAATAGATGGACGTGGCAGTTTATTCCTTGCTAAAATATAGCGAGAAAATTATTGGATTAGATGATTTTATCGCACGCTGTCTTATAAGAATGACAGCAACATAAAATTTTTTTACTAATATTGAGTGAGTTCTGAGTATCTTACTTGAAGATAAAGGACTTCCCTATCGTTCTCCCGGATTGTTCACTCGTACGCGAAGGCGCAGTGTCGATCTAGGGGGTACGTATTATAATACCGAAAGTTCATAATACCTACAAATGAAATACCTACGCTTGAAACGTCGAAAATCAAAATACCGAACGAATGAAATACCTATACCCGATATACCGAAGCTCAATATGCCGAATTTCAAAATCCCGAAAGTTCGAAATCCCGAAAATTCGAAATCCCGAAAGTTTAAAATACCAAAGGTTCATATCCCGAAAGTTTGAAATACCGAAGGTTCATATCCCGATTGTTTAAAATCCCGAAGATTAATATACCGACAGTTAGTATACCGAAGTTCAAAATCCAATAGCAAAAGTTCAAAAGCAAGCAGGCATGCAGCATGCAGCATGCAAGCAATCAAGCAAGCAGGCATGCATGCATGTAGCAAGCAGGCATGCAGCATGCAAGCAATCAAACAGGCATGCATGTAGCAGCATGCATAGGTTTTGCTCTTCTCCGGCGCTGCGGGAAGTGCAGCCCTTTCGCCTTAGCGTAGCGAATCTCAGGCCCCACGCTCGCCTCCGCAGCTTCGGCTTGCTAGTCGCCTTGGGCGACCACCTCATACGGGAGCCTGAAATTCGCTACAGCGGGTGAGGGCTGCTCTCCCACCGCGCCTCCGGCTTTTAAATTACACTCTAGTAATTTAGACCACGGCGAGTCGGGGTCAATCAAAATTTGTTTTTCTTAATGAACCTCAATCTCAATGGTATACAATTTGTTTGGCGTTTCGTTCATAGGTCTTGTAAAATTCGGTATTTTTAATCATCGGGTTTTAAATTTTTCGGTATATTAAACTTTCGGTCATATAAACAGTCGGTATATTGACTTTCGGTCATATAAACAGTCGGTATATTGACTTTCGGTCATACATACAGTCGGTATTTTGAAATTCGGCATTTTAGTATTCGGCATTCCAATTATAGGTCTTATAAGATTTGGTATTTTGAATTTTCGGGATTTCAAACTTTCGGTATTTAAAACTTTCGATCATATAAACATTCGGCATTCTAAAATTCGGCCTTCCGTTCGTAGGGCTTATGAAATTCGGTATTTTAAAATTCGGTATTGTAATACGTGCCCGATCCAGGATACGGCAGATCAGGTAATTACAGTGGAGCGACTGCCATCTGACCTTAGTTGGAATATGACAATTTATCTTCCAAGTAAGATTCTTTTCCGTAGTTACACGGGAGAAATCTACTCTGGTATAGCTTCTGCTTTACAGTCGTTTACTTCAGATGGTTCGTGACAATAATGTGGAATGAACACACACACACACACACACACACACACACACACACACACACATGCATTCTTGGCAATTTTGATGAAATGGTTTGCCTTTGCCTTCGCCAATTCACACACTAACTGTTGTGTGTGTTGTGTGGTGTTTTTCTCACCACGGTGTTCGAAAAGACTATATATTTAAATTTTGTCCTTCAAACAAAGTGGTACAGACTGGGAATCGAACTCACGACCACACGAATAGTGAGTAAAGTTTTCTTCGATCCGACGTCACGCCTTTTTACTCGTAGCTTATTATTACCGGGCAAGAGATAACTGGATTTTATTCCAACCCCTTGAAATGGAGAAATTACAGTTTACGGTTAACCGGACACAGAGAGATAACTAGCTGGATTTTATACGAACCTTTTGGAATTGCAAAATCGTAGCTATTTAAATCACTTTCCACTGAGAAAAAAATATGCAAATCTAGTCTAAAATCACGTGCTTAGTTTGACATTTCGCTTAATATCAAGCACGTAAACTGGGGCAACAAGAGTCCCCTTCGCGATTAGATCGATGAGACTTTATGTAGACGAGGCACTAACCCCTTTTTGGGCTTGAGTGAGAAATTTACAGTTAGATCTTTTTGTTTCATGATACAGATGTTACTTTTTCGAGCTTAATATTACTTAGCGTCAAGTTTACCAATACATGTTTCATTTTTGATCAGCCGATTTGGCATTATATGACATATTTTGTAAATCCTTCGTTAAGTCTATGTTGACATTTTATATATTATTGACAAAGAAAGTGACAGAGCGAGACTTAATCAAATACGTGACTAACAGAAAATGTAGTAATCAGAACAAAAAACAGTATAGTCGGCACAAAAAAGTTGAGTTGGTACAGCGTAGGATACAGCTGTGCCTGAAATCTTAGGACGAAACCCGTATAGCTCCCAACTCAACTCAATGCCCCCCCCTGGAGGGATACCGTCAGGTTTTTAGTGGGTAGGCGGGCCAGACAGTGGACTTGATTCCAATGTGCCCTGTCTAAGTTAAAATTTAAGTTCAATCTCTTTCTCTGCTAAATAAACGAAAGGGACAAACTAAAATAGTCAAATGTCATCGAATGACATCTTTACTAAATTGGCTATGGATTCTCTAATTTCCTAAGTAACTGACAGCTGTTCAATCTGACGTTTCTAAATTATTATAGTCTGTCTTTTTTCATTATTTTGGCAGAGACTAAAAAAAATACTGAACTTTAATTGAATCTTAGACAGGGCACATTGGAATTAAGCTTAGTTGGTGTTCTAGAGTCCCATAAAAAACCCACCCGCCCAAACGTTTGTTGAATATGCGTATGAGCATTTCCCTGACGTTTAAGAAAGGGAGTCTCTCGTCTAACCCATTTTTCTCATTTATTGAATCTTATAAAATATTTTCCTCATGATCCCAATCTCTGACATCGCAAGTAAATTTTAAACTGCCACTTTACAATCCATTTGCCGCCACAGGCTCATACAACGGACTAAGCTTTGATAGTACTAGGGACCCCGCAAGGGAAAGCTCACATAATGAAAAACAAACTACTTAAAGGATACTCACTTTGCACCGCCATGTTTTCGTAGGCTATTTTCGAGTTGGTTTTCGACTAAATGTTGACCCAGTTTGTTCAGGAGAAAGCTAAACTTAAATTTTATGAGTGACTACAATTCAAATAAGTAACCATTGATAATAGAGAGAATCAAGTTTTAGAGAATAGTTTTAGAGAATCGCACTGCTGAAGTTAGTTACGGGGTCCGTAACGTCCGGAACGAAGCCTTTCGGCTTCGTTACATATCGAATACAGTTTTTCTCCAATATTAACTACCAAGGCGATGTTGGTATCTGTAATACAATTGTGTCAACACCTCGACCCAAAACTGCTCAATTGTTATTTAACTTAGTGCATTGTGCACTTAAATGAAGAGTGTAAACTGTATTGTAAGAACTATGAGGGTGGCATTTTCTTATTGAAAAAATCCTCAAAAAAAAATAAAAAAACTTATACGAGTTGGCAAGCGCATTTTCACGCGCACCTATTTTCTGATTTCTAATCATTGTCTTATAATCTTCAGGAACTTAGGATTTTCTACGTTTTGCCTGCATATGTGATAAAAACTGGTTTCAATTCCGACTTGAATTTGGAGTTGGAATTGAAACCGACTGTACAGTCGGCAGCACGACAGGTTACCCATGTAAACTCTGAAAACAGCTTTTATGAGGTACTGAATAGAGGTGGTCTCAAGTAGTCGGACGTGCCTGCGACCTTGTATACATCACCCCTGTTTTTTTTTACACTTTTTAACATCCGTCGTACGATCGTCGTTGCAATGGATCAAAGGACGCAGTAACTCACTAGGTAACGACGCATCTGATGAACTAGCCAAGAGGGGCTCAGCGACAACAGTACACGGACCAGAGCCATTACTGCCCATACCGCAGGACCAAACAAAGATATGGCTGCGTGCAGAAACTGAAGCAACACACCTAGCAGAGTGGAGAAACGGTAAAGGTTGTAGGCAAACAAAGGATGCAATTACGAAGGTCTCAAAAAGGCTTGCCCGCAACCTCACCCGACTAACAAGAGACAAGCTACGCATAGCCGTAGAAACCATACCTGGCCACTGTCTTCTAAACAAACACCTATTCAACATAGGTGTCACAGACAGCCCCTTATGCAGAGGATGCATGGAGGCAGAAGAAACACCGCAACACGTACTCATGGAGAGCGCCGGCGTGGCGGAGCAGCGGGCAAACATTCTGAAATCCCCGGCAACCATTCCGGAGGCCTGTAGTAACTTGGGCAGGTTGCTAGCCTTTTGGGAAAACCTGATGTGGTTAGAATAAAAGAGTAAAGGGACATACACACAATGGCCCAATCAAGAGGCTACGTGCGGAAAACACCGCAGCTAAACTAACTAACAGCCGTCGTTTAAAATGAACGATTGCTGGACTGAACTGAAAAAGGGATGAATATTTTCTTAAGCTTTCTAGTACCGTAAGCAATTTCAGTGACCATCGTCAATTGCTAGACATACCTATAAGTGTCTTGTAACATACTAAAGGTCCTAAGACCCGAGTTCACCAATTTTTAAACAGCCGGTATACTTCAATTGACGGTTAATTTGACTACTAAATCGACTGACAAAAAAATTAACAAGTGTTGGTGAACTCCAGGCTTAATTAGTTTCATCAGCCCAGTTTTAGTCAGCCTTAGTAATAGCGGTACTGCCCATGAATATGTATAATCACAATTTATGCACACACGATACTAGAGGTAGTCTGCAAATACAGTCGAGTCACGCGACCTCACCGCGAAACTCTGGCTTATCGCGATTTTATGGGACCCGAACACAAATAAAAGGATTGTATTGTCATACCCACTTCAAGCTACATAAAGGGAAATACTAACTGATATTTAGTATATCTTATACCTTTGAACGAGCGATTCTTGTATATTTATAATATAAATATATTTATAAAATATATATGTGACCCTGTGTGTGTGTGTGTGAAAGTTAGGGGTTAAGGGTCGTGTCGTACCAGGAAGTCAAAGAAATGACACTGAATAGAGAGGAGTGGAGAAGACTCCACCGACAAGAGCTACACCTCTTTAAATATAGATAGATAGATAGATTTGTGACCTCGAAAACGGCTATAACGATTTCGCTGAAATTTAGTAGGGTTATTGTTGGTGAAAAATCGATCTAAAATGCAGCATTTGTGGTAAAATTTTACTGTTAATCTTGAATAGAAACCTTTTTGATCTGGTCCCTTTTTGTAGCTAGGGGTATTATTTTTACCCCCAGCATATATTATAACTTATAAAGGGCATGATTCTATAGGTTAGAGAAACGCGTTAGAACAATAAGTCGTGGGTTCAATGTGTGGGTGTGCTTTTGATAATAACAGATAGCTCATGAACGTTATGACATTTTACTGTGAGCGTGCTGTAGGCTACTATTTTAACTTACGGGTACTATCCTATTTGCCATCTCTTTAAAAATTCGGGTACGATCTGATTGATTATTTAAGCACTATTCTAAGTTTTAAATAGAGGAAATAGAGCAACGCTAGCATTAATCTATAGTAGTTATTCTGTGGCATTGCTGTGCTCGTGTGGCATGTAATATCATTATTATTATGAAGGAGGAGATAAATAGGATTTATCTAACTTTTTAAATAATAATAGGTATGTTAAAATACCTTTATCCTATTCTAAAATAAAATAAAATACCTTATCCTATACATGACTACGTACATAGTTATACATAACCTAAAAAAATATTGTTTCCTTGTCATAAATCAATGGTGTCGACCGTTAAAATAGGCCTGAGACGAACATGGCCGTAAAACCCGCACCTCAAAGATTGCATGGCAAATCCTACACATCTTTTTATTTTAGTGCAAATAACTACAGTTCGGCACAGACACGAGGTAAAACATCGCAGGCTTTCTGACACCTGAACCCAGAGCTGTTTCTTATTTTAAGGCAAAAAAACATAGAAACAAAATTTTGTTCGTAACTTGAGAGCTGCGCTCTTGTCGGTGGACCAATTTCCACGTTTCTCTGGACTCTGCTTCAAATCCCTATACGTCATAACATCATTTTTTTCTTTTAAGTGCTGTGTGTATGTTCTTCTTGGCCTTCCTCTTTCTCTTCTTCCTTCTTTCTGCCTTGCAGTATTGTTTTTATAAGTGTGCCATGACGTATAAAGTGTCCTACCATTTAGGTACCACGACGACCGTCTTGGTGTGGTGGTTCGCACCCCGGACTACTAAACAAGGCGGTTGCGGGTTCGAATCCCGCAAGGGGCAAATGTTTGTGTGATGAGCATCAGCATTTGTACCTAAGTCATGGATGTACATACTTATATGTCTATCCGTTATCCTAGTCGCCATAGCACAAGCTCACGCTTAGCTTGGGGCTAGGTAATTGGTGTGTTTGTTAAAACAAATTATTATTATTATTATTTACACAAAATTAAACAAGAAGAAAGAAGATGAGTTCCATAATTTAAGCAAAATTTAAGCTGCAGTAACTAAACCTTATCTTATCCTTATACAAATATTGTAAATCTTAATATTCGAAATCTGAAAACTGTATTGTACTGTAATGTTTCGTTCAGCGTTGAAAGCGGTCGGTAGACTGTCCAAAGTGATTCATTGCCACGTAAATAAATTATCAACAAAAACCCAACTTTGTGGAAGGGTCGGGTTGTAGTTTGATGAATGAGCTGGACAATTAATTAAACTATTGTAATAAGTCTGTTATGTGTCAGCCGTCAACTGGCAAGATTAAAATATGCCAGCCCATGAATAGTTGCTAGTAGAAACATAAATTTCTATGTATAATAGTAATATAACAAAACAAGCTGTGCTAAATAGTATTTAGAAGGTGTTTAAGTTTTACTTTTAAATTGTCTAAGGTTTTTGCAATCGAAAATTAAATATCAGGTGGAATCATCCCTCTGTACTTACGAGTATGTATTTCTTATGCTGCTTTTCGCTTACTGTGCTTCTTTTATTTATTTATCAAAAAACTATAAGATCCCGCTCAAACATAACGAATTCATAACTATATTCAAGTTTCGCTTTTAAACACACAAACAAACATACATACTTTCTCTCTCTCTCTCACACACACACACACACACTCACACGAGCCCATTAATTAATGCAATGCTTTGTTACTTGCTTATTATTATTTTAACTAAGTAAACTTCTTTTAAAATTCAATTGTCCTGTCTTCGTCTCCGAGATTTAAGAGATAACAAGAAGAAAGCTCCAGCGACGCAACCAGCAACCGCACACAGGTTCAGTGCAAGAAAAGAGCGAGAAAGAACATCCCCCCTCTCTGTCCTACGCCTCACAGCACTGTCCCAGCCGCCTGCTGCTCATTCGTGTCCGTGCGCGCGGGCACCGAATGCACGCAGGGTTCAATTACAGCCAAAAGCTTTAGGCTTTCGTTATCATTATGCAAAAACGGCATTACGGTTACACTGAGGAGTAAAATAGAAAAAATAATATGTGTAAATCTTATTTGAAATACGAGGTAATAAATAAATATAAGGTAAGTGCAATGTATTGCTTATAAAATAGTGCCTGTGATACTGAAACAAACGTAACCCGCGCAACTGCGCGGTGCTTTATTATTTTATGCTTTGAATCAATACGTGATATTGACCTATATTTTTATAAAGTAAAAATATTACTTCTGCAACTCATTACTTCCTACTTTTTTATGCCAGACTCAATCCGAGAGGTTCCGAATCAATACGTGATATTGATCTGTACCTTTTTTTTTGCCGAGCTAATGCGAGATATTAGCTAGTCTGCTTTTTGTAAGTCCTAGATTTGCTGAGGAAATCTAACACGAGATGTTAGATATAGTATGTTGCTTTATTGTTCAACCTACCCTCATTTTTTTAATTTTTGAAAAACATTAATGTCAACAAGTAGCCCACAAACTCCACTTACAGAACCAGGGTACTATTCAATACTACGAGGAACTTTTTTATGAAGTACCCTGTACCATCCTGCAACGTTCCTTCCGTTTAAGTTTCGCCCGTTGATATTTCGTCGTGCGATACCCCGCCCTGTGATGTTCCTGGGCCCGATGTTGGTTTTTGTTTATATGTCTTATAAATGATACCTGAGTAGGGTGAGTACCTACTTATATATTTATCAGAGAGATATGAACCTTTCGATGAAAAAGGAAATTAATCCTTCAAGTATCATGTATCCCAAACACAATAGACAATCATTTTGTGATCGGGACACCGGCGTTCTTATGAAACTCGAGGCGTTAAGAAGGGTTGTGTAAAAATACTTATACCCAAAAATACACCGTCATGCATGCCACCCGCGTAGTTTTGCGGGATTGAATGCCCGTGCTTAACCCGGAAGCAGGCTTAATAGTTACAAATACAAGCCGTTATCAGGATAACTGCATTGCCACCAAACAGGAAACAATTAGCCCGTGCCCTAGCTGCGCTAAGGAAGGCTGTGTCGGGTTTGTGATGAGGTTCATGTAAAACCCCCTAAGTACTGCAAGTACTATTAATGACGGCGGCAATAATTGCAGACTTAAGACACTAGGCGGTCGTTGATCATGCCTTTACTCGACAACTTCTTTGTCGATCCAATAGTAGATCAGCCTAAAGGTTTTATCAAACCTTCTAAAGGCATAAAGATATTAAGTTAATTGTTAACTCAGAGTAGCGGGCAGCTCGCGGGCGCAGTGGAGCGAGCACGTCATCACCCCGCGCCGCATTTGCGCACCCCACGCAACAGCAGCAGCCGCCAGAATATCCTGTGATAGCGCGTTGCTAGGCGCTGCAAGTTGCTTTTGCTTCGACAGCGAGCTACCGTGCACCTCAAGCGCCGACAACGTGTCGCGCTCAGAAACCGACCACAAAGAGGTACCTACCTACAGACTGGTAAGTTAAACATATATTTTTTTAACGAGTGGGTCTCCTCAATTACTGAGGACGCCGTATCAGCCTGTGTCAGGTTACCATATGCAATCCGTGGAAAAGCCAGGTCAAACTTCTGAAAGTTATATTTTTTTTAGCAAGACCGAGTGCATAGAAATTATAGAAGAAATATCAACTCATTTACAATCAATTGAAACAATGAGATTGATATCAGTTAACAAATAAATACATATCACCTCGGCATTTTAAACAGGAAAATTCAGGACAGCATCTAGACTGATAAGTGAGATCTAACTATTATATTATGTTAAATTTCGATTTTAAAACCCAATTCTTTGGTCGCTCGCTACAAATGACGACCACAAATAAATATTTAGGATTTTTTTGATAGTTAAATTTGTGAACAATACCTTTTCTACCCGGTCTTTGTATGGTCCCGTATATTTCCACGAAACTCTAAAACCAGTAGCAGCTGTTCCCTGATCAGAGGGTCTTTTGTCGGTGATATTATAAGAGATGTTTTTTTTATGTTGTCATAAAAACTACCCGAATTACAAGTTATGACCACAAATAGATTGGATTTTTTAAATAAAATATAAGAATAGTAGAAAAGTTATGTATGGGATTGTTACTCTTCTATTTCGGAGTTTCCGATATTTAGTGTGTTGGTAACCATGAAAGTTTAAATCAAGATAAAAAATTTAATACTTAGTAAATAATGGATTCCTATTCGATTCTGAAAAATATCTATGTGTTAAAAACAACCTCGAAATAGATACACAAAAAAACTGAATCCTTTGCAGACCCACAAATTTGAAAACTAGAATTTCTGTTCCTGACTTTTGTCAAGCTATTTATAGCAGTATGTCTAGTCCAGGCTGGGCCCAAACAAGTCATCTGAAAGAGCAACTTTTTTTAGCTCTCTATTCTAATAATGGCTTTAGTATTTGTCTTTTGATTTTAAATGAACGAAAACACACTTTAGTTTGTCTTTAAGTACAATTAAATCGTTTAATTTTAAATAAGATATTTTTTACCGATGCGTCAAACACCGCATCGGTTGGAGGGCAGCTTGTGTTTTTGACAGATAATCCTACCGCCGTTATTATTCTAAGACCGCCGTAATAACAAAAAGGGCCGTCATGGTATTTGTACAGTTAAATTTTTTTTGCTCAATAAACAAGGAAGTGGTGTGAGATGTGCTAAGTTTTTTGTTTGCTTTCCATATAAAATCGATGTAAAAGTGTAAATGTAAAGTGTGCAAATACGTTAATAAGGGAATTAGATCCCTTCACGCCCTACTAAGTGATGCTTTTACTATCCGTTGGCACAATGTCTTTTTTTTCTTCAATTGTTTTTCTTTTCTGCCATTGCATTAAAAAATTGTCAAAAAAATGCTGATCGTGCTACAGTATTTTTAGTAACCCCGTACTAAAAATCCTAACCATGGTCTCATCTTTATATCACAAGCTATCTGCGATATAAATTAAATTATCACCGAATAAATACCTTCTCTCAGACAGTATTCAGACAGTCACATCTACTCCACCGCCATTATTTTCTGGCAGTCACGATCTTATCACTAAAGCATTTTTAATCTAATGTGTATCTAATCGCTTTCAAAAACTACTTAGTTCACCTACCTTTATAAAATATTCGCCAAGTATTTATTATGGTGGAACTTGTGCAAATAGAAAGTTTTGTTGATATTTTTAAACGTCAAACTTATGATGTAATCGTTTTTACAATCGGGCATCCCACGTTACGTTAAGCAATTATTCGATCCCCAATTTCTTTAATTTCAATTAACAAGATCGGTAATGGTCTAGAGTACCTAAGCGTTTTTTTTCATTAGCGTCTTTAAGATGAAACTAGTTCGTTATCTCGATACGACATAAAGTGGATCTCTATTATTGTTTTAGATTTGTAGTCGATTTTATAACCTGATTCTTAATCGTCATGTCCTTAGCCTCTGTCTAAAAATGCCAAATACTCTGCTTGAGTTGTTTAAAATATCCGTCGACTCAAAGAACCTATCTTTAAAATAACAGATATAATTAAAATAATAGATCTCATTAAAACCTAGTCAATTGGAAAATCTCAGCCTTGGTTAAGATTTACCATTTTTTAGTGATCCAAATACTTGTCCTGCTAACAGATTTAACCGAGAAATGTGAACAAGACTGATTTTAACATTGAAAAATCCTAACCACGGCGTATATTTCCAAACAATAGAGCGTTGGCACTTTTTTAGTTCTAGAAGCATGCGGTATCGACACCAGTACATTCCGTGCTTCCAGCACACGCTATGCGGCAACATCTGCCAGTGGCCGTGTCGCAATTAGTGTTGATATATAATATTCGCATAATCGCAGGTTGAATTTGGCAATCCAGTCTTGCGAATTTCTAAAATAGACCTAAAGTTACAAGATAATAATTGAATAGCAGTGGTTGTTTTGTCTAAGTACCTAAATATTTCCGAAGCAATTTACGAAAATATTTCGTTATGTTACTTATTGATTGTGTTTTAAACAAACTCATATTATAATTTTATAATAGATAATGTTAATTACAAATTATAAAATATATATATATATATATATATATATATATATATATATATATAATTTGGATATATTCATTTTTTATTTATGGTTTAAACAACATCGATTTTCTTTAAACATCTTCCTGCTTGTTATCTCTTAAATCTCGGAGACGAAGACAGGACAATTAGATGATCAAACGAACTTACCTTAAGTGTAGTTCGATCTTAATTGTCCTGGCTTCGTCGAAGAGATTTAAGATCCCGTCCCTCCCTATTATGCTGTATTTATGAATAAATAGTAATCACCCAATAAGTCTTAATCAATGTTGTTTATCCATAACTCGTCTTCTTGCTCTGAAATGAATGAGCAGCAGGCGGCTGGGACAGTGCTGTGAGGCGTAGGACAGAGATATGGGGGATGTTCTTTCTCGCTCTTTTCTTGCGCTGAACCTGTGTGCGGTTGCTGGTTGCGTCGCTGGAGCTTCCTACTTGTTATCTCTTTAATCTATTCGACGAAGCCAGGACAATTAAGATCGAACTTCACTTAAGGTAAATTCGTTTGATCATCTAATTATCGAGCCGATATGTTACCAAATCATGTTAACTCGTAAATAATTGTAATATTTCGTTAGGTAATTTATGTTGTACTAATCAATTTATCAAACATTTTGGGAAGACACTGGCTTCCATAACACAGTTTATACTAGTTCGGTAGCCAGGGTTTCATACATTTTGTGTAAAACTGAGTGTTGGTGCAAATAAATATATAAATTATTATTATTAAACAATGTAAAACTAGTATTTTACATTACTAAGGCGACATTTACTTATTACAAAAAAGTAATAAGATAAACAAATACAAAACCCATTTACACAAACTTATCTCCGTTACGCCGTTCAGCTGTCGATATTTTATGAAAAACAAACAATGGGTGCGTAAGGAAATCCCTGAAAAATAGAAGATCAAGAAAAAGAACGCGCAACAAGTGTCATCAAGAGGACGTCCATCAAACTGTCTCCGAGCTCATTCATGGTTCTTATCCCGCCTTTTTATAACATTACTCCTGGCGATTTTTACAAAACGAAAATATTTTGTTTTAGTCAAGGCACAAAAAAGTTTATGAATCTTATTAGCAGTTAAATGAATACTGCAAAATGATGATCGCCGAACATTTCTTTGCATTTTAAACGCTTTAGGCATGTTCTCTTTATTTCACGGATGTTGTTCATTTTGCGAAGGAAAAAAATGTCTCAGTTCACATTCAGGCATCGCGCTAAATGATTGAATAAAGAGAGAACTCCATAAATGGTTTGAAAGCCTTCTATTTCATTGTTTACCTTAGCAGATGCAATAGGCCCTAATTTAAGTACTACACAATTGTAATACATTGTACAACCGGCCGCAAATCAGACTATTCCACTGTGACCTTGGGGCCGCCTATATTACATACGTAATAAGCTTTGTTCTCGTAGTTCACATGGGTAACCTGGCGTGCTGCCGCTGTACCTACAACATTTTTTATTAAACCATAATACTCGTATGCTGGTTCACATATATCATTGAAATAAGTGAGATTAACGTACATGTCCATTTTACTGTACTTCCTGATCAAATATTATAAGCAGCAAATCGAAAAAAATTCTCAGAAATATTAAAACATTTCTTCAAAGACTTGTTACTTAATGTTTAGACATTCGAACAAACATTTGTTAAAAATCTCTTCTCGGCAGTCTGTGAGAGTTCAAGAGAAGCTTTTATCTAAATTGCTTTGCCCAAACAGAATCTATTGAATGCCTTTCGGTCTGAATAATCACACATATAATTTTTAAACAGGCAACACACTCCTTTGAGAACGATTGATACGAATTATCAATGTAAAGAATATTCGTGAAGAAAAGGTATGATCAGACTGACAAGACATATGACATGGGTAGCACGTCAGATAGCAAATAGCAAGGTTATTATACGGCACGCCACTGCACGCCATGCCACGGCACTACGACAAGATCAATATTTAACGTAGATGATCAATACATGAGAGCTCCACTTAAGCTTGGTACTGGTACATGTCTATCATATCCTCATAAAGGTTGACTTTCATCTTAAAAATGTCTCTCAAAATCTCTTAAAATAAATAAGTCAGCCTATTAGATCCCACTGCTGGGAAAAGGCCTCACCTCAACTATGAGGAGGAACGAGCCATACTTCACCACGCGGGCTCAGTGCGGATTGGTGGAGGGGTGTATGTAAGGCAAGTGACAAACCTTACTGTCAGAAGTTATGAAGCCGCCCTAGGGCCTCTGACTAGGCTTAACGACTAATACCACAGATATTAGCCGGGACCAACTGCTTAACGTGCCTTCCGAAGCACGGAGATGCTTGTCATGGACGTCACTTAAATGGTCGGAATGGTCACCCATCCCATCAAAATCTCTTAAATTCCCTAAAAAAATTGTTTATTCGTTTGGTATCAATCAAAATGTGAATTCACCTTATGTGAAGCAAGTTCTACTTTGGCCTACATATCATTTGTCAAAGTCAGGTAAAATCCTCGAAGATTGAGCGGAAATGTGGCATTGGATATTGCTGAAACCCTAGAGTCTTCGAAGGCCACCTTAAAATCGGTCAATGTCTTAATTTAAAATAAAAGCTATAATACATATATATGCTAGTACTGTAAGATTTCGAAAGCACAAATCAGTCGCTGCTAGTTAGTCTCGCCAAAACTCGAATATGGCATAACCGAATATATTTTCTCGGTAACCAATATGTCTAAGCAATAATTTTTAAGATTCTTATAATGTAAGAAAATTTCGCCCTTATATAACTGCTTAACAAACTTATACTAATCTTTCTTGTCACACCCTCATTCGCGTATGAGAGGGATTAAATGTTGGAGGGCTCGCTGTGTCTTTCCGAGATCACTTTAGGACTGACAGAATTAATGTATCATGAGGTATTATGCAATGTGTGACAGTAATAATTAAACGGAGGTCGTTTATGAAGAGTATGATGGACACAAACATCATAATATGTTGGTTTCTACAAGTTTTAGGCGTTTCCTATGAATACATTTGAATGGTAGCATTTTAATAGTATCTTCTTCAAAATCGCCAAAGAAGACTGAAATTTCAGAAGAGAAGATAACAAGAACGTAAGAAAAATGACTTTTCCTCCTTAGCTAATACCTAGATATCATACTTCTTAGATATACCTATAGCATTAAACATTTAAAACTATCGTAAACGATTTCATAAGACGTATTCCGATTTTTTTTTATTGTAATTGAATTTCAATTCACCCGATTATACGTAGGTAAATTGACATCAATTGTGTTGTTATACTTGTTATATTATTTTCATTTTTTGATTCAGTTGTCTTTGAATGTAAGAGTCATATGTTATTTCTCCATGGTTCATAAGGCATAATCAAACACATGCACATGCTTTGGTACATTATCTAGTCAAAAATCTATGTAATCTTTTATATTGAGTTTTCTTGGATAGTTTATTCTGCTTTGTGTTTCTAAACAAGGAAATTAATTAATTAAAATCACGAGTACTTGACTTATAGAAAGTGATTACTTTAAATCCTCAAAACCTGTGATACTTGCGTAAAAAAATATTAGCCTGTATTAGATCCCACTGCTGGGCAGAGGCCTTACCTCAACTATGAGGAGGATACTTATGTAAACCAGAACATGCAGAACGGCGTCCCAGATAGCAGCAATCAGAGCGATTGCGCCGGATATTATGAAGTGAGGCCAATCGCTTGCAGTGCGCTTCGGCTGCGAACAACATGCGAACACATCATTAGGATTTTTAATTGTAAACAAACCAGTGATTCGGTCCGGTTTTGTACTATTAAAAGTTTTATTGAGCACCTACAGAAAGCTATCCTTAAAAGATGCCACTGCGGACTTTTTGTAAGTAGTAGGTCAATAAAATCATTACACTTATTGTAAATTTTCTTGATATTTTCCGATAAACAGTGTGTCCCGTCACCGATGTTGGAACCTATCACCTTTACATACAAATGTACCTAGCCGATTTACTAAATAGTATGGGGAAGTGAAATAATAATTTGGGATTTCAAAGTTGATCCTATTAAGAAAGTGGTAGCAATTTTGCTTCTTAGTCACCACATGAAGGTTCCGACACCGGTGCCGGTACACATTGTACACAAAAATCATCATCATTAGATTCGTTTTAAAAAGCTGAGACCTTATTTTTAATCCCTAGTTAAAGAAAGAAAGATGTCAAAGATCTTGACAATAACAAGAAGTCGGTTACGTAATAGTTTTAAGACTAGAATTCTAGAGTTAGCTTTGTTTTCATTGGAAAAATTCAGTCTGAAACTCAAAGCGCAAAAGCTGTAGTTCAGATAGTTTTTCTCGACAGCAGATATTTGCGTTGATAAATGACTCACACTTTTCACAACATTTTTAGCGTAATATTTACAACTACTTAGGTTTTTTTTAAAGTGTGCGGAAATTTGTTGCCTAATCTTTGTTGAGATTGGCCGCTGTAGTCGAAACCTAGCTAGGACGGCCGTGTCCCGGAAAGCACAGTAAGCTCTCGGTACCGCTCCTGAACCTGGCGAAAAAATGCAATATATTCTAAAGCGCAATTCGCTATCGCTATAAGTAGATACATATTTTGTTGGCGATAGCAAATTCGCTGTAGAATAGATTGCATCGTGTCTAAGGGCCCTGATCTCTCTAAGCAGCAGGCCTACCACCTAACTTACAAAATGGCTTTCACGAAAGACTACCGAACTATAAGAGTGAAGGAACAGAGAGTGCGCCTGTGTATTACGCGCAGATAGCCATATACTTGTTGCTGAGATTTCTTGGTTTCTCTCTTCAGGAGAAGATGCTGGCAGAGTCTAGAGAAGTGTGGAAATAGCTCCACCGATGAGGGCACATTATAATAGTAAAGCATGTATGCTTAACTTATAAGTAGGTAGTCAGTTACAAACAGGAGCGTCAGTGGCGCAGTGGCTAGCGGGTTGCCTCTCATGCGGGAGGTACCGGTTCGATCCCAAATGTCGTCATGTATCAATTACTTTTTGTAAGTTATGTACATAAGTTGTTTCACTAACCGATGCTCTTACGATGAGGAAAACACGTGAGGAAACACATTCAGGCGACTGCGTGTGTAACCATGATCCAAACTGGTCAGGTTCCTCTGGCAACAGGGTCACGGAGGTCAGATGGCAGTCGCTCTACTGTAATTACCTAATCTGCTACAACCATAGATCATGGTCAGCTGACCCTGGGCCCTCGAGTGCGAGAGCACAACCGGGATAACGCTAGGAGAATGATGAGTCAGTTACAAGCAATTAATTATAGTTCAGTTATGCAGTTGCGTTTATCTGATGAAGCCCAAACTCATTAAATCCGCTAATAATTATAGTCAATACAGATCCATTATCGAAGATAATCAAATAGCGAAGCTGTAATGAACCAAAATAATATTGGGCAAATGCTAGGTGATAATAAAAAATAGTTTTTGCGAATGAAATATATTATACTGCTTATAAAACGTTATTGTTAGGTTTAAATGCTGCATATTGTCATTACTGATTTATTTAGTCGATGGACTTAATACTACTTAATTCTCTGAACCTATTATTATAAGTCGTTTTTACTCAAGTTTATACTCTCTACAAATTATTTATAGAGTCCTAAAAGCTAATTATTACACTTAATAAATGAGTAAAAACAATATCGAGCATTATAATTCAACAATGACTTTTTGTTTACGTAGAATAAAGTTTCATTCACTAAAACTATTTAAGCTTTGAGTAATAAGGCTGTCTGAATCATAAAGTATTTTCTGTAAAAACTTTTACCAGAAAACTTCTTTCTACTCCTTTTTAACAGAAAATGTTATTCTAAGAAGGTTTCTACCAACCCCATTTTCTCACGCTTCTTGCAATGAAAAGATTGAGAATCGTTTTTTTTGCGTCAGAGTTACACTTCGAACGTAACGTATTATCAAATCCATATATTACCCTCAAATATGAGTTCAGTACACAACAATTCATCAGCCGCCCATCAGGCTAGGGCGGGCGGATTCTGGCGGGGCCGCGCAGTCTGCCGCGTACCACAGCGCTGCGAGCACGCCGCTCGCGCGCTACCATGCAACTGTGAATCACGTGAACGAGGTAAATGGCCTTTATCAGTTTCACAAAAAAAATTTAAAAAGTTGAAGGGTGAAGTGTTCGAAATTTCCAATTGCAAAGTTTGACGCAGCGCATTAAAAAGTTTTGAGAGAGAATACTTTTTAAAGGACGGATTGTGACTTCTTTTGAAGTTTAAAGGCTTAGGTTATATTCAAATGAAATGTTTATTGCTAGTTCTTTTTTTAAATTAAGTTCTTTTGTTTACCTTATTTTACTACATAAAAACAAAGTCTTATCTTTGTTTTCTGTGTATAAAAACTTTACCGTTAAGTTTTGTAATATGACATAATTGCTCAATATAGTATTATAATCCACTCGATGGTACTTAAGGGAACAAATATAGCTAAATAAATTCAAATATTTTTTTTCTAATTAAGCCTTATTATGCAGATATTTTAAATATTATTTACAAATCTCTAAAACAGCTATCTTGTTCTAAAACTGACATTTTCGGCCATTCCTGCCTGGGATCGACGTTTGACGAGGAATTTAATCAACTCTGTTCAATTTTACTTCTTATTCGCAATAATTCGATAAAAGTATAAAGCTCCAACATTAAAAACGTGCCGATACTTGCTCGCACCGCATTACTCTTTGGAACTAGGTCTTTTAAATTTAAAAGAGATGTTACAATATTTGTCATCTAACTAATAACAAGCAAACAATGGTTAAAAAACTGGGCAAGTGCGAGTCGGACTCGCACACTGAGGGTTCCATACAAACTTGAGGAATTACAACATAAGGCTTTTTTGTGACGAAAGCACAATTTTGAGTTTATTTCGTGAATTGGTCTTTAATGATAATAGGTCAACGAATAGTACCCTATAGATTTTTTTTTCCTTGTCGAAAGAGCAAATATGCAACAAATGTACTGACTTAGAGAGGCTTGATTTTTTTCCAGACCTTGTTATGGCAATGTTATGACTCGAATATTCCGAAAAGTGTACCAAAACAGATTATAACTACTGCACTTTTCATAAGATGACAATGTCTTCAGATAATAACATAGCGCAAGCTAATAAGTAGGTAATAACTCTCAACTTGTTTAGCTGTAGTGCCTATTTGCCCGACCACGGAAGAAGGGTTATGTTTTTCGAGAGCATGTAGCCCGAACGGCTGGAAGGATTTTGTCATGTAAGGTGTCGTTGAATTTGTAAAAATTGTGGTAGTGACATAGGCTAAGTAAATTTAGGAAGGAAGGGAAAGGTATAACAGAGTAAGAATAACAATAAAAGTCCGGTATTATTTTTTAAATAATTAGGCGTTACTTGTGATTTAATATATCCGCTTCCAAAAAATCATTTTCAAAATAACTTAAATGTCAAGTTTGTTACAGTATAGCTCTCTTAATAGGGCACGATTGCCCTTTTTAGGGAGACTGTAAAAGTGGACTGGCACTAAATGAATTCAATGCCCGGATCCGGTCCATTCAATACGGGTAGCATTGGGACCGCTATTGGGGACTTTACCCTGTGAAGACCTCTTATTCACAGACTCTGTTAAAATCAGATACAGCTGAGCTGCTATGTATGATGTATTTAGACTTTCAAGTTTTAATTGGTAGTTAATACAACAAAAGCTGCGTTTATTTATTTGCAACTTTGTACGTATATTGCATCGTAAACATATTAAAAAGAAATTAAGAACACAATCGAATAAACTTTACAATTTTGTTTAAAATAATATTACTGATTTTTAATTGTGTTTTAATTTCTTTACGATATGTCATGGTAAAGCAATACAAAAGCAGAAATGTTGTTTCAATTACGTCTCAGATGCATAAAAACTTAGTGTGTTTTTAAATACAGTTGTGTCTGTATCACATAGCAAAAATTAATGTTTAATTACCTACTTACACTCCTTATGCTTATGTAGGTCTATTTTGCACCAACCACTCCACACACCACCAGCTCTTTTAGACGTATCGGTCACAAATTGTATCAAGTGGCCTTTTCCACAGAATCCCTTTTTAATTTTCAACAGGGAATTTAAAGGGAGGCCTCTTCCTTCCAAACATTCGAAGATAAAACTATACATGACGCGAATTTCCCTGCTTACGACCAGTTACACTGGAACTGAACTTCAATAAAAAACCGGGCAAGTGCGAGTCGGACACGCCTGAGGGTTTTATTTATTTATTTAAACTTTTTGCACACAGTTTATTGTACAAATGGCGGACTTAACGCTAAAAGCATTCTCTACCAGTCAACCATAGGTCCAAACAGAGAAATACAGGGTTCTATACAAAATTTTTTCTTAGATGTAATGACGACCGTCTTGGTGTAGTGGTTCGTGCCCCGGACTTCTAAACCAGGCGGTTGCGGGTTTGAATCCCGCAAGGGGCAAATGTTTGTGTGATGAGCACGAGCATTTGTACCTAAGTCATGGATGTTTATAAATGTATATAAGTATGTTTATCTGTTATCCTAGTCACCATAGCACAAGCTCACGCTTAGCTTGGGGCTAGGTGATTGGTGTGTTTGGTGAAACAATGTATTTATTTATTTATTATTTAAAAATGTTAAATATTCAGTTTTTATGGAACTCACAGTGTGCGAGTCCGACTGCACTTTCCCGGTTTTTAACTGATCTTCAAAAACTTTTTAGTGTTTTTTAAGGCGGTTGTATTTTTGTGGTTAATTGTTTTAACTTAATTTATTGCATGAATAAACAAATTAAAAAAAGTGTCTAAAAATGTAATGTATACTGCGTCACGTACGTTTTTTGTGGCAAATTAATCATGATACCTGGTTTTTTTTTAATTTTCTGTTTAACCTAATTTCACCAATATTTTGTTATTTACTTTATTATTAAAATTTGAACTGATACTCATGTGAAAATGGTAACACTAACAATTTTGTCATGATTTTCAGCAGCTCGTAAAAGAAAACGTGGCCGTCATAACAGGCCCTTACACTAATTAATTGAAGTCCTTTGTACACACCTACTAAACACTTTGCATAAGGTAAACTTCTTATCTTGATATCGTCACTTGACATAGCTTCCGAGTAGAAGATGTGTGCATAATAGTTAACCTAAATAGCCAAGTTGCGGTGCCCCGAACTACTTATAGGTTACGTGTTAGCACAGATGTACATGTCATAGGAAAATTGTTGAACTAGGCCGCTTAAGATCCGTCTGCACATGACAATACCCAGGCATCCCATGGTTCGGCCAATTATTTCTTAAAACACATTTTGCAGATCAGTAAGAACAACTTATTTCGAGATTTTCTTGGGCATTACGTCGTAATGTCAGATCTTGATCGACAATTCAACACCATTTTCCTAACTACATTCTTGGCTATAATGCCATATTGTCGCCAGTCAGTGCTGGATCGACCTAGTTCAACTTTTGACCCACGACATACATTCTTAATAAACCTAAATGGTATACCACGCTATAGATCATGAATTTAAGATAGGAGTTAATTGAATCACGCATTGTTAGAGGCTATCAACTTGAACTCTTCTTGTTTATACCGGCAGGCCTATCAACTAACTTGATGGCTTTCAAAATGTCATTAAAACTAACGTCTGGAAAGCAATGGTGACTTTACGTACAATTCGGTATGTAAAGTAAAAAACAAGCTATGGTAATTTTAAAACCATTGAGAGATTTTATGCCCATAATCACTGTACGGTTACTTATATTTTTGACGACCGTCTTGGTGTAGTCGTTCGCGCACCGGACTTCTAAACCAGGCGGTTGCGGGTTCGAATCCCGCAAGGGGCAAATGTTTGTGTGATGAGCACGAACATTTGTACCTAAGTCATAGATGTTTATAGGTATTTAAGTATGTCTATCCGTTATCCTAGTCACCACGCTTAGTTTGGGGCTAGGTAAATGGTGTGTTTGTTGAAACAATTTATTATTATTATACTTCCTAAAATTAAAAGATGGGGCATATATCTTTTAACAAAAATACGGAGTATAATGTATTCTTCATATGCCCTCTAAACGCACCGGAAACCGACGTATAATGACGTTAATATATGCATGTGTAAGAGTTTCCTATTATAGGTAGGTATCTTCCTATTATAAGTTCTGGTATTTACACGCTCGATCTAAGCTTTGTTTTACCAGGGCCTTTCAGACATTTCACTTAGTTACTTTGCAAATCATTAAAATCGCAAATTCTACCTCCACCGTGCAATATGAAACACTTAAAACGAGGCACTCAAAGCGTTTTCGCATACCAAATCTAATGATCTGTCTGGAACATATCGACAGCGCCTTTTCACAGAACTAAATGAGAACAGGCAACAAAAAAATGGTAACCCATAGGCGTACAAGGGATATCGCTGGCAGGCACGGAACGCTCGATGCAGAATTTATAGTGCCTTAAAAGGCACAAAATGTGTCGGCAGATACAGTGTTTCGGCGAACTCCACACGGCTTAGTACTTTAGGAAGTTAGTGAAGACGTACATAAAGGCCATTTTGCGAGATTTTTTTGAAGAGTAAAGTTATAGTTACATCTTCGACAAAATGTTAGCTATTATACAAAAAAATTAAGCTTGAATTGCATACAGGATTATTAAAATACCTATTGGGAAATACTTAAAGGTGTTCTGGAAGAGATCGCTCCCTACCACCAACTCTAACACACTAAGACCATCTAAATTGTACCTACTTATATTTTTTTTAATTTTGTATATTTGTATGTGCATAAAATATTTTATCCATCTATAATTTTATGTATCAGAATTTAATAACACGTTTTAAAACTTAAGCGTAATAGGTACTTATTTGTACTTATAACGGGTGAGCTAAAATTTACAACAACTTTCTAGCATTCGAGTAAATATTTTCCAGAACTTAAAACGGGTTTTTGTAACTAAAATTAATATTTCCCAGGTATTTTTATTGCTTTTTAAAATATTTACGAAAATCTAACTCTTGGTAAAATTTACACAGCAGTTTAGCAATAAGTATATTTTTTGCCAGTGTGAATGCGGTTACTTTTTTTCGCATAATATGACTTTTCTCATACAACCTTTATAAGTTTAACCTTTAACTTTCGACCTGTACCCTTATTCACAAACGTCGTATATTATATCGAATCCCAGAGGCAGGTTTCCGAAGACGTCAAAAAAATGCGATCCTCAAACGTCGGAATAGAAAACTTTGACGTTGCCATTAGGCACAATTGACATTAGCTTTCGAAAACTCCGTTCGGAAAGAATGTTTGACATTCGAATTCGCAAAGGATCCGACACGGAAACTTTCCGAGTGTTTGTGAATCTGGGTTGTGATCTAAATATACCATTAACGCTGAGGGTACGTCTGACAGACGGATAAAATTTATGAAATTCTTAAAAAATATATCTGTTTTCCCTATTCGTAAAATAGTTATAATTGATAAAATTAATGATTTACGTAAAGTATAAATAAAAAAGTTTCAAATTAACTTTTGATAAACAAAGCTTTTTCCTGTGATCAAAAATTACATCAAACATTTTTAGGTCGTACTTTAGCCTTTTATTTTTTTTAATAATTATATAAAACAATTTTTTTTAATAATAAAGCTTTGACCTAAATCAATAAATCTCTTTTAAGCTGACGAGTTTGGCAACTATATCCTAGCAATTTGTGCAGGTAATTGACGGCTACGAAAACTATTCTTAAGCCGAGATCACCGTGAGAGATGTATTTAATAAACGTCCGAACCCAAAAGTTATATTGGAAACAGGCTTTGTGTGCTTTAAACTACACCCATGTCTACTAGCGGCAACTAAACAAATTGTTAGGCCGTAATCGTAACATTAGACGGGTGATTTATCACTATTCAGCCCACGCCACGGTGCCATGACTAGCCGAACCGACTATAGTCGGCCCAACCTCCGGATATGAATCGTTCATTCGGGAAATTTAAATGGACGCGCAAAGCAACTCTAGTTTGTTATTGCCAAAACTGTTTATTGACACACATATCACTGTTTTAATAGTTACCTTGTACTATTATTTATTTTGGGTAGTTACTAGCATTTTTTTTACTGTAGTTTCACATATTTACGTTACTGGTATGTTCGTGATGTTTTTCAACTTAAACTTCAAATTCATTCATTCAATTTAGGACTATAAATGCCACTTATGAACGTCGATAAGGAAAATCAATTTTGGCTCTGTACGTGGGTAAAACATGACCGTAACCTTATTTTTTCCCATTTTTCCCCTAACCTACTATTGCTTCGAGACAAAACACAGACAATCTGGCAAGTACCGAAAAGCTGGCTTGACCTTTTTACAACTGCCGCAGAGTAGGTACTGAGTCCTTGATCATTGTCATCAGCTGTCATATTAATACCAGACCATTACCTCTAATAGAGAGAATTTATTACCATCATCCCACGGTTGCCATGACTTGCCAATCCGGCTATAGTCGGCCCAACCTTCGGATATGAAAACAGCTAGTTCTGAAAACGGTCGTCAATATCAAAACTTATTTTTGAATAGTGAATTGAACGCAGCGTTTCTAGTGACTGGAAATTTTGTGAAATGGATATTGTCAAATAGATTTGGAGTAAAGCTTAAATTGTCGATATTAGCTGTCCGATAGAGTATAATTGCGATTGAGTATTTATAGTAGTAAATATAGTATTCTACCGAAAGATAATAGAGACCTTAGATAATTACCAATGAATATCTGGCCAGTGGGTATTTTATATACAACGGTATTTAAGACAACCTCTTAATCAATCTAAGCATTGAAACGAAACTGGTTAAATATCATATTAGGAACAAAATATTGATTAACTACATATTTAGTTCCTAATTAGTTTTAACCGCTTAAATGAAAAACAAATTAAAGAAGAAGATAATTAATGGTGACATCTCGTCCACCAAAAATATCTACTGACTCTCTCTCTCTCTCTCTCTCTCTTTACAGTGTAAAACGGACACTTAATGCGACTTAAACATTTTTCTCTTTGCTACGTGTATTACGAAGAATGCTTTTTGGTTCATAACAATTGCAACCTCTTGTCAACGTTCTACATCCATATTTCAACGAATACTTGCAAACAATGCGGGAATTTGTCCTCAAAAACATTGTTTATGGTAACTTACAACACAGATAATATTATTAAAAAAAAATTTGATACAAATTCTGATTTTGAAATAGTTTGGATTTCATATCTCGTATGCTGCCACTTTCAGGCATACTGGATGACAATTTATTTATTGCGTGGATCCACATTCTGGTATGCCTACCTACGAAACCTTTAATAATGCAGAGTTTTGATAATAAATGGAATTTTATTACAGTTTTACTAAGATTTGTTCTGATTTATGAGAGGGTCTTAACAAAAATCACATCTGTGCAAATCCACCACTTACCATACACACTTTCAGGGTTTACTTACGCAAAAAAACATTTATTTAGGTGTATGCGCCCGTATCCCATTTAGTTTGATCCGATCCTTACTGTTTGTTATAAGTATTACTGTTGCTATACAAAACTTTTTTTCTTTATAGGCTCGTGGATGTCAATCTTAGACAGAAGGGTACAGAATAAACGTATTTGTAACGTATCTTGAGGCAGACATGCTGTCTGTCCGTCTGCGTAAATCGGAAATCTAAACGTTTGAGGAAAAACGCCTTGTCGATTTTTCTATTTGATTTGCGTACTTTTTCCGTTACTAGGGTCGTATAAGGCTATTTGGGGAATATTTCGGCTTGTTTTCTTTTTGACTGGCAGAACTCCATGGTTTATACTCGTATTTCGAGTCAGAGTGTACTTTTAAGGTTGGAGAATTCGCCATAAATGATTACTAAAAAACATAAAATAAAATATACATATATATTCAAAAGAGAGTATCACATAAGTATAACATAAAGTTGCTGGTCTTTGCACTTAGCGTGTTGCTTGTACTGCAGCGGCCCTTAGATTGCCTGCAGGTTTTCCGACACCAGGCTGACACAATAAAGTTTTCACTTGAAGAACAAATATTATATGTTGTGAGTTACAAATTAAAGAAGATATAAGTAAAATAATCAAAACAATATTTTTTTTGAATATGGTAATGAATTTAATATTCTACTATGAAAATCAATCGTTTAGTGAACAGCACTAGAACTTTAAATTGATTTTGAATGCGTTAAATTAACATAGTTGAAGCTCCCAAGATTCATAATTATATCTCTGACTTTAACCGAATTTTGTTTTTCGCATTGCGTGCCAAGGCAATGGCTGTCTAACTGTCTCTTAAAACGTCCTTAAAATGTTTATGAGGAAGCCTGGTAATAATTGAGACATTTTTAAAGCTTACCCAGTAACAATTTTATTGTTTGTTGCGATTCAGTTGACAGAAGTTAGCATATTTGCGTTCGTTTATTTGTTTGAAATACTTAGGAGTTTGTACGCATCAAAAATAATTTAAGGGGACCTTACCCATCAGCATTTTTTTTTTTCATTTTAATTTCATTGTTTTAGCATTGCTCTCTAGATCTTTAAGTCTTTTGTTAGACTTGATACTATAAAGGCGACACAAAAGTCTGGCACTTAATAGCAGTTGAGTTTGTTTTTATAATCTCTAAAACCACAAGTCGTCTAACTGGCAGTGGGTACGGCACGATGCGCGAAGAACTGACTGTTCTTGATTGGTTACCATTTGATCAAAGCGTTGGCATCCACTGGCAGATGAATTAACAACCTTGTAAAGATCGCAGGATCGCATTGGATACAGGAAATCTATGGGGAAGGCCTATGTTAAGCGAAGGACGTCTTGCAGTTAATAATGACGATATAAAGCTAGTTTCTTTAGTTTTTATTCCTTTATTCCAAACGCATTTCACTGTGGCAAAAAAGATACCTACGTTTTAAACCGAATTCCAGCATAACCCAGTTCCTATAAAACTATGTGAGTGATCTTGTTCGTCTGTCTGATATAATATAACATGGTTGAATCAATTATGAGAGGTATTAAGTACCAACGCTTATCTCGACCACAAAGCCTCAATATCCGTATTGTTGTCAGCCCTCGCTTCTGGCTGTAGATCGACTATTCACACAATCCCATCATATACGAATGGCTGTTTGTAAGCGACGACAGTCAATTGTTTAGTCAATATGATCTTACCTCTACAATTGTCCTATCTAGTGGAGTAAATAACCTTCATAGTTCATCATTAGCGATTTCTCATATGAGTAAACAGGCGACTACCTATAATTTTAGCAAATCAAGGGAAAACACTGTTTTTCTTTTTTGGTGAATAATGGTTTTGCATGACTTTGCCCAAAATCATAACACTCTTACTCAAACATAAAAATCGATCTTGTTCTTTATTCTTCTATTAACAATGATCTTCTAATTTTTTATCATCAGGATGGATCATCAAATCAACTATACATAGAATTAACAGACTTTATCGCCTGCACAGTGAAATTCGCTTAGTTTAAGTCTTTGATAACCATGTCTTTTTTAACCGAGAAAATTCTTTATTTTTAAACTTAAAAACATTTTTTTTTTATATTCAACGCAAAATAAGTTTCGTCGATACAAATTCGCGTTAAGTGGGGCTCATGTAATCGAGGGCCTTGTAGGCTCTTTGCCCTTTTAATAATTCAGACAAACGACGGATTTTCGGAACACGTAGTGAATGCGGTTTGTTTTATAAATTCGATAATCGCTGCTAGATTAACGAAACGATACTTTTAATTAAAATATTTTTAAAACAAACAACAAATTGTTTGTTCATTTTTGTTTCAACATTATCATCGTGATCCATTAAGTTTATTTATTTATTTTCAGTCTTCTAAAACTCGATTTGATTAAAATAGCAACCTTATTACGTACTTTATCTTTAAACTATGCTATTAATGTTGAGCTAAAATAAAATTATCATTTGAACTACGAGTGAGGCAAGCTTAAATGACAATTTGTTATTTAAAAAAGTTTTAAATAAAACTAGGTACGAAATTAAATCTAATTTCACTTACAAAATTTTATCGACTGTGTCATCCGGTGGGACTCGAACCCACGTCCCTTCGCTACCCGGGCGAGTGCTCTTACCAACTAAGCTACGGAGGACGTTAGTCAGTCGACGAATTATTGCAAGTGCTTGCTACGCCAGTGAGCCAGCGTTCGATTTCATCAATACTTGGGGAATGTACCAATGGAAATATTTTTACAAATATTTAACCATCAGTTAAGATGAAATCAGCTTAACTTATTATATTTTTATAACTTAAGCAATTATTTTGCAAGTTTATACGAAATTAAATCGAATTTCACTTACAAAAATTAATCGACTGTGTCATCCGGTGGGACTCGAACCCACGTCCCTTCGCTATCCGGGCGAGTGCTCTTACCAACTAAGCTACGGAGGACGTTAGTCAGTCGACGAATTTTTGCAAGTGCTTGCTACGCCAGTGAGCCAGCGTTCGATTTCATCAATACTTGGGGAATGTACCCCCATGTATCCAATGGAAATATTTTTACAAATATTTAACCATCAGTTAAGATGAAATCAGCTTAACTTATTATATTTTTATAACTTAAGCAATTATTTTGCAAGTTTATACGAAATTAAATCAAATTTCACTTACAAAAATTAATCGACTGTGTCATCCGGTGGGACTCGAACCCACTTCCCTTCGCTATCCGCTATAGCTAGATTAATTTTTGAAAGTTAAATTAGATTTAATTTCGTATAAACTTGCAAAATACATAATTGCTTAAGTTATAAAAATATAATAAAACTAGGTACGGTCAAAACCGGACACATTTTTTTAAACCAAACCCAAATTCGTTTTTCTTAATCTGTGACACAATTAAGGTGGCCTTGTCTTGCAAAACTGTCTCTCATAAAAAATATTTCAAATCCCAAAAATACTCTGTGAAACATAAACTTTCAAATTAAATTACAGCAGTGACATTTTTACGGGTCTCATTAATTTTTAGGCGTTTAAAAAGGCCGTGGTTACGATTGCCAGTCTCAGTTTGTTGCTGAGTCGCTTCACTAATATCCGTTGGGAAGACCTTTTAGTGGGACAATAGCAAGCCATGTCTTGCCGTGTCGGATTTTTGCCTCGAACCATTCTCTGTCTTCATTATGTTCGGTGCAAATAGCACGATGTTGACTGTCCAAGGGATTCGTCCTTTGTAAAGGGATATTACCGTTGCGAGGAAAGTTAAAAGTTCAAGAATGTTATTTTTTAAATTGGGTTTAAAACTGTTTTCATAAAAACGCCAGACCTACATGACTTGCCTTATTATTTCAGATCAAATATCAGAAAGTAGGTACTTTTGTAGGTTACCTAGTGAAACGCATAACTATTGTCGTCATAAATTAACAATTCATAATGTTAATACCCATAATAGTAATTTGGCATTAGACTTTATACCATAACTTTTAGATGCATAATATCAAATGGCCGAAATATGGAAAGCATAATCATATAAATGCTTAATTTCTAAAAGTATAATTAACATAAGGCACAACTTTTGTTTACCATAATATTCAGAGCACATAACAATCAAAAAATGTATATTCCATAAGCAAAACCGACAAAATCCCTAAACTCTTGGGGCGCATACACTTCATTACCATAGCAATATTTTGATTAGATATATTTTGGTTAGGGTGTAACAAAAGGGGTCCGAAACAGCCGCTTTTTGATAGATGTTTTGTATAGAACTGAGACTTTTTACCTTTTTATTATGAAATAAAGAAATTAGTTTCTGGCGTTTCGCCGGCCACTGCCGCGGTACAGTACCAAATTTAGGATGTTCAATTGACTTACTAAAGTTAACATTAATTTAACCGTTATTATTTATTTTACTGTGTACCAAAAGAAAAATGTTAACAAAAATCATCGGCTTTAAATTTATACCAAAATATACTCTCTTAAGAGGTAAGATCTACAAAACACTTACAAATAGCTATAACACAATAACTCTAACCTAGCGTTTAACAAGGAAATTTTTTTGTCGAGGCGTTGGTGAAATGGCGATACGAAATGCTGGGTTCTGGGTTTTCGTGAAAAAGAATGAGTTCGAAACCTATTTATTTGCAAGTTTGGAGAGAAAACATGTGAGCATTTCTCATTTTAGACGTATTTGCTTTTACAAAAGCTTTTGTTTAGCACTTTGCACATATTTCGGAAAATAATATTCGTAACATCAAATGTACAAATGGAATTGGTACTTCTTTAGAAATTACAGGTTCTTTCAGTAAGACACAAAAGCTTGAGAAACTAAGTTACTTTGCACATAATAAGCCAACATATGCAAAAAGGTTTGCTAGACTTCTCTAGACTCTTTATCTAAGAAAAATCATTAGAGTTCGATTGAAATCTATTTTGAGATAGTATATCGTAATAACGTAACTATTAAATAATCTATCGTATAAGTTAGTGAATTCACAGGATTTTATAAGATTGTGCTTACTTTTGATTTCGTCGCGATCAATACACCAACAAATACGAGTACGATATCTAAGTATTAGGCTCTCGTTTGCGCAACATTACCTGACCTTTGGTGTGCTTAAGAACTTTCATGTCCTCATTCAGATGGGACTTGAATCCACGACTCTTCGCTATACGGGTAAAAGCTCTCCCACTGAGCTACCGAGGACATTAGACACTCGACGTATTTTGTAAATGCTCGCTACACCAGTGAGCCGACGTTGGTAAAATCATCTATTTGGGACCGAAAACGTCACTCATAATAATTTTACCTTGTTCCAGATTCCACACCCCGCCAACAATGACACCATAACATGTCACCAGCACACCGCTGTGTTCGGCAAGTTCCTACGCAGCATGATACCAAAATAGTGACGTGATGCAACTAGTAATGCTAAACTTTCTAATCATGTTCGACGTGGTATTCATATTCTTCCTGTTTCTGATCGCTGTGACGTGTGTTATGAACTACATGCCACGACGGAAGCGGCAGGAGGCGACGGCGGAGGAGGTTGACGATGACGTCATTCCTCCCCCGCCCCTGTTCGCGGGAGATGAACCTTCGACCAGCCGAGATACGTACGTGGTAATACCACCCCCACTGGACAGCGCTAGGGCTAATAAAGACGGGTGCCCGATACACGTCGTTTAGTATAAGCACTGATAATGTGTAAGTACTTTCATTTATTTCTTAAATTAATTGTTGCGAGTGGTCAGCATGCCAGCTTCTAAGAGATCGAGGTTCGAATCCCGGGTCAAGCCGAAATTGACTTCTGGGTTTTTGAAATAACTCAGAAATAAATCGGAGCTAGAAAGTTGGTGTTGTTGACAGCTCTGATCTTTCGGCCGGACATGACCAGAGTTATGTCGAATGCCGACCAGCAAACTACGAGAGTGAAGGAACACTATAATTATTATCTTGTACGTACTAAGTTGGCTAATCTCTATTGAGATTAGCTGCCGTAGCAGAAATTCGTCTGGTGTAACAAACCTAAGGTCGTACGAAAAGGACCTACAAGACCTTGTACGTACTTACATATGTAAATCTATTATTTACTCTTACTGTTCCACATATACATAGATCTAAATAACAAATGGCAGTGATTTTTGGCAGTGTGATCGTCTAGTTAAATGGTAGGACCGTACGTTGTGTAATTATGTAGTAAACCGAATTCTTTTAGAGGTACGTGGATGTTTACTTATAAGTTAGTTTCTCGAGAAGTTTTCTGGGCGTGTGTGCGCTTCATAGGGAAAAGGAAAATAGAACCCGCGATTGCGAGCCCGCAGAGCCCCAGCCATACGCTCAAACGGGAAATGGTGACCAGGTTTTACCATCGGTAAACCAATAATCGTCTGTCACCTCTCAGAAAGGCCCTACAGAAACACGTTATTTAAAACGTGAGAAGGAGCGCATATAGGAAGATCTGAACTTAAGATATCCAATATAAATATCCTTGATTTATTACTTTACTTGACTTCATGAAAAGACAACCAAAGATCTCTAAGGAAATATTCCTATGTTTCTATCATCCGTTAATAATACAGAGCTAATCCAAAGATACCAATGACTACTTTATAGGACGAAAACCTAACCATTTGCAATTTGTCCTATGAAACCATTGATATGCCCACATTAGCCCATATTATTTTGGATACCAAAATTAAGTGTTTAATGATCTTTGGCAGCCCCTTCATGAAAACTTAAATAATAAAGGGAATTTAAATGTATTTAATCAATTAATGCTGTAAACAAAACAGCGTATAAAATTTATATTAAAATCTTTGCTCAGATCTGAGGAATAAAGTATTATAGAAAGGATTAACACTAAGGATGGATAACTGAAAATAGTCCACAATCTGACCTAACTCCTAACATACTTAAAGGACCAATTCTCAGGGGATAGGAATAAGAAAGACATTGGGATTGGGAAGGTAACTACTGTTTGGCCCTACCTAACCCCTAACAGTATTAAAACTAAGAAGTAGTTATAATACACTACCTACCTAAACTTTTTCTAAGGTTTGAGTATTGTAATAAATATCAGCTGGAAACAACCAAAAACAAAGTCAATGAAGTGAGATCAAAGTAAGAGTAGGTCAAATAAGATCATTTGAATAAAAGCTTAGTGGTTGGTATAAATTTGATTTAAAGAGAATAAAATACAATCATTTGAACAAGATTCAGAGGTTAAATGTATAGATTATAGAGATTAAAGTTCAAAATAAATCAAATAAAGTCAAGTAAATTGGTTCAAAATTAAGTTAGGTTTGTATGTTAAATAAAATCATTTTGTCATGGCATAGATAGAGTTTATAGGTATGTAGATTTCAAACTGAGCAGTTGGCTTTCACAGATAACAGAGTTTGGATTGAAGATAGAAGAGTATTTGGTTATAATTTATTGGCATTATAGTTTCATAAGTTTAAAAAATATTTATTCAGGTTAATTAAATTCAAAAATGATTATCAGATCATCAGCATAGATCTCATTAAAATAGAATGGTTAAGTATCCATGTAATTGGTAATAATTTGATAGGAATGAGAAAACAGTAATTTTATAAGTTCAAAGTTTTCGATTAAATAATTCAAATTCAATAAGATGATTATCAGTATGTCAATATAAATCTCATGAAAAGATACAATGGCTAAATAAATAATAGGTAATGATTTGATGAGCTTAAAATTATCAGATTAATAGAATTAAATTAAATCAGACAATTATCAGTATGTCAGAATAGATATCATCAAAATTGAGCATTAAAATTTTAAAATCATATTTAAAATAAAATTAAAATAAAAGCAGTTTCGATGAATGATTTAAATAACGATTGACAAGGTGATTATTAGAATTTCAAAAGAATAAAATAACGAATATCTAAAATCAAAACATAACACAAAAAAACAAAATCAAACATAACACAAAACAATAAAATCAATAAATAGTCAACAAAGATTGTCGTCTCTCCAGGATATGGAAAAATGATCAAAAACTTTCGTTGTTAAAATTTCGAAATAAAATATAATTTCGTGATTCAGGTTGGGACCAAAATAAGGATGTTATGATCGTAAACCTTTCCATATTCCAGCGACAATATAAAATGTCAAGAAATCTGTTGAAATATTAGTTTTGTAAAATATAAAACCAATCTATTTTCACACTTACATACTAAACCCTTCTAAAATCATCTACTTCTGAACAACTTCTTTTTAATTCAATGTCCTGGGAATCGAACCCAAATCATTTCACTCGCACTATAATATACTTTCTTATATTTGTAACATAAAGTATACTCATACAACCATTATTTGATAATTCAATTCAATGATCTAGGAATCGAACCCAAAACATTTTACTTACACTGCAAATTACCTACCAAAACACTATCGTATTTGTAGAATGAATTTGTTTAATTCAACTAGGAATTGAACCCAGTTCTCTTTACGGTGAATGTATTTATAACTTCATACAAATTTGCCACCAGCACATCCAGACACATCGAGTCTGATAACAATTTAGGGATCGAACCCAAATTGAACTATCTGACACTAATAGCACCAAATCGTTGACAACAAAAATTTATATCATAATTACTTACATTGGGCCTTGATTCATGTTAAAACCTCGTCTGGATATTATGTGGAAGCGCGTGCCTTATGTGACACTGGTGCTCAGGGCTGCCTTCTTACTACTGAGCTTGTTGTTGACCACATGAACTTACCTATCATTCCTTCTCCAGTTCCTGTTCGTGGAATAGGTAATGTTCAAGCGATTAATTCCCCGGGCATTGTATCCTTTTCATTTAAGCCAGTTAATTCTGCCTTTCCAGAAATCTCCACCAGTGCATTAGTTGTTGATGTGATTGCTGGTACCTTCCCAGGGGTAGACTTACCTAAAAGTGTAATTACCTGTACTAAGCACCTCCCTCTTGCTGACCCTTTATTTTACAAGCCTGGTACTATAAGTGTACTTCTTGGAGCTGACGTCATTGGTCGCCTTTTAAGGTCCGAGTTGTTTGTGTCCCCTGATGGCCTTACTGCTATCTCGACGATATTTGGTTATGTCCTGTGTGGTCCTGTTTATGGAGAATTTACTGATTTGGAACCCCCCATGACTGGAGTCTCGCTGTCCCAAATAGTTGAAAAATTCTAGAAAATCGAAGAGGCCCCCCAATTTCCAGTAACGAACCCCTTGGATATAGAGTGTGAAACCTTTTTTAAAGCTACTACCACTCGTGAAAGCGATGGTAGATTTATGGTTAGACTCCCTTTTCTTCATGATCGTCCACCTCTCGGTGATTCTAAAACCAGTGCCTTACGGCGATTCTATAATCTTGAGAAGCGTTTGCAAGCCAATCCTAATTTTCGAGAGAAATATATTTCCTTTATGCGCGAGTACCTTGACTTAAACCATATGTCCCTTTCTTCATATGACTCGGCCCGGGAACATTGTTTTGTCCCTCATCATGGATTTTTTAAGTCCGGATAGTAAAATCGTGTTGTGTTGGTTAAAAACCACTCCTCACCTCCTTCAGACTTTTGAGGCTAATCGCGTCTCCCAGATTAATAATAGTCCTACACCTAGTGAATTTAGGCACGTCCCAGGCTACATGAACCCTAGTGACTGTGCATCGAGAGGTATGTCAGTCACCCGACTGATCGACCACTCCCTTTGGTTTTCACCTTTGTGGTTGACGCAGTCTCCTGACAACTGACCCGGTATTTCCGAACCTAAGCCAAGTAGTGATCTCCCTGGACTACGTTGTTTAGTTCTCTCTGCCGATGTTCCTACCCCGGATCCCTCATTCTTATTAGAGCGGTATAGTTCTTTCAACAAGCTAATAAACGTGACTTGTTACCTAAGGCGGTTTTTATTTCCTAAATCTTACTCGTCCTACCTGAGCCCTGAGGAACGGAGAGACCCCTTTTTGTTTTTAGTGAAAATTGTTCAATTTACCTCCTTATCTGATGAACTTGATCGCTTACGGCGTGGCGATCCAATCACTAACCCCCTGAGAAAATTAAATTTATTTCTAGATGACGGAGACCTAATTCGAGTTGGAGGCCGATTACGAAACTCCGATCTATCCTTTGATGCGCGCCATCCCCTTCTTCTACCTAAGAATGGTAATTTCGTGAACATCCTTATTTCACATTACCATCGCGAGAATGCTCATGCAGGTGTTAATGCAATTCTTGCCATGTTAAATAGAGAGTTTTGGATCTTATCGGCACGCAGAGCTATACAGCATGTGATTTTTAAATGCCTTCCCTGTTATCGTCTCAAAGCGGCTGTATCTCAACCCTTCATGGGTGACCTACCTAAAGACCGCGTCACGGCTGCTAGACCGTTTGACGGTGTAGGTACCGATTTTGCAGGACCCTTTTTTACCAAAGTCCAGGCCTATAGGAACAAAAGGTTAGTGAGAAGTTACCTGTGTGTATTTATCTGCCTTTCTACTAAAGCCGTTCACCTTGAGGTTGTGTCGCACCTAACTACTGAAGCCTTTTCCCGATTCGTGTCGCGTCGTGGTGTACCCCGCCTAATCCGATCTGATGGCGGTTGAAATTACATCGGTGCCAACAATTACCTTAAAGAGTTAGAGTGTTTCCTGTCTCAAAACCAGGCGGCTATTGGTTCTGAGCTTTCAAAGCGGAACATATCCTGGGTTTTCGATCCTCCTGTTTGCCCTCATTGGGGAGGTATTTTTGAAGCTGCGGTTAAATCGGCGAAATCGCACCTAAAACGAGTAGTAGGCGATACCCCCCTTACGTTTGAAGAGCTGACCACTGTTTTTGCTAAAATTGAAGCAGTTTTAAATTCACGCCCATTGTGCCCACTTTCTCCGGACCCTAATGATGTCGAAGTGTTAACTCCCGGCCATTTCTTAATTGGACAACCCTTAACTGCACTTCCGGAGTACCCTTATAAAGACGTAAAATTGCATCGCCTTACACGGTTTCAGCTAATCCAACAAATTACCCAGCACTTTTGGTCTCGCTGGCATTTAGAATACTTAAATACATTACAAATTAGAAATAAGTGGACCTCTTCTTGTGATCCTCCTAAAGTGGGTGAGCTAGTACTCATAAAAGATGACAACCTTCCCCCTTTGCAGTGGCGTCGTGGACGCATTATTAATTTATACCCTGGCCAAGACCAAGTTGTTCGTGTGGTAGATGTTAAAACTCCTACCGGTAGCCTAAAGAGATCTTTGACGAAATTAGTTCGTCTTCCTGTCCAGTGAACTTCCTTTCCCTTAGCTTCCTAACTTTCTCGTAAACACTTGACGTGTTTAGGGCGGGCGATATGTTTACTACAATATTTTGATTTGTTTGTGTACCCTATTGATACTACGCCGCGCACACTCACACGCATACCTGCCTTATTTTTATTTGTTTAAAACATACCGTGAGAACCCCGACGATCGAGTCGACATCGAGACGTTCCCTATGACACATGTACAAGACTGACCAGAGCGCTTTCGCCGCGTGTGTATCCTGTGAAGCTCCTTACATACATTTCGAGTGATTGTGGCCTGTGAAGTGATACCTGAACCCAGAAAGCTGATGTGGCAAGTACCTAGCTATAAGTGCTCAGACCTGACTGATTTTCCACCTATCATTGTCGCCCTCCACGTGTAATCCACTGCCTAAACTCTCAAACACATTCTATTATCCAAATGTTGACAACCATTGGTGTCGTCTACCAAACTTACTTGAAAGGGTCGCATTGTTTTTGCGCCGCATGTTTTTGTTTTATTATGAAACGCGAACCAAACTATGAAGCTATTCATGATTTCTCGAAAAACATTTGAGACAAAACAAATGTTCTAATAAATTAGAACTAGAATTTGTATCCATACTGACATTTAACTTTATGTTGAGCTTGTATAAAAAAAATATTTTTTTACTTTAATTTGCAAGGGTTGGGGTGTTACACTGGGAGAACCTTATATTAATTTTGATGTTCATAGTAACTTGTGTATTACCCTCTAGTTCTTCACGAAAAACTCTATGTCAAACTGATGATTATGATGACAATTTTGACAAAGACTCAAGTCATTTTTAATTTAAGTACAGTTTTTTTTTATATATTTATGTCTCTGTAGGGCAAGCAGTCTTTGCAGCTAGTTATTTCCAAATTTCTATGGTATTCTTAAGAGTGATTCTCCGAGGGCCGGTTTTTGGTGGTCACACGTTCTTAATTCCCAACCCACTTAATAAACAGCTTCGGAATCAATTTTAAATAATTCTCTGTTTATTCATCTACACGAACATAGAACATTAAACATAAAATAGGGCTTACAGTTATTTTTCATATAATACTTAACCGCCAAAAACGGGAGCAAAACCGGTGTTCTCCGCGCGTCCGCACGACCTCGCGCTCAGTTTCACCACTAATATCTTTATTGTTTGTTGTGCTATGTACACATACTATATGTCAAAAATTTGTTAATAAGTCAATATTAATTAGTTATAAAAACATGATATCAATAACAAACAGATTTGTTTGATTCCAATAGGATTCATTATAATTTTAGGCCTTCTTTAGTGTAGTATTTTTTTTCTTGTCATAAAAACTTTAACTAAAAATCGCCACGAAGGTGACGCGGAGAATGCTTTCCGGAGAATCACTCTTAACATAGCTCCAGACGATGTATTCAATAAAACCTGTCCTTGTTCCAGATCAACGTAGGAGTTTATTACGAAGAAGCCTTATAAGAATGTAGGTGTCGAAAATTAATGAAACGTAGACATTTTTTACCATATAGTCGAGTTTTAAATGAATTTCTTGTTACGTTAAGACTCTTAACGGTGGAATTACGGGACTCAAGTGAACGTACGTACTAATGGGATTGGAATGGGTTTATCACAATTAGATATGGTAAAAAAAATAGGGATGATAATAAACTTGTTAATATTAAAATAGATACAGCTACGATATTGCCATTTTGGGTTAAGTGCTGCTGTGATTGTTTTGACGGCCTACTTTACATTATTATTAATTGTGTACTTAACCAGAATTTGTAGATGTTTTATGAACATAGAACAATATATCAAGGAAGATAATATCTTTTAACAATTAAGTAACTAACTTTAGAACCGTCTTAAAGTAAATACCGCATTTACAATAATTTATACGACGTTTATGTAAACTTTGCAACATCAAAAGAAAAATTAGTTGCCTATCTTGAAACAGAGGCATACGCACAAACAGTAAAGATGTTCGTATTTTCGGGGTATCTATTTATTTTAAATTACCAATACACATAAGATAATTATTGTTTTTAAGTGATAAGCATTCACTATGCAATCTAAATATATTATTGCACTTGAAAAAAACGACCACCAGAGGCGGGAATCGAACCCGCGTTCCTCGCATACCGGGCGATTGCCTAACCTTTCGGCCACCCTGGCGTTGGCAGTTTTCTCTATTTTCACGCGTGATCAGTAATAGCGCCGACTTATCTTAATGCCCGCAGGTGGGAGTTAAAATAAATCAGTACTTATAGCCATATGGGATGCAAACGATACATCATTGTTTAAAAACATCGATGTATCGTTCATAAGCATCGATGTTTTAACCTCGATATTGACGGTGTTAACATCGATGACACATCGTTCATCGAGAACGTTGTTTTATGAACGATATTTTTAGCGCTATCTATCTATTGATAAAAAAACATTGCCCAAGGCTATTATTATTATTATAGATAACTAGGCTGTATGGTCTACAGTTCTTTGCCACAAAAGATCTCGTTTGTCGTTGCGTTTGTATTTTCTATGTCAGCGCTGACATAAACAACAAAAATTAAGATTCAATTTAAAGAAAAATACTTCATCCTATTTTGCGTATCTGCGTAAGTAGTGATTGAAATGACATTAATTGACACTTTAAATGACATTCTTACATCTTTTGCTTATTGTACATCTTTCTTTATAACACTTACTATTTTCTTATCCTATCACGCAATTTTAACCCTTTCTTACCTTTTCTGTCATTCATATCCAATTTTCACACCATTATATTGTTTACAAAGACACTTGTCTTTTATATAGCTTTAGATTGCTGGCACAACACACAAAACTTACATGTATTGACAAAACGACTTATCTTCCATGTTTAAAGCAATGACTTACATAATCCTAAAAATATCGAAAAAACATCGATGTATCGTTCATAAACACCGATGTTTTTAACATCGATGTTTCTATTTTAGAAATATCGATGTTTTTATGAGCGATGTTGCATCCCTAATAGCCATAGCAGGTCTAGCTATCGCGCTGTTTTACTCTGTCGTACTGAAATGAGTGACAGAAAGCTCAATTCAAATGCGCCCTGTCTAGGATCAAATGTAAGTTCTGTCTCTCTCTTTCTCTGCTAAACAAACAAAAAGAGACAGACTATAATAATTTAGAAACGTCAGACTCAACGGCTGCCCGTTGCTTAGGATATTAGAGGATCCATAGACTATTTAGAGGGGATGTCATTCGATGTCGACTAAAAATAGACGAAAACACGCAGAAACTTGTAAAAATAAGTAAGAAATCGCATCAATTACTTGACGTTTCCTAATTATTGTGTTCTGTCTCTTTGCGCTTGTTCGGTAGAGAAAGAGAAAGACTGAACCCAAATTTAATCTAAGCATTGGAGTTGAGCCCATATACGGCTTTAGTTGAAAATACGAACATCTTCCTGAGTAGCGCCTTTGGATAAAAACGTCTCAGTCTTCAGGTCTGGTATGAGCAAACACATACATCGTTTATGTACACACCCTTAAGGAGCTGTCTTTGTTATCAAGTAAGTAAATATTTTATGTAAAGTGTTCAACGCTAATATTTGCAAGTGCTTGTTTAAATGAATGTGACTGAATAATAGGTAATATAGATAAAATTATAGAATAACAAATAGTGTATGTTCCGCTTGCTACTTCGTATAAATTCAAACGGTGCTGTCAGCACTATTTTGTATAGTGTATTTATCAGTATTCACCTGTTATGATGTTTAATTTTGAAAATCACATAATTTAGAAAACCTTGTTCACTGAACATTTAGACATGAAAGAATTTTTTTCCCGATGAATAATTCAAACATTTCAGTCGAAGTGTTTTTTTTTCATATCTTTCCCTAAATACATTCTGTAAGCCCAAAAACATATTTAATTTACATAAGAAGGAAATTATAAGTAATTGTTTTGGAGTGTTTAAAGATAAACCAAACCCACCCAATTTACTTAATTATAACAATAAACCTTCCTCTTCAAATAAATTGCTACGCTAATTTACCTTTAACCAATTACCCACGTGAAAGAACATCAATAGACTAATAATTAGTCATAGTTATATGTAGATTAAGATATAATAATAATAAACGAATAATAGCCTTTATTTGTTTATTATTACTATAAATAATTGTAATAAAAACGACAATACATGTATTACGAATGTTTTCTCATATCATTCTGTCTAAGTTTATAATGGGTTCAACAAGTTATTTTGTAATGTTAAAATAATAGTAAGCACAAGTAGAAATAGTAAATTTTATTAAAGGTCATGAAAAACGAGTTTAAAATATAAATTTATATTTATAAATTTTAGTTTAATCATTTTGTCATCTGAAAGCCGGTTAAATTTCGTAGAACTTATCTGCCGGCAGCTTTTATGAATGTATGTGTTTCTTTCCTTTTCTAGCAATCAAAAGAGGTAAAAAATATTATTTTAGATAAACGACTCTTTTACCTAGCTTTCTATATAACAACCATTTTATTTATTTATTAGGGAAACAAACAGCTGTTATTCTTACATCTCGTTTACAGATAATGTTTAGTGCTGAAGCCTAACAAGTTTTTACCAGCGGTTTATTCATAAAGTTGACGAGATACAAACACTAATAGACAAGGGACACAATAATTGTAGGTACCTAATACTAATGCATAGTACTATGCTCAGATAAATTACATTAGGATCGAATACGAAACACAGCACAGCTTTCGACTAACACTTGTGACAGTTACCCATCACTGATTCACAGCACATGATAATTTATAACAAAAAGTTTTGTCTTTTGCCACATTTTAGCGGATCAATTTTTTTGTTGTTTGATCTTTCGTGTTGCTGTCTATTAATTAACCCTTATTCGCTAATTAAAGCCTTCCTTGAGTCGCAATGCTCCTGAAATTTTGTACACGTTTCGCCCTCTCTTCTTGAGAGTTGGGCGCCTGTTTAACAATGTACGTAGGTACTGTTAAGCCTAAATTATTAAATAAACAAGTATACTAATTCCGACAGTATTCACTAGGCATCTCGTGTAATTTGCTCGCATCAAATACCCACCCTTGTGTGTATAGGAGCTTTGATAACAAATACATATAACTTCAAAGCGCGTTATGATTTTGTTTTGTAAATGTTTTGGTAAGTACGTTTCGCGTGAATGGGCCTTTAATAATATTTACACGCTGAAAAAAATGGATACGAGTACAGTCATTACAGAGGATCACACATCAACTTACCCAAATCTGTCAAAATATCTCAAAGGATATGTTTATAGAACTAACATAAGGTTGAATTTAAGGCTGCGGAAATTTGACAGATCAGAGTAGGTTGATGTGTGACCCACTGTAGGTACACTTTATTTAAGTAGAGCAAGTTTTAACACATAATGAAACAAATTAATCCCTAGATACTTGCAGAGTGGTGACGCTGTTAATAATATTCTGTACGCACGTGTGTTTTTGTAAAACCAAATCGTTATTGAAACATTAAATAAAAATTTGGAGGCCGCTTTGTATGTCGCATAAAAGTATCAATTCTAAACTTAGTTATTATATGCAATACCTAATTCTTTAGTGCAAAAACATCGTAGTGGTATAGAAAAGTGCACCATTGTGATAATCCACTTTGGTGCAATTTTCTAATATCTGGCTAGAGGTTTTGTAGCATATAGGTTCATACCATATAAGCTTTCTGCAAGTATCTAGAACGACTGATTGGCGAGTTTGTTTTAAGTTATATTTAAGTCTTATTTTTGCCGGTTCATGAAAACGGGCATTAAGTACAATTAAAGTTTTAAAAATATTTATGACTGAAATTTTGTAATCCCTGTTCTGACGGTAATTGTGAAAACATAGTTTTATGACAGCTTTTCATCATATAAATCTGTACTTTACACCTGTTTTGCTGATAGAAAATGATTGTTGTAATTTGAACCAAAATGATGTTTTAATTATTTTTAACTTTGTACGTCAGTAGTAAAAAAGCATTCAAATAAGTTTTAGTAACAATAAGAGAAGGTAAGAAAATCATAAATAATAATAATAATAATCTAAGATTTTTAAAAATATATATCAGTTTCCGAAGCCGTTTACTGAGCGCTGCAATATGGGGTTTCCAATTTAAGTTTTTATCTATTAATACTCCGAGGTACTTGTGAGTATCTGTTTGGATTAGATAAGTGCAATGGCAAGATCCATCCAAATTATTATCTTTTGTACAGTGAAGATTGTGAGCTTTAAGATTGAAATCAGTGAGAGGTTTTGTGGATTCGGAAATCCTAAAACAGATGTACTTCGTTTTAGGAACATTGATAGTCAAGAGATTGTGGTCAAGCCATTTCGTTATTTTAATAAGACCATTTTCAGCTGATTTTTTGACCTGCGACCACGTTTTACCCCAAAATATGAATGCCGTATTGTCCGCAAAAGCCAACGTACTGCCATTGTCGTTTTTAAGTTTGCACAGGCTGTTGACATAAGCCAAAAAAAGAGTAGGACCACGTGTGCTTCCCTGCGGTATGCCGTAAGTAACTGGGAGGTTTGAGCTGTGCACATGAGATACTTTTACCACTTGATTTCTGTTTGTTAGGTAGTCGCGGAACCAATCGAGTGCATTCCCTCTAATCCCCAGATGCTCCAATTTGTGCAACAACAGTGGAGTGGACACAGTGTCGAATGCCTTTTTGAGATCTATAAAGACTGCTATGCACCTATTTCCTTTATCTAGAGCTTTTGTGACTGTTTGTGAGAGATCGGCGACAGTACAATACAATGGTTTTAAACTGTTTTGCAAATATATTGTTTTTAATTCCAATCAAATAAAAAACAGATTTTATTAATTCAAAAAAATTAAGTAAGCTAAAACAACTTTTGCTACACATATCCATTTAAGGCTTGATTTTTTTTAATTTAGAATTCAACTACCAACTAAATTATCAAACACCGATAAAAATGTATAAGCCTTTGTTTCTTTGCTTAAAGCCTTTTTCTTAACAAATAATATAAAAAAGTGTTTGAGTTGACTGAAAGTCAATTTATATTATTACTTTAGTGTTTTAACTTTGAAAATTATTAAAAAAATTAAACGTATCAGAAACTAACAGAAATTTTAAAATCTTGTAGTTAAATTAACAACTATAAAAATCAAGAAGTTACACACTATGTGATATAAATATACACAATTTTTGAAATGTAGCTATAGTAAACATTGTTTTAAAATTATTGTTATACGAATGTCAACTAAAAGACGCATGATAATGTAATTAATAAAATGCACTAAGGCAGTGTCGTCATAACGCATTCGTTGTTTTTTTTTTTTCAAAATACCTACAACGTGTAACAGAATAATTGCAATTTTAGTATTGGGAAGTGAATTTCTTATGGTGATGTAATCCAAGAAGAAGATATTTGAACATCAGAAATCCATCATGTGTGTTCATTTTGTAAGACGTTTTACTCGTATAAAGGTCGATTCACACCTGCGCTGAAGCGGCAGTACTTACACGGAAAGAGAATTAAAACGTCTTTTAAATGGGTTAAGTAGTTAGAAAAAAAACAGGTCAGCCAAGGGTGTGTTGAATGCCGATTCAATACTGCTGCATGGTAAGTAACCATTTCTGACCAAATGTCAAAGAATTCTGTATGACTAAGTTCACTTTAAGATAGGCTTTTTAAATAGGTAATATTTCCAGTGTGGCCAAAAGCTCAAATCTAATCTAATAGTCGTCAGGCCGACGATTCATACATTAGAACTTTTTTAGCAGGTAATAATTCGTATTCGAAGTTGTCCGTTCTACTGAAAAGTTTGTGAAGTTCTGAGAATGTACAAATTTTGTTACGTTCGAAAAAAACTGACTTTTTACGAATGTGAACTTTTTCTATTGCATGATAATCTTCCCTCAGGACACTTGCAGCCATCTGCCTGATATAAGCTTGCTGGTGGAAATCGCTAAAAATGGAGACTAAAGTATAAACAGATTGACTCCAGTTACAGTGGTGTTCAACTCAAGTTTTGTCGACCGTCTTGGTGTAGTCGTTCGCGTACCGGACTTCTAAACCAGGCGGTTGCGGGTTCGAATCCCGCAAGGGGCAAATGTTTGTGTGATGAGCACGAGCATTTGTACCTAAGTCATGGATGTTTATTTGTATTTAAGTATTTCTATCCGTTATCCTAGACACCATAGCACAAGCTCACGCTTAGTTTGGGGCTAGGTAATTGGTGTGTTTGTTGAAACAATTAATTTTATTTTATTTTTTATTAATAGTTACAACTTTTGTACCGTTTAAAGGACATAGACCCAGTGTTTCATACAACTGGGTCCATTGAGCTCTAACGGTAGGTACACAAAGAGATTTCCAAGAGGATGGTAGACATCAGTAGTGATCCAAGATCTGGCATCTATATTGTAGAGCGTAAGTATCATCATCCAGAAGATAATGCTGTCCATGAGCCAAGGTCCTATTTCATTATTATTATTGTTATCGTAAAATAATAAAAAAAAAAATATTTTGTATAAGTGAATATTTAATTAAAATTGTTTTTTAAACTGAATAGAAATTTGTTCAGGAATTATTAATTATAATAGGTATAAACATTTAATAATTGAGGGAACTACAATCAAGTAACGCAATATCCATCAACAAGACATCACAGGGCAAAGGGATTTACCCAATTTGTAGGGTTAACTGTTTTCGCGGCTGTGGGTATTTACCCAGAAATAATTGGAATTATCAAAGATCTCCTAAATGTATTCCAGTGGCTTGTTAGTACAAGATGCCTTGGGAGTTGGGAATAAAATAAATAATTGATTTATAACTATCGAAGATTTAAGACAAGGAAATACTAGTTGAACAAGTGCTTTGGTATTCAGAAAAACACTACAAGTGTGTAGAGTTTTAATGTGTTTAAACAATAAACCGTACTTTTCTACAATAATTTTATAGGTACTAAATAATATGATACAAGCGACTCACACCCGCTTCGCACAGCCTGCGTCACTCAAAAATAAATATTAGTATGTCTGTTTTTCATGTCGAAACCTGGCAACCGATCAAGGTGTGATAAATGACGACCGTCTTGATGTAGTCGTTCGCGCACCGGACTTCTAAACCAGGCGGTTGCGGGTTCGAATCCCGCAAGGGGCAAATGTTTGTGTGATGAGCACGAGCATTTGTACCTAAGTCATGGATGTTTATATGTATTTAAGTATTTCTATCCGTTGTCCTAGTCACCATAACACAAGCTCACGCTGTGCTTGTTGAAACAATTTATTGTTATTGTTATAATAAAGCGTAAGGAGAGTTTTATTGAAACTGTTAAATAAAATAAAGTTACGTATCGAAATTATAATATTAACATTTTATTTAACAAACGAAACTTTCTAACATAACTCCAAGGTAGTCAAAAGTTAGCCTACATAGATCCCACTGTTGGGCAAAGGCCTCACCTCAACTATGAGTAGTAAAGTAGTTTAAATTATGTAAAATCGGGTATCATGTTATTTTTAATAACATAAACCATCACGACTTAGCATCAGACAGAAAAATTCACATGGCTAAGCTATAACGATTCCTTGTCAGGACTATAGAACCCTAAAAAGGAAGTCTCCACTTAAGGTACAGGTAGGTAGGGCGGCAGCTCGGAAAGACAGTGAAACTGGACCATGCAGCACTACCGAGGGCCGACCGCTTGAGAAACTTCAGGTTAGTATATTTTAGGTATAAAAAAAGTTATTTAAGAAGAAGATTGTCTATGAAATCTTATATATTTTCGCAGACAAAGTCACGGAAAATCGCAAAAAGATAAATGAATATAGCGTGGGTATTGAACATCTAAAAGTTTTATGTACTACTTACATAACTCTTGTAGAACACTTCAAGTTTCTTACTTGTGTAATGATTGTACAGTTGCCCGCACGTCAGACTACCCCACTTTGACCTTGAGACCGCCTCTTTCCCCTACGTATTAAAAGCTGTTTTCGTAGTTCAAGTGGGTAACCCGACGTTCTGCCGACTGTACAATGTTATTGCAAAATCGCTCCTATTACAACAGGATAAGATACCGCAGTGTTTACCTTAATGTGCTGCTGTGTACCGTGTCTGTACTTAAGATATTTTATTTTTGTCTTTCGGTAAGTAATATACCGACCGATATATTTATCAGTTACTATTGTTGAACGAAGTAAATCAATAACAAAATAATATTTTTAGGGTTCCGTAACAAAAGAGTAAACAAAGAATCATAAATAATGATAAAATAAACTAGTTATTCATAGGTAATGAATAACTAGATACTAAGAATTCACTGTCGGTCTGTCTGGTTGTCTGTCACCAGGCTGTATGTCATGTACCGTGATAGCTATAGAACGTAAAAAAAATTACAGATGAAGTATTTCTGTTGCGGCTATAACTACAACAAATACTAATAACAGAATTAAATAAATATTATTTTAGTGGGGACCCTATACAACAATTGTGTGATTCATTTGCAATTTTTTACTCGATATAAACAACGGCAAAAGATTGACGCTTGAAATACTTACATAATATTTAAGTTGTATATTCATACTTTAATAATAAATAATGTAATCAAAATAAAAATATACTTAAGGTCACAACCAAACGCAGTTTTTAAAACGGTAAAAGGAGATAATGGTGGGTACGGAACCCTTCGTGCGTGAGTCCGTCTCGCACTTGGCCGGTGTTTTATATTTGCGTCCGTATACGAGTTATTTTTAGCCTATTTATTTTAGTTTCAATATGAATTGGAAAAAAAGTCTAATATCTCTTTTCAGACGAGAATAATATTAAATTAAATCGGCAACCTTTCAATTTCGTAGGCTCCGGTCGCAAAACGATTGCCTTATTCAAAAACAGGTTGTAAGACATTTTAATTAACACAATCTATGGCTACGCCAATAAAGTGTCAAGATAATTTTAGGAGGCCGTATTCCAGCACCTGCCACGGTGGAGTTCGACAAGTAATCGATGGCAAAACAGTAGTGTTGCCGATCAATGGTCAAATGTCGATAGCTATACGATAGTAGCTAAATCGATAGTTTAATTATCAATAGTATCGATACTCTTCATATTTATTAGATACATAGGACATGATGTGAAACATAGGTCTGGACATAGTATCGTATGATAAGTATCAAAAGTATCGATACTGTTAATAGTAATTAGATAAAAGGACACGATATAAGACATGGGTCCAGAAAACCACTAGCACTATTAACTGTAGGTGTCGAAATAATTTACAAACCACTATCGATATTTCATTTTTTATCTTGATTCAAAACCACCCCGTGCAAAAAATAAATAAATAAATAAATATTGAAAACGCTGTATATTAACACTAGTTTTTTAGTCCCTGTATTTACGAACCCGATATAAGGAATCCTTTTGAAATAAATTATTATTATTTAAATGATACTATTGAAGTCCTGCAATACAATGCCTATAACATCTGGTGTTTAATGTTACCAATAATGTTGTTATACATAACTATTGAGAATACACACTAGGTAGTAATTACGATAATACTATCAGATTCTATCGATGGGATATCTGACTTTCAAGTAACTATCGATAGTCAAATTATCGATAGTTTGACAATACTAAAAAGCTAACGGTCTGGTCGTACCCATGTGAAATATTGGCCAAAGGCCGCAGCTGGGCGGATCGTTTAATTAATTGACATTTTTAAAGTAAAGGGCAGGATCATGGAAAAGTTTGAATATGACACAAGAGCACAAAAACTTTGAGGGAGCTATACTTTTTCAAGATATTGAAAATAATATTGATATACATATAGGACATGCGACCAAGCCCCCAAATAAATAAACAAGGTTAGCAGGATATTACATTACGTAACGAGGGTATAAGGTAATACGGTGATGAATGTGTTTTTATATCAATACTTTTAATTGACTTTATACGTCAGTCATCATAAAGATCTTGTTTTTATTATTCAGGGCAAAGACCTTCCTGCTTTTCCATTTCCACGATTTTGCGCAGCTGTTTCCAAACACAAAGTTATGTGACTCAAAGATACGAGTACAGCGGGCCCCACATCAACTTACCGAAATATCTCAATTGATATGGAACTCTATGTGATCAACATAAGGTTGAAATATGGTTGCGGAAATTTGACAGATCAGGGTAGGTTGATGTGGAGCCCATTGTACACGTGTAATAATACAGCTAACGACTGTGAAGAGTCACCCACGTCACTAATCGTGGCAGCCGGCAGCAAACCACCACAATGATTTTTAGGGTTCCATACCCAAAGGGTAATATAAACGTGACCCTATTACTAAGACTCCGCTGTCCGTTTGTCTGCTTGTCTGTCTTTCACCATGCTGTATCTCATGAACAGTGGTAGCTACACAGTTGAATTTTCACAGATAACGTATTTCTGTTGCCGCTATAACAACAAATACTAAAAACAGAATAATATAATTAAGTGGGACTCCCATATAACAAAGGTGGTGTTTTTGCCTTTTATAGTATCTATTTTTATATGGATAATGGTACGGAACCCTTCGTATGCGAGATCGACTCGCACTAGATCGGATTTTAACTTTCAGCTTGTACAATTATTAGGTACTTACTCTATATCTATGCAGCTGCAACATTTTTAGCCACTCACTCACTCGCTTGTTCGCCTGATTGAAAACTATGCAAAATATATCCTGAATAAATCATGTCAGGGGGATTCTTATCTGCTACTTTATTCCACTCTGCCTCGGTAATTCCTCATTTCTCGGAAAGCCTGTCGAATCCTTGCACTAAACGAGACACTTGGATGCGACCAATTTACAACTTACATGGTACATTTTTTAAATAAACTTGTATCGTTTTGTCCACAATGCTGCAGAAGTTATTATATACCAATCAACACTGTCTAGGAATATGTTGGATATAATAATACTAAAAAGTAAGTAAAAAGTTACGACAAGTTGTCTGCTGTATTTGAATACATGAAATTTATTTTTTCTGACTGTTATTGCACAGCCTAACCTAATTTGTGCAAAAGGCGGACATATCGCCATATAGCACTCAACGTCATACCTGTCGCAGTGTCCAGCCTTCATGGTAAGACTAGCACGAACATGACAGACAGACCAACAGATAGACAGACAGACATGAGAGGGCTTTTGTTTTTTAGATTGGACTGACAGGGACGACTCAAGACATTGCTTTTACTATTATTGTAGATATTTCGTTTCAATAAACTGCCTGCTTGACCGTAGTCTTTTCTTGAATAGACCGTTCAATACCTTATGGCTAACGGCTATCAAAAGGGCTATTAAAATAAACAAAACACGCAAAATGGATACAATGAATGAAATTAGGTTCGCTAGATCATTATCAGGTAACCGTTAAACGAATTTAATTAATGCACATAACTAGAACTAACATACTCCAGGTTGCTTTTATATTCTACGTACTGGCAGGCAAATGTCGTTGAGAAAGAAATAAAATGTCCTGATTCACGGAACTCATTTGAACTGGCACTGTAATCAAGCTTCCGGGGACCAAGTTTGTTTGCGTTCCCCACAGAAACGGTCCCAAGGAAAACTTTCAAATAATAGACCCAATCTGCCCCAGGCTACCCTCCATGGTCGCAATTACTTACTTATTTGTATATTTAAAAGTTACTGTTGTCTAGCCACATTGATTAAAAATACTAAGTAAGTATCAAAGTATTGTAATGCGCTTTAACGCGAAGCAACATTAAATAAACAAACAAATGTAATGAAAAATTACAAAATAATAAATAACCTAAAAAAAGCCGCGGACCAATGAGTCTGTGGATGTAGTTTTAATTATTTGAAAAAACACATTAATCACAGTTAATTTGACAATATATATTATTCAAATTAGTCTACACAATCACAACAGCCTTATCATCCTAGCGTTATCCCGGTTGTGCACTCGCACTAGGGCCCAGGGCCCAGGATCCACTTTGGATCATGATCCAGGATGTGGCAGATTAGGTAATTACAGTAAAGCAACTCCATCTAACCTTCACGACCCTGGGGTAACAGGGTACCTGACCAGTTTGGATCATGGTTACACATTCAGTCGCCTGAATGTGCAGGTTTCCTCCCGGTGTTTTCCCTCACCGTAGGAGCAACGATTAGTGAAACAACTAATGTACATAACTCAGAAAAAGTTATTGGAACAAGACGGCACGTGGGATCGAACCGGACACCAGCCTAGCAATGAAAATGATATACCGACGAGTGTATTGATTTTTGTTAGAAAATTTGGTTTCTGCCGGCTCGTTTTGCTCACGACCGTGGCGTGCTCAATATTCCTACGTGTAATGAAATATCACACCATGCGAAAATTAAACACTGTTTCACGTAAACTCTTACAGTCAGCAAACCCCTAACATGCTTGCGGTAATAGCATTCTTCCTGTTAAATCCCGGGGGAACAGGCAGTATGATTTGTTTATTCATTTTACAGCGAGCCGAAACCGGCCGAATCACACGACCGAACAAACACGTCAGTTACATAGGCCTTACCCGCTCCATCGTACGCGGATTAAAATATTAGGCCGGGTTCACAATGTGACGTATTGGAATTCTTCACCGCTCGTGTGCCACCATTTTCTGATTCATGTTGAGTGGTTTCGAAATGCCTGCCATTTGCTAGACAGCGCGCATACGAAAGGTTAAGCCAGGTAAGTTTTTTTAAAGCAGCGATCTAGCAATGGTAGCTTTTAAACTCCTCTTATTTGCTTTTCGATTAATTTCAGGTTAAGACAGTTTAGCTTTTTCTTAACACAGCTGTTAGGTTGTAGATCATGTCTTAATAAGAAAAGCAGTGGTCAAAACGTGTGGCAAGAGCAGTCTCGTTTGCTGCAGATTGACGTAAAAGTAACTATCATCGTAAGGTAGCACTTAAGTACCAACATTCTTGTAATAATTTACATATTCTTTAAAAATTAAATTTTAGTGAGGTGTTTTTTTCTATGGGAATATAATCTACAAAGTGAGCTTCGAATAGGTACGCCACTAAGGCAATAATGATGAGTGAGCAGTTCTTTTTGGAGCTCGCTATGAAACGAGAGATGCGGAATTCTATTTATCATGAACGTACCCTATGCTGTAGCAATACTGTACCTACTACGAGTATTCAATCGTGTTTGCGAATACGGATTTGCGAAACAAAAAACTCTCCGAACATTGCTTCGTAGGACATCGAGATTGAAAAATTACTTGGCAAGTATGGATGCAAGCTTTTTCAACATGCTCCTCAATTCGAAATTAGTTAAAATTGTGAAATAAAAACTTTTTCGTAATTGCATGATGATGATGAAGAATAAATAGGCAAAAATATTCCGAACCAACTATACTCAGCAAATTCAAATAGGAATTCTGATTACGCATTTCAATAACAGGACATTTTACTAAGAGCGAACGTTCTAGAAATGAAAAGAAGGAAACTAATGAAGTAATAATTAAATAACAAAGGCGTCAGTCCGCGATGATTAATTATTTGTCGATATTTTCGCGAGCAAATATAGAAACGCTATAATTGAAACATTCGGCAGTGTTTCCAGGTACGAGTGAAGCGATAAATTCGATTGAATTGCGCTTGGAAATTCATTTTCGAAAGTGAGAGAGTAACGACTGTCGGCGGTAACGACCGTGAGCTGAGGGTCTGGAGCTCTATTTTTGAATCATTTGTATAACATTTTGTTGGCGAATGCGACATAATTTTCAATCAAACATATTATTTTGGCGTTTTTTAAGCAAAGGACTTCAGTCTTAATAATCACATCACTCACAGTTCGAATAAACAATTGGAAGTGAAAGTTCATTTCATTGATACCATACGTACATACAATCACGCCCTTTATCCCCGAAGGGGTAGGCAGACTTGAAGAAGCACTAAGCTTCTTCAACCACTTTTAACCATTGATCTTATACATTAATTTAAGACTCAGTCGCGGGTTCTTTTTTAAAAGGACTCAGTCGCAAGTTCTTTTTAGAAAAGCTTAGTTTTTAGTTCAAGGACTTAGTCTTGAGTTCTTTTTATAAATAGTGAGCTCTTTTAACAGACTCTGTCTCGAGTTCTCTTTGGCAAGACTGGAGTCTTTTTTAAAAGCACTAAAAACTCAGAGAGACTTAAGCTTTTAATAATTATTTTTTGACTTCGAGTCTTAAAAAAGGACTCTAGTCTCAATATTAGGACTAAAAGACTCAGTTCTTTTACAACACTAGATGTAATGGCTACTGTACACAAGTCAGTCCGGTAAATTTTATTGACAAATATACAAAATTTTGAAAAGTTAAAATTTTTCATTATTGGTCATATCAGCTAAAAGTGATAGAAAAAACTCCAAAGTTAGCTTTGAAGATATAAATGTTAAATTCTGGGTAACATTAACGCAAGATTATGCGATAGTTATGGGACTTTGCAAAACAGTGATTTTTTCTACTCCACACACAAGGAAACAATGTGGGGTAGTCTGACGCACGGCCATGTGTACATACGCACAGGTATTGTGCTAATACCTCGACATAGAGGTTAATGTGCGAGCCAACCCTTAAGCTGCGTTCATATTAGTGGCGCAAACAAGCGTTATCTTATAGATAAGATGCGATACACTGTTGGTGAAGATTTGTCGTTAGTATAGAACTACTACTGTTGTTGTTTAGTGTATAATTGAAACTATAAATCTTCCTAAAATAAATAAATAAATACTTTGTGGTGTCGGTATGTTTAAAAGTTTGGCAACAATCCCGAATGACGAAGCAGTCGCTGTAGAATTAAAAAGATTTTTAGAAAAATAAAATTTAGGAAATTTATTGTGACACTTGTCCATCTGAGGAGCCTGAACCACTTGGGCAGACCAGTCAGTAGTAGACATCGCAGCAACCGCGCTAACCAACGACTTATCCGCTCCCATTTTTGCCGCATTATTCAGGGCAGGGTTACGCTCGCTATATAGTACCAGATAATATAGAATTTGCATTACATTGCGGTCGCATAGTTCTATCTTTTTATGTAAAATTAACTGACCTAATGACCGACTGATTGACTGACTGACGTATCAACGCAAAGCCCAAACTACTGGGATGAGAAATTTGAGATTTTGCACCAAGTTTTCTTTTATAGTATAGATGAGCCCTAAGAAAGGATTTTTGCATATTCACTTCCTAAAGGGGTTAAAAGGATGGGGGGTAAGTTTTATCGATATAAATTGGTATTTAACTATTAGAAATTATGTGTAAAGTATTTAATTATTTTTAAAAATTTAACCTCATAAGGTGACAAGAGGGGTGGAAGTTTGTATGGGAAATTTGACATTTTCACCGACGAAGTCGCGGGCAACTGCTAGTTGGGTCATCTCTCTCTCTCTCTGGTCGTTTTCCTCACTGCTGATGATTGTGGCTCCTTCTGACTCTGTCAACCAGCTGTCTTCATCGGTTGCGTCCTGCTGCTTGATGTGTTGCAGTACTAAATGGTATTTTCAGTTCTTGTGATATCTTGTCTGACCACCGTTTGGGACTTTGACCCCTTGGTCTATTTCCATCTACTTTCCCAGTCACTATCAGACGAGCTGGGTCATAACTACAGAAATTATTTTAAAACATCTCAATGCATTTATTTAGGCCGGTGCGTTAGGTGGCGTCGTCTATACGAGCCCTTACGCCAGCGTGCCGTCGACTTCAATCAGTCTAAGCTTCGTCGCACACAATACATAGAGTGAGAGAGAACACACCACACCACACATATCTCTTGAATTATTTCTAGTGTTGGAACTTCTTGGTTCCATTTCAAGATGTGTAGCATCGTCAGATTGCTTTGGTAGATGAATTACACAAGGATACCAACAACAGAACCAGGATTACAGTGTCATAACAAACACAACGTTTAGTGACACAAAGTACAAAACTGTTATAAATAAATTATAATTACAAACTCAAAACTTAAACATGGCACAATTTTAACTGATTATTACCTATTTATTGGTTAACAACAGACCATTATATATACTACATTAAAATTTTGGCAACACTATATAGATATATAAATAGTCTCGGGAAACGTAATGTTGGACACCTCCTTGCTAGGTGGACCGATGAGCTGAGGAAGGTGGCCGGTGGTGGCTGGATGCAAGAAGCGGAGGACCGTGAGTCTTGGAGAGGCCTATGTCCAGCAGTGGATTGCAAAAGGCTGATATAATGATATAGATATTCAAAACAGCCCGAATACTTTTCAAAGAGGTTCTTGAAAATGTACTTAGGCTGTCAATTCTATGCAATATCTACAAGTGTAGTTGATCTTTGTAATTATTAAAAACAGTTTCAAATGAATTTCTAAACAAGTGCGCTTAACGTTAACGATCATTCAGTCAAACCTGTAAGTTGTGGCTGAATGTGTTAGCTGAATTGGGCTAGCGTGTTGCTAAATATAAATAGATTTTCTAGATAATATTGCCAACATCACATACACTGCTTACATTAGATCCCATTAGATCAGGTAAGGTCACAGTCAAAAGAAATATCAAATGGCTAATTAGATATGTAGTACATTTTTAAACTCATAAAACAATTTTGCGAGCCTGCCTATAGATGTATCTAGCAGCCCACTGCTAGATACATCTATAGGCAGGCTAGTGAATAAAGTGAATTAAGCTTTTAATGTGCCCCAGGCACATTAAAAGCTTAATTCACTTATAATGCGCTTATAACCAGGAGATGAATTCTTCGGTACCAAGTGAATTCTAAGCGTAACGATGTAAGCAAGTTTTATTCAACAATCATAGGTAGCAGAAGCGCGTCATGTTCACGATCCGTCGATAAACTCGGCGTAACGGCCGTCATAAACAGAAGTTATGGTATTCTTTGCAGGAGGCGTCAATAATGTTCAAGTGCCCATTAATGCTGTATCTACTGCGTCATACCGATTGTGAATCGGCTCACATAAAATTGTTTGGAACCCGATCGTGGGTGGAAAAGCTGGCGTCCAATATGAAGACGATATAAGTTAATAAGCTAGCTGTGAACAGCTGACTATCCGCTAAACGATTGTGAGTGAAAAGATCGATTTCGAGTAAGATATCTTTAGGACTTTTAGATAATGACATGAATATCTACACAACCTACTTTCTGGCTTTTCTTTTTTAACTGTAAGTGCAAAAAAACAAACTGACTACAAACAGGTATAAAAAAACCTTAGTACTCCCGTGACATGGGCGCGACAGTCAAAAGTTGAAGAAAAAAGAAAAACAAAATACATAATTATTCTTTTTTCTTTCTAATTTTGAGAACGAGATCTCAAACTCGGATTGTAATAATGATATTTTACAGTCCGCTAACATCCACTATACTTACCTACCTGCCGGCAAGAGTCAGGACCGAACCAGGAACGCGATTTTTTTCATGCCTTTATGCATAACTTGTGCACTATAATTATCTCCCGCGGAGTTAGCTAATCTATGTTGAAACTTGGCTAACAACAACATAAAAATAATCTAATACACTTTTACTGTTTGACTTACAAGTGCAGTGGACGACTGGCCTATCATTACCGCCCATTTTATTTTGACGGTTTATTTCTGGAGAGGAACGAGGACACTTGATATATTTTATGTTAATTTTTCCCGGCTGTCAATAGTAAAAATATTACGATTACATGATAATTTTTGCTGCATGGCCGATTACATTTTTCAGTACAAGTACACTTACTTATGTAAGTACTTACTTTAAATAAGTATTTGTTATAGAAAAAACAAATCATGTATATATATGCATGATTTAGTGCATATTGCACGAAAAAAAATATTTTATCGGGTAAGTCATCATAAATAAACATTAAATCAAACAATGAGAAGTGATAAATAAAAATAAAAAAAAAGTGATAAATATAATAATATTATATTTTGCAACAATATAGTTTGTAATTTTTTTATTGCTGAATAAAGTCGCACTTATAATCGTTTCTAATTTGAATTGCGTCTCACGCAATCCCGTCTAAGAAAATACCTATAATTGAACAATACAAGCAAGTATTAACACAGGCGTTGCCTACGATCCCCGGATTTTTCGTGCTATAACAAAGAGCCCAATATACATTCAACACGGAGCGTAAGATTAAAATTTTCTACGAAAAATATTAATACCACTTCATTTATTAATCGCCAATAATTTACGAATTAAGGCAATATAATTAAAGAGGGATTTGCTATGTAAATACGCGCGTAAATCAGGCCAAAGCTGAATTAAAAAAAACGATGTCTAAGTCCGAATATAGCGTTTTGACGCAAAACCGTATATAGGGTTCCGTATAATTTTGACGCATGTTCTTTAAGGGTATTGTGAAGTAAACAATGATAAGCTATATTTTAGTGTAATTCAGTGTTTGTAAAGAGTTCAAAAATGTTGTGCGTGAGTGCTCTTCATCTATTTGAATTAATTACTTTTTAGGGTTCCGTACCCAAAGGGTAAAAACAGGACCCTATTACTAAGCATCCGCTGTCTGTGTCTGTCTTTCTGTCACCAGGCTGTATCTCATGAACTTGACAGTTAAAACTTTCACAGATGATGTATTTCAGTCTGCCGCTATAACAAAAATACTAAAAACAGAATAAAATAAATATCAAAGGGGGGCTCCCATACAAAAAACTTGATTCTTTAGCGTTTTTTGCTCGCTATTAGTAACAGCAACAGTTAGACGCTTGAAATATTCACAGAATATTAAGTTGTAAATTAACTTTAAAAATAAATAATTAAATTATAATATGGGGGGCTCCCATACAACAAACGTAAATTTTTCGCCATTTTTGCTCGATATTTATAGTGCCAACAAGCAGACGCTTAAAATATTCACAGAATACTTTGTTATTTAAAATAAGTAATTAAATTTAAATTTATAAAAACGGGGGGTTCTCATACAAACGCGTTTTTTTTGCCTATACTGTCTAATATTGTAAGTTAATGGTACGGAACCCTTCGTGCGCGAGTCCGACTCGCACTTGGCCGATTTTTATTTTAAGTTTCGTGACCACGAATATTTCTCCCTCGCTCAATGGTTGATTGGCAGAGAATGTCGTAAAGCATTAAGTCTACCATTTGTGTTTTATTATTTAAGCAACAAATAAAAAATTATAAGTAAATAATGTCTGCGTTAACAAATGAAACTAAAATAAAATGTGATTAGCGATCGATTATGATGCTTGGAGTATTTAAATCGCAAATTGAAAGGTGAAAAATTGAAGTATTTTGCCTAAATTAATAATAAAAGAACAAAACAACAGTTGATCAGGCGAGTCCGTTATTAACGTTACAGTTTCTTCTAAAAATAGTACGGAACCCCAAAGCGTTTTCATGACCGCCATACTTAGGGTATTTTTTATTCCCGCGCATGCTAGCGCCACCTGCTGCTAACAGGCAAAACGCGATTTGAATGATTAAAATTCCTGAGCGGGTCAGCGAAGCCGAATAGGAAATGTAAATGACGAGTGCTTAATTTTTAAAATGTTGGATTTTCACTTTTGAAAACAAATTTTCGCAATCTACTAACGAATTTAATGACCAATTAACCGAACCTAATTAAACTGAGAATTGAAATGAAATTAAAAACATAAGTTAGAATACTATATTTTTTTTTTTTTCATTTTCAAAGTCAGTAATAATTACAATCTTGAAAATAAATAAAAACCCAAATTACAATTGCTATTGTTTGATTTGAATTTCATTATCCATAATCTTTAGGCATTGGATCCACCTGTACAAGAAGGACATTTCATTTGCTTTAGAGGAAGGTGCCACTAACGTAATTTTAAGCATTTTTTTTACTATGTTAGGGTCCTTCGATATGTATGAATAAAAACGCGGACTGTATAAAAATAGGTGCTGTAATTCTCGCCGTCTATTACATAGGAATTAACAGAAATAAAAAAACGCGACAAAATGTCCGACGACGGCGGGTGTCCCAAGGCGAGTGCTAGGACTTCGGACCCGCTCGGGCTGCCTCGCGATGACATCGGTGCCCGTCGGGCGCACTCGTCTCACGCGCATGAAGCTGCGCTGATGTTGCGTTCCAACAACTAACAATTTTGAATGGATCAGTTATGATCTGAAATAAATACATAGTACACATAAATGGGTTGGCATAAATGACATAAATGGGTAAGGCATAAATGGATAGCAGGCAAAAATGGGTAGGTAGTTATACCTACCCATTTTTTACAGGCATAAATGGGTTGGCATAAATGGGTGGCAGGCAAAAATGGGTAGATACCTACCCATTTTTTTACAGGCAAAGTTGTAAAGGTCGGCATTGACTGAATATACCATTGAGAAATTGATTTATTTGTGACTTGGCAATTTTTGTACGTCTTTTTATTAGTTAAGGACGCTGGGGTGCGTCTACCTGGCGTCTACAATTTTGGATTTACCTACGTAAGTACCTGCGCGATTACTACCTATACTAAACCCATGAATAATAATGAACGGTAATCGGTTTGTATATCGCCTGAAACCATTTAACACGAGTGGGATGTGTTTTTAAATCATTGTTCGCAATCAGTTTTGACAAACATTAAATACATCGTAGTATCCAATCAATTATTTCAATTAACGAATAGCTAAACTTGGTACAAAATTTACGTTGTAAAGTACAAAATGAGTTATTTATTTATAAATTTGTACCGCAAAGAAATAAAAACATCAAATAATACCAAACAGGTGTATCTAACTACAAAATTAATCATTTTTATATTGACACTGATATTGTATTAATTAATTAAATTTCATACCTGTTATTATTTTGCATGCCACATTATGGTAAAACATGAGAACTGTGCACTGTATTTTTCACCTATTTGAACCATGTCTTGTGCAAATAAATTTTCATTTCATTTCAGGTTGTTGCACAGATCAAAGAACTAGTATTATAGAGATCTTATAAAATAAAAATCTAAATGAATCTAATAAAAATATATATGTCAATCTCTATATTGTCAAGCTCCATTCAAAGCTTAGGTTATAGTTGGCGTCGCAAGTGAGTTTTAGGGTTTTTAATAATGTTAACTTTGTTACTCACTAAAATCCGAACATAAGTACTTCTGAAAGTTAATTCTAAGTAAATCGCATTTAATGTGCCATCAAGCCGAGCAAAAGTTAAGCGTTATTCAAGTCGGCCAAATGAGCCGACTGTCTAACCGAGTGTCTGATTGCTATATTATCGCTTTTAATAAGACCAACGCCTGATTCTTGCTGAATAAGCTATTATTTTTACCTAATTGCAGCGAAAACAAACCAAAATAATAATAAAAAACACACACTTAATGGCCTATAACTGTAGCAATTTTGTTATAGCCCTCCTCGCAATCCTCGTCGGCAGGATACAGGGGTGTCAGTTAGGCAGTCGGATTATAATCAGTTTTTTATCATCAGATTTTGAAACTACAATGAAACCTTTCGTATTGAAAAGGTTTTTTTTATAGTTTCCTACTAAAAAGTCGTGTAATAAAATTAATTTGCTGTCGTGAAATTGAAAGACATGCAGAAAATAAAAGCTAACTAAAAATCTAATAAAAGTATGACCTCTTTGCAGAATGATTTAATCTTAAGGTAGCATAGTAAATGACTGTAAAAATTGTGTTTATGTGCAAAAAACATTGGTTGGAAGTGTTTCAATCTCATCAAAATAATTTCTAGATAATTATTATACATTGCAAAGTATATGGGCCGCACGGCTAGCATATAAAGCATACATTAATACAAGGCGATTGTTTATTAAATTTTTGTCCCGAAATAGACGTGGCATTTAACGAATTCGTCCCACCCGCCCGCCGCGCCCGCCCGCCCACATACACTACGTGACATCCCAAATGGTTATATGAAAACGAGTGTGGATCTTGTTATTCAGAATTTATATTGAACTAGCTTTTCCCGCGGCTGTGCAGAATTTGACAGAGTAACAAGTAATTTTAGCCTTTTGTCCCTTATTCGAGCGTGTAAATATCCATGTGAGAATAAATACATGAGTCTGGATTTCAGAAACATTCAATATCATCTTAGTTTACAAACATATAATAAAAGAAAAACCAATGTTGGTAGGTACAATGTGGGCGGTCTTATCACTGGGAGCGATCTCTTCCAGACAACTTTTGGTCTATCGATCTATTGATTTTCTTGAGAAGTGAATAGAGCGAAGACTCTCTATGAGGCAAGCTTCCCATAGCTGACCTATTTGGCATCCTCTTTAGCTAAACATACATTAATTAATAATTAAGCATTTTTGTTATTTGTGCAATTATGAAATTAATAAAAGATTTATTATTATTATTATTTATTATTATACATATGATATAGGTATAAGTGGTTGGTAGCATTAGATATGGATAGTCCTGCTCCTTTTTCCATCGAAATTTGAATTTAAAAAATAAGGAAACATTTTATGCCGTCTGAACTTAGAGTAAGCTATAATAAGTGATACTATTGGTCTTTCGCGATAGTACCTGTAATCTTTTAAACTTAAGTACCTGTAATCGGCATTATAGACAGTCCAAGTCAAAGTCAAAAAACATTCATTCAATTTAGGTCACAAAATGCCGGTTTATTAGGCTAAGATTAAATTGATTGGTCTAATATTGGTCTACATAACCTAAGTAAAGCCTTTTTAAGCAGCTTTTAGCAACTCCACAGATGATATATATATCTAAAAACTCTACTCTCGATCTGGCAACCTGGCAACGCTTGCAATTTCCGCTAAACGTTACTAGTCGCGCCGACATATGTAAAATGCGAATACATATTTATTCGTAGCCAGTCTCCCTATCCGTCACGATTTCTCATTGCGTCGACAGAAATATTCATACACATATACTTACACACACATACACATTTTAATCCGACCGGGAATTACGGTGACATTAATCCGATGTTAATTAACGCGCGAGTGATGTATACCTACTATTGGGTTAAATGTTCGGTGTGTTGAATTACTGTACTGAAAACGAAGTAATTGAATCACTATTTATCAGCAATAAGTGGCGAAAGAGACGGATGTTAAAAATTTTTTAGTCAGAAATTATTGTATTTTTCAGACTGAAAGCAATGTTATCATAATTATTATTTTAGTTTTAAAATAATATTTACAGGGTTAATTTTTTATTTATTTATTGAGTACGCTCCGAGAAAGTACGCAGCTCATATCGACCTACTTATTTTTACTTTCATAATCAAAGAAAAACTAATCTGCGTTGTAAGGATTCATGTTATTCAAACAAATTAACCTTTCAAGATCCATTTGCGCTTTTGAATAGTCAATAAGTACGACACCCACACACGCTTACGGTGTCCCTGTCAATTTGCGCTAGGATCCCTAATAATTACCGTTATAGGTTCAGCCTTGTATTTAATTGTACCTGTAACTTACACATTACTAGAAGTTACTCTTATTCCAGAAAATGGTTAATTTATTCCATACATATTTAATATTTCATACATTACATAATCATCATGTACGTAAAATGTGATGTCATAATGTACCTGATGATGATGATGTCCTCCTAGCCGATTTCGACTACGGCGGCCTATCTCAACAGAGATTAGCCAACTGCGCAGGACATATTATAGTGCACAAGTGTGTGCGCAATACACAGGTGCACTCTCTGTTCCTTCACTCTCATAATTCGGTGAGACGGCAGACCGATCAGGCGCAGGACCAACGGTTTAACGTGCTTTCCGAGGCACGGGGGTGTTAACACCACCAACTTCCTGACTCCGGAGCTGTGTCTGAGTAATTTCAAGACAGAACAACCCAAACACTCTCGGCCCGACACGGGATTCGAACCCGGGACCTCGTGGATAGTACCCAGCGTGCTGACCACTAGACCAACGAGGCAGTCAGTTGATGAGCAAAAATGTGATGTCATAATGTACCTAACATTATGACATCACATTTTTGCTCATACGAGCAGCTGAGCTAGAAATGAACAATCGTACGCCAGTGCACTAATGAAACGTGGGTTTTTAAACACAAGTTCTCATTAGTCCCTTTGCGTTCTGCCACCGCAATACTTTTTTCTTTAAGGGGGTGCAGCGCGAAGCAAGTCGAGTAAGTCTAAACGATTTTTAAACAGAACTTATTAATATTAGTAAATAGATCCATTTGCTTTAAAGTTTTAGACTTGATGATTTAAATAGAACAATAGTTTTATTCTGCACAATGCGCAAAACCATCAGACATTTGTGTTAAAAACTGAAAAGTGTTCATATTTTGTTATTTATATTTTATTCGTGTATATTAAAAAGATGGGGACCTGCGGAATATCAATACAATCATTTTCATGTACAAATTATTGATTCATGCGTAATAATCACCAAGTTTTCGAAAAAAATATCATTATCTACAGGTCATGTTTATTATACATATATATTTTTTTTCAAATTTCAACAAGACCAGGACCTTGTGCAATGATTAAGCTAACGTAAATAAGCTGTTTTAATGTATTTAACTAATTCAGCTCATCGTACAAGTGATTTAGAAATACGTTAATTTTCTCAATTTTGTGCAGGACCGCCTTAAAATTTTTCAAAGCTTGCCGCAGCTTCATGTAAAATCAGGTTGACTAAAATGATAATACTTTTATTTTTAGGTTTATCAATACTTTCCGGACAGAATGGCAGACTCTGGCACTGGACAGGGATCGGTGGAGAATTTTGGGGGAGGCCTTTGCCCAGTAGTGGGATGATTCGGGCTAACAAACAAAAAGGTATAGATTTAGTGGAGTTCAACAAAAGACATGCGTCCCTCATCGAACAAACTCTACGGAACACAAAATTGTTACTAATATTAAGGGTTTGTCAGGGTACGGGCGATAGATGATGAATTTTGAAAGATATTTTTAAACCTTGTCCCAAGTTTGCAACAGCAACTTGACTTCAATTTATGACCACTAAATAAAAGGCACTAGATCAAACGCTATTAATTGTTTGAACAGCTTAATCCAATGTCTCCTCGGGCAGACGGTGGTAAGCGCTAACCACCGGGCTTGGTGCCAAATTGCCCCGACCAGGGGCTCTATTTTTGAATCACTCGTATGACATTCTGTTGGCGAATGCGACAATTTTTTCATTCAACACAATTATTTAAGTTAAAATAAAAAACCGAAAAATTCGCACACGGGTAAGATTGAACCCACGACCTTTGGCTATTGCTTTCGCTATTTGGTTTGTTATTTAAACTTAAATAAATAAGAAAGAACACTGTGAGAGTTAAAAAACACAATTATTTTAGCGTTTATTTTATCGCTCGCCTTCTGTGACATGTGGGTAAGGGCAGTCGTTGCGGTTACGGGTCAATGTTTCAAAGATGCGATGTTTTAAATGACGAACGAAAATCACTAGAAATGTGCACGCAAGTGTTTCAAAAATAGAGCTCCAGGTATTTACAAATGGCGGTGCAGTGTGCGGAACAATGACCGGAACGCATTCATATTGTGCACACAAAGGAACATATGTGCTGTCTAAAAAATATGCACGCGGTCATAACTCTTGGAACAAAGAGGTTAAGTAAAGCAGGAATATGAAAAACTAGCTTTAATTACTTAAAAATATGGGTTAGCGAAAGGATGATTATGTAATTTTAAGCGAATTAATACAGTTTCTTATGATAATTAAATATTAATAAAGAAAATCTATTTTTGTAGCACCAAAAGACCCCATAGGTTACCCTATAACTCGGAGGTCCCATGCATTCACCGGACAGTCCCATTCGATAAGTAAGATAAGTTAGTCGTTATGCAAGATTTACACCGGAAAAAAGTGGTAAAAGGTACAACAATTATATAAAAATTGTGATTCCATTTAACAATACTTAGTTACTTTTTTCCTCTAAATATTTTTGTTAAAATAGGGTTAAATTGGTCTCTAGCTAAGGAAAATTTCGAGTAAGTTACCAAAGTGTGATTATTTGTCGGTTAGCTCAACTAGTTTTGTAAAATACTTTTTCAGTGTACTATTATACAGATCTATGCGGTGTTCCTATCAGTCGAAAAAATGAGTATCGAAGAAGAGAGAAAAGTCATCGCCCGACACTCCTTGTTTAATATAATAGTAAAAAGCTCTCATAAGGCACGATCGAGTCAGTGTTACTGAAAAGACCTTTAATTTACAGATTTTTCTTAAATAATAACCCGAAGAGCGCACTCTAAATGCTCAGTGGGTCAACCTCAGCGCTCTCCGCAATTTATTCCGTCTTCATTTTTTTCTTTTACAACGATCCTGTGCAATAAGTAATAGTCACCTTAAATTAAACGAGGTAAGTTATGATCTATAACTGATGTTATTTTGTTTCAGACCATATCAAATTAAAAGAAAAAAATTAAAGTTTATATTGTAATGTGTAATGTAATTTAAGTTTTCTTTCTTCTAATTTTACTTCGCATGTTATGTTTACCTATAAGTAACTGTGCATTTAATTTAAAACCAATTTAGTGTTTTAAAAATAAGATTTAATGTAACAGTTGTTGGTAACCTGAATAAATACACAAATAGCTTATTTTGTCTGCACTTTAAAAATGATTGATACAAGCAGTATTATTCTTTCTCGAATGGCTTTAGAATGTATAACCGACAAATGCTATGCTAGTTTTAACTGCTATGCTAGTTTTAACTTTACGGGTGCGTTTTTATTTTTGCGAATGAACAATCAGTGGGCTATAAGTATGCTAGGCAATAACTTTTTAAACAATATTTTGTGCATTAAGATTGACCGATTTTGACGATCAAGATATGTAAAGAGAGACTATTGAAGTAAATTAATGATTCTAAGTGATAGGCATTCACTTTCCAATAATATCTATTACTTTTGAAGTAAGCTTTCTCAAGAAGTGCAGTTAGTTTATACTATAGTAATACCTAAACACCAACTTAAAACTCTGACCTAGGGGTGGCGATTCTTTTCGAAAAACATCGATTTTTAAATCGATTCGAATCGTGACCTAATAAATCGATCCACAAAAAAATCGAGACCAATAAGATCGATTTCTGAAAAATCGATCTTTTTCTCAAGTTTTTGTTTATAATGTAATATAAATCTTTTTTATTAAAAACAAGATACATTTTATAATTTAACGATTTCTTATCAGTAAAATCAGGTAATTCGATGATAAAAAATATATAAACGTAACTTTTTTTAATTAAAAAGAGACGAAGGAATTCAAACATACAGCCATCTCGCGAGTTTTTGAATAATTAACCCTTTAACCGGCAGCCGGCAGCACTCTTATTCAATTAATTGTAAATACTTTTTTAGTTTATACCGAAAAATAAAATAAATCGAATGTCGATTTTCAAGGGTGAAATATCAATTCATTGAATCGATACAGTACTACACATCGATTTAAAAAATCAATCTTTTTGGCTGTAAAAATCGATTCTTCGATTAATCGATCTCAGATCGCCATCCCTACCTGACCCCTTAACTTATAATGATTTTGCCATTGCTATAACACGTAAATAAATACTTGTCTCATGTCATATCACCTACTCGTATCTGTTATTAATTCCACACTAGCCGTCTCATTTATATATGAATTTTATACTATAGCAGTGGTAAATTCATTAATATCAAGGGAGTAACTGCCGCACTCAGAGACGTTAATTAAATTTAATATATAATTAAGGCTCGTTCTGTCACTTTCTTTGTTAATGAAATAGAGGAGGACGGTATGAGACTTAATGAAGTTTTAACTATAATTGACGTCTCTGAGTATATAATTAAGAAAAGCAGTAAGAAATAAACTTTCGTAACGAGCATTTAGGTATTCTATTCACGTTTGGGACATCACATTATTCTTAAACAGTTGTACCGAAAGTCTACCATCATTCCCGAATTGTAATGAACTTACCCGTTTCCCTTGTACATCACTTCGATACTTTCGTTGTCTCTAAAAACAGAAGCATAGAAAAATCTAGACTTAACTATTTTATAGAGCGAATCGTTTTTTTCCAAACGTCTCTCTGCTACCACGTTTTTGCCAATAACGTCTCTCTACTACCGTGCTCAACTCTTCCTTGTAAGTAAACATTAGGGCCCAAATTCACTTTGAGCCAGGTTGGTTTACTAAAAATTGACGAATAGTTCGTTTTAATTCTTTAATTTCAAAATAAAACATTAGGATATATTGCCAATCTAAAACAGAAATCCAAAAGAATAAACAAATGTTATATTTTTAAGCACGTTCTACGCTTTTTACGTTTCATCCGAAGTTCTTACTGATTGGCTTAACCATACTTTGTTAAAACAAAGTTTGACGTCTATAGACAGCGGGTTACCAGGCGGTCAGAAGTGCGAGTTAACTAATCAAACCTGAAGATGAAACAATTACTTGCAAAGTTGCAAACCTTTTTGGTTATAATTAAAGTAATTGTTGCAAAAGTAATTTTGTTAATTTTAATTTGGTTTTGTAATTCTTTGTTCACAGACTTGTGACACAAGGAAAACTCACTGTTTTTCCTCTTTCATTATCATGATTAATTTCTTCAAAAATGTTGAACTATTTTACAATGCAATACTAACAATATTCAGTCTTCATCTTGCATTTGAGTTGCTTGAAACACACTTAAAATAATTTGGAACTATCTACACATGAATGCGACATTTTAGTAATGCTTTGAGCTATTCACGAAATAATATTTTAGAAATTAATTTGTTTAAAAATTGAATCGGACAAACAACATTTTAGAAATGCAACAGTGTTGCACAAAATGAATTTGAATTTGTAGTGCAGTATTTGTACAATCGTTTTAACATTTCCATTTTAACAACGTTTGAACCTCAGAAAGAATATTCCGCATAGCTTGTTTTTTACAGAAAAAACGTGACCTTTTGTTATGAAATGATAAAGATTTGGCAGTTCCTGCCCTTTAGAAAGGTGTATTTTTTTAATATTTAATAATAGTAACCATTCGATTTATTAACAAAAAACTGAAGTACTACTTTTACCTACACTTTCTGAAATCGTCAGCAGCATAGGGGTAAAAACAGCAGGGTAAAAATATTAACTCAAAATTTTCGTTGTTTCACCCTATAACAACTGCATAAAATAGGTACACAGTGTTCAACTTTATGTTCTGTCGTCCGTAACATATTTGAGTTATGAGCCTTAATTCCAATAATTAAAAACGTATCTTGATTGCAATGATAACGTTGAAGAAGCTCAGTGACATTACCAAAATCACTGAAGTCTTTTAAAAGTAGAAAACAACTAAATAACATATCCACACCGACCCAGGTTTCCGTCCAACAGTATCAAAGCTACTGTTCAAAAGCGTAACGTCCAAAGTCTCCATATTAAACAGTGTAACATTTACAAAATAATTGCAACAATTTTATAACTTCGCTACGCGGGTGTAGCGTGTATGCCTCTCCCAGTTTCCAAGTCGCTACTTTTCACTTTACCGAGAAAACCCGGGAAGTTTGCATCGGGTCGGGCGGAGACAGTGAATCGGGATCGCATTTCGGATAATGCCAGCGACGTCTATGAAAGACTGTGAATAAAGCTACTTAGATAAGAAGGAATATCCAGTAGAATAAATCTCGCTTACCATTCAACTGGTAAAACTAAGAAAACTAACTATAAAAACTAAGGTAACGGATATAGCCCTGCGAATCAGTAAGCTCCAGTGGCAATGGGCAGGGCACATAGCGCGAATTGATGGCGGTTGGGGCGGGAAAGCTCTAGATTATTATCTAGAACTTTTCTGCCCTTATTAGATCCCTTATGATCAAAGACGCAGTACACTGCGTCCTACAGGACGTCCACCGGCAAGATGGACAGGCAACCTTGAAAAGATCGCATGATCACACTGGATGCAGACCGCTTGCGCCGCTTGCGATTGCAACTGGTCATTGTGGAAACCATACAGACAAGGCTTATGTTCAGCAGTGGACGTCCTTCGGTTGATAATGATGATGATGAAACTGGTACAGCCGGGATGAAGATGCATCTTCAGATGGTGATACTTTTGCTATATAAAAGAAAGCGACGGTACCACAACAAGCAGACCCGAAACAATATATTAATTTGAGAATAAGAAAAGAGTGAATAGGCTGTTTCCAGACAGACGACAGACATGACCCATCCTCGACCGCATCATTGCTTACCATCAGGTAAGGGTGCAGCCTAATGTCTTCCTGAGAAAACCACATCTATGGTTTTCTCGGGGCAATGCCTGACCAAGGATCAGGTCACTGAAACCTCAGAGATGGTGACCATAAAACCGGCGCGCAAACCAAGACACCGAGCCCGTCAAATTTCCTAACACTAAATCATCCACACACTCTTGCACAGCACTTGGATATCTGAAATTAGAAAATCATTATATCACCTATTTAGCCAGCCCTTCCGAACGAGCGAGTCATTCCGATACCAGCCCGCAGAAATTATTCAGCAATTTATCATTCCCTGGCCATTCGGTGAGATGTCATTATTCATTTCCGTTCTTGAAAACCGTGAAAGCCCCATTGTACCTTTTAATTCATGTCCTTTTGACCGAATAAAGAGTTTTGCGATGTGTTTACGCGTTTGAATTGCTGTGATTGGTCTCTTTTTTTTAATGGTTGAAGTGTATTAACGATGCTAATGCTGAAAAAATTGATAAGAAAAATCCTTTGTGGGGTTACATGCTTTTGCCACTCGATCACGTTCAAATCTATGCAAAAGTTACTTCAAAGATAAGAAATGGATTTACGTACGTATTGTTATACCTTCCAAATAAGTTATTTTTGGAGTTAAGTATAACTTTCGTTTTGTAAACCGTCACCTAAGTATTTGGTACGTCTGTCACTCCATTCAGAAACTTACAAACTGTAAAAAACATCAGCAACAAGCTTACCTTCTCACTTGAAAGCTATTGCGATTACGATTGCAATGCCAAAGCAATGACATAATATTAAACTTTCTCTTTATTTCGCATTATTGCTAACATTGTTTTCCACTCGTGTTAGAAAGCTATTATTGCTTTTCTTAAAGCTATAAATATTTCAGTTGGAAAGCAATTAAATTAAGAGAAAGGAAGGTCTACCAGATCAGAAGGTCAAAATAACTACAATCTTACTTTAAATATCTAAAGACTTAAGTGGAACAGTAGGTTGTCTGGAAGAGGTTGCTTTCAGCGATAAGACCGCTTAGATTGTACTTTAAGTTAATTTAATTTAAAAATTTATTGAACCTTTGTTTTCTATTATTGTGCAATAAAGAATACCTATCTGTCCAGGATTTTATTTTACCTGACGTTGCGTTTAGCATGCATTTGCATTTGACATTTGTACCCGAGTCCCCCTTTTTTTTAAACATCTGATAAACATAGATTGACGGTTTATATGATACAAATCTCATTATTAAAACGGCTGTTTGAATACTAAACATGTGTTAGTGAACTCTACACTTAGTTACAGAATAAAATTAAAGAATTAGATTTTCATTTCTTTTCAATCGCGCGCTGAATAAAATCCGAGTCCGGTCAACCGAGCACTTAAAATAAATCAAACTTAATGTATTCAATTTGGAGCTGAATTTCCCTGAGTGGCGTCTGTAGCCAGTTATTCCTATCCACAGCTAAAAGGCTCGAATGAATTCCACGAAATTGAGTGCGCTGTGTAATTTCGTTTTATACTGCCTATTATTTCCTATTAGAAGTTTATGGAATAGGTTGTGTTTTTTTAATTAGCCCCTTAAATACAACGAGCATAGGCTAAAGTTATTGTTTGTGTAGGATAGTATCTTGTATTTTATAATAGGGTATCGAAACAGAAATGAGATCAATTAAAATCCAGTTGTTCTCCTGTTCTAGGATAATCCTGTTTCTATGAAATCTCTACAAAATTCACATTATTTATTTTGTATTTATCTAAAACTAAAACAAATTCTTCATCTTATCCGTGTATCAGCCAAGTTTGCGAAGCAACAAAGGCGAAGGGCCATGTGTAATTCACACAAACATTCACTCACATTATTGTTACTAACAAAGTTGGACTTATTGTATTTGTCCAAAATACAGGGTGACCCGTCACAGTGGTGCAAATACTTTTTTCAGCTTGAGAGCACCACAAGTTATCGTTAAAAACATACTTCAGGTTAGCGAAAACTTATGGTTTAGGAATTTTGACTTAAAAAAACGAAATTTCAATATTTTTGACGCAAAACCTCTCTGTTATGAAAACTACTGGACAGAATCGAATGAAATTTGGTATGGGCACAGTGCAATAATCTAACTATTGCGCTATAGGCTCATCTGGTGTAAATTATCAGAATGATATTTTTAGTTTAACTTTTTCTGTAGCTTTTTTGAATTTTTCGGAAAAAGATTGATTTTCGAAAAAGTCTATTAAAAAAAGTGTACCGCAAAACTTTTGCTGACACTGTTATTCTTTACACAAAAAATCAGTCCTTTGATTGTAACATCTTCAAAAACAACATCATGTACATGAAAATCGAAAAATTACGAAATTTACCATACTTAAATTTTAACCATTTGGCCGTTATTTTTGATAAAAAAATCATTCCTTTCGATAAAAATTGCTACAAATCTGTATCCACATGGCAAAAAAAATAATGAAGTAAAACTTTAACCCACCAACCAAGATAACTGAGAGAGGTTTTGCGTCATAAACATTGAAATATCGGTTTTTCTGGGGTTCCGTACCCGAAGGGTAAGAACGGGACCCTATTACTAAGCCTCCGCTGTCTGTCTGTCTGTCACCAGGCTGTATCTCATGAACCGTGATAGCTAGGCAGGTAAATTTTTTACAGATGATGTCTTTCTGTTGCCGCTATAACAACAAATACTAAAAACAGAGTAAATTAAATATTTAAGGGGGGCTCCTATACAACAAACGTGATTTTTTTAGCGTTTTTTTCTCGCTATCAATAACGGCAACAGGTAGACGCTTGAAATATGTACAGAATATTAAATTATATATTCACTTTAAAAATTAATAATAAACATAAAATAATAATAATATTTAAGGGGGGCGCCCATACAACAAACGTGAATTTTTTGCTCGATATTTATAATGGCAACAGGTAAACGCTTAAAATATTAACAGCATATTATGTAATATTTCATTTTAAAAATAAATAATTAAAATAAAATAAATATATTTAAGGGGGCTCCCATACAAACGTGTTTTTTGTGCATATACTGTCTAATGTTGTAAGTAAATGGTACGGAACCCTTCGTGCGCGAGTCCGACTCACACTTGGCCGGATTTTTTTTAAGTCAAAATTTCTAAACCGTAAGTTTTCACTTAACTAAAGTATGTTTTAAACGATCACTTATGATGTTTTCAAGCTGAAAAAAAAACTTTGGACCACTGTAGACGGGCCACCTACAATATATACTACTCAAAACAAAATAAGGGCCACGAAGTATTTTGTCTGTACCATTAAAATAATAATACCAATATATTTTTTTTTGTCTCCATAACGAAAACTAATGTTGTTTTTAACGTGTAGACCAATAAATTTATTCCAATAATCATGATTAAAAAGTTTATTTGCTTTTAAAAGAAAAAACTCATTTAAGGTTAAAAATAAAAATAATGTAAAGTTACTGAAAACAAAAGAAAATACTCCATGCTCATCTTTTAGTAACGGGTATGTCCCCCTCGTTTCGCTACGCACTCCTGAAGCCTGGAGTGCATGCTCTTAATCAAATGCCTGACATTTTCCATTGGAATCTCTTGCCGCACATTTTTGACAGCGTTGATGAGTTGCTGTTGGTTGTGGATTTCCTAATCACCGTCTCTAACTCTTCGTTTCAACTGATCCCACATGTGCTCTATTGGATTTAAGTCCGGACTGTTCGCCGGCCACGGCAAGACTTGAATTTGAGAGGCTTCCAGTACAAACCGAGTCGCTTTAGCCGTGTGCGCACGAGCATTGTCTTGCATCAAGATGAATCCAGGACCCGCTCGCTGGGCAAATGGGATCACATGTGGTCTGACAACTTCCTCAATATACCGCTGAGCAGTAACAGTACCCTCATTTAAAATAGCGAGCTCAGTTTTGCCGTATAAGCTTATCCCGCCCCAAATCATTACATTTGGACCACCAAAACGATCGACTTCGTGGATGCAGGCTTCTGAAAATCTCTCGCCGCGTCTTCTCCATACTCTAATACGCCGATCGTCGTTAAAAAATTTAACTTTGCATTCTTCTGTGAAGAGCACCATGCCCCATTGGTTTATGTCCCAGTCCAAATGTTGACGGGAAAATCTTAAACGATTTGCACGATGATTTCTGGTTAATGGAACACGGACAACTCGCCTTCTTGATGCCTGCTGGTCCTCATGAATAGTTTGGTCACTGACACGAGTACCCGTTGTGAGCCGTAAACGATTTTGCAGCTTGCGGGCCGTCGTTGTGTGATCTCGGCGCGCACTTAATCGAATGTAACGATCCTCTTGAGCTGTTGTAATGCGAACTCTGCCCGAACCAGGTCTTCTTCTAACACTGCCGGTCTCTTGGAAACGATTCCATAGATTTTGAATAGCTCTTCGAGAAAATCCCAATTGCAAACCCACAGATTGCTGCGAATAACCTTCTTCAATCATTGTAACGGCTCTGGTTGCTGTCAGCGAGTCCATATGACGCCTGCATGCTTGTGGCATATTGCAAAAGATGTTTCTGACTCGAGATATCAATGAACTCTGATAATTTCTAATAAACCAAGAAGCTAAGGAAAGCAAAACGTCAAAGAAAATGGAAACAAAATTTTCAAAAAGAATTTTAAATCAAATTTTATTTAAAAATGTTGCCAACATTAGATGAATACTACAATATTAAAAAGTTAAGGTATCAAAGAGAGTGTGTATACTCAATATTTTACTACTTTCAATATGAAAATGTTTAATAATTTACACCAAAATGAAAAAATACCTCGTGGCCCTTATTTTTTTTTTGACAAGTATATATACAGCTTATCAATAAAAATTAAGATAAATTATTTAATACAATAGAAAAACAAAAATTATAAAAAGGGTCCCTGTGGTAAAGTTCTGAGGATGCTGGCAGCATTACCGCGATGGATAGCGAAGCTTATACGCTGAGCAAGATAGCTGCCAGCTCTTGCGTCATCACTGATGTCAACCAGCCTCTTGGAAATAAGAGATAAATTCATAAATTATTATTATTATTTAAATATAACAATTCGTTATTTTCAGATTATATTTATAGCTTTTGACTAAAATTAACAGCGCTGCTGGTAAAATCAAAAACTAAGGATACACTGAGGGAAAATTAATTATCTTGTCATTATTCAATTCTTAAAAAAATCACAATATACAGTTTTATCGCACTCAATGAACTGAGAAGGAGGGTGGGCCATCTGAGCCCGCCGTAGCCCGTACCTAACTTCCGTAATTAATTCCAATTTCGAACGACTTCAAAAAACTCAATAAATTCGGGGAACCACGTTCGTCAAAAAATATAACTCAAACAAAAGAAGAGAATAAATAGAAACAATTAATTGACTGCCGATTTGATTCTTGGATTACTTTTCGGTGGTGGAAGATTGGCTTGGCTTGTTTATTGGCATCTTTTATTTACTTGTATTTTTGTTGGTGCTTTCCCGTTTTTTGGAGAAAAAAAAATAAAGAAACCTAATTTTGTGAACCCTTGTGTGTGAATTATTTTCCTATTTTAGTATTTGTAATAAATGAAGGGTACAAAATAAAATTTGGTCCAAAATTCCAAGTTCAAAAGAGAAAATATCTAATAAGTGCTACAAGGTGTTTCTGTGTAATCAACATATAAATTAAGAAAATCATCCGCGCAATATCAAGCTGTTATAATACAAGTTAAACACAAGTTTGTTCATTCAAAGCAAGCAACTAATGAAAACATTTAAATATAGGTGTTTAATAAAGAAAAGACTTGCAGTTCCCCGCGACCTCACCCGCGCAAAAGTTGGATTTTTCCATATAAACTTTCATCCCCTATTTAACCCCCCTGATAATTTTATATCGCGACTAAAAGTAGACAAAAAATGTCCTTCCCAGGGTTGAGAGTGTAGGTAATATAGACTTCACATTATTTTGTATACAGTGTATTTGGTTATCGGTGTCGGAGCCGACATGTGGTGACTAAGTAGTAAAATTTCAACGAAATATCAACTTAGGAATCCTATATATTTTCCACTTTCCCATGCTAATTGTAATTAGTAATTACAACTATGTTGATTTGTATGGAAAGCAATAATTTTTGGTCTATTTACATAAAAAAATGTTGCAGCTGAATTCATCAACAAAAAAAAGGTGCAATAGATAGCAAACTTCATCTCTCATCCGTGACATCCCCGCCTGTACCACTGTTTTTTTATAAAAACTTAAGTAGGTACTTAGGTACAGTCTTTTTCAAAAATATCGCTGCTTAATGATGAAGAAAAACATCGTGACGAAACCTGCATACTGATTGTCTAGTGTGCGAAATGGAGAAGGCAATGGCAAATCACTCCATTAAAATTTGTCAAGAAAGTACTTGTGTGTATCGACATAATGATCACGACCCTCAGTCATGGGGTATACTACTATAAAGAATAACGCAACCGTCTCTTCTAAAGGCATTTGCAATTTCTGCCAACCGTAAAAAGCTTAATTCGCTGTCAATTGAAAGCATTTGGGATAGAGTTTATTGTTTACCCATAACAAGTTTCCCATATTACTGTCGATACAACAGCATTTTCTATTACTTACAAACTTGAATGTGACATGGATATAAGTCGCTCTTATGACAAGGAGCAAAGGTATACTATTGGTTAGCGGAACTTGGGCGACTGTACTTAATAGGTCGCAGTTCGCAAGTATAACAATATTGTTACGACGAACCGTATTGTAGGAATGAAAGTGACTGTGACCCTTTTCCTTGTAGAATCGATTGAAAAGATACGTTTTGTGAGGTAAAAGGTACTATTATACGATTTATTGGCTATAAACGTATTCAGCTCTGAAGCTATGTATGAATCAATGTTAGGTTAGGTTAACATCGTGCAGAATACATTTAATTTTTTTGGTTTTAGAAACTCTTCAATCGAATATTCCTATTTATATCATTATTTACTTGCTTACTAAATGCAAATTATGTTCTGCATCTGCAGGCCTTTTATGTTAGGTTAACCCTTAAATGTGCGTTTTTTTATTTCTTAATTTAACATTATTTAATCGAAATATTATTAATCAAATACTGCGAGAAAAATAAAAAAAAAATATTTTTGCTATATTTACTAGATAAAAAACGCAAAAAATCGAAATAATTGAATAAAAGGCCCCCCCTTATAAATAAATATCAAAAGTAAATTTTTTGAAAAACTTTTTTTTATTTAAAAAATATGCTTAATAAAAAAATTTCTTTAATTTAAATTATTGTTATATATAACGTAGGTGTATTTTTTCAAAAAACTGGTTCCATTTCTGAAAGTAAACAGGTTCTAGTAAAATGTCCGAAAAGGCTAACGAAAATTTTAAGAAAAATACATATTTCATAAAATTGTTTACAAAATTACTTTTATTTAAAAGTTTAAAGTGTCTAGAACAACTTCAATAATAAATTATAATTTTTATATACATACATAATTTAATGAAAATCTATAAAAGGTATGTTGCCAAAATGCAACACCACGCATTTAAGGGTTAAGGTTGAGCTTACAACTTAGTAACCTTTAATTTAGTAAGACTTTAAAAGTAGTTTCAAAAATTATTTAGAATTTGAAATTTGGAAACCAAAAAACACCTCAAATGGAATAGATATTTTCATAAAAATAAATAACGTAATTAAATATTTGAAAAACAAGAAATACCTGCTTACCTTAAAGGAAACAGGTGTCTAAAAATAGAAATATTTTATTATGATTCTTATCCATAATAAAGATACCAAATCTAATAATAAAGATTGCATCTATGTTCATTACAAAAATATTCTAGTGTAAAAATGAAAATGGAAATATCGTAATCAAATTAATCAGACAAAGCGCTGAAACCTGAAGCTAATACGAGAGATAGTCACACCCATCCATTCGAATTATTAACCTTAAACTAACCGTTATTACAACACCAATTACTTAAAGACTTTGTTTGTAGGCAAGCAATTTCAAATTATATATCAAAAATTAAACATCAATTTTTAGAAAGGAGGATTTTTAAAAGTAAAAAAACGTTTTTTAAATTGTCTAAGCGTTAAGTTCACCGACACAAGTCTAATTTTAATCCGACTGCGGAAGGAGGGTTATGTTTTTCGAAAGTATGTATGTACTCGTATGTATGTATAATTGTTTGGCACGCCCTACAGCCCAAACGGCTGGACAGTTTTTGATATATGAGGTGTCGTTGAATTTGTCAAAATTGTGAGAGTGACATAGGCTATATACATTTAAAAAATGGCGCCCGCAAATGGAAATAAAGGGGGGAGGGGGGATTGATTTTTCCTTATCATTGCAATGTGGGTATTAAATGAAAGCCAGTACAAAAACCGTTTCATAAATATTATAATTTTTGCAGTCGGGTGTTTTGCTTACCAAAAAATATTTTTAAGAAACGGTTTGTTTAAGTTGAAAAAGTTGTTTTGGGCTCTCTACGTGACACCTAGGTGTCTTCGAAACATGTAGTTTAAAATTTGACATCTTTGGATTGACATAAATATTGAGATAATGTCAATTCAAGCCATTGTTTTGAAATTGCAATATGTAATCGCAATAGATTTCAAGCTAAGCAGTAGGCCTGTGGGTTTATATCATTGTACGAATAATATTATTATAAAAACGATATTTAATTTTGTGATATTGTGTCCAATTTAAGGATAAAGTTGCTTATTCTTCAAAAGAACGCTTTTAAGGTAAAAATACAGGAGCCTTTTTATCAGTCTCACGTAACGGTGAGTGAATAATGTCGACTTGTCTAATTTAATCCTAATTGTAAAATAACATCATTAATTCCACGAGACCCGCTCTCTCATTCTTTGTTTCTCTTCAAATGTACTCTGTATTTAAATAAAAGGGTCACTCTAAGTGGCTGAGTACATCTTTACAAATGGTTTAATTAATGACCTTTCGAATCATTATCATCTTTGCAGTCACTTGTTTATTTTGCGACCATCAAACATGTTAATTTTAGGTTCATTATGTGAGAGGAACAGTTGGAAACAATTTCATAAACGTATTGAATAAGTTTAATGAACCCACATCTTTTTTATTTTAATCTATTGGTACATAAAATTATGTTAATTTTAACATTTAGCCTGTTGTTTTTACAAATGTGTACCAACCTATATTTAAAATGGTCATAAAAGCCTCATGAATTCTAGTTTACAAATGTAAATGTGATGGGCAGCTTGTTAGTCAAACAGGGTTCACAATTAGTGTCTTATTACATTTCGGGCTAAAATTGCAATTAGTCATTAGTGAAATAGGCAATTGAAACAGGCGTGCCATATTGAATGATGATGAATTCGTCAGGTCTCGTATAGTACCTACTTATGTAGTGGTAAATTAGTAACACAGCCGACTGACCTCTTTCTTCCTCTTTCGCTACGTGTTGTTGTGAGGATAAGACGCTAGAAATCCACACAATTTTTCTTAAACTGAATTTATTAACCTAATATCTAACTAAAGTGAAAGATAATGTTTGGTGAAAATTCGCAGTAGCTACTTTTAATATAAGTATTACATAAATTATACATACAAATAAAACCGTCTTAAGAATACCTTTGACATTTATGGTTTTCATTAGATGAAATTATAATTACTAGATACCCACTCTCTGTATTAAACTCGTTATTAACGTTTCTTATAGAAATTATATTCATATAAAATTATACGATAATAATTTCTAACTGAAAGCAATTCCTAAAAATAAATCTAAACGCGTAAGTAAGATAAGGAAAATCCTTACAGGGAAGCAGTTATTTCTGTCCACCAAAGTGACAATGAGCAATTAATTACCAAGTAGGTACACCTAAGCGTGGCATGAAAAGGTAGCAAAAGGTCAGGCCAACCCTTCGAATTCCACGTTCCTTGTGGGTTAAATGCCACGCTAGGCGAGTCTTTTTGAGCCGCACTTTTATAAAAATGCCGTGAACGTTTCGCCCGGGAACCTGATAATAGAAAATAGTTTACAGAAAACTGCAATAAATGAAAATGTTTGGAGATTTATTGCCTTATTCGAGGGATGGGTCTTGATTTTCTTTTTCAATTTACATTTTTATTTTTTTCATAAGCTCTACTAGCTTATTCGTTGGCTCAGTGACCCAAAGCGCTTGGCCTTTAACAAAGAATCCCAAAATTATTCAATGATTGCTTCTTTAGCATTTTCCATCACTTTAAGAAAATTAACTCAAAATAGTGAAGATTTGGTAATTAACACTTTCGCGGACAGTAAACCAGATACAATAGATTTTTTATTGATTACCTACTATAGGTTTATTCACTGAAAGTAGTCTTCTATCGATTAGGTCAGTCGGCAGCATGTCAGGTTACCCATGTGAACTAAGAAAACAAGTTTTATTACGTACGAAATAGAGGTCCTAAGGTCAAAATGGGTTAGTCTGATGTGCAGCCGTGTATGTATATAACAAAAAAATATGTTTTGATCACGATTATTTTGTTCTGAAGACTTTCGCTTTTGGAGTATTCGTAATATATCTAGCAGTTAAAATGTAAGGATTAGGAATTACCGCACTTATCTTTTTGACCTGCAACAAATTATTTATCCATCTGCTGGTAAATGGATATTTTTAACCATAATGTTATTCCTTTGTCTGGCACTATAGCAAGTTAAGTAAGTTTACAGAGAATAAAGTGCGGAACATTTGTCTTTGGCCGACAGAGAGCAATTGTCTCGCCCGTGTCCACCGCAATATTGGTTTGTTTCGCTTGTCCTTAGTATTAATAGTCTCAACAAACATTATTCTGTGGTCCATTTTAAATTGTTTGGTAGCTAGAAACCTATTAAAATAGTCTTAATTTTTACTTAAATACAACCTTGTTATTGTGTCATTTAAATTACCTACAACTCATACAAGCAGTTTCATGCGACATCGTCTGCGGAAATGTCTAATTTAATTAAACTTAATGGTTAAAGTTGATTGATTGTATTGATTTGATTGATTGACTGTATTGAAGTGTATCATGACGTTTAAGGTGTCGACTCATTTTCCCGTACCTGTTCTTAATCATGTGCATTAAATATCTCTTTTCCTTGACCATTTCCATTTCATTCAGCTTACCCATTTTAATCTTCTAACACCACAGTATGAAGGAAAAGTTTAGTCGTTCGATTGAATTCTTTTGCAGTCACATTTCAACGGTGATGATAATTTTTCATTTTTTACTACCCTTCTACCTCATTACCATCATGTTCTAATAATAAATACAGAAGGAAAAAACCTGTTACGTACTATTAGGGATTTTGTGTAGTAACTTATAGTATTTAATCTGCTTTGTTATAGCAAAAGACCTGGTTTTAAACTACAAGTACTTTGAATTGTTGTAACTAACTAGCTGAAGTTTCTACCTAGTTAGGACTAAGTGCTCAGACTTCCTCCATTTACTAATGCTTTGTCCGTTGCGAAATGCTCTTCAAACTCAAAGGTTGATCTGAGGGCCTACTCTTTACGCGATCCTTATATTCATTGACTGCGTCAGAAAAAGGGTAATGTTAGATGTTAGTCATCGCCCTCGCTCACACAGTCTGAGTCCTAACAGGACTCTCTAAAAATAATTTCAAGGACACTCAATTCCTATTCTGCTAAAGAAAGAAAAAGATACCGACAAACATTTAGAAACGCCAAACTAAACAGCTGTCAGTCACTAGGACAATTACATAATATAAAGGAATTTCAAATGATCAAGAGTATTTTTGAATCAATTGCTTTTTTCTTATTTTTTTATTTATTAATAAAGAGAAACACAATACAGTATAAAGTTACAAAAGTAATAGTGTTAAAAAAACCACCACGAAGGTTTATGACGCTTGTACAGAGAAATGGCGCAATTCTTTCGTCTTAATAGGTTATATTAGACGAAAGGATAGCGCCATTTCTCTGTACAAGCGTCACGGACGGTATCAAATCTGTCTATTGTGCAAGCGTAGTCCCATGTTTTCTTCATATTAGAATTGACACAAGGAATATTGGCCTTCAAATACTAAGAAAATTGACAAATATATTTTTGCACTTGAAAAAATGACTACCAGAGGCGGGAATCCAAACCCACGTTCCTCGCATACCGGGCGATTGCCTAACTTCTCGGCCACCCTGGCGTTGGCAGAGCCTGTCGAAATTTTCAAGTGCTTCTTAACGCTGTAATGCCGCGTTGCTTTCATAAATGTTATTGGGATTACACCCTTAACACTCGAAAGAAATACTATTGCAAGTATTTAACAATCGAAAGATGAAGCTTGCAAATACGATAAATTATTGTTTTTAAGTGATAAGCATTTACTATGCAATCTAAATATATTTTTGCACTTGAAAAAATGACTACCAGAGGCGGGAATCCATCCCGCGTTCCTCGCATACAGGGCGATTGCCTAACCTCTCGGCCACCCTGGCGTTGGCAGAGCCTGTCGAAATTTTCAAGCTCAAACTTTAGACACTCGCCGAATAAATCCACGCACGATAACACTAATATACTGTTACTAGTTAGATATGACTAGTAACAGACCTAGACTATGACTAGACAAACATGACCCATACTCGGCCGCATCGTCGCTTACCATCAGATGAGGTTGCGGTCAAATTTCTGTTTTTTTTAATATATTTTTTATACAGGATGGCCCGTTTACAGTGGTCCAAAAATTTTTTTCAGCTTGAGAGCACCATGAGTGATCGTTTAAAACATACTTTAGTAATCCAAAATAACGGCCAAATGATTAAAATTTAATTATGGTAAATGTCGTAATTTTTCGACATTCATGTACATGATGACGTTTTTTAACATGTTGCAATCGAAGCACTACTATGTTTTTTGTGTAAGGAATGTTAAGATACTTTTTAGCAGTGTCAGCAAAACTTTGGCGGTATATCTTTTTTTCACAGGATTTTTTAGAAAATCCACCTTTTGCCGAAAAATTCAAAAAAGCTACAGAAAAAGTTAAACTAAAAAAACTGTCTATTAATTTACACTAGATGAGCCTATAGCGCAATAGGTAGATTATCACACTATGCTCATACCAAATTTCATTCGATTCGGTGTAGTAGTTTTTATAACTGAGAGGTTTTGCGACAAAAACATTGAAATTTCGGATTTTTTAAAAAAGTCTAAAGGACTTGTCCTCTTTTTGTATGGAGGCTGGTTTTTTATTCTAAGATATCACCAACCACTAATAAACCTATATTTATCTTTGAGCTACAAAAATATGAAACACGTAACCATAGAAATCAGAATTTTAAACGCCTCCATTTTTGAGAAAAAATATGTTTTATAACAGGCATCATCCATTGATCACTTACTTGTATTTCCTGGCTGTATGGCTATGTACCATTGCCTTTCCACTTCCAGTGGTAAATACTACAAGGTACTACCACAGATTATATAATAGGTACTACCAGGTACTACTGTCAATGGAATGTCAATTTTGCAGCCAATTTTTTTTCATGCGTTAATTGATATAGGCGAAGGTGCGGTTTCTGTACAGACAAAGAGAAAAATTAATTTTAATTTTTCTCTAAATCGGAGGCCTTAAAAAATATATTAATTATGCAGAAAGGCAAGTTTTTGTGAACTTTTTAATATAATATTTAGTTTATTCTGGTTAGAAATATTGACGAATAAAAAACCATTAATGGACAAGTCCTTTCCAAACCATAAGTTTTCGCTTAACTAAAGTATGTTTTAAACGATCACTCATGGTGCTCTTAAGCTGAAAAAAATCTTTGGACCACTGTAAACGGGCTATCCTGTATCTATTATCTTTGTACACAGTAGGGCCCCAGATCCCATCGCTTATAATGGAAGGACGCCACTAGTTATAAATTGTCGTTGCTTCTAATCCCCATTGCGATTGCTCGGTCCCGTAAAAGGGTAGATGGAAAAAACGAGCACTTTTCCTAGTTCCTCATTTAATTGATTTCCTGCTAAGCATGCATTTCTCCTCCATGTATATTTTCGTAAACTTTAATAAATATGAAACTTAAATTGACTCTCAGATGAATATTCACGCAAAGAAAGACATAATTCGAAAGGTTAAATGTAGAACTTCAGACGATTTTAAGATTATTAATATAATTTTTGATAAAGTGTATTTACTAAATTGAATTTCCTTTATTGACGATAAAGGTTCTGAATAGATTTCATAGGCATACTTTTAGTACTCTCTACTAAGTTTTAAGTAAAATATTTTGCTAAACGGAGACAGGAAAATATGGAAGGGCTGTAAAGAAATATTTTCTTGGCCATAGGACGTGGGTTCAAATCCTACCTGTGTGCGAATTTTAGGTTTCTTATTTAAACTCATATAAAAAAGAAAAAACACTGTGAGTGTTAAAAATATTAAAAACTATTGAATAGCGAAAGCGTCATCATTCAAGTTGAATTTATTTTGTAAAAATAACTATTTGGCCCACTGCTGTTGCAACAGCTCAGTTGGGCTAAGATGTACAACATCGTTAAATTGTCGTTAGACATAAGAAAATTTGTCATCATGTCTTATTTTATCATTTTTCCTAACATGGCAACCACTTACGATAGAAATACTTCCCACGAGAAGCCTTTATCCACACGACCACAGATTATATACAACATTTCGTTGATATTTAATCATTCGTTCAATTTTACTACCGATTTGGCTTAAACACTTAATCCCAAGCACGACTATCGATTTAAAACTAAATTACTTACATCTGTTTTTTAAAATGACACTGACAGTTTTGACAGCCGAGTCCCTACTCTAGTTGACGATGTCCGATAGCCATCTCGCTCGGTAGCGATGTCATTTTGGCGTGAGTGACAGGGACGGCTAAAGTCGACAATACGGACAACGTCAATCGGAGTAGGGCCTCTGTTTTATAAATCAAAGTCAAAGGCGTACCCATTAATATTTTCCAACAAATTGTGTTATTAAACTAACAAATGGAAAAGAAACTAATATGATCATTTACTTTTAGAAAACTGTGATGTAATATAGGTACAGATTACTTATCATACATGAAAGCGCACCTGGGTTTTGCTACCTTCCTGACTCCTCAAGGAGCTGCTAAGGTGGAGCAACCAGTAGGATTACCTTAGGCCTATATTGGTTGGACGAACTGGGTCCATATCGCTCAGTAGAGCAGTGAAACACAGTAAGCATTTAAGCAGACCTGCAACATTTTGTCATAGAGTGTTCTCTTTGGTATTTGAAAATTTGGTAGTAACTAAACCAACTATACCTACAAACTTAGACGTTTAAGTATGCACAGAAAGAAAATACATATTAGTTTATTAAATAATAATATGTATTTACATTGTATTTCAGGATTTAATTTTGGAAGGTACGCTGGAACAGAACAAAATTGGATTCAAATGTAAGGAAAAGTTTATTTCACAGAATACTTGTAGTAGTACCAACATGCATCACTTTGATAGTAATTGTGAATAATTTTTGATCCCTTCAAGCTTGTGATATTTTAGTAAATATGCAGGTTCTATTGACATGTTCATTTGATTGTTCATAATTATTATGATTTAATTGCTTTCAACATTTTCCACCTTTAAAAGATACCTTGAGTCACCTGTAACAAAATTAAAAGATATCATGAAAAACATAGTATTAAAGAGTATGTATTATTTTTCAGAAAATGTCATCGCAGTCAACGTTGACTTGTAAGAAGCAGTGGAGACTATGGTGATAAGACTTATCGTATTAAAATTTTAAGAAAAGGTTTATCGTTTGTAATACCTTATTATTATTCTATAAAATTACATATTATTGTTTATTTGACTAATGATTTTTCTACTTCAATTAATTTTACTTTTATCCACCTTTATGTATAATAAGGTATATAAGTATATGGCACGTAGGTAAAAGTAGGCTCCCCATAAGTTATTCAAAAGCAAGTTAGGCGCAGATATTGACTGGAATACTTTTTAGTGTACAAAGCTACATTAAGGAAGTTTACATATCTAAGATATTTTAGTGTGCAAGTTTTCACAATTTATTTCACCGATTTACATACACTTAATATATGCTTCCTACTACTGGTCCTAGACTGTAGACACTGCTTACAGTAGTTTGGGCTTAGCACAGAGAGCGGTGTTGTCCAATTTGCTGTTGTTTTTATGGTTCAAAAGGAGGCAACATAGGTAGACCCTAAGAAACAAAAATAATGATTACCTAACCTATCCTACCTATGTTAAATAACATACATTATAAAAGGTTAGGTTCTGTTTTCAATACAGTATTTTGTAAGTTTATAAAACACAACTATAACAGCTATTCTTTGCTTTTGTGTAGGTGAAAGAGCTCTTTGTGATAAATGATTTACGTAAGTGTTTATATTGGAGATCTCACCTTCAAATAGGCTAGATTCTATAAGCCTTCTAGCCGCTAGAAGGCTTATAGACTCTAGCTGGGGCCAAGCTAAGCCTGTCAATGATGTGAAATATCAGTATCCATGGGCTTAAATATTCGCCAAAGCGACTGAAATACACTCTCAGAAATCGGCTTGATCGCAAATATCACCGATGCGTTTCTGTCGTATTTCTTACACTGGTCGTTCGTCAGATGCGTTTAACACAAAATATATAATGGTATTATGGTACGGACATATTTTTTGCATTTTACACAGTTTTTCACCGACTTTAATCAAGTTTTTTCCTTTGTCGTTAGCACCAAGTGACCACGATAATATCTCATGCGAAAATGTCAAAAATAGATTAAAATAGACAAATAAAAGAGACTCATGTTAGAGTGTGTAGACAATTTTATCGTTTTCTATCGTATTTCGTATTTTGACAGTTAGACATGACATAAATAGCATGACATGTTAGCAGCGGTAGACTAATGATATAACGCTGTCAAAATACGATAAACGGCCGCGATAATGATATGTTGTTTGGCTCATGCTAGGGCCACAGGTAGATGTCGGAGACGTCACGCAATAACGTATTCAAAAGAGACCAAGAATTTCATACGGCTGGATAGACTGCACAGTAGCTCAGTTGGTAAGAGTGTTGGCCCGGTTAGCCTATGGACGTGGGTTCAAATCCTACCTGTGTGCGAATTTTTGGTTTCTTATTAAAACTCATATAAATAAGAAAGAACACTGTGAGTGTTAAAAATATTAAAAACTTTATTCCACGAAAAAAAAACAGTTTGGAAATATGAAATGTATCGTTTAATGGCATAACGTGTGACCGGCATCACACAGCGGTGACAATTATAATTAAATCAGTTTGCGAGTGGTTCACTATTGAACAGTAAATTGAGTTTGAGCGAAACTGTGATGAAAATGGATTTAATTTCACATTGTAGTTGATTGGACACTATGAATAAAGCTTTTCATCGCCCATGCATTTATTTATAGGTCTAACTACGGAAAAGATGAAGAAGGATGGAACGGTGATGCCAGAGCGACAGGTTCAGATATGACAAAATAATTTTATATACAACGTGTTACATAACTAGAACTGACGGGAGCTATTTAGAATCAACTTTCTTCTAGAAACATATGCAAGAAAAATTCGACCATTGATATCAGACAACTCAGGTGACCAACTTAGTATGGAAAATCAAAACATTTTGTCGGTTTTCGACCTATATTTCTAGGAGAAAATTGTTTAGTTACTGATTTTGAGTAGCTCCCTTCAGTTTTAACGGGTAGCTAAGCACCAATAACTTCTCGAGTGATGGTGATTTGTCCGTTTGCGGTTACGCTTTCGCTACTTAGGAAGTGAGAGGAGTATCATGATGTCCGATCGTTGTTAAACCGCATTTGAGAGAATCTATTTTAAAAAATAAAAGCATTAAGATGCCTATTTATGACAATGAATAATATCATGATTGACACTGCGAAGCTCAGTTTTATATGATTTTGCGTTAATTTGTTTTAAATTGCTCATGATCTTATACTTGCCAAGATCAGATAAAGCCTCGGTATTAACAATATTATTTAATCCTTAATTTCATCGTTATAACAGAATTAGGAAGAAAATATGTCATTTAAGCGCTTTTGTTTAAAAAACGCTTAATTGTCACATTTTCTTCAGGGAACATGTTTTTTTGAGTGGAAACCCATTGATAAGTATACGAAGTTATTTTTACATCTTTTACACGACATTTCTGGGAAAATATTATTTTTCCCTCGACATTAGATGAGCAAGCATATTTAGAAGTGGAATCATGAAGGGTCCTGGTAAAATATTAGTACCATTAAGGTGTTGCTTGTAAATTGCATGCTCATTTGCTAAAAGTTTGAAATAAACACTATGAAATATACTTCTGTATTCGGTGACACACAAAAACTGAAACTGTACGTACTACTTTAAAAAATAATTGTAAAAATGTACAAATGTTTCATTACAATTTAAATGTTTTATTATTATTTAGTTAAGCAAAAATATGGTGCTTACCTATGCAGAATAAACACACTCTCTTCAATTCATGCCCTCTGAGTAAAGAGTCAAACTGGAGTGGCTTGTAAGCAGCAGTACATTAATTATCTCAATTTAAGGACAATACACACGAGATCAGTCCCCGAACTCCAAGATAGCGAATTGACAAGGGTACAGAGAGGGACTGTTGGAAATTCAATGGAAAACAAAGTATTCATGTACATTCGACAACGTAACATTATATTTTGGGAGGATGTTTAAATGCATTATAAAATGGATATCATGTGCTTAGTCAAATATCTTATTTTGGCTTTCAACATTTTTTTTTAAATGAATGAATGATGTTTCCATCATTTTGCAAAAGAACTACCCTAGATGTAGTTGTCATTATCAACAAAGGAGAGTTTTTGGTGGGAAGCGAGACGGGAAAGATAGGCTTCGTTGCTTATTATCTAAATTAGTATTTTGTGTTCATTGTTGTGGTTGAGTGGTGGAATAGTCTTAATAATGTATATTAATATGTTACGTCTGTTCAATAACTGACTATACTGACTATGGGGAGCTACGCCGCACGTGCTGCGGACGACAGGGCTAGCGCTCGCCTTCTCAGCTGGCGAGTACGCATCCCCTGTTTGGAGCCGCTCCGCTCATGCCAAGTTAGTGGATGTAGCCCTGAACGACACCTGCCGGGTCATCACTGGTTGTCTAAAACCAACCCCAGTGTCAATGCTATATCCACTGGCTGGTATAGCACCTCCGGAAGTCCGCAGGGCTGTAGCTAGCTCTAGTGAAAGGGCAAAAGCAGATCGCGACTCACGGCATCCTATGCACGGCTACGTCTCAGTGCCGCAAAGGCTAAAAAGTCGTCGCAGTTTTATTAAGTGTGTCGCCCCACTTTCTACCGAACCCGCACAAGCCAGATGCGAACTTCGGCGCAAAAAAGCCTCTCTGCCTACTCCTTTTGTCCCGCTTGCCGAGAATCTCCCTCCTGGACATGATATACCATGGCCGATCTGGAAGTCCTTAAACAGGCTTCGGAATCAGGTTGGCCGAAGTAAGGACAACATGGTCAGGTGGGGATTTTCGGTAAGCTCCGATGTGGACTGTGTTTGTTGTGCGGTGCAAACTATGGCACACTTAACATCGTGCCCGGCGTGCCCCAACACCTGCACGCCAGAGGATTTAATGGACGGCAGTCGATCCGCAATAGAAGTGGCTGAATTCTGGGCTGCTACGATGTAATTTTCTTGTGTTCCATCGACTCGCTAAAAAGAAGAATAACTGACTCAATTGTTTCAATAATAAGAACTCCGCATCGCTCAAATCAAATGGTTCGTGGTTTACGACTACCCATCGTCGCGACGGCTCTGTACCCGCTGCCTCTAACTCTACCACCAATTTGGCAAAGAAATCCACAACAAATTCTTTCTTAACCTGATTATTTTTAAATAAAAGCAAACAGACAGTTTTTAATAAGGAAAACCTCAGGCAAAATAACCACAAATCACACAGCTCCGTTTACAATTTCGACAGTTTGTCGTATACGAACTTCAACTTCGACTGGTCCTTAGTAGGGACTCCTTACCACTCGTTGCATTCGAGTGATGTACGATCGAACTATTTCGATTGTGAAGTTCTGAGAATGCACAAACTGTGGTACGTTCGGAAAAAAATCGAACTACGAACTTTTTTACGAATGTGAACTTTTTTTTCTATTGCATGAGAATCGTCTCTCATGTTTTCAACCTTATGTTGATTACATAGAGTACTTATTTTGACAGATTTGGGTAAGTTGATGCGGGGCCCACTGTACATATTTACAAGTATTCGTCTAGTTTTCAAAGTGTTTACAAACAGATAAGGAAATTCAAAGACCGCTACTGTATAGAGTCAGAGTGACAACCGGAATGGTTTCGTGAGTAGGGTAGCGCGTAGGCGGGTCGATGCAGAAAGATAAAATTCAATTATTCTGTCTAGAATCTTAGAAGACCGATTCTTCGTTGAAGAAGTCTAGGGGTGAATTTCCCAACAGCAAATTTTACGCGGCATGAGTGAAATCGGCAGTGCAGGGTGATACAATGAGGCTTATTTTTTTTTAATTGATAGAAGGCGTTATCCCTTAGACGAGACTATAAATATTTTTTTGATTAGAACTGCGTCAAATTTAGAATAAAAAATGATAAAGCACCATATTTTTCATTTCGGTTGCGCGGTCAAATCCATTTTTCTGTTTAATTTCCGTTATATAGTAAAAACTTTTGGTTATTTAGTATTATTGCTTATTTCATTTAAATCGTGAATAGTAATAGTACTGTCGCATAACAATTTCATAATTAAATCTATTTAATTAAATAACTTATAAGTAAAAATGCATGTGGTCAAATAAGACTTTTCATATCGGTGAATTTTAGTTTGTCGAAAATATTTTTGCGTGGGACTACTCTAGCTCCTTCCCCCCGCGCTAAAACGCTACATACCAGTGACACCTAAGTGCTTAAAGTGAATAGTCGTGGGCCGCTTGCTCCGTGTTCCCGCCAAAAAAGTAAGTAGTTGGTTTTGGTGACATGGGATTTTTTTTTTCATTTCCGCAGGTTAGAATATATTGTCATCCGATGCGCCATAAAATGTATGAAATATTTATTAGTGTCCTTCCCGAAGTACGTTTATTAGAATGGTATTAAAAACGTTATAACTTTAAAACTTTTATTGTTATAATTAATTTTGTTATTGATTTTAATATCGGTGTTTTCATTTCGGTTGATTCGGTGGCCTAGATTGACCACCGAAATGATAAAAAATATAATTTCCGTGAATATTATTAATTTCGGTGCAGAATTGTTCATATCGGTGATTGTTTTTCTCATTTCAATGGCTTCATTATATCATTTTGGTGAAATCTATACACCTCAAAAGAAAAAAAAAACTTATGTAGGAACATTTTGGTTGTCCGTTATTTTGTTTGACATAAAATTATAAATCTTGGCAAAAACCAATATCTTACAGCACACTTAAATGATAAAATCTGTAAACAGTACAATAACTCATTTACTTCGTTACATAAACTTGTACGGACCCCCGGGGCACGAGGCTAACTTGCACCAGATCGGTTTTATAATAATAATAATGATTTATTGCAGATACAGGATCCATATTTATCATTACAATTAAAGATATAAAAAAGTTATAAAAAGTTAAAAAATTAAATTTAAAATTAAATTAAGGATAGGTTGCTGGTGGACCATATCCAACACTAAATGCCGTTAGCGGCCTTTACTTAGGTGGCGGTAGCCAACCAGTGTCCATACATACTGGTTCCGACTAACCTGTCTTTTAGCTCCCTGATAATTGTGTTCTTACATATACCAATTCTGTCCATGAAAGACGCTATTCTATGCCTCATGATTGCATCAAATGAGTTAACTGCAGCAGTTGTAAACATCTCTGAGGCAGTGCAACAACGCCTCAACCCCATGAGCTGCCTGAAGATGTTGTTATACTGCACTCGCATGTAATCACGCAACTTCCGCGTGTAGCTTGTCCAGAGCTGACAGGTGTAAAACGATTGACAATACGTTTTGAACAATAGGGTTTTAACTTCAATATTACACTTGAAGAACCGTCTCGAAATCAGGTTACCGACCACACATAGTGCTCTTCTTTGTCGCTCAATATCGGCATCGTCTTTTTGATCTGATGTAAGAATGTGGCCTGGGTTTTAAAAGTATTCGTTATTTTAAATGCTTGTCCTCCCAAAGAAACCCCGGGTTTTTTTTGCTGGACCCTTTCCCGACCTAAAAACCATCAACTCGGTCTTCTTGCCATTATAAATCAAGTTATGTTTGGAGGCATACTGTTCACAAATGGAAAGCAGTTGTCTCAACCCTTTGATCGAGGGACTAATCAGCACCATATCGTCAGCGTAGCTCAGATTATCAACATATTTGTTACCTAATCTGAGCCCTACACAGGTGCTGCTCAGTTCCTCGATCAAACCGTTGATATACAAGTTAAAAAGGTCAGGGGATGTCAGCCCCCCTGTCTCACTTCACAAGACAAGGTATAGCTATCCAATAAGGTAATGCCCCATTTGACATGATTCCTCTGGGTACTATTACCAGTATGACAAAAGGTCAACAACTGTACTGCTGACCCCGGTCCTACGTAACTTTTCCACAAAAGGTCATGCTGAAGAGTATCAAATGCGCGACTCAGGTCAAGGAAACATGCATAGACAGTAGTATCATTTTTTACATAATAGTTTACCACCTGTTTGAGTAAAAAAACAGCTAAGTCAGTAGACATTTCGGCCTGAATCCAAATTGGGCATCATCTATTTTCAGATAAGGGGCTATTTTTTATTGCAATATTCTTTCAAGTACCTTAGCCACAACCGTAGCCAGGGATATTGGTCGGTAATTGGCAACACTCGATAAATTACCTGTCTTGTTTTTTACAATAAGGGATAACGATTGTTTTTGAGAGGTCATCTGGTAGGTAAGAATGCCGCAATCAGAGACCGAAAAATCGAGCAAGCACATCACCGACAAGCGGGCCCGCACACAGAAGTCGCTCAATACTGAGGCCGTCGTGACCCGGGGACCTGCCACGTTTCATCCTTCTTAATATTATTATCATAATATCATCGGAGGAGACGCCGCAACCCCCCGTTTCACGACAATCCTGTTTTAAATTATTGTCATTTACAAAACTATTTTCATTCGGGTTAGAAATAGGGGCTTCTATTTTAAAAAATGTACCAAAAACATTGGCAATGTTTTTGGGTCTATTTCTCCCTCAACAGATACGGGTAGTTTTAGAATTTACATTTTTAATTGATTTCCAAAATTTCACGAAATTTTAAACACATATTCACTGAGAACTTGATATTGTTATTTTTGATATTGGGACAAAAACATTCAAAGTAACTTTTACATAAACTTTATAGTGTATAGAAGTAATTTTGTTGAAGGTTTTTGGTGGGTGGATAAGTGTTTTCATTTCGGTGGCGAGTTATTTCATTTCGGCGAATTGTTTTTTTCATTTCGGTGGCATCAAAACTTTGAGCTACTGTATCTTTTTATTTTATTAAGATATTTTGATGGTGTTACGTATGGATATAAACAACATCAAGAAATATCATAAACCATGGTTTGAATTCAAAAATTGTTAAAGATAAAAAAGTTCACCGAAATGATAAAAAAATCAACCTTGTTGAAATTCACCCCTAGAGTTAATAGCAAACCCATTTAAAATAAAAAAGAGAAAAATATACAGTATTTGGTAAACCATGCACCAGTCAAAGATAATTTTAATTCAGTTTATCAAACCATGTAGGTACAGACGGCAGCACGTTAGATTACCTATTTTAACTACGAAACCAGCGTCTATTACGTATGGAATAGAGGCGGTCTAAAAGTCAAAGTGGGTTATTAGTCGGACTGTGTGTACTTTAACACACAGACAGTTCGACAATTGCTAAGGAAGTAAAAAAGTTGCCTTAAAGATGTTTCCTTATTTTTAAATGCCTAACAGCATTTATTAAGATGATGATGATACAAAACAGAGGCAAAACGGCAACTGATAAAAATTTATAAACACCAACGCTGGATTCAAAACTGAGAGCTTTACAAATTGAAATCCTAGTTACGTTTAGTTTTGCCGTGGAGTGTACCTATTAATATTTGTATAGTTTGTAAATTAAAACTCCACGTTTCCAAACTATAAATTATTTTAAATATTTGAACTGTGATTTTGTGCTTGGAAAATGGAACTGGTCCAATATATCTGTTCCAAACAGTGCCTCCTGTAGCCACAGTATTGTTGCAATTTACGACAGACAGACAAACAAAAAAACTTGGCATCGGTTCTATAAACACCCTGCTGGTGTATTTTGCTATTAACTACATAAATTAACTAAGAATGTTTTTTATTTATTAATTACCCGGATGGAGATGAATGTTTCAAAAATTGCATATTTTTAAGGCAGTTAATCTCTTTCTAGTGAATGCTGACAAAATTTGTAATAACGAAAATATATAAAATTAGTTAACTTTAAAATATCTTAAAAGAAATATGAATAAATAATAGGATAACAGAAACTTCTTTCATGATTTAATTTGAACCTGAACGCTCAACGGATTTGCCCATTGAAAATTCACCAACAACAATAGTTTGCGGTCTGGCACGATATATATCTGCGAAATCCAATCCAATGAGACGTCAAGCATCACGTCAGCCTGAGTCTTATCACATGGAGATAAGGTTGAACTTGGTTATGAAAGCTGTACCTATAAATATGGTTGTAATGCAAATGGGGTTTGCATTTCGGTTCTGGTTTCGAGAATCCCGATAATGCCAGCTAATAGCGTGCTAACCTTTTGATGACGGAAATGCGTTGCGTGCATTGTCGAATATAATAATAATAAAATAATGCCCTCCTAGCTGAATTTCGACTACGGCGGCCTATCTCAACAGAGATTAGCCAACTGCGCGGGACATATTATAGTGCACAAGTGTGTGCGCAAAACACAGTGCACTCTCTGTTCCTTCACTCGCATAATTCGGTGAGACGGCAGTCCGACATGACTGTAGAGAGATCAGGTGCAGGACCAACGGCTTAACGTGCTTTCCGAGGCACGGGGGTGTTAACACCACCAACTTCCTGACTCCGGGCTGTATCTGAGTAATTTCAAGACAGAAAAACCTAAACACTCTCGGCCCGACCCGGGATATAAATATGACAGAGATTGCAAGCATACAGTTCCAACTGCAATCATGATAAACTGTAACAGTCAGAAATAGGAGCACAATTTTTTAAAGCCAAATCACTGTTCTATTTGATCAATATCACTATTACCTACCCAATATTTTTACCCGACTGTGTTAGAAAGGTAAGACGTAATTTTTTGAGCGTATGTGTGTATAAGTATGACAATAATTTCGTTGGCACAAACTGTTGGACAGTGACTAATGAGGTGTTGTTGAATTCGTCAAACTCACAATAGTAGTAGTGACAAAAATGGCTTATGTCACTACCAGGGTAGTGACATAAGCCATATATTGTTTTTGTAAATAGAGCTTTTACCATAGCAACAAAGCCTCGGCCAAACAACTCAAAATTTGCCCGACAAAAGACTTAATAGTTGAAATGTAAAATAACCTTTGCCCAAATAATCGGATTTTAGAAAAAAACATTACAGAATTATGCCCTAACATTTTTGAAAGCCATATCATAGATTATATTTGTCATACCTGCCACTCATAAGAACTTAATTGGAATGTAAGTATATATTTAGAAGTATCCCAATAAGAAATATTTTATTTAATAGACTTCGAGTCTAGCTAGTGTCAATCGATTGGATTATCAGTACATCTGATCTCGTCTTGTACTCTTGAGTGCGAGTACGTGCCTTTTGCAGCGAAAAAAGATTTTCTTTGTACTTCGAGTTTATGAAAGGCGACACTGAGGAGCACTTTATTGGCCCTCACTTTAACGAATATCTTTTATAGGCGCTCAATCAAATTACAACCAGGCTCTTTGATTTGCTTTCTAAACTTATTGCTAAAAGCCAGACCACCTTTGGGTATATTTCAGTCACAAAACAAACCAATATATATATATATATATCGTCATATATATATATATATATATATATATATCGTCATATATATATATATATATATATCGTCATATATATATATATATATATATATATATATATATCGTCTCGTACAGGAGCGAAATATTATTGTTAAACTTCACCGGTGTTATTATAAAAAAAAGACCAAAATAGACATTCGTGACATAACCTAATAGAGAAGCGCTTCTCTAATTGGCTAGCTAATAGCTTAGTCCTATCTTAAACCCGGTACTAAGTTATTAGAATAAGGGGGCACCAGTTAGCGGAAACGCTTGTAGCATAGTGGTGGCAGCACTTTAGTAGTGATACCAAAACGTGAAGCAACTCACGGCGCGGTCGTGAAGTCCATCGCAGGTATCTCTTCGACAGGCACGTTAATCAGTTGGTCCCGGTTGATACCAGTTGATATTAATCGTTATCCTAGTTAGCGGTCTTAGGGCGGCTTGACAACGTCTGACAGTAAGATTGGTCTCTTGCATCAGCCCACCACCAATCCGCACTGAGTCCGCGTAATGGAGTATGGCTCATACCTCCTCATAGTAGAGGTGAGCCCTTTGTCCAGCCGAAGGGGTATAATAGGCTCGCTTTACTTTTCTTTTACAAGTTAACTGATTCAATCTGCAGAAAAGAGTCAAACAATTTTTGGGCTTTTTTAGATCTCAATTTACAAGAAACACTTAAATCGAGTCTCATGGCGGATTCGGATACTCCTATTACCAAAATAATTATCTGTAGTGTTCTTCCACTTAGACTAAAAAGATAAGTAAATGTTTATCTGTACGGGATATTGCTAATCCGTAAAACGAACACCTTTCAGCGGAGCCTACTTCACCAAATTCAATAACCCTTCTCTTATATCTGTCGCAGGATTACTATCAATACTGGAATATTATAATCTGACTAGTAAAATTACAAACAAATTGGCATTAACGACACTATAACGGACTAGAAATTGATGTTTTTGAGTTTGAATAAAAAAAAACTGAACATAGATACTCTATCAAATAGTAGATATGTCTCCTATGAGCAACAAAAAGATTCGCACTGTGATTAACGTCATCAATCAGAAGTGTTACAAAAGTAGACATAAATATTCATATTTTAGGAATAGACATATATTTTTCTTAACATTCAGGTAATATAATTTACGGCCATCTTGGATCTTATCGTGGGATCTGTGCCGCAAAAACACCCCTGAACAAGTCCGTAATATTGATTCGGTTAAGTTTATAATTTTACCAGTCCAAATATACTCAACCGGTTTCAATTATTTTCCTGCGACATATCCAATAAAACTTGTAATAAACATAAAAAAGATCAACGCGAACGTGATACTGAAAGATGCCGTGCTATAAGTAAGTAAACATAAACAAAATGGGTGTACTTAAGATACGAGATAGCTTACACAGGTACACTTTTGCAAATATCTTTGGATATGTACATATTTACTGTTATGATGAGACAGGATAGAACGGAAATGTTGAGCTGCTGCATTTGATGTTGATTTAAAGAACTCTCAAAGGAGTTATGATAAAAATATTCAGACGGGTAAATAAATTGCTCTGTGAAGAAACAATTGTAAAACAAGTCGTCATCATCAAAATGAGTCGCAGAAAATCCACTGCTAACTAGGCCGATTCTCAAATACGGCCAAAGTAACTATCAATCAATATTTGCATCAATATTTGGGTACTCATAACCTACCTATGATATATATTATGATATACGAGTACAGTGTGTCCGGGTTTGGACTAGCGATAATTTATGGGCTAATAATTAAGTAATTAATAATTTAATTTAGTTCATAAAATGTTATCGACAAAAAACCCTATGTTGGGTTCTAACTCCCCCGTCTTGAAATGGCAGCCATTTTTATTATTAAAAAAAAACTATTTTCATTTGAAAGGCAACGCTAAGACCTATCAAGCGAAATAAAGACCAATTATTAACCGTCATAGAGTAAAAAAATTTTTTTAAGAAATCCTGCTTAAAATTTAAAATACTATTCTAAACCTGTTACAAAACTCAACACGAAAATGCAATTTTTCTGGGTTTTTTTTTGTAATTTTTTAGTAAGTAGCTTAAGTATCTTATGTTTTTTTTTCAGTTTTGTGGTCAAAATAATTACAGTGTTCATAATTGTTAAATTGCTATAAATTTTATTTAGAAGATGAACAGCAACATCATAAGATTATAAACGAGCCCTACTTTTCCTATTTTATCATTTGATAACCTTGTCCATCTACAAGCGGCAAGATTTCAAATATAAGGGTGTGTTTCCACGAGCGATGTGATAAAATGTTTTGCAAAAGTGGTAAATGACGTCACACGTAACTTTCACAGCGGCAGTATTTTTAGGGTTATGAAGACGACCATCTTGGTGTAGCTGTCCGCGGTCCAGACTTCAATGATAGTGGTTGCGGGTTCGGATCTCGCAAAGGGCAAATATTTGTGTGATGAGCACGAGCATTTCTACTTAAGTCAGGGATGTTTATGAATAGGTATGTCTATCCGTTATTATAGTCGCTAGCACAAGTTAACGCTTAACGTCTGTCAATCCGTCTGCGGCCGGTTCAAAGACTAAAGGTATAAAGCTTAATTTGGCAAAACTTTGTTTTATTGACCCTTATAAATCGAAGTTGAAGGCCTGTGGTGAAGATGAAGGCCTATGGCTATATTTTACGCTATAGTATAATACGCGGCGTTTGATCGTCAGAATCAACGCTGCGATTATAGTTTGTTCGCAGCGTGGCATCCGACGTCTGCGTGTAAAAGAGACCACAACAGTACATCTCCATAGTAACCAAATGTGACGCAGCGTGCGGCGTGACGCTGTATGAGGCGCAAGGCGTTTTTAGGAGACTAAAGCACTTATTATACCGTCCTATTTGTAGCTTCCTAACTAGGAAGGTCGCATCCTGCTTAGGATCCTAACTCGGTAAGAAGGATGGATAGGCAGGTGCTCTACTCTGATAACGCATTGTTCGTGTGTAGCCGAGGCGCTAGCTCGCACTGAAATGCTGTCATTAGTGACAGAGATGGCAACAGCCAAAACTACGGATATCGTTGCCCCAGACACGTTCCTAGTTAGGACGCGAGCTTCCTAACTAGGAAAGTAGGAACCTAAGTAGTGAACTGCGATTACATCTTCCTGTTTCCTAAGTAGGATGGTGTAACAAGTATACATAATTTTTGAAAAAAAAAAAACATAACACTCGACTGCAAAAATTATAATATTTTTGTAATGGTATTTTTACTGGCTTTCATTTGATACCCATATTGCTATGGTAAAGAAAAAATCAATCCCCCTCCCCCCTTTATTTCCGTTTGCGGGCGCCATTTTAATGTTATATAGCCTATGTCACTCTCACAATTTTGACAAATTCAACGACACCTCATATGTCAAAAACTATTAAGCTGTTTGGGCTGTAGGGCGTGCCAAACAATTATACATACATACATACTCTCGAAAAACATAACCCCCTTCTTTTGCAGTCGGGTAATAAGTGCTGTAAGTAGCTGCTTCTCTAGTGAACAATCAGCCTTACCCCGCTCCCCTCGTTCCGCCTAATCAAACCTTCGCAGTTTGCGGCTAATAGAATCGGAAAACCATCAGGATGCGCCTCTGCCTCGGATTAAAGCTTGCCTAACAGCTTTGCGGGCAATTTAAGCTGCCCAACAACAATATTAATTGAAGCTCAAAGTTGAGAAATCTGAATTCTAGTTTTAAACTTAGTCACATAATATTTTAAAGCTTAATTTTTGATGCAACGCAATTTGCGAGCAATGTTTCTTCTACCAGTTATTGTAATTTACGAGATATATAAGCGAAATGCGTTGCTCTGAAAAGAGGTATCGTTTTTAATATTAAAGTTATTATGCATTATTTTACTATACATACTTACTTAAATTAACAAATAATAATTATTTCATCCAGTTGTAAAAAATAACGGGAAGTGTTAATGAATAGCTAGTAGGTAGCTTTTAAAGCGTAGTATTTCTGTAGCGTATACCTAACTACTGAATATTACATGAATACTAAAAGTAAAGTAAAAATAGTCACATTTGCCAACGAACTACCTTTGACATTTGATTACTGTAATTTGACTATATGTGTCAGGGCCCAGAGGTAAAGAACTGACTATAATACGAGCAAGTCTAAAAGATGGTCTACAGTGTGGTTCCTGTATTAACTCTATTTGCAGCAAATAGGATCGGAAAATTACTAAGCCTCCTGACCTCTGCCGTAGATTGGAAGTTAACTAATATTGTTACCGACGAATCGCGCTGGAGCAGCGCTGTAATATAATTGATTCACACGACAATTTAATTACCGGGTCAAAGATGTGCGAGTATCTATCTAAATATATAAAAAGTTAAACCGACTAAACCAATGACTGACTAACTGACATATCAACACACAGCGTGTGTGTGAGCTGTGCAAATGCTGTGTTGAAACTTGAAATTTTGCACCATGTTTTCTTTTATAGTGTAGGTGAGCACTTTGTTGTAAAAAACTTTGTCATTTTTAAAGCAAAAAAATTGTATTTTGCAATTTTAGAAAATGTATGTGAAAAGGAGGTTGAAGTTTGTTTGAGTTTGACATTGTATACGCGCACGAAGTCGCGGGCACAATAATATGGCAAACGAAAAAAATATATATTTTTAGCAATCAGAAGGGGTAGGTAGTTTTTAAAATAAATTCAAAGATTAAACCAAATTTTATGACGCACTTTACAAAATAATCATCAAAATTATGGAACAAAATACCGTCATAAATCAAATGACGAACCGATCGCTGACACACAAAACACGTCGATCGCAAGATGTTCTCCGTCCAAGTGCCGCCGCAAAAGTGAGGAGCAGCCGCGGCCCCGCAGCGGTTGTGAACTCGCTCGTCAGGGCGCGATGACGTCATGAGTAATGATGTCAAGTCCCTCGATCCCATCAATTAAGGAAAGTGCTTATTTGTATGACCCTTGTGTGAAGTTCCGTTCACGTGTTATGATTCTCTTGCCCTATATGATTACTCAAATGTTAGTTTATAATGTTATCTCTCTCTTTCTCTTCCTGGCTGTAAATCCCACATGGTGTTAGGGTCAGCCTTTTTATTTTTCTCCTCTACTTCGCCCTGTGCTCGACATCTTCGGTGGAAACTCCGCACTCCCTCATATCGTTTAGCACTACATCACTCCATATTTTTTTTGGCCTCTCTTCGATCGGTGATGAAGAGATGCAGCGCCGCACTTCAGACGTAGTCTGGTGGCCTTCTCTGTATGTGACCATACCATCCCAGCCTGCTCTCCTGCATTTTGACGGCGATGTCGCGTACTCCCAGACTTCCTCGCACGTACTCGTTGCGGATTTTGTCGAGCAGGTGACGCCGCACATCCACCTTAACATCTTCATTTCTGCGACTTGGATGACATGTATATGCTAGTTCTTAATGTTATCTATATAAATAAATCTGCTTGTATATTTGTGCGTGCCCAAAAATCTAAAGCAACGCATGCTGGGGCAGCTAGTACATAAAAACATTTCAAACCTTGTTATTAAACAGCTGTAGGTAAATATGTTCTGGCTCTTGGAAAAATGTTTTTATAGTTATAAGAAATATTTTAGTTGGCGACATAAATCTACTTATTAATTTAATGTTATTTAATATTATCGAACTGGACGTTAAGTTATCTGCAAGAATTGGATTTAATGTAATATGAATAATCTAACTTTTTGCATGTCGGCGAGCAGTCTGAACACAGTCATAATACCTTTTATATATTACTTTAAATAAATTGTTACCTTTTTAACTGTGTTTTGCAAATAAACGTTTGAACTTGAACTACTATTCCTAAATTGTTCTAAGAGTAGAAGTCTGAATGGTGCTGACATGATCAAAAATTTAACAACTCAAATATTCGATGAGGTTTGGTTCATAACAATATTCAATTCCAATCTTAGCAATAACAAACAAGCCCAGACTGCCAAAATTTCAATTTCATTTGGCTCCGATTTTTAAAATCCATTTAGCACTCTGAATTCAATTCGATTTTTACTGGAAATATTGGATCAAATAACTACTGATAGACATTCCATAAAGTTTATACTTGTATTGGTATCACTTAAATAAAATTGATTTTGCAGCGGTAAAACTTGTTTCAATAAACGAAATAACAATTCGGAAGGCACGTTAAGCAGTTAGCCCCGTCTAATATTCTATTGATATTAGTTGTTAAGCCTAGTCAGCGGCCCTAGGGTGGCTTGATAACATCTGACAGAAAGGTTGGTCACTTGCCTTACAGACACCCCTCCTCCCTCCACTCCACAAATCCGCACTGAGCCCGCGTGGCCCACCTCAACTATGAGGAAGTACGAGCCATACTCCATGGCTCGTACCTCCTCATAGTTGAGGTGAGGCCTTTGCCCAGCAGTAGGATCTATATAGGCTAACTTTAAACGAAATAACAGAGTTATTTAAAAACATTAACAACCTGCTAAGTGCAGATTCTGGTGCTCAAATGATATAATTGCATTCTTTATGGGACTAAAATCGAAACCGCGAAAAAAATCTAGCTTCCCCATACTCATCATCATCATTCGCTTGCCCTGTTCCCATTATATTTGGGGTCGGCGCAGTATGTTTTTCTCTTCCATACAATCCTATCACTCGTCATTGACTCATCCACTCCTTTCACAATCATATCATGTTTTATACAGTCCATCCATCTCTTTCTAGGTCGGCCTCTTCCCTTCCATCCACTAACATTCATACTCATCACTCTTTTTGTCACATGATTCTCCTCTCTTCTCATCACGTGTCCATACCAAGATAAACGGTTTCCCGTCATCTTTTCTGTCACAGGCGCCACTTGCAAACTTCCCCTTATATATTCATTTCTTACTTTGTCCATTCTTGTCACTCCACACATCCATCGCAACATTCTCATCTCCGCTACATGCAGTCGTTTTTCATCCAACTTCTTAACGGCCCAGCATTCCGATCCGTACAGTAAGGCAGGTCTTATGATGGTCTTGTAAATTTTGCCCTTCAACCTTAAGGGCATCCGTGGATCGCATGTTGTTGCTGTGACCTGCCTCCATTTCATCCAACCTGCGTTGATTCTATGTTTAATGTCCCTGACAATATCGCCGTCATTTTGCACGATAGATCCGAGGTACCGAAAGCTTAAGCTTCCCCATACTAAATCATTAAAATATTTTATATATAAAAATAATTGTTTTAGAATTCGATGTTGGTCTTACAAAAAAGTTGGTATATTTGAGCACGATAATCGACCCCTAACGGTGTTATTACAAATAACTTAGTACCGGGTTTAAGCCAGGACTAAGCTATTAGCTAGCCAATTAGAAAAGCGTTAGCGTAGTACTAGGTTATGTCACGAATGTGTCAATCATTCCTCTGTTGTCGGCTTATATTTAGACCTATTTTAAACCTGGTCTATTTTTTTGTTATAACACAGTAAGAGGTTCATCATCATCATCATCATTCGCTTGCCCTGTTCCCGTTCCTGGTTATTAATGTTTATTAATAATTCTAAAACCCTGCATACTAACGAGCTTACTGTGTAGGTACTCAATGACATATTTAGTTTTACCTACTACAAAAATACTACAATTTCAACTTGAACGTGACCAAAACAAACCCACAAGTCCTTCTTTTAGGCTTCGCCGCAGAGTTTAAAAGCAAAAAAGGTTTTACAGGAAGTGACCAATTTATTGTCCTTTACTCAACCATTAAAGGAACTACTTATAATAAAATCATCATTATCATCACCAATATTAACATTACTAACACATTTACGTCTTAGCTCGCTTTTCAAACTTTAACCGACTTACTAGAACGTTCCGAGCATTGTGCCCCATTGGACGAGATATTTCCGAATATCGGAAGCTCTTAACTCGATCGGATTTGTAAATAAACGCGTTGGCGCACAATGGGGCTATACAAATCGGAGCACCGGCTGTCACCGCCACCGCACTATAACTCAACGCTGGCGTACAAATAACACCCTAGATTTCGCTCCTGGCAGCAGAAGTGTTCGTGGATGAATGCTTTGTGCGAGCTGGAACCGTTTATGGAAGTTAAGCAACGTTGAGCGCGGCCAAGCTTTGGATGGGTGACCGTTCTAGGCCATGGCGGGAACAGTTTTCTTGAATAAAAGAGTTTATTAGATAGATAAAGTATATATATACTTTATTGCATAACACACACAGTATACATTTACATAATTACTCATAGATAATGGTACAATTCTGGCGGTTTTATTAATTTATTAGTTCCGTATAATGCACTTACTCAACTTAATTGGACCGAAAACTTAGGACACATCATTAATTCAAAGTTTAACACTAACGCGGTTAAAGTACAAGTACACAATGTTTTGTTAGATACTTTAATCCAATTTCGTACTTTACTCGAGATAATATAATAAACCCGTCGTTGTTTCATGTTTCACAGCTTTGAAACTTGTTTAGCTGTGTATGACTTGAACATCAAATCTCAAAAACTAATTACAGTTAACTCTAAAAGTATGTAAGGTTTATTTTTTTAGGAAAATAAAGTAACACGTCAAAGGTACATAATCAAACTTAAAAAAAAAACTCCCGACATGGGACCAAAGCTAAAATTGCAAAAAATACATAACGTTCAACCTTTACGATTAGTATTAGTAAAATTGTAAAGTTTTTTCAGAACGTCAGAATTTTATTTTTTATTGCAATATCCTCCCTATTACAACAGCATCAGAAACCCTCATTGTTTACCTAAATGCCTGTCCAATTCCGTAAGTTTATGCAATGCTATTATTTAAACATCTAAGTATGATTATGAAATCCTTAATTTCCAAACCGATGTCTCATTGCTTGACGGACGCAAGTTTAATGATATTGTTGAAGCGATCGAGGTGGCGGTAAGGATTCTGGAATACAATGCAAGTTTTTCAAACAATAACACAATGTCTATTTATTATGTTATTGCAAATGTTATTCGCGATAGTATTCAAATTGTTGGCCATAGATTTGTTACACTATGCTCGAAGGTTCCCGCTGAAAATCAGTGTCGTGTCAAAACCTGTTTTTGTCACGACTTATACTGAGCGGGAAACTTTTTGATTCACTTTCTTAGATTTATGTGTTTTATGTTTAGTTTTTGTTATTATTTTAGTCAGTTGTTTTTTTTTTTACTCTGTCTTGTGTGTTGTGCCAAAAAATTATTTCTATTTCTAGATTTGCTGGTATAAGGCGAAGCTACACAAAATAATTTCAAAATTATTGGTGTACAAATAATTGTGCAGTCATTACGTTGTCATGCCGGTGATCAATCACGCGTCGCTTGCCGCTGACGGCAGCAAGCATCATTTAATTACTCAATCAATTAACTTTATATGGGAATCATGAAATTCAAAAATCTTCATTTTTTAGGGAAGGCCTCACTTCAAAGTAAAGATAAACTTTGCAAAGATGTCTGTTTTGAAGTATAAGGACTCTCTAAAATGCAATGTAGAAATTAGTACCTAGTTAGTTTGATAGCAATCATTACTTTCCTTACATTAGTTCGAAAGATGATTGTTCGACAAGAAAACATGATTCCGTGCTTCGGAGGGTAGACGAAGCCGTTGGTCAGATCGAGCCTGATGGTGGCTCCTAATGTCTTAACTGGTTGGTAAACAGCGCACACGTTACTAAGAAAAATAATGAATAGTGAATAAAGAAAAAAATACAGAATTTTTAAAAGCTGCTCTTCTAAATCTAAATTATCAGGTCTGCTGGATCGGAAACTTATTTTAATATTTTTAATTTCTCTTCAGTCATGTCAATCATGTTACAAGTCAGAGTGAATCGAAAGAGAGTGCACCATATTGTGCACTATAAAGTCACCCGCGCAGTTGGTAGATCTTGGCGGTACGGATTGGCCACCGTGTTCGAAATTCGGTTGGAAGCACATTATTATATTTTCCTAGCCAATAGTATCACTTCAGGACCCACTTCAGAACTTGAAGGCAAAATTCCAAGAATGTATGTTAAGCGAGAGCGTGAAGCTTATATATAATTGCGGATTTTTCTCATTCCTTTGTGATTGAATATAAAGTAGGCAGGCTTGGTACTAGTGCTTTCTTGCTACTACCACAGAATAACACAACAACAACAACAACAAATAGTAATACAACGCTCGGACATAGAATTCCGGCACATTAACCGATAAGTACAATGTCAACACACCCTTAGAAATGAATTTCCTAAAAATATATAAAAAATATCGGTTTGATAAATACGACATAAAACTATAAACATACGGGTAGATTCTAAAACTGAAAGACAATGAATTGTTACCTATCGGTTTCAACTGAAAATCATTTTAAAAGTTAACACCATAACACTCTCCAAGTTCTGAAACCGTATTCTTTGTTTTTGGAATTTAAAAGTGTGAAAGTGGGCTACCTATAGGGCACGACGACGCTTAACAATATTATTCGCATATCAGTCAAGCCATTTCTCTCTACCCAAATATGTTGGAAAGGGAAAGAGGTAGAAGGCAGGGGGGAAATGGTGTATTTTTGAACAGCATAGTGCCCTATATCGCGTTATATTGACAGGGTACGTCACGGCCGACAGACATTTCAATGAAGTACGAAATTGATGATAGGGCAGTAAAAAATGCCCTGTAAAAAGAGCGTGTAAACATTTTTTTGAACGATCACGGTTCGCTATACATTTCGTAGCAACACTTCGTAGCTGTGCTACGAGAAGGCGAGTCGTTATTTATACGCTCAACTATTAGTCTTATCTTTCTACAGTGAATTACCTCCTTTACCCTCGCTACATTTTGATACTGACGCCTTTTATTTGACTAGGCGATAACGTAATTATGCCATTCACGTTCTTAAGCCCATTGTGGCGTTTCAAGTAAAATAAAGTACCTACTAAAATAAGTTCATTTTATGGCGAGACATGCTGGACTCTGTACTTGTTTTAATTGTGACTTGATTATGTATATAGTAGCGTGTTTTAATGTAATTAAATACATTTTTATCTCGTCCTTATTACGGGGTTAGGAGTAGTGAATACAAATGAAGTATGACTCGAAAAATTTTCTAAAAACTTGCTGAACTAAGCTTAAAGAAATGTACAGCTGAAGCAGTGTTCCCAGTTGTGTACCTCCAAAACAAAAACTGTCCCGTTCATCCTTTACTACATTCGTCGACTCAGTCCCTCGACCGCCGGGAATTCGATTAAAACACAACCAGTATAACTTTTAAAACCTTTCCGACATTTTGCACCCACTCACGGCACATGGTACGCAGTAAATGTAATGGAAAAACAATCCCGACCCTTTGCGAGGCTCGATGATATTGCTCTTAACGACCTTTTGGGAAATAAATGGTTTTGTTTACATTAGCGTCCGGTCAACATCGTGATAGTTTAGTCCAGTGATACGGTATAATAGAATAATGATGATACTTAGTTGATAGGCTTTTGGGTATGTGGGTGGAACCGAATTTTGAGCATAGTGATTGCCTATGAGGGCATATGAACTTGTCCGTTACTGAATAGTAATTTTCTGAAGAATGTAATCCTTCAGTAAGCTTTACAAAATGATGTTAGTTGAAATAAGAAACCAACAATTCGCACACAGGTAGGATTTGAACCTAAGACCTTTGGCAGTAACTATTATATAATCTGTGCTTTGGCTTACGAGCCAATAACTTATATAAATAAGACAGAACACTGTGAGTGTTAAAAATATTAAAAACTATACAAAATGATGCTTAACGCAACAGGCTCTCAGGCTGTTTTAAATATTACGTCACAAACGACGACTAAATTAAAAACATTGTCCAGTTGCCCGCTTTTCGGAACGTTTGAATAAAAATTGACAAAACTCAGTAATGATACTTTACAAACAACACCAAATGCCCTTTTTAGTTTTTGGTTTGTAAATCTCTCTTGAGGGTCCTATAAACTTAAGGGTCATAAAGTTGCAATCCTAAGTGATTTGGCTCGACGAAGTAAAAAAATATTCATATCGTCACACGAATCCAAAGGATACGTGGAGTGAAAATGTGATGGTAAATATTACTGGTCAGTTTTAGGGTCCCGCATGAAAACGTACATTTTGATTAAAATTTGTTTGAACACAAAAATATAATCATTACGCAATCACGATAAACTATCGAAGTATTCAACTAAATCTGTTGAACATAAAAATCTGCACAGAATAATTTCTAAAAACAGTAAATTTCTAGCAAACAAAGAGATTCCTGCGCCTTGCTGCGTTTTAAATTTCAACGAGGAGGCAAAGCACCCGTTACTTTAAAACTGGAAGACAAAAACAAAGGCGATTTTATACTTTGCAGCATGGCATAAAAGTTTACTGAAGTATCTTCATATTCAGTTTCAGAAGTCAGCGAAGTAACCAAAGTACAATACCGAAGTTGGACCACGTTTGCGAGAGTTTATTGACTCAAATACGTAACATTCAGATTTCTGTATGACATTATTTTAAGGGTTCTGTACCAAAAGGGCGCTTTGTGACCCTTTCTTATTACTTTAAAGAATTTGACGTATTTGTATAAACTACAGAAACAAATGTCCAATAATTTCCATTTGTCTGTGGGCTGTATCTCTAGAACCGTGATAGGTGGTGAAGACTTATATCTCTTTTCATTTCTTTCGACAGGAAAGAGACGGGTTAACTTAAAATTAGGTTCAGAAAGTGCGTGCTGGGAATCAAGCCCATTGACAACTGTGCACTAGACAAATTGAAACGCCACAGCAAAATCGAGGCGCTCAATTAAAAGGCCTTTCGCCCGAACATCTGACGACCTACTCCGTACAGCGATATCTGTTTTTCGACTCTAGCTATCCTTGTCGTTCGTACCTGCATGACAGTACGAACGTGATGAGTAGTGGTGTTCAAAGAATAAGGACAATGTTCACATGGCTTGGCATGGCATGGTTCCTTTACTATAGTTCCACAAGTTCGTGCGCGACCGGACGGTCGCCAGAAGTGCGGGGGGCAAGGCACGCTAGACGTCAGCGGGTGATGGAGAATGGATTTGCTTTGACAATTATTGTCCATCGCGTGTATCGATCGATTATTGCGTGTGTTTGGCGCTTCCTCGCCCCTCCGCATGTATTGCGAGGTACAAGGAGGGTCGCGCACGAACTTGTAGGACTATAAACGAATCTGGTACATGAAAGACTTATGTATTGTCAAAATGTCTGTCAGCAACAAAGGATTATCAAACATGCTGCATTGTTATTCTGATCATCGTTGGCAATGCCGAAGGAAATAGTTCACCGATCCGTTGGACTAACTAAATAAAGGAGGCGTCTATCCAAATCCTGGTGAAGGCTTCTTCAGACTGGGATCAATCAAGGCAAATTGTCCGTTTAAGAGAATCAAGTGACCACGATATTCAGTAATGGGCGATTGACTGAAGAAGCCTATAAGAAACCCAATACTAGCAATCGTAAAGCATTTTTCTAACAATTTACTAAAAATAGTTATTAGCGAGACAATCCCTTAGCTAAACCGAATGTACAAACTGTACTCAGCCAATTGGACCGCTTCATTACATATTCGGCCACCTGTCCAGCTATTGCTCCACTGTTCACTGCCCGTGGCATAATTCGCTATTAATCTATGCAACTGATCCTAAGACGTGTCCAGAATTTTGCGAGCATTTACTGTGACCCAGATACTGGAATGTTTGGCGCCGGTTGCCATGGCTCTGCTAATTCCTTTGCTTTCCTTGTAAATGGAGTAAGTGGATGCACTAGTTTGATTTCGTGCCAGTTCCTTGATTTAACACGTTTATGTTATGTAAAATAATAGAATCAAAATGTTTTACGGGATTCTCTACTTACGGATTGCAGTCGTATATGGCCAAAACTTGATATATGTCTGGCTAAAGCTTTTTCATGTTTAAATGATCATATGACTTGAATTTGAGAGTTATTCATTTACACAGTACCCTAAAAAATATATGGTGAAAATCTACATCATAAAGATAAAACAACGTAGCGCTACCACGGTGACATGCAGATGATGGGCATCAACAGACAGCAACAATATTTTATGTATGATAATAGAATTGAAAAGTTGCCCTTGCAAAATTACTTTAAGTTTGTAAAAATCGAAAACCCACGCCTAAGTTACTCGAACCGATATTGCCTGCCTGATATTGGCAAACTTACAATGATGTCCATAAAATCGATTTCACAAACAGCTCGCAATTTTATTTACCAACTGGTCGAGAAATGAAGTAAAATCATTTTTAACAAAAGTAGCTGGCAGGATATTTTCATATGTCTGTCAAACGTATAACTTATTGCGTAAATAATTTAATATTTGGGCATTTGTTTTTATAAACAAGTAAACAAATTATACAGATAAATAAATATTACTATTTCTTCGCAGTAGCAAAATTAAACATTCAACAGGACGTATTAAATAACATTAGTCTCTTCTCCTCTTTCGCTGAGTGTAATGTCAGCGGTTTAGATTTTATGATTTAACTAACATTTTCATGGTAGTAACTTATTTACAAAATTTTAAATTAATACACCTTCATTGAAATAGGTTATCAAAAATCTAGAGCCTATTCCCGTAACCAAAAAACACAGTCGAATTTTATTAATTTTATGTCAGCGGAGCCAAAAATATATTTTCCTCTCAATTCCTCCATAACGTTTGAAATTGCAACGATATAGAGAAATTATTGTAGAAAATACGAGACTAGCTAGAGTCCCAAACCGATTTGTGTACGAAATATAGTAATAATCTTAGATTACCGTTCTGTGCGCTATCTGTGATCTCTAATTGTGTTTACCGGGGTACCCCGAATACATGTGGTTAACCAATCAAATCCACTAATAGGGTTTAGTCTAGATCCAATATTGGGACTGCGTAATTTGCTGGACAAAGGTTATAATAGATATAATCGAATGTTGCTCGTACTAATTAAATGAATGTTCTTTCAAATCGATTTCATGAGGCACACAATACCAATTGCCATTACTAAAACACTTAAATAAATATGCGACTACTAATTTGAAATGTTTGTCTCCACAACGTCATGTCACCTATTTGTCATTAATTCCAAATTAACCGTCTCATACATTAACAGCAGTGGCGAATTCTTAATTAGTAACAGGGTAAATATCTTACTAGTATTATAGGTAGTATGTGGTAAGATAGGTAAAACAAATAGAAAAGTAATGTTATTTATTGTCATCAAGGGTCAAAAGATAGTACCAGGAATACTTAAGAATATGTTTTAATGATAGTGGAAAAAAAATTGTATAGTAAGTGTCATGCACCATGGCGTCACCACTTTTTACAAGGATACAGTTAGTTTGTGGCTTTGTAACGTAAACGGTTCATTTTATTTAGTTTGATAAAAATAGGGTGCCCTTAATACAAGAATGGAAACTACGAAGTGTCGTATTATTAACAATTCCCCTGCCCAGGCTACAAAGCATGTTTAATAAATATTTCACTGACGGATCCAACTAAGTCCCAGAGTCAAATTTAAATGCTATAAATTTATTAAAGGGCCGAAAACGAAGATTTGTTTGGACGACAGTACCTCAAGATATAAGCCTGCAAAAGACGCTGCGTCTTTTGCAGTTGTAATAGGGGTTATTTTACAACGAGAGTGGGTATGCTGATGTGCTGGCCACTGTAGTCGAATTCCTTTACGGGCAGTTAGTTTGCACATGTTTGCTGAACAGTTGATCATTTTTTAATGTATGTTCAAAAATTAGAGGTCTAAAGTACTAGGAGAGTACTACGAGTATATTAAATTCATGATACCATTAATAATAATGTCCTCCTAGCCGAATTCCGACCACGGCGGCCTATCTCAACAGAAATTAGCTAACTGCACGGGACATATTATAGTGTTGTGTGTGTGCGCAATACACAGGTGCACTCTCTATTCCTTCACTCTCATAATTCGGTGAGACGGCAGTCCGACATGACCGTAGAGAGATCAGGCGCAGGACCAACGGCTTAACGTGCTTTCCGAGGCACGGGGGTGATAACACCACCAACTTCCTGACTCCGGAGCTGTGTCTGAGTAATTTCAAGACAGAAAAACCCAAACACTCTCGGCCCGAACCCGGATTCGAACCCGGGACCTCGTGGATAGTACCTAGCGTGCTGTATACAATTACTTACATATCAAACATGAAGAAAACAGTGGTCCTTATTTCGTCTAACTTCGCTATTGTCCTTCGAACAATGCAAGTTTTTTAAAGTCAACAAGCTTTCGAGAACTAACAATTTAGTTAATTCAACTGCAATTCCTTCGAATTCATATACTCTGTTTGTTAGATCCTGTATTAGTCCTGCCAGTTCGTTGTTGAATTGGAATATTTATCACCGTTCAAGTAATGAATTCTTAATCATTTTATTAGTTTTTGAAACAATAAGTAGAAAAACTTAAAAAACTACTTGCCGTGTAAAATGGCTTGTTGTTTCATTATTGGTGTGCAAATAAAGAGTTAACCATCTATCCATTATTTTGAGCCAGGGAACCATTCTGCCTTCATCATCATCCTAGCGTTGTCCCGGTTTTGCACTCGCACGCGAGGGCCCAGGGTCCGCAGACCATGATCCAGGATTTGGCAGATCAACTTTTCTGCCTTACTAAGTTATATTATGTTTTGAAGGTATAGTCAAGACTACTAACTATCTCATCTCTCCCATTTGAAATGCGATGAGTTAGGACTCCAATCATTTATGTCACAAGTCAAGAAGTCAGTAGTGTAATACCTAGTCTAGTTTAAATTGGTCGTCTAATACCATGGACTGGTCTTCTAATATGGCTTATACTCTTTGTACTTTTCTGCAATAACAATGTGGCATTAAGAATGTATTTTTAAGGAAAAATTGCACCATCCCGGTTCATAAAATGACAAAGAAAGCGTGACAAATATTTTCCTCCAATCGAGTTGAACCATTCATTTTTTCTGAAGCGAGGTGAGCGAGACCCTCCTCTCAAGAACAGGTAGTAAACTTTCAAACAAAGAATCTTCGGGCTCTTACAAAATTATCTAAAGTTTTGCCTAACAAGCGACAAGAATAAGAGTTTTGTCGTGTCTATCTGAAACGTTTACACGAAATTAAAAAATAACGACGCGGCAAAGTGATTAACAAACAACTTTGAATGTTAATCGCTTAATTTTAAATTTAACCCACCTTAGCGAGCTGCTGAATAAAAAGAAGATTATTTTATATGTATTTAACCAAGGTTGAAACGGTCAGTTGATACAAATTACTACATGATAAAAAAACAGTTATTTTTAGGATTTTATTTTACTAAAAAATTGTACATTTACGGGATAGATACATATAAAACACATGCAAATGAATAACAATATTTGATATAGATGTATCAAGTTGTTTTGACCATAACCAAACATCGAAATGTGTTTTCCTTTGTATGTACCTCCAGTTCACTAATATTATTTTACTTACAGTTGGTTGCTGCTACTGCTAAGGAGCCTGATTATCTATGTAATTTTAACATTTATTATTTGTGCAATCAACTTTTCAAATCGTTTTGAAACTGCTTTACTATCAGGAAATAATAAATACCAGAACATAAACTAAACCTGAAGCTGTAAAGAAACCTGACAGTGAATAAACTGCAGGGCGCAAACTTAACCGCGAGGGGCTCCGGATCCAATAAACCACGGTACCCTGATTCTATTATACAGGATTTTGAAGCCTTCACTCCCACTTCTCGACATAATCTGAAAGTAGGTCAGTGTTAAATTAAAATAGTGTAAAAAGTAAAAAATAATTTGTGCTAGTTTGCCACATTCTCTCTTTTCCACTTTCGTTTATTAATATATCTTTATCATCATCATCTTAGCGTTATCCCGGCTACGCACTCGCACGCGAGGGCCCAGGGTCTGCTTTGGACCAAGATCCAGAATACAACAGATTAATATTAATTACACTGCAGCGACTGCCATCTGACCTCTGCCTGACCTCTCTGGTTAACAGAGGAACCTGACCAGTTTGGATCATGATTACACATGACATTCAGTCAATTACAATAAGTCCTTCTTTGTAAGTAACAACGATTGCTTAGTGACATGTAAGTAAATTTAATTATTACCGGGCACTGGTTGACAGAAGAGACAAGAAAGGTGGATGGTCATTTTCCAAGACCAATAACAAATAAATGGGAAGTACATAAGTGGCAAAGAAACAAAAAATCCGTCAGTTGTATTGCACCAGCGTGATAGTATTAAGCCAGCAACGCCGGGTTTTCATAATGAAATCGAGTTTTCATTCAAACTACTCACTAAATAAGCTATGCCAATAGCTGCTTTTAAAGCTTTTAAGAGCTATTTTACTGAACTTAAACCTGAAAGTATTTTAAAACTGCAGGTTTACCGCCTAAGTCGATTTTGAAATTGCAATACTTATAGCTTAAAGAAAATCAACAATAGCTCACTGATGATACCTTAAAATAAACATAATAATGGGATACATACCTACTTAATTTCAATTTTTATGTCACTGCTTTGACATTGCAGTCGAAATCACGAAAGCTTCATTATTTAGTTCAGTTTTCACTAGAAGGTAGGCCTAAAGCTTGGTTCTTACCGCAGGCCTATCAACTATTTAAAAGCTATCGCAAATCACGATAGCACCTTTAAAGCAATTAACATTTTTTAAATGAAATTTATTATTGCTTTTGATTTATTAATTTAAAATAGTGTGACTATTTTGAGTGCCATAACTTTTGCGATTTGGAAGTTTGAGTAAGGCGGTCTCGCATTTTATTATTTATTATTTTGTCTAAAAGATATACCAAGTAGTAACATTGCGATTTCGTTGAATAACATTATTGTATAACTTTTTTCAGCATTTTACTAATTAGAAGTTAAAAGAAAACGGGCTAAAATACGTCGCGTTTTTATCCATAACATGTTTGCTACCCGGCAAAAAAGTCACAATTGGTACAAAAATAGCTGGTTCCAGAAACCAATAAATATTTAAAAAAAACTACAATAGTCAGATTACTGGAATTATTTGAGTAAGTAGCTTATTTAATGTTATTTAAAAGTCTTTAAATTTAACAGCGAAAATGTAACTTTGTACCCAAAATGTGTTGTAGCACTTTTCTTGCCGGGAAGCGAAGCTAATGCTCATTTTTGAAGTCGTAGAAAAATAGCTCTGCCCAATTCTTAAGTTACTTCATTTGTGTCAACACAAACAACGAAGCCCAAATAAACTTTTCAGCCTTCATAAGAAACTTGGTCTAGCACTAATCACGTCATTAGCGCAAAGAAAGCATCATGTCTCACCCCAGAAGCTAATCCGAGGGCTAAATAGATAACTTAATCCGAGGGATAAATAGACAACTAATAACCAAGTCCATCCGAACACGTTACTAGATAGAAAAAAGCGCAAAATTCTGGTTAATTCGTTAGACGTTAGTGATGTGTTGCTGCGCTATTTACACACTTATTTATCGATAATTCGGTATGTAAAGTAAAATATTACCTATGCTAATTCCAAAACCATTTGAATATTATACGCTCTTAAACACTATTTCGCGATTTAAGTTACTCAAAAATAAAAGATTTTTTTTGCCAAAATACAAACAATTATTTGACATTCCTACGACCTCTAAACAGGCGGAAACCACCGAGTGACATCACATCCACCACTAAACTTATATAATGTGTGACCAAGCAACGTATGTGTGTGTTTCCGGTGTGTGTGTAGGTATGACTTGTCAAATCGGATGTCATAAAGGAGTGCGTGCATGTTACTTATTACTACCGTACTTATACAGCCATACTGAAATAGATAAGCAAAACTTTAAAAATCATAAAAAATACTGCTCATAAAACAATTAAATTAAATTTTGTTTTTTGAAACATGATAAACTTTTAGAAAAAAAATATAAAATAATACCCTTAAAACCACTTTACTTACCGAATGCAGAAATTGCAATGTAAGCCTAATGAAATCAAATACATTGTAATAACTTGTGTTCCAAATTTCCGTTACGTTGCCAGCTGACATGTTTCCTAAACACTATGTTCTAAATTCCTTTAAGAAAAAAATGAATGGGCTTTTTCTAGACAGACTATTCTCAGCTGCATCGTAGCTTACCATCAGGTGAGATTGCGGTCAAATCAAATGTCTGCCTATTTTTAAATAAAATCATCACTCAGGAATCACTGGAGAAACTTAGTTATTTTTTACGTTATATTTAACAACTTATACTTTGTATATGTATGAGACAGACTTAAGACCAAGTGGCATTCTCTACAGTTATACCTTTAGGCAAAGCAAAAATGAAAACTGGGCGGTGCTACAAAGGTAAAAAAGTTATATGTTTTTGTTTTGGCATAAATTGTATTTAAGTACGGTGTAAAAAAATAAGCTAATGTAAACCAGTAAAACATTCCAAAACATTCGTTACAATTGCAACGTAAAGTTAACGATATTTTTGGAGCTTAGCTATGCTAAGTAAATATGTTAACATTTTATCGATATAACGTGCCAAGGACTTCACTATAATTTCATATGACTTTTGGTTAAGTCTTCTATTTGCCAATTTCAGAACTTTGTTATTTACCTACGTTCTGATATAACGAGTTTCTAAAATAAACCCGCCAAAAATACTTAGCTCTTGTTTGTTTCTACCGAATAGTCTAAATCGGGAAAGAGAAACGTTTGCTCTCGCTAAATAAAAAGTAAATGTTATGAAATCCTTTTTTTGAATTTAGATTATTGAAATCTCGTCACGTTTATGTATATGTTATTTTTGGATTGATAACGTGAAACGAAACCAATGAAAGGACCGAAACCAAGTTAAAATTATATTTTAAGTTTGTTATTAAGAACTTATTTGCGTTACTACAAAATCTTCCAAAATATACTTATCACGATTAATATTTCTTATAACTGTTAAACAAAAACGTTTATGCGTATGATAGATTATTGTAAACATAAAAATATTCGTTGTAAAAATAAGAAATAATTAATACATATTGAAAGATTGTAAACAATAGGTGTACGACTGATTTGATTAATTACATACTAAAAGATTGTAAATAATAGGCATAATGTGACTGATTTGATTGTAAGTACCTACCTTATCCATTGTTATAAATCATGAAATAATGCAAAAAGATTTAATACACGTCTTAAAATATTCTATCAATATTTCCTAATTTTAAAGTACTGATTTGATTTCTTTGTACATCCGCTTTGACGTTTCTTGTTTCTGATTGGTCGGTAGTCCATTGGTAACGTGATATTTTTGTATAAAAGGCCCCTTTCGGGCAAATATTATTCATTCTCGAGTAGTCGTCGGTACTGGAAGGTTCTACCCAGATCGTAAGTTAAGTACATATTATTTTGTTACTCTGTTGCTTTTCTATTGTTATTATAATATTATGCTGATTCATTCTGGCGTATTTTAATTAGTAAAATGTTTTCAGCTTACTATCACCCTACATAAAAATGTTATGTTATTATCAGGCTTATTGCAGATAATATAAATAATATACTCATGATTTCAAAGGTTTTATTTAAGTCACATAGCCACAAATAACTTTTCCCCACATACACTTAACTATTCACACTTACTATCATAGTCTAGACACCCTAAACTAATACTTAACTTCACGGTTATACATGGCTATTTATTTATTTTCTAACATCAGAAGTGGGATCTAATCCAGCTACACGATTTTAATATCTTTACAAAACAGTTTCAGGATGGATGTTAACGTTCTGCAAGACCTTCTGAAAGCAATAAAAGATGCTGTCTCCGGGTCTCGAAGCAAAGAAGATGACATCGTGCTGCCTATCTTCGATCCAGCTACAAGTGACTGCGGCGCCGTGTCCTGGTGCACCAACATCGAGATCCTCGCGAAGGAGTTTGGCTGGAGCAGCATCGCGACTGTGGCTAAGGCAGGTAAGGCCCTTAAGGGGTCTGCATTACTATGGTTGAGACATGGGAGCCATCCGAAGGTCGATCTTGGGAAAACCTTCGTATAGAGTTGACAGCTTTATATCCTGAGAAAAAGAATCTCTCTGAAAAATTGCAAAAAGCTACTTTGTTTACGTCTGAAACAGCAGACTCTTATTGCGAATATGCGAGAGAGAAGATTAGGCTGTTACGGAACACGAAGATAGCTTTTACGGAAGCACAACTGATAGAATTAGTATGTGGTGGCATAAGTGATGTAAATGTTCGGATGGCATCTTTCAATAGCAATGTCAAAACAACTTCAGAGCTTATTGCACTTTTTACCTCATATACCAAGACTAAAAAACGGCCATTGGAAAGCAGCAATAAAGATTCTAGGGATCCTACTGTTCAAGGTTATTCAAAACGCCCAAAAATTGAGAACCGTTCTACTGACACAAAATGCTTTTGGTGTGGTAAACAGGGGCATACCAAGGCGCAGTGCTATTATAGGAAAGACGTTCGGGGTAATCCTCCGCCAAACAGTCATGACTCAAAGGAAAAAAACCGTAGCGAGTTTGTTAATAGATTTTGTTTATTTTGTAAGAAGGGTGGGCACACAGACTCAATTTGCAGATATAAACCGAAGTCCGATAGCGATAAAAACATTCCCACTGAAAAATCGGTAAATTTTTTAGAGAATCCGAATTAAACCTTACAGAGGTTTCTATTAACAATGTTACAATTCATTCATTGATTGATACTGGAGCTAATTGTAGTATAATAAAAGAGTCTATAGCACGACGCCTTGGTTGCAACTTGATTCCATGTTTTTTTCGTCTTAACGGCATAGGAGAAGGCAGTCTAGAAGTTTTCGCTAAAATATCTGTGCCTGTAAGGTTTGAAGATTTGTGTATCGAACTTGAAATCTTTGTCGTAAAAGACACCGGTTTCAAATACAATCTTTTAATAGGTAGAAACGCAGTTCAATTTCCCGACGTTGAAATTATTACCGATAACTCGGGTTCCCGTTTAGTACGTAAAAAAATGGAGTTGTCTGATCAAAAACTTGAAGTTAATACTTTAGAAGATAGTTTTGCAGACCTTGATGCTACAACAGTTCAATGTTGAATTACAGGATAAGATCAAATCTATTTTTCAAAAATATCCCTCCGTTATTAATGTTATCGGAAATGTAAAAACCGGGGAGTTAGAAATTAAATTAAAAAATAATGAGGTAGTTTATTACAGACCTTATCGTTTGGCTCCAATAGAAAGGGAGAAGGTAAAAGAAATAATAAAAGATTTATTAGATCAAAACATTATAAAAGAAAGTAATTCGTCTTTTGCTAGCCCAATGATTTTAGTGAAGAAAAGTGATGGAAGTGATAGAATGTGTATAGATTACAGGGCATTGAATAAATTGATAGAAAGAGACCGACACCCTCTCCCTCTCATTGAGGACCAAATAGATAAACTAGGTCATGCTAAATACTACATAACTATTGACATGAAAAATGGCTTTTATCAAATACCTGTAGCTGAGAACTCTTCTAAATATACCGCCTTTGTGACTCCAGACGGGCATTACGAATTCCTTAAAATGCCGTTTGGAATTTGTAATGGACCGTCAGTGTTTCAAAGAGCAATTATGAAGGCTGTCCAACACTTAAATTTTTTATTAGTGTACATGGATGATATTCTTATACCGTTTAAAACTATTGAACAAGGACTTCAGTATTTGGAACACACAATTTTCGCTCTTAGTAATTCTGGCTTTACAATAAATCTCAAAAAATGCAAATTTTTTGTTGACAACGTAGAATACCTAGGTCGACATGTTTCTCAAGCTGGTGTTAAGCCATGTGGAAGCAAAGTCAACGCTTAAGTTAAATCCCCTGTTCCTAGCAATATCAAGCAGGTTCGCCAATTTATGGGCCTTGCCAGCTACTTCAGGAAGTTTATCCCAGATTTTGCTTCACGAACTGCTTGTATAACAAAATTAACAAAAGCTAACCATAAATGGGATTGGGGACCCGAACAGGATGCGGCTAGGAAATATGTTATTGTTCGTCTTGTATCCCAACCTCTATTGACAATTTTCGATCCTAAATTTCCAACAGAATTGCATACTGATGCCAGTTCTATAGGATACGGTGCAATTCTATTGCAAAAAATAAATAATGTTTCTAAAGTTGTTGCCTATTATAGTAAAAGAACTAGCCCAGCTGAATCGAACTACTGTTCGTATGACCTAGAAACTCTAGCCATTTATAACGCTCTTAGACATTTCCGAGTTTACCTTCTTGGTATTGACTTTAAAATCATCACAGATTGTAACGCTATAAAATCCACGATGACGAAAAGAGATTTGTCCCCAAGAGTAGCTCGTTGGTGGACTTTTATGCAGGATTTCCGGTTTGAAATTGTATACAGGAAAGGCAGATTTATAAGCCACGTTGATTTCCTAAGCCGCAATCCAGTCGAATCCACAAAACCAAAACGAAGCTCTCAGTTACCAGAAGTTAATTTAATTGAGGCCACTAGTAATGAGGATTCCCCTTCCTGGTTAAAAATCGCTCAGCAAAATGATCCAGAAACACAAGGTTTGATGACTCAGTTGGCTTCTGGTGAACTAGATCCAAACCAATACTTAATAAAAAATAATTTGTTACATTACAAAACGGACGTTAATGCAGAGCCCAAATTGTTTGTACCTAAAGGTTATAGACTGAGTCTTTTAAGACTTTTTCACGACGAGAACTGTCATGTAGGGCTTGATAAAGTTCTACATAAAATTCGATTTTATTTCTGGTTTCCGGGAATGGCGGCTTTTGTCAAAAAGTATATTGAACATTGCCTAATTTGTACAGAAAGAAAAGGACACTCTGGTCCAAAACAAGGGTTACTTCACCCAATTGACAAAACTGCTATCCCGTTTCATACCATTCATTTAGATTGGTACAGGCCCATTCATGACAACTAATGAAGGTTACAGACATGTTTTACTCATAGTCGATGGCTTCACAAAATTTTGTTTGTTAAAACCACTAAAAACTTTAAACGCACAGGAACTAATTCCAATCATCAGAGAAACTATTACATTATTTGGTACACCTTCATTAGTCATCACTGATCGCGGAACAAATTTTAGCTCAAATCAAATTCGATCCTTGTTTAGAGAACTGAATATTGAGCACCACATGGTAGCTACTGGTACACCCAGAAGTAATGGTCAAGTCGAACGATATGTTGCGACTGTAACTAATATGTTATCTACAATGTGTAATGACCAATCAGGTTGGCCGAACGGATTGTGGAAAGTACAGCAGTCTATAAATACCACGGTCCAAAAGTCTACTGGGTTTTCACCTTTGAGGTTGTTGATTGGAGTAGAAGCAACTATACCTTGTGTTCAAACTCGACTAGACGATGTTCTTAGTCATTCTAGTTCAGAATCTAATATTAACGTCCAAGCTGACCGCGAACTTGCAAAACAACGTCTACAACAAATTTCAGCTAAGTTTAAACAACGTTTTGATTCCGTTAGGCGTGACAACAAGAATTATAATATAGGAGACGTAGTTTACGTAAATCAGGATCATAGGCGAAATGATAAGTTACGACCAAAATACAAAGGACCCTATGAAATTATTGCAGTTCTTTCTAACGACCGTTACTCTTTAAGAGGTTTAGGTAATTTAAGGCCCATAATAATTGCAAAAGAAAAATTAAGATTTTGACCAGGTGAATGGGTAGATGAAAATGTTGCCACTGAAAATGCCATCAGCCAATAAAATAAATATAATATATTTTTTAATGTAATTTAAGTACTTAGGTACATTTACGAGTATATGTACACATATTACCATTAACCTGTATGTACATAATGCTGTGATTATTCCATGCACTGGGTATCCGCTGGTCGGCCACATACTTGGTACCGGTCGGTCTTACAGGCAGCGGGTAAATGTGACCGGTATGTCCATGTATTTTGCATATACCCTTGTTTTTCGCTGGTCGATTGCTTGTTTGGTGTTAGTCTATCTCAATGGCAGCGATTGAAGGGGACTAACATGTCTATGCAAGTAATACTTATAACAATAATAATGAGAAAGAAAATACACAGGATTATGTAAAATTATTAATAACCAAAAATAATTAAGAAAACACGATAAGTCTGTTTTGTTCCCGTTTCTATTGTACTATACTTCGGGGACGAAGTATTGTCAGTATGGCCGTGATAGATTATTGTAAACATGAAAAATATTCGTTGTAAAAATAAGAAATAATTAATACATATTGAAAGATTGTAAACAATAGGTGTACGACTGATTTGATTAATTACATACTAAAAGATTGTAAATAATAGGCATAATGTGACTGATTTGATTGTAAGTACCTACCTTATCCATTGTTATAAATCATGAAATAATGCAAAAAGATTTAATACACGTCTTAAAATATTCTATCAATATTTCCTAATTTTAAAGTACTGATTTGATTTCTTTGTACATCCGCTTTGACGTTTCTTGTTTCTGATTGGTCGGTAGTCCATTGGTAACGTGATATTTTTGTATAAAAGGCCCCTTTCGGGCAAATATTATTCATTCTCGAGTAGTCGTCGGTACTGGAAGGTTCTACCCAGATCGTAAGTTAAGTACATATTATTTTGTTACTCTGTTGCTTTTCTATTGTTATTATAATATTATGCTGATTCATTCTGGTGTATTTTAATTAGTAAAATGTTTTCAGCTTACTATCACCCTACATAAAAATGTTATGTTATTATCAGGCTTATTGCAGATAATATAAATAATATACTCATGATTTCAAAGGTTTTATTTAAGTCACATAGCCACAAATAACTTTTCCCCACATACACTTAACTATTCACACTTACTATCATAGTCTAGACACCCTAAACTAATACTTAACTTCACGGTTATACATGGCTATTTATTTATTTTCTAACACGTACATTGTTATGATCACGTTTATGTATATGTTATTTTTGGATTAATAACGTCAAACGAAACCAATGAAAGGACCGATACTAAGTTAAAATTTTATTTTAATTTGGTTAATATGAACTTATATTTTCATTAAAAATCTTCCAAAGATTTCTTATCACGAATAATATTTCTAATAACGTTTAAACAACATACTTAGATGGGTGCGGTGTAAGGAATTCACGTATTATTATAAGTAATGGTTGATAAAATTTCTTATCCATAAAAAGGCTACTGTTATTAATTTTTGTCTTTAAAAAAATACATAACAGCATTTGCTTTGCTGGTAGATTTTCAATAGAATAACACAATAAAAGTTTAACGTATATCTATAAAATATATACTCGTAGCTACCCTAAGCTGAGTCCGCGATTCATATTATTATGATAAAAGCTCATAAGGTACAGCTAGGTTCAAAATGAGTCTATATTAACAAAATGACGTGTTTCATAAACCCTACATTCAAAATCGTTATAAACGTCAATGACAGTGTATTAAAAAAGGAGGTAGACATGTCATCTCCTTCTGCACGCAGCGATTCGAACTTGATGCGCCGAAAACACGTTCGTTTACGTGTCAAATGTCATATGTGTACGAGAAAGAAAAGCTGAGCAAATTGCTCAATTTGAGGCAAGTAATTTCCGCGCGCTAATGTCAATCTTCCTCTTTTTTATATGTTCTATCATTGATAAACTTATTATTTTCTTTTACCACAAAATACTGTTAAAACTTAACACACACAACTGCAGAGACGAATGGTTTATGTACCGAATTTGTGTTGCTCGTTGTGTAAAAATGTGTGTCTTATAACCGTACCATTTATATTATGCTAATTTTTGCGTCTAATGTGATGTCCATGAATTAGTAAACGAATTTTTCTTCTTTCTTTCTCTACTTAAAAGGTAATCTCACTAGGAAATAGTCGTTTTCAATCACAGATGTAGTGTTATTTGTTTATTCCCTGACTAAACAAACAAAGTAAAAACGTAGGTAATGACGTGACTAGTATTTTGCAGTTTCACTTCTCAAACCAATGAAAGCTGTAATTTGTAAAGTTTTAAGTAGGTACTGAGTATGCTACAACCCTTTTGTCGTTGACTGTCCGTTCCCAGTTGTTAGATGGGAGGTGATAATTAAGTCATTTTTCGCGTGACATTTCATCTAGCCTGCGAGTTCGGAGTCGCAACCCTAAATCATCGAGCACAAAGATAATAACTAACTGTGGAAAAATAGACTAAAGCTTTAAATTGTTTGTCTGCCTGGGTGAAAACTCTCCTTTGATGATACAATCAGCAAGAAAAATTGCTATGACATTTAACCTACTATTTCATACGATAGCACTCGATGACACGAGTAACATTAAGCAAATATGGTCAATCATGAAGCTCCAATTAAGACTCTTAATCAGTAAGACTAAATTAAGAGTCGCATTATGGTGAACGCGCATTTAACCGCGCCGCGCTTTGTACCCGCCCGTAGCCGCAGGAGCCACCGGATAGGATAGGTGAGCGCCGTTGCATACAATTTCAATAAAGATTTATAAAATGCGATGACTTTGACGCAGTTGGTGATTGCGTTGTCGATAAGGTGGTCTTCACACCCGCACCCGCACCACGCAACGTGGCGCGTGAATTATTTTTTTTCTCCCGTGGGTTGCGCGAGCAAACAAAGAAATTCACGCGCCGCGATGTGAAGACCGCCTAAATGCGCGTTCGCCTTTTGTTATTACGTCTTAAAGAAACAGATTGCTACTTACTTACTAAGAACGAATATGCACTTGAATTTTGCTTATTGGACTTATATTGTAACCCCTGAAAGCTTCTTCCTTGCGTAAAAACTGCCGTAAGCTTCTAGGCTAATCTAAACTAGGAAGCTTGTCGTATAAATGTGTTAAAAATGCTTATAAAATCAAAATCTTCCCTGCCCTGCTTTTCCGGTCAAAAAATGTGCACAATAGACGAATCCTAATTTCTAAAAGTATGTTGATGTGGGGTCCTCTCTACAAATAGAGATCGTAGACGACTCAAATGTTAATACAGAGGGACTCACCCACAATCAACACACCACCGACTGCTCTTATCTCTACGGTACAGCAGACCATCCTCTTGGTTATTTGACAAAATAAAGTATCTAGTTGTAGTTATGCACAAGTTAAGAATTTGCTATCTTCCAAATTTATCCGCGGTGCTAGAGCTAAAAACAAATGTTGGAACACTAAAGCTTTGTTTGGTATTCCTTCAAAAAAAGAGAGCGGGAAACGCTTCTCTTTCAGCCCACTAGAAATAGCATAAATGTCTGAGAGATCCCGAACAGACTTTAGTAATTATAGAATGAACTTTTGAACTTGAAGACGCTTTATTGCAAAACTGTTGCCAACATTTTGGTTCCCATTTATTTTTGGGAAAGTCGAATATAAAAATTACGGTAGCAGTGCTCTTACAAAATAGTTTTGTCTACCAAAAAGTCGAGCGATTTGAAATGGACCCATATTTGAAATTACATTATTTAGGTAATGAATAGATTAGTAGGCATTAGGCAACAGTGTGTTATTAATTCAACATTGGCCGTCTCATAAAGATAAGGCTAAAAACCTCAGACCACCTTCTCTCTATGATCCGACGCATTTTTGGAAATAATACCGTAAAGGACTTGTCCTCTTTTTGTATGGAGGCTGGTTTTTTATTCCAAGATATCACCAACCACCAATAACCTATATTTATCTTTAAGCGACAAAAATACGAAACACGTAACCATAGAAATCAGAATTTTAAACGCCTCCATTTTTAAGAAAAAAATTGTTTTGTAACAAGCATCATCCATTGATCACTTACTTGTATTTCCTGGCTGTATGGCTATGTACCATTGCCTTTCCACTGGTGGATAAATACTACTAGGTACTACCAGAGATTATATAATAGGTACTGTCAATGGAATGTCAATTTTGCTGGCAATTTTTTTTTCACGCGTTAATTAGTATAGGCGAAGGTGCGATTTATGTACAGACAAAGAGAAAAAATAATTTCAATTTTTCTCTAAATCGGAGGCCTTAAAAAATATATTAATTATGCAGAAAGGCTAGTTTTTGTGAACACTTTCATATAATATTTAGTTTATTCTGGTTAGAAATATTGACGAATAAAAAACCACTAATGGACAAGTCCTTTCCATAGAAAATGTCAATAAAAATAAAAAAACATTTATTTCTAAAAAAAGACCCAACAAGAGCCAATTATACACGTCCTAATCTTAACCCAACTCAGTGGTAGGGTTTGTTAGAATGACACATTCATCCGGTTGCTATGGTTACAATGTTCTTGTTGATTTATTGATTTTGTCAAATTACTCAAATACAAAGTTTCCACTGCGCTAATACTTTTACTTTAATATGGTAGCAGAGCGATAAATCGATCGAAAAAGCTCGACAAACAGTTTTTCCCGAGTGAACAAAAGTTCGGATGAAGTAAACATGTCTGCAAACATGAAACTCGACATACGACCGTTCGACGGAAGTAACTGGACAACTGGGAAGTTTCAAGTGTTGATGCTGCTGAGAACTCACACTGGAGCCTTGGAGGCGGTGCAGGGTACACTTACAAAGCCAACACAACCAGGTGCCGGAGCTACATCGGAAGAAATAACGAGGTACAAAATCGATTTTGATGCATACCAGCGAATCGAAAGTATTGCATTTCTACTACTCACCACTAACATGACGGAACAGATGCTATCTAAAGTGATGCGTTTTACTACAGCAAAAGAAGCTTGGGATGAACTTAACCGGCTTTATGAAAGAGTATCACAGGATCATTTCTATGACGTGTGCATGAAGTTTTTTGGCTATAAACTTGATCCTACACATGATATGGGGACACATCTGACTACAGCTAAGAATTTATGGCACGAATTGAATCTAATTTTGACTAAACAAAGTAAGAGTCAACTACCAGACATGTTGTTGATATGTAAAGTTATGGATTCACTACCAGACGAATACTTTAACTGCAAGTCTAGTTGGGCTTTGATGTCAATAAACGATCATACTATAGAAAACCCGACTGCTCAGTTATGTGCATACGAAAGATCACTGAACCAGAAAAATAAGGAAGAAGGTGAAAGTAGTAATGAACTCTTAATGTTACGAAAGCAAGGCAAGAAGATAAGCAAGTTTGCAACTATTGTAAAGAAGGTTATCACAAAGTCAAATCATGCAAAAAGTGGATAGCTGACGGAAGACCACCGAAGCCATCTCCTTCAAATGCAATGTCGACAGTGACAGGCCTCACTCTAGCCTGCTATAATGATGATGAGTCGTTGTACGTTGACAATGGCGCTACCAATCATGTAACAAATAAGAGAAATATATTTGACAACTTCGAGTACTTTAATGAGCCGCATAAAATTATGACTGCTAATGGCGAAGTCACTAAAGCCATAGGGAAAGGAACACTCAAAATTCAGTCTGAAATAAATGGTCATAAAGAGTTGCTTTATTTAAAAAATGTATGGTATGTACCAGACATACAAAGGAATTTATTCTCTGTACTGGCAGCCCAAGATACATTAAAGAATAGCATCTTTCAATCAACTGCTCAGTCGTGCAATATGAAGGTAAATGGAAAGGTCATTTTAATTGGAAATCGCAATATAAATGGTGGCTTAATCAAACTTAATGTTAAAGTACTGAAACCTAAAGTTGAGATAAACCAGATAATGACATCACATAACCAACTTCAACTCTATCACGAACGTCTTGGTCACCAAAATAAAAGGCATGTAGCAAAACTGATAAATAAAGAGCTCGGAATAAAACTAAATCTAAGTTCGATAAGAGCCATAGACAGAAGTTTGGCGAGAGGCCTAAGACTACCAAACCTGGAGAGTTGATGAGCACAGACGTATGCGGACCATTCCCTTATTCAATCCAAAAGTACAGATACTATGTTCTATTTAAAGACCATTTCTCAAAATATCGATGGATTTACTTTATACGACAAAAGTCTGAAGTACAAGCACGCTTGAAAGATTTTCTTGCTGAAGCTAAGAATTCTGGACATGTCATAAGTGAATTACTCAGCGATAATGGAGGAGAGTTTGATAATGAACAAGTACGAAATACTTTGAGAGAGTTTGGCATAAAGCAAAGATTGACAATGCCGTACACACCCGAACAAAACGGTTCTGCCGAAAGAGAAAACCCTACTGTTGTGGAAATGACTAGAGCACTCATGCATGCTCATGATGAGATACCAAGAGGCTTATGGGCTGAGATAACTAGAGCTTCAGTTTACATTCTAAATAGGACGGGACCTACTCCAGTAGAAGGAAAGTCACCGCACGAACTCTGGTACAACAGGAAGCCGAAAATAGACCATTTGAAAATCATAGGCAGCAGTTGCTATGTTCATGTTCCTAAACAAAGAATGTTAAGGAAGTTAGACAGAAAAGCTGAGAAAGGAATACTTATTGGATATGATGGAGATGAAGGATATCGTATTTTTGATGTAAAAACTCAGAAGTTGACAAAATCTAGACATGTCACATTTCATGAGATACCACTGAAAGAAAACCATAATACTGATAAACCTATTGAATCACCTGATAAATCTGATAATGTAAAAACTTTTGAGCTACCTCTACCTTCAACTAGTTCACATATTGTTCAAGATGAAGTTCAAATACCAAATCAGAATGAAAACGACGAGTATTTAGAGTCATTTGTTGAAGCTGAAGATCAAGATATATTCGATAATGAGATGACACGACAAGATGAAAGCGCTCCAGTAGTTGTAGAAACTAGCAGACGACAACTTCGTGATCGAAGCCAGATCAAACCTCCTGATAGATTTGATTTTGAGCAGTTCATCAATCAAACCATATTACATTCAGAACCAGCAAATTACCAAGAAGTTTTACGTAGTCCTGATAAAGATAAGTGGCTTCATGCAATGAAAAGTGAACTAAATTCATTACAAGAAAATGAAACCTGGGAGTTGACAAGCCTACCTACAAACAGAAAAGCACTGAAATGCAAATGGGTATTTAAAATCAAGAGAAACCCTGATGGTTCAATTGATAAATACAAAGCGCGTTTAGTTGCTGTAGGATATTCTCAAAAGAAAAGCATAGACTATGACCAGACGCTTAGTCCAGTTGCAAAAATGAGCACAATCAGAATTCTGTTAAGTATCGCTGCAAATGAAGGCTTAGCGTTAAAACAATTCGATGTTTCTACAGCTTTCTTATATGGAACTGTGAAAGAAGAGATTTATATGCGACAACCTGCAGGATTTGATGACGGCACTGGTCGTGTTTGCAAGCTGAGACGCAGCCTTTATGGCTTAAAACAAGCTCCGAAATGCTGGAATAAATGCATACACGATTTTTTAATGGAATCCGGTTTTATTCAGAGTGAAGCTGATCCTTGTCTTTACATAAGAGAACGTGGACAAAAGAAAATTTTGCTGGGTTTATACGTTGATGACGGATTGTTAGCTGCCTCTGATGACAAGAAGCTAAAAATTACATTGAAAATGAGCTTAAAAGTCGTTTCAAAATAACAACTAAGCCGCCTTCTTATTTTCTTGGCCTAGAGATAGAGCGAACCAAAGATGGGACTATCAAGGTACATCAAGGTGCTTATACTAAAAACCTATTAGAAAAATACGGAATGAGCGATTGCAAGGTTGTTGGAACACCTATACTAAAAGATAAAGATTCTGAAAAAGAAATTGAGGATAAAGAAAGTCTTATAAATTTTCCTTACAGACAAGTTGTGGGTTCCCTAGCTTATTTGATGGTTGGCACAAGACCTGATATTGCTTATGCAGTCGGAGTGGTGTCAAGAACCTTAGATAAACCTAGTAAGAAGAATGTTCAGCAAGTCAAAAGGATTTTAAGATATCTGAAAGGTACAATTAATATGGGACTTGTCTACAAGAAGAGCGAAAAGCGCCTTGTATGCTATAGTGATGCAGATCACGGCGGCGACGACGCGAGCGGGTGCTCTACAAGCGGGATGCTATGCCTCTTCGCTGGTTCAGCGATATCCTAGCGGAGTACGAAGCAAACTTCAGTTGCGCTCTCGTCCACTGAAGCTGAGATAGTAGCTGCGAGTGAGGTATGTCGTGAAATAGTTTGGCTGAAGAGATTATTTAAAAATCTAAGATTAAATCTGAATACGCCAGTTTTACGCATTGATAATGAATCTGCAGTAAAGTTGTCTGCACATCCACCGTATGAGCAACATAGAAAAACTAAACAGGTGTGAGGGGAGTGGCCTATGAGTGGTTCAGATCCTACCTCACCAACCGCTATCAACTCGTAGACATAGAACATACGAACTATGACACTGGGGAAATTACTAATGCAAGATCAGATAAAGTACATGTTACTGGGTCTATCCCTCAAGGTAGCGTGTTAGGATGTTTGTTGTTTCTAATATACATAAATAATCTACCAGACGTGCTGGATGATCAATGCTTTCTCTTTGCTGATGACGTCTCTGTCTTAATTCCATGTTCAGACTATCATGAACTAGAAAGTAAATTAAATAACACTTTAGAGAAAATTGTTAATTGGTTAGAATGACATAATCTGCAACTAAATCCTAAGAAAACTAAAATTATACAATTTAAACCGTACCAGAAAACTACATTTTAAATATTCTATTCATTCAACAATACAAAACTAGAAGCTGTAAATACCGCTACTTTGTTAGGAATAAACTTGGATACCAACTTAAACTGGAAGAGCCATATCCAACAATTATTAAATAGAATGTCCTCGTTTATATTTGCTCTGCTACATCTAAAAAGAGTGACAGATTTTAAAACTGCTCTTACGGCTTACTACGCATATGCGCACTCCCGACTTACATATGGAATTATTCTATGGGGAAACTCGTGTGATGTAGACAAAGATTTTGTCCTACAAAAGAAGCCTTAGGATACTAATAAACTTGGACCAAATGGAATCATGCAGAACCCATTTTAATAAACATAAAATATTGACCCTTACATCTATTTATATACTAGAATCATGTAAATTTGTCAAAAAACACTCAGATTTTTACCCAAAAGTTACAAGATTTAAAAGAAATAATATAAATTTAAATAACCTGACAGTTCCTTTTTCCAAATTAAAATTAGTCACGTCCAGCCCCCATAACATGTTAATACGAATATATATAACCACATACCTAATCATATTAATAACTATGAAAACTCAAAATTATTTACAAATACATTAAAATCCTTCCTCATTAACAAAGTTACTACGACATCCAAGAGTTTTTTAATGACGAAAATATATAAACAAGTCATAAAATAATTATAGATAAAAATAAATGTAAGTACTTCAACACATCTTATAGCATATTATTGTTGATAAGTGAAGAAATGTGAAATTAATGATTGTTATATAAAGTATATAGTGTATAAAATATTACTGTTTTGTTGACGTTACTAATTATTATGTTGGTATTAAACTTGTAAAATAATAGTTAGCTAGCCCTCATAATGTTGCTATGCCCTGTGCAGGGCGTCACATGTAAATACATACCTACCTATTACTTTTGTACCATCTATAATGTGACATGCAATAAATGATTTGAATTTGAATTTGAATTTGACTAAACACATCAAGCTAAAACACTTTTACGTGCGACAGTGTGTGCGAGAGTCAGATGTAATAATTCAGCAAGTCTCTACAGACAAACAGTTGGCTGATGGATTTACAAAACCACTATACAAGCCAGCTTTAATGAACATGTGTAACGAGATTGGGTTATCCCAATAAAAAGAAGAGACAATGTTAGAATGACACATTCATCCCGTTGCTATGGTTACAATGTTCTTGTTGATTTATTGATTTTGTCAAATTACTCAAATACAAAGTTTCCACTGCGCTAATACTTTTACTTTAATAGGGTTCAGCAGTTCCGAAGCAGTCTTCTTTTTTTTTAATTTTTATTTAATTTAGGGACTTTCACACAGAGTACGTCAGTCCCATTATAGCTAAAAGTCCCTAAGCTTTCTAAAACACATCAAAATTCGGGACAATTGTAGGCTAGTGCTGCGAAGAAGCAGCGCAAAAAACTCAATCACTTTTGTCATAGCCACTTTTAAAAATTTGGTTATGTCAATGACATCGCAACAATAATAGTTCTCTGAACTTCATTGAACAGCAAGCCTACACACACTGAAGCTCCTACAAAAGCAACAGCAAAGTTGACATGTCCATTAGTTTCTGAAAGAGTTGCCAAGCTGTAGTGTTTCCTGCCACTGACAAGATATAGCGGACTAGCGGCTTTCTGATAAACTTGTTAAAGTGGCCGCGGCACTGCTAGTTTCAAAACTTCCGCGTTTGTTAAGAATATAAAAGTTGCTAACTATTTCAGCAAGATTTATTTTCCTCGCTTAAAGTAACTTTCCAAAGAAGGACAAATCCCGTATTTTCCTCTAGTCAAATGTTTGTCACTTGCCCTACATACACCCCTCCACCAATCCGCACTGAGCCCGCGTGGTGAAGTATGGCTCGTTCCTCCTCATAGTTGAGGTGAGGCCTTTTCCCAGCAGTGGGATCTAATAGGCTGACTTATTATTTTTATTATAAATGTTGTATTTGCAAACGAATTGAAATATAAATTTTGAATTGACAGACATATTCTCGTTTTTATGGTTTTAGTTAAATTCGCTACACCATCTCACAAACTTACAGATAAATTGAACCCTAATCACGAATGAAAAATTGTTCATTACTAATAGCTCAAATGTAATTATATTAACATGTTTAACACTTTTTTGCAAATTAACTTTATTCAACATGTCCGTATAAATATATTTTCGCAGTTTCAAATAGAACATATGTATTATCAGACATATAATTGTGACAGTTTAAACGTAAGTCTTCGCGTTGTAAAAGCTTATGTATAGTTCCATTGATTATGGTATATAAATTTACTACACTGCCCATATTTTTCAAAGATAATGGCTGTGATTAGGTACCTTTGAGGGCATTATAAGGACACCGTAATTCAATCTTAATGGCTTCTAATATCGTTGTGAGCTCGATTGACTGTCGAGTTATACATTACCATCATAAACTGATCCACAACTAAAAGAATGGCATGCACACTGAGAGTTCAAACTAAAATGGAAAAGTATACTTTAAGCAGTATGTCTAAAGTATTACAAAGCCTTATTAAAATTATCGTCACAATAATGGTACTTTGCATTAACAGCTTGTAAGCTGTTTCGTTACCTTAAAAATGTGTGGCCACTTGTTATCGTTACGCGAAAGCTTCGTTTGGTCTAAATATTTTGGGCGTTGAACTCCCCAACGCGAGAAGTTGCGATTTCTAAATTAAACACACTTATAATTTGTTTATTTAGCCAGTGTGAATCGAACTGATAAGGTATGAAATGGTACACGAAGCCAACGTCGAAGACCTACTGACTTCTGTTATTATAGCTTAAGTTCACCAACTTTTAAACAGCTTGTAAACATCGATTGACGGATAATTTGACCGAATCCCTAAACAAAATAATTATGTCAAAAAGTGCTTAACCGGCTGATAAAAAAATCGAATATATGTTGGCTAAGATAAAGAACGGTTGATTAAGAGGCGATTGGCGGAAAATGCTCTAAGGCATATGGTGCACGGACACTTAAAACTTCACGAAAGCAATTGGAGATTTAATAAGCTCCCGACAAGGTACATCCCTTTTATAAGAAATATCTCATTAATTAAGAGGCTTAGCTCTAAAACTGCAGCAGGATTTAATCCTGGCAGTTTCCCGTTAATTAGGCTGAGAAAAATAATTAAGACTTTATTCTGTGTGCCTATTCTATTCTGACAAACCCTGGGATATTTTTTCCTAACCAATTTATTTACACGTGTACCGAACAGACGACCACAGTGTTATTTTATTGTAAAAGTTATGGTATGTTAATAAGCAAAAATACAGTCGAGTTCATTAGAATATGAGCCCAAGGCTGCAAATATAAATTCTTTCTTTCTTTATCTCTTTATTTATGTTAAACAATTAACATTAAAGAATCATATTTCAATACCAACAAAAACCTATTTAGATTTATACGTGGTAATGAGAGTCACTACACTACTCGTTACAATTTTAAGACAATATGTAGTTCTTAAGTATTTTTATACATTTAGCACTATTTTCTAAATTAATTATTTGTTCAATAATATTGCTAGGATATTCATTTAAAGTAGATGGCAGGAAATACTCCCACATTCTTTTACCATGGACATTATTGCATGAAGGTATTATATATCTGGGTAAGTATAAAAAGTTACGCAATCCGGTGCTTCTAGTTTTTACTTTTAATGATTTAATTTGATCTAGGTTTTCACACACAATTTAAATTTTTACTTTATCAAATATGTTTATTACTTTACAATATTTGTATAGGTCCACATCATTTAGTATATATTTATTTTTTATTTTATTCGGTGTAATAGTTTTGAGTAAGCTTAGTTGTAATTTGTAAATATTTTTAATATATGTTTTGTATGTTCTGCCATAACTACTTATACCATAGTCGATTAAACTATAAGCCAATGACATATAAAACATGCGTAAAGTATGATAAGGTAACTTATATTTTAATATTGATAGCTTAGATAAAACTGATCTAAGTTTATTACATAAGTTATTTATGTGGGGTTTCCAGCAAAAGTTAGTATCAATTGTAAGTCCCAGATAGGTATGTACATTTACTAATTCTATGTCTTTACATTTACACTGATTTTTGGATGAATGTAGGCATTGGTGTTCGTGGGCAATTATTGTTGGTTCTATAGGCGATTTCAAATAAGGTGTGTGAATATGTAATAATTTAGTTTTTTGAGCATTGATTATTAAACCGGCATCATTGGCATAAAAGATCAAAGCTTCTTTGCATGATATGTTGCACGGTCAGCAAGTGTCTGTGAGCAACTACAAGGCAGGTATCGTCAGCGAACTGATATATTGAACCTTCTTTAATTATATTACACATGTCATTTACATATAAAAGGTACTCAATAGGCCCAATTATCGATCCTTGAGCTGTGCCTTCATTTGTAGGTATCATGTCACTTAACTTGCCGTCAATTTTAACAGCTGTTTTCCTAATAATGGCCCACGAATTCCAGCGTCTTTAAGTTTGTTAAATAATATGTTATATCTAAGGGAATCGAATGCTTTACTGAAATCAATAAAGACAACAAGTACGTGTTTTTTTTCCATTTACATGACAGTTTACTTCATTAGTAAATTGGGACAATAAAGTTTTTTTTTTTTTTCAAGTGCAATAATATAATTGGGACAATAGCTGGGAAGTATTTTTATTTTTTTGAAAACCAAATTGTTTGTTATTTATTACCTTGTTAGATGATAAAAATTTGTTTATTTCTGTACCAAAATATCTTTCAATAATTTTGTCGATAGCTGACAAAATTGTGATTGGTCTATAGTTATTTGTATCGTTATGTGCACCTTTCTTGTAAATTGGTCTAATTATTCCAATTTTTAAGTTATCGGGAAACAGTTGTTTACTAATACATGTATCAATTAAGTGTGTGATAACTGGTGTAATACCTTTATTTATGTATTGCAAGTCAGACACACGTATTCCGTCGTAGCCGGGACTTTTATTTGAATTTAATTTATTAATTATAGTATATATTACCTTATTTGTAGCTGTTTTCAATCTCATGCTAAAGTTAGAATAATTACTGTACGTTTTTTACTAAGAAAGGGCGTATCACAGTCATTTAATATATTTCTCACATTATTCCAAAAATCATTTGCAAATTTGTTTGCGATTATATGTGTATCATCGTTGAAGTATTTAAGTATTATATCATCAAGAGAATTTATTATTTTACCGCATAGCCTATTTACAATTTTCCATATTTGTTTTGAGTCTTTAAAATTTTCAATTATTTGTTTTTTAATAAAGTTATTTTTTACTATATTTATATGCTTATTAGTTTTATTTCTGTATATATTATATAAACGATTTGAAGAGTTACTTTCATCTTTTTTCCAAATTTCGTATAATTATTTCTTTTTCTTACTCATAGAAATAATTTTGTCACTTATCCATTCACAATTTTGTCTTCTGCCTAGTTTAATTTTTACAGTTTTTTTTACATTCCGAGTAAACAGTTACAAATTTCGTAGTTATAAAATTTAAAATATCGTTGGGATAAACAGGATTCCAATCAATATTACAAAGTTCTTTCCTTAGTTTGTTATAATCTAATCTAATATTCTTGGAAGCCTAGGTCCTTAGTTGTTATGTTGACATTTTTAGCAGCCTCTAGCCATCGGTCACGACAGCCATTTCTCAGAGTGACAACAATTCCTGGAATTTTATTTGATTTTTTGTCACCCGATTGGTTTTTCTTTTTTCTGTATATATATTTATAATGTCATTTTTATTCTGTCCTATTTTTTCACAAACACTGTCCGCAATAGTTTGTAAATTTTCGTTTTCTCCCTGCATAATGCCGGTAATTTCCAAACAGTTGGCTATGAGATTTTGTTCCATTGCGTTTAATTTTTGTTCTAATACGTCATTTCTTAGGGACAAATTTTTACAAGTGTTTTTTAACTCTTTCTGTTGATTTTCTCTGTCCTTCATCGAATATTCGTAGATTTTTATCTTTTCTTCATACTCGTCGATTTTTTCGGAGTAAAAGCTGAGGGTACTTTGAAGTTCTTGTCGAATTATCTCCCGAATTTCGCGACGAAATTCCGATAGAAGTATCTGTTTTTCCGGAATGGTGTTTATCTCGGTGTCGGTATTTTCTTCCTCCTCGGGATCTGGCAGGATACACGAAATGCGCTTGGGTTTTGAACTCCCCAAACAACCACGGCACTTCCAGTCAACGGAGTCAGTTGAGAACAATGCATTTAGTTGATCGGTGCTTATTGCGGCACAGTTACTATGTAACCACTTGCTACATTTACTACACTGAATTCCTGGACTCTTTTTTGTTACTATTTTAGAACACTTAGTGCACTTTACGATGTTTTTAATTAAATGCGTACGCGCAGTGAAACATGGAATCGTATATCTAAGTAGATTCATCAACCAAACATATAACAAACTGCTCTGGTATTTATGTACCCTTAAAAATTCTCAAATAAGTATTAATCAACCCGACTGTACGTAGCTGCTTAGATCCTATCCTATTATCAGTTGCGGAAGTGTCTCTTAAAATAAAAATCAATCTAACGCACGAGGTGCATGACATAATTTATTCTACACAAGTACAGTCACGAGCATCAATATGTTTACATCTGCATTCGATTCGAGACCTTATTACAATGAAATAAAAACTTATTTTTATACTTTCCATTGCTTGTGACTGTACATTCGTACACATACTCATAAGTAAGTTAATGTAAGACATTTTCGCGTATATACATCTTGTCGTAGCATCTTTCATATTTTGTATTAATATTCCGTAATAATTTTAATGGTACCCCATCAGCATTTCCGATATAGCTCGATAATGGTGTTTTTCTTGTAATAACTGTTTTTATAGTCTATTCGTTCTGATCGATCACTTGGTAAATGTCATGTAGATGATTATTTGAATGGTAATATCATATCATTTGATGCTATGAATCATAAGCACGGAATTCAATGATCTTTTAATAATTTATGTCATTTGTACTATTTCTAAGCAATGAAACTTAACCATGATAATATTAATAGCTTACAAACTATAGCCAAATTACTTGTTGTTGAAACTTTCGGATTTAACTTAAATTTTTAAAGTATTAAATCTTCCACTCCCGGGCGAATTTCTCTGCAGGATTTCACATACAGGGGGTTTAATTTACATAATTAAAGGCTTAAATAAAGGAAAATTACATGAATAATCTCACCCCACTGCCCAAAAAGGGAAAGCCGGGTTTCTCCGCCTATTCGCACATCTAACTTCGTTATAGTCCGCCCTTCGTTGTTGTTTTGATGCTCATTAATTTATTTATGATCTAACTAATGTAGAAAGTACGTGTCTGCCAAAAATCCTACGTTACTATGTTTTCATAGCAACAGGTTTCGTTTTTGAACTAAGAGTTAGGTCGACTTTGTCTTTTGTGTTTGTGCCAAACGTAGCCGTTTGGCTTTCTTATTTTCTTTGTATTTAGATTTCAGAAGAATGTAAAAGACTCATGCTGTTAATATTACTTACCACAAAATGTGTGCATGTAATAAATATTTTTTATAAAATTGTAATATCCCTATTGATTCATTTAGACCCAAGTTCACTAAATTGTAATATCCCTATTGATTCATTTAGACCTAAGTTTACTAAATTGTAATATCCCTATTGATTCATTTAGACCCAAGTTCACTAACTTTTTAACAGTCGGGTATATCAACTGATTAAAAATTGAACATGTGTTGGTAATCTCCAGGCTTAATGAAATTAGGAACAATTTAAAATTAGCACACTTACCACTGATTAATTAATTACGTTAAAGATTACTGAATAAACTTGGCACACTTCTGGGCCCCGACTCTTTTAAAGTCTGATTAATTCAGAATTGTTGGCAAGTTTTACATTCTTTACGTCACTCGGCATAATGAGTTTCAAGAATAGAATGATTGGCCCAGTTGTGATTCAGTTACCAATGCTAATTTTATTGCAGTTAGATAATATTTGATGGTTTTGTTTTAGGCTCCGCGCAGATGGGCCACAGACCATAGCCACCGGTGGCTAACGAAGATGGTCGATGGTCGCCACTAGAAGTCAGTGAACGCCAATAGTGGTCGGTGGTTACCATAAAGTGGTCTGTGGATCCCGTTAGTGGTCGGTAGATGCCATTAGTGGTCGTTGGCCGCCACAAATCATTTGAATCAAATGTGATTCGAGCCACATCTCTTGACAGATGTTTTGTCAAAATAGCGAGTAGTGAGTGGTCGCCACCGGTGCCATATTATGTCGCGGTCAGTGAGTTGTGAGTGGCCGCCACACCAGTAGCGTGCCGCTGCCACTAAGTCACGAGTGGACGCCACTCACCATGAGCGGTGAAACCATTCAAAACGTATTAAAGTAATTTAAACAGCTTGTCGCTTAGCCACTGGTGGCTGTGCTCGGAGACCCGTCTGCGCGGAGCCTAAGTGAGTTTTATGGCACAGGCCAGCCAGAGCCAAAGAATTATTAAAGTATTTGCATAAAAGGGGCGTCAGGTACGATAAAATTGGTATAGCTACGAAACTTTTAGAGGCTGTACATAAGACTGATTGTAAGGATAAATATGAGCTAGTGCAACACTGAGCAAGAGGCAATCAAAAACAGTCCTTTCAGCATGGTGTGATTAAGTGATTACCTATTTTTGTATGAGTAGGCATTTTGTACAGCAAAGTCAAGCGGAGAAAACACTACTTACTAGCACAACACAACTATGAAGAATAATAGTGTAGTAAATAGGTAGAGTTAAAGTTGGACTTTACAAATACATAATTGTAACCATGTTTGCATTTTTCTTTTAAACAACGCTGAACTTTCTGTTGTAGACAGCTGTTTACCCTACTTACTATGCATTTATATTCCGGTACATTTAAAAATGGGCTGGTCATGTCTGTCGCAGAACCGACGGGCGCTAGAGTAGGAAGGTTCTTGAATGGAGACCACGTCTCGGGAAACGTAGTGTTGGCCGCCCCCCTGCTAGATGGACCGTGGAGGAAGGTGGCCGGTAGTGGATGCGAGAAGCGGAGGACTGTGAAAGTTGGCGCAGTCTTGGAGAGGCCTATGTCCAGCAGTGGCCTGCAATAGGCTGATATGATACTTTTAAAAAGTAAGTAGTCCCGTTTTCAGAGTCCACTGCCATAGCTGTCCTATCCCACTGTCCCATATCTCTACACATGACCTTGTCCTCTAGATCCACATGATAGATATTTTACGACACACCTATGTGTTCGGAACAAAAGCTTCCTGACTGGCAAGTAGCCAGATGTCACGGGCAAATGTTACGAACATTGCAATACGAGCCAATAAAACTCTCGGCTCGGTTTAGATTGTATCTTGGTGCTTATCCAGCCAGTCCAGTAAGGAATGGTTGAAGAATAACGATTATGATATCATGGGGAATGAATTTATTGGTTTCACAGGTAAACTGATAAGAGAGCGTCGGTGGTGCAGTGGCTAGCGGGTTGCTTCTCATGCGGGAGTGACCGGTTCGATCCCACACGCTATGCGCCTTAACTTTTTATGAGTTATGTACATTAAATGTTTCACTAACAGATGCTCTTACGGTGAGGGAAAACATCGTGAGGAAACCTGCACATTCAGGCGACTGAATGTGTAACCATGATCTTAACTGGTCAGAGAAACCCCTGTTAAAAGGGCCACGGAGGTCAGATGGCAGTCTCTCCACTGTAATTACCTTAGTGGTGGTATCATGCTCCAAAGCGACCCTGGGTCCTCGCGTGCGAGTGCACAACCTAGATAACGCTAGGATGATGATGACAGGTAAACTAATAGTGTTTCAAATAGTACATTATAATTATACGTGAATTCATGCAAAGTAATCTAAGTATTTTGTTTTACTCCCGACATTCCGGGACTGCATGGACCGTGGTCACGAGCAGACCCGTACTAGTATGTAGTAGGGTGTTTTCAATAAGGAGTTTTACTGAAGCTAGTGACAAAGCGGTCTTAGTAAGAATAAAGAGATATTCGTGTTATCCTTTTCACATTTATGGTAATACCAACAAAGGTTTGGCTTGTAGAAGGCCTTTAACCGAAACAGAAAATAGATTGCAACAAATTTTAAAGAAACTTACGGCAAAAAGCATCTAAACTATTATATATATCTAGCATATATCTTATTTGATACAGACAGAACAAAAACGTTTGGTTCTGATGATGGGAAGCTTATTTGCTAGAGAAATCACTACAGATTAAACATTAGCTATTAATTTAAATTTGGCATTTCTGTCTACCAATCAGACATTGATAATCTATGTTTGTACATACGTAAGATTGGTTGGTCTTCTATTTTGAGAACAGGCTTACGTGGTTATTATTTAAAGTACCCTATAATAATAATAATAAGGTTGTCTGGGAGACATCGCTTTTAGATCGATATGACATTTCACGTCTTTTTGTGTACATTGCTTTGTTATTTTATGGTGAGTAATATGTAATATCCACTCTTTTATTATTATATGAATTGTAATTAACATGGCGTAAATATATGTAATACTATTAGACCATTAAGACGCATAAACTTACTAATGTTTTTCAGTCTAAAAAATACCAAGCTAGCTGGGCAAGCAAATACCAAATTTTTAAGCGTAAAATCACCCTCGAGGCAGAAAAGAGATACACATAACTTCTATCGAGATATTTTGTTTAAGAAAAAGAATATTGTTTCTCCAGAGCGTTGTAAATAAAATTATCATGATATACAAGAAAGCGACGTGATATGATCTAAACTACTTAATATATAGGGTGGCTGTTACATACGAGCATTCGCCTTTTCGGTGCTATTTCTAGCTCCTAAAACGAGACACGGCAAAAGAGAAATTTGCTTTAACAACAGAATTTTCACTGTTTACAGAAATGTATCGTGGGACGTAACGTACACCCGCCAGGCAGTATCGTATAACAGATACGGATCAAGGGGGGATAAAGATTCAGGGGGGCGATTCACTAAAGGCAACATCACCATTGTGTTCGACGATGAGCTTGAATTTCAGGATAGCTTGACGGTTGTAAATGAGCTGCTCCATGTTGGAGTAAAAGAAAATCGTCAAACTATCTTATCGTTCTCGATGACAGCATTGTCATTTGCTTAGTGAATCGAAATGCAGTTATAGGCCTTAGGTCTTTTGAGATAAAGTGACGTGTAGAATAGTGCTAGTAAGTCTTCTAGTTTTGTTGTTTACTGGCATATTTGACTACTTAACTACTGAGACTAACGTCCTCCGTAGCTCAGTTGGTAAGAGCACTAGCCCGGATATCGAAGGGACGTGGGTTCGAGTCCCACCGGACACACTCGTTTAATTTTTGTGAGAGAAATTCAATTTGATTTCGTAAAAACTTGCAAAATAATTGCTTGAGCTATAAAAATAATTATATTTGATAGCTACTTAAATCACTATATCTTTACTACAGAATAAATAATACTGTATTTACTTAATTAATTAGCTGAAACTGTTTTTATTTAAATGAAGCAATTTTATGCACCTTTTTTCCATCCCAACAACAAAACGCATTTGCGAACACGAAAAATCCTTTTTGTGTGTTAACGAAAGTCGTAAAAATCACGAGGCGATAAAACTTTACGCCTACATTAACCAATTTACGGCGTTTTTTTTACAAGCGCGTTTTATTCGGTATGCAGAGCTTAGGTACTCTTCATGATTCATTCGTTTGAGGCCTGACCCTATTCTTAATCTAAATTATTCGTTGCGGCTGTGCCTACAAAGAAGGACGTAAGTGTGAACTTACGGCTCTATTACAGTTATTTGTAAGTATGTACGGATAACAACACGTCAAGGTAACACTGTGGCAACCTATGGACTTGAACGGGTGAATTCACAACAAAAATGTATAGTCTGTTATGCTGGCTACTGTATTTTCTCGTACAAAACATTAACAAAAATAATAATCAACAAATAAGTTGACAAGTTTTTAACATTTTATTTATAAATGTTGACAAATAGGTAACATAAACTTAAAAACCAATTTTTATTAATTAGTAACAAAATATCGTAATTCTATGTGTCGTGTAATGGAGAGTTACGTCAAAAACGATTTCTTTCATACAAAACCTCGTGGCTTGGTTTGTTCAACAACATCTAGCGGTTTTTGTGTACTTACTTATGGCGTTTGTAAAATTTCTTATCTCAGACGCTATCCGTAAAGTGTCCATGGTTTCAGTAATTTTAGTAACTGACGTTAACGTGCATAAGTCATTTGACGCGGACGTTTCTTAATATGAACTGTAACCTGTCTCTTTTCGTCTCTTCAGCATAAGCAGCTCTTTGAAAAATTCGTTCATAAACTAAAGTTTATCGCCGTGAGCCTCGCTCCTAAATTCTAAAGTCTAAATGCGCTCCTGTCTCGGCGCGAACAAATACAATTGTCAAACAAATTGGGTTGAATAAAGTAGGTAAGGAATTTTACGCGCAAGTGAACGCATTGGGGTGAGGTGGGCCTCATCCATAAACAAGGTCTTAAACTGATGGATGAAAGCAATAAAACGGGCCTCTTTTTGTGGGCAGGTGAACTCAGATCTAATACCATTCTCGTGGGGAGATTAACAGTTACCTGTTTAATATTGATTCTGACATGTAAAACAGAAATGCTATGTAATAAATAAGAGGTATTCCTTTTAAGAATAGACGCGAAATGGGACAAACTATTATTCTCAGATAGCCTTATATGTATTATAAGGCTATCTGAGAATAATAGTTACCCGAATACCCGAATCAAAAGTAAAAAGTTCCGAATCGAAAATAAAAAGTTCAAATTATTTATTTTTTATCAAATTCGATTGTATGTATACATGGATATGTGAATGGCGCTATAATCAATATATTCAAAAAGACGTGTTACATTTCAGGTATTTTGGCAGTTTTATCGCCCTATGCCGCAAAAAAGCTTTTGCCCTACCTACTAATTTTATTACATTAATTAGCTCACAAATGGGAACTTTTAAAACACAGAGATGGGTCTACTTAGCGAAAGAAATTTAAAAGAAAAATGCACCGTCAAAACCATTTAAAATCCTCTTTAAAACAAAAGCTAAAAAAACCAACGACGTTAAACTTTGCCTCCGAATCCTGCAGCTAGGAGGACTTATTCACATAACTAAAAATACAGTCAAATTATAGTATCACGTATCAAAGATGACAAAAATTATTTCTGAGTCTCTTTTCTGTCAAAATCGCCATTTTGACAGAAACATAAAATCAATACTGTATTGTTATTAAAGTTGAATGAAATAAAATTTGGGAATGGAGCCCCAGGACTTTAGACCACTAATCTTGTTATCTGCTTCTGTGTGGGTTGGCACTACTGCAGCCGACAGGGTGGGAAACATTACCGCACTAATGCAAAGAGGTTTTATGCAGATAGAGGCACTGGACCGTCCTGAAAATGTGATAAATGGTGGCGGTCGTGTAATTAGAACTTAATTTTAGAAAACCGTCTTTCGTTTTGGTAGGAAATGTTTAACTCTAGTGATGTATTTGCATTTACCAATCACCTTAATTTTTCATAGTGTTTATCGCGAATATACCTGCCTGTATTTCGCCTAGCTATGAGAATGACTGTTAAATTATTATAGTTCCTCATATTTTTCCAAACATTCGGTTTTAATTTAACTGAAAAGCACATAAGAAAAATATTTGTAAAGCAAGATATCCAGTGTTTCTTTTGCCTTACTGCGGAAGGAGGGTTATGTTTTTCGAGAGTATGTATGTAGGTATGTATAATTGTTTGGCACGCCCACAGCCCAAACGGCTGGACAGTTTTTGACATTAAGGGGTCGTTGAATTTGTTAAAATTGTGGGAGTGACCTATATACATTTAAAAAAATGGCGCCCGCAAATGGATATAATGGCGAAGGGGGGATTGATTTTTCCATACCATAGCAATATGGGTATCAAATGAAAGCCAGTCAAAATACCATTTTAAAATATAATAATTTTTGCAGTCGAGTGTTTTATTTTTTCAATAAATTATCAATTACTTTCTTTTTCTCAATAATCCTGCGTGCACGACCATTATGACAGATTTTATAAGTCACCATATGCACTGGTACACGCCCTCGTTCACTGATACGTATCTGAAGGGGTTGAGTCCTCTGAATGTCTGTCTCAATTACCTAAACGCGATGGCAAAAGCTCTTTTTCCTATGATGTAAATCCCTATCCCCTTGATAGCAACCAGCAATATCCTAAATAAACTCTAAACAAATTATGAGCAACAAAATGGAACTAAAACTTTGCGCGTGGCTTATTTATTGTGCCTACAAGCTGACCAAACTACCGTTATCATCAACAGTTTAAGCGGGTGTTAAAACCAAGCCAAGATCTCAAAGTGGCTCCAAGTTTTCGGCCCTCAGTTATATGCGCATTAATTTACATAGCACCTACGGAACTTGGTGTTCTAAACTAACTCCAATCCACTGTCGACTGTCGCGACTGCTTTCAAGTCAAACAAGGCGCGGGAGACGAGCCTTGTACTTGTACCAAGAATTAGCATCAAATACAATAATTAGTAATATATCATAACGCCGGCTCACTGGCGTAGCAAGCACTTGCAAAAATTCGTCGACTGACTAACGTCCTCCGTAGCTTAGTTGGTAAGAGCACTCGCCCGGATAGCGAAGGGACGTGGGTTCGAGTCCCACCGGATGACCAGTCGATTAATTTTTATAAGTGAAATTTAATTTAATTTCGTAAAAACTTGCAAAATAAGTGTAAGTTATAAAAATATAAAAGGTTAAGCTGATTGCATCTTTACTGATGGTTAAATATTTGTAAAAATATTTCCATTGGATACATGCGGGTACATTCCCCAAGTATTGATGAAATCGAACGCCGGCTCACTGGCGTAGCAAGCACTTGCAAAAATTCGTCGACTGACTAACGTCTTCCGTAGCTTAGTTGGTAAGAGCACTCGCCCGGATAGCGAAGGGACGTGGGTTCGAGTCCCACCGGATGACACAGTCGATTAATTTTTGTAAGTGAAATTTGATTTAATTTAATATATCATAATTTAACTTTTCTATGTCGATGATTTCTGTCAGTCTTTATAAGGTCGTTTGTCCACGTTGGGCCTGTATACAAGGTGCAATCTATTCTAAAGCGAAGTTAGCTAACAAAATGCATGAAACTGACAAAAGCCATTGAGACATCACGTAACTTTTGCATTTATGTGCATTTTTGTATTTCGTTAGCGATAGCGAAGTTCGCTGTAGGTCCGTTAGTTGCTAACGTAAATAGTACAAACGTGTTTTTTTTTCCTGTTTTTAAAAACAAATTAAAAGGTAATATAGCGTCTAACTAATGTTGTATATATAATATTACGGAACCCTGGGTGCGCAAGTCCGATTCGCACTTAGCCGGGTTTTTTAAAGCGATGTTGTCATCTCTCGTATATTTTCTCTTAATTTAACATAAAACGACATATTTGGCGATTTTCAGCCATCTCCTTTTCTTTAGTTGCCACAATAGAATCAATCTCTGCCATGATTACCCTAACCCTATCCATTATCTGCTTGGTCTCACAGATCTCCCTGGTCAGGTCGAGTAATTAATATCAACTTGCACAATGAGGGTTGGACAAAGTGCGGTTGGGTTTCGCAAATTCCTCAAACTTGCCAAGTTTCTAAACATTTTGAGGCGACAACTTCTTGCAACAATACAGTCTGTGTGGTGAGGAGAAATCACTGAGATTACTTTCAAAGTAATTTTGTTTATTACTAGTTTATCAGTCGCGGCACAGTTATATATATTTTTTTTAATCTACGCTGAATTATGTAGAACCTGATTTAACATCTTTATTCACGTCATAGTGAGTAAACGAGAACAAATTCTAAGTCAAAACATGTTAACATCGTGCTTGCCCTTTCCAGGGGCGTCTGTCCTTTTTTTGCGTTTAATAATTGACTGATATTTTAGAATTTTGTATTAAATAACAGCTATTTAACAAATAGGTTTAAATAAGCTGTAGCTAGCTTGATATAACTGAATGCAACACTATGCTAGAGAAACCCAATAATACTTAACCATGGCCGAGGCGGATGCGGCTGCTGGCGGCAACAAATGATTGTAAGGATTGTAGTACCTACCGCGGATGGCTATATTATTATGAGCTCTGAGCTTAGCTGGCTTACAAACAATAGACAGGCTGCAACTGCTATACAAGTTTCAATTAAGATAATTGAACAAGAAATGTGCCAGCTAGGAAAAGGAGCGACAAGGCCGTGAACGTTCCAATATTATAGAATAGTGTAAACTATGTAACACGAGTAGGGAATTTGGACTAAAATGCATAATTTTTAAAGGAATTTCATACTTTCAGCTCCATGGGTCTAGTGATTACAAGCTAACATTGACCACGATCAACAAAACGCTTTTAATGAGCACGTGTCATATATAACGCAATCATGTGTCATACGGACACGTACACAATGAGATTTTTTAACTTTTCTATTATACTACTAACAACAAGATTTTCACGTTCTGTTAACCCAAGTATCCAAATTTCTTCCTTAATCCAGCCTCATTTGTACTAGCCATCGCTGATTGTCCGTAATATCCCACCCGATGATCCGAGGCTGAGGTAAGCACCACTATTAATAACGCCATACCTGCCATGATAGCGTAAGTGCTGCTCAAATTTACCCGATCCAAGCAATATTTCAAGTTATGCACACTCAACGTACATGTAGACCTATAAGTGAAGCGAGGCGTAACATCAACGACGAAAGCGTTATTGATGGTGTATTTTTAAGATTCCGTACCTAAAGGGTTAAAACGAGACCCTATTACTAAGCATCCGCTGTCTGTCTGTACGTCTGTCACCAGGCTGTATCTTATGAACCGTAAGGGCTAGACAGTTAAAATTTTCGCAGATGATGTATTTCTGTTGCCGCTATAACAACATATACTAAAAACAGAATAAAAATAATATTTAAGGGCTCCCATACAACAAACGTGATTTTTTGGCGGTTTATGCTCTATTTTAATAACGGCAACAGGTAGACGCCTAAAATATTTACAGAATATTAAGTTGTTTATAAAGAATTAAAATAAATTATTTAATTAAAAAATATGTGTTTTTAAAGGGGGCGCGTTTTTTTCCCATTTTAAAACTAAAAAAAGATCATAATATAGTGTCTTATGTTGTATAGGTACGGAACCCTTCGTGCGCGAGTCCGACTCGCACTTGGCGGATTTTTGTACTACATACGAAGGCGGCTCTTTATGTAACTTAAAAAGAACATTATCAAGGAAGGAAGGAAAGTTTATAAATGCAATAGCTATTGAAATGTGTTCATTGAGCAAAAATGTCTGATTTAAAAGACGTTGAACAATCTAAAAAACATATAGGTACTATTTAAACCCAATTTTTCGTCACATAGAAAAAACAAACCTAAAAAATATGCCTCAATTTACGTTATGAATCTTAAGTAGAGATGCGATAAATGATAAGGCATTTATCGAATCTCTAGTTAAGAATATAAAATTACTCCCGAAGCTTGCTATTTTAGATCTCTGTCAGTAGCAATCAATATTTGTCAGTGAATATTTATTGATTAATTAAGCTGGGGCGAGCCTACTATGTGTCGATAACAGGCCTTTAATAAAATGTTTGGACAACTTTGTTTTATCTAAATACTCGCTATACCAAAGGAGTATTTAGGTACCGTAAAATGGGGAGAATAGAATTCAATGGGGGAAAAGAAAAAAAATCGTATTTTTCTTCGTCGCGTTATTGTGCCCACACTGTTGCGTGAAATTGGCAGTTTTGATGATTTTTAGATATAAGAACACTGACAGAATTGAGGCAGCACTATTATTACACGTGAAGTTGCTCCTGAATGCCAAAATTTATGTGTCAAAGTGATCAAGTCAACGGTTGAAAATTTGAGCTGTCGAAAAATTTACTTTTATTTGGTGTTGTCTTACTAAACGAATTGAAATACTTAGTTGCGTGAAGTGGCAGCAATCAATTAATTACGTGAACATACAGGTAAGTAAAACAAAACATGTTTTTACATTGAAATTTGCCTTAAAGTTATCTTACTCAATTATTGATTTATCTTGGGGTGAAAAGAAGACGCCTGTGGGGTCAATAGAATCGAAGTGTGGGGTAAATAGAAACGAGTCAAGGCAGAATAGAAACGCTTGAGGGGTGAAAAGTTATGCATATGGGGTCATTAGAAATGACATTGCTAGGGCTGCTAAACTACATTTTTGTTCATTTTGCTAACACAATATATATATTTTTTTATTTTTTTGTTATAGTTATTTGCGAAATGCCCCGCGTGTATAAGCCGGAACCTGGAGGAAAGCGCAATAGAAGGTATGATGCAAATATTATTACACAAGCAGTGGTGGCCTGAGACCACGGCCTATGCAATGAGTTCGAAACGTCGGGAAAACCAATTAGGTACGTAAAATAGATATGCATTCCATAATACCTGTGTAGTGTATAGTGTTTGCCTAAAAATGTTAAACACGGTTAAAAAACTTTGTTTGAAAATTTCATAGATGTTTTTGGAAAGAAGCTACTTATTTTAAGTTGTTGTACTTTCTTGCAAAAATAAAAAAGTTATGAATATATTTCGTGGATGTTTTTTTTTTCACCTAATTACGTAAATATTGTAGCTACAGTAGTAAATTTTGTCAACCCTAGCATTTTTGTCTATTCACCCCCTTTTCATTTCCATTCACCCATATCAAGGGTAAATAGAAAATAGGTATATTTTTCCTTTAATTTCATGAACCACAAAGAATTTATGTAATCCTTTGATTAAAAACTGTCAATTTCTATTTAACTCATAATATAAAACTAATTGTATCATCTAATAAAGTTAAAAACATATTTAAAAAGGAAATAAGTGAAGAAGTGAAATAATTTTGTGTACAGTACAGTCGAATTCATTAATATACATAGTCAGGTCATAAGTTCTGTCACACAATAAAAACTTTTGAATTTATAATGCTAGCCACAAAAAAAGGTTATTGAATTCGAATTTCGAATTTTTAATGAAAATAAAAATGTGTATTTTTTAAAATTTTCCTCGTTTTTAAATATGGAGTGGACACTTAAAGAAGACTGCGTCGCGGTTATTGCGTTGCATCGTTGCGGTTACGCGCCAATTTAGATTTTTGACTTACTGAAAAATTTGAATATAACCAAAAGATTTGTTTATCGTACCATAAAACGATACATGAAGACTCAAGTGTAGATGACAGGTCAAGAAGTGGTCGCCCTCGCTCTCTTAGGACTCCAACAGTGATAAAACCTGTGAAGGCGCGAATTCAAAGAAATCCCATACGTAAGCAGAAACTGTTGGCTCTTTAGATGGGGTTAAGCAGGACCACGGGTGAAAAGGGTGTTAAATGAAGACTTAGGGCTTAGGGCATATCGAAGAAAATCGTTTGGACGCTTGTTTAATGGACCTGAGACTAAAGAGATGCCGCGCTTTGTTGAAGCAGTAGGTACGCGGGAAAAAAGCATCGGGAAATTCTTTTTTCGGATGAAAAAAATTTCACCGTGGAAAAAAACTACAACAAACATAATGATTAAGTGTACGCACACAGCAGTGAAGAAGCGAGCAACTGTGTTCCGCGTGTCCAACGATGTCATTTTCCATCCTTGCTCATGTTTTGGTTGGGAGTCTCTTATTGGGGCTTAACTCCATTTTTGTGAGACAGGCGTAAAAACGAATGCAGTTGTGTATCAAAATACAGTCCTCAAGAACCTTGTGGAACCTGTTTCTCAAACCATGTTATTCCAACAAGATTCTATGCCAGCTCATAGAGCGAAAAGCACACAAGACTGGCTGGCGGCGCGTGAAATCGACTTCATCTGGCACGAAGACTGGCCCTCCTCCAGTCCAGATTTAAGTCCGTCCGATTACAAGATATAGCAACACTTGGAGAAAAAGGCCTGCTCAAAGCCTCATCCTGATTTAGAGTGACTCAAGGTATCCTTGATTAAGGTAGCCGCCGATATTGACATGAACCTCGTTCGTGCTGGGATAGACGACTGGCCGCGCAGATTGAAGGCCTATATTTAAAATTGCGGGGGTCATTTTGAATAAACTTTATTACCATATGAATCTATGTTTTATTAAGTTCATTTTGCTATATAAATGGTTACATAAATAATAAACATGTCTAAATTATTTTATATTACAGGAGGTTATATACTTGACGAACATAGAAAAAAATATATACATATATAACATTTGTTTTACTTTTAATTATGAAAAGACAGCTCTTACAAAACTTCCAAAAATAATTGCAATGCGCAACTTTAAAAGGTCGTAGACAGGATGTTAATTTTAGGTCTACTTTCACCTCCTTTCGAGTTTGCACTTTATCGCGGGATACACTGTATATCTGTGCAGATTCATCAATCAAGCATGTGACTTGCGCTTCCATGTTTACTTGTAAGTAAAGCCTTGGAAATGCTTATATATTAATGAACTCGACTGCATATTCACAAAATGTTTTCAGCAACGTATAAACTTATCAAGAATCCTTAAGATATTGCGCATATATGACACAATCTCCACGTATGTCTAAATATTGAGTCGTATTATGAAAATAATATTGAGTAACAAGGCAGCTGCGTTAGCGGGTGCATATGGCAACGTCGCGCCGCATGGTCAAATGGAAAACTGTGTCAGTGTGAACAGTTGTTGGGTTTACGTCACGAATTACGCTCCTCGGTATAAGCAATCGTACTACTAGGTTCAAGGGGAGCCGGAATGATCGCCGTCTCATTCGTTCTCTATTTATAGTTTCACGCGTCTATTCAGCTGTTGGCTCTCAGTGCAGAAAAGACCGCACTCGCATCGTGTCTCTCACTTCCTCTTAGAAGACCCCGAGAGGAAACCGCGCGAATCAAATGACCTAACGTGGTCAACGCGACCGCCACAATCTGGGGCAAATTAAACGCGTTGACGTAAACTAATGAGTTTAGTGCAATTACTCGCAATCGGTACACGCGAACTTATGCAACATAGTTTTCAACATCGAACGCTCGGTTTACAGCGTGATGTTCAGCAAACTCGTTACAGTGTGTGAAAGTGATCGGTTGTCTCAAATAATACAGTGTTATCCATATTACTTTACTTTTGGGTGACAAACAATATTGACATTGGTGCTATTTTGGTGTGAATGCCGGCGAATTGTTTCGTTTGGCACGACGCCAAATGTTATAGGAACAGCTGACTGTAAACAAACAAATTAGCGAAGATGACGATAATTATGCATGTTCAAAATGTTTGGCCTCAATCGCACAATTGCTCGGAGGAGATATGACAAAATAAGCTGGATATGGCGGAGAAGGAAGACTCTAGCGATGGCGATGGCCCCGTTATAGACGACAACATAATACGAATCCAATTGAGAAAGCCCTGTCAAAGAAAATGGGAGCTGCGGACGCGAAATCACTCCCCAGGGATAAAATTCCCGACAATACAACTTTTTGATTGCGATGGAAACCTTCTCGTTGAAACAAATGACGACAACATATCTATAAAAAGTTCCGATTTCGACGAGCGCTGCTTAAAAACGAGCCAGTCGCTGCGGGATTTCAAACATTACATCGGGAAAAATTCTGTTAAAAATCGCAATTCTATTTCTGGTGCCAAAGTGTATACTCGTGTTTACAGGAGTGCCTCAGTAATAAATGATTCTAAAGACGTCGGTGTTAAAAGTTACGTCATACGAGATGGTACCAGCGTTGTAAACATTCCAAGTAAACTCACATTAAACAACAACTTAACTAATTTGCAGGCAAACAGTCTGGAGACAACCCCTTATCAGTCTGAAGGTTTTAGTGACATAAGCAGTTATAAAAGTTCCGACAATGAAAATAACGACATCGCAAAACGACCATGTGATAAAAATAACGGTGTGCTATGCCAAAACGGTGCAATACCAAATTTGAGTTCGAATCATTCATCTATCTCTTCTCTGAGCGATGTGAATCAATCAGCAAATGTGGTGTCATCGGATAAAGAAAATGAATTGCTAGAAATTGGTTTACATAAATCTCGATCATTCAATGACACTCCGTTGAAAGATGCGAGCAAATCTGTAGGCGTCACATTATCACGCTCTAAGTCTGGAGTGGCATACAATCCGCCACACAATAAGGTATCTTTCCTTAACACTTACTTAAAAAGCTTACCCGCCAGAATGAACTGTAATCCAGATTGGTTTAGTTTGCCCCGGCGAACAATTGAGGATCGTCTGAATTCCCGGCCACCGGCGAGACGGAGGGAATTGCCCAAATTCTCTTTGGGAAAAATCCGTCGCTGTAAAATGGGCGATAACACCTCGGACAATGAGTTCATTAATATTCCAACGGACGTCGCCGCGGACTGTGAAATGAAAAAGCGCTTGAAAATGTATAGACGTGGCTTATCGGAAATCGAGACAAGGCATCGAAATTCGAGTTTATTTACGAAAAAACGGAGACATTCAGTGAGTGGCATGATGAGGGGTGGCCTCACTTCGTCCTCGGAAAGTGTGGACGAAGCCGACGTGGTACTTAACCGTTTGAAGAGGAGGATACTCAAGAACCAGCTCAGAGAGAAAAGACGGAGCCTTGGAGAGAAGTTTCAATTCAGTGAGTGTCGTTTTACTTATTGGACGAAAAATGTATGGCATGCAAAAGATAATATTTTTTAATTGGGTTAATAGCGAATTGAAATAGGCGTACCTACCTATCTAAATGTATACTATTGAGCTACAAAGATTTCAGAAGTGTATTTGGCAATCTTATACAAATAAATTTTAGGAAAGCCTACCTTTACTAACACGTTACTATTTAGATATCATTGTTTAAAAACAATGTTATCTAAAACTAATGATATCTAATTTAAACGATTTCTGTGCAAATTTATACAAAAACACAAAAAAACATCTACCATTTTCTGGTGGGACTCGAACCCACGACCCCTTGCTATTCGGACGATTACTCTACCAACTGAGCTACAGAAGACATTCGTCACTATACTAATTTCAGTATTTATCTACTTAGTTAAATTTCATTACACCCACTTAATCGAAATTATGAAAAAATATTATACTCTTACATTTTTTTAAGAAGATTATTATAAATTATTTGTAAATATTTCAAATAAATAATTAGGTGTTTTATTTAGTTAGCCCTAATAATTTGAGTTCGAATCAATAGTTCAAAGGAATAAGGCACATTCAAAAGCTATCATCACTATATATATTTTTTCCTTTAACTCTTACTCAGATATCTTGATAAAGCCCAGTGCCCAGTAAACGCATATAAACTACCAGTGCCAGAATCACAACTTGAAAGGTCTGTAGCATTAAATTACAGAAAAATCCTTTTCCCTCCGGATACCTTTACAAAATCCTCCCGGCCCACACTACATTCGCGTTAATATTCGTAGAGGTGTATATCTCACAATATCGCAAATGGGTCGAAATAGAACGTCATAAATTTTCAGTTTTACGTCTGTGCCATATTTATTTTCGGCGCAGAAAAATGGAACAAAATAACTAAAAGCTTTTTTGGAGTAACACTGTTATGTGGGTTAGGCGTGAAAGGTAATACGTCGTGTTGCAAGATACACATAAAAGAATAATAACCAGGTCCTTATTTTGTAAATTTATGGCAGCAAACTTTAAAAAATATTATAATTAAATTAAATACCGCCTAAAAGTACGAGCAAGTCTCAATCTACTCAACCTGATTTACTGACTTAAATTAACACACAGCCCAAGTTTTTGTAGTATGAAACATTCACCAAGTTACGAAAAATATATTTTCCAGGTACAGTTTATTAAAAGCGTATTTTTCTTAGACACTGATTATTGAACCTTAAATAACTGTTCTTCTATCATTAATTATACTTGGCAGCCTCATACAATAATTTCAACAACAAAACTTCGAGATTTGAAACGCCATCTGTTTCGGTTGACGGTAAACGTTAAGTTGCAATGCCTCTCAAACCTTGAACAGGGTACAACCTTGCTTTCAAACCAAGCGGTGCGCCCCCTGCACGGTGATATCGGAACTAAATCAGTGAAAGCACTTTTGCTTTCAACTGTACTTGATGCTAAAATCCCAGTGGTGCGTGTTAACTCGCTTTTTGGACCTAGTCGGGTTAAGTAAAGTTACAGTTGCTAAAACGATATCAGCGCCCAGTGTGTTGTATAGATAAATCTTGGATGCAAACATTCATGGTAATTTAAAAACTTCTGTTAATTAAATTAAAGGTTTCAATAATATTAAAATTACTGAAAATCGTTATGAGCAAACCGTAGCAAAATTGCTATTTGTGTCATAATCAGGGAAGCTAAACAATTGTTGTAGTAGTTGCAAATATATTTCGTTATTCATAAGTAGTAAGAATACGAGTTTGATCAGTATTAATAAGACAAGTACCGATTTAGTTGTCTCGAAGAGAAAATCAATACATTACATCAATAGTTTTTAATATTTTTTTAACACCCACAGTGCTCTTTTTTATTTTTATAAATTAAAATAAGAAACCATTTTTTTTGGCCAAAGGTCGTGGGTTCAAATCCAAATATATACAGTTATAAGGTTTCTTATTTACACTTATAACTATTACAACGTCAGTTTAGTAAATAAAGGCATTTAAAAAAATGATATCCAATTTTAAATAAGTATATTTTATGAAATAAATAAACTCTTACGTATCTTATGTATTCAGCCTACGCAACCTTGATCTCACTAAAGGTTATTCACGTACGCTGCTCTAGCGTAAAATAGTAACAAGGGTAATCAACTTGCAAAGAAATAAAGACGGACAACTCGAGACCAACCACGGAGCCAATTTGTATTATAATAAGTACGTATATTCATTCATGGATCATTACATTTCATTACTATCACCATAGCGTTTTAAGAGTGTGTCTCATAAAACATAAAATAATGATAATGTCCTCCTAGCCGAATTCCGACTACGGCGGCCTATCTCAACAGAGATTAGCCAACTGCGCGGGACATATTATAGTGCACAAGTGTGTGCGCAATACACAGGTGCACTCTCTGTTCCTTCACTATCATAATTCGGTGAGACGGCAGTCCGACATGACCGTAGAGAGATCAGGCGCAGGACCAACGGCTTAACGTGCTTTCCGAGGCACCGGGGTGTTAAACTTCCTGGCTCCGGAGCTGTGTCTGAGTAATTTAGAAGTAATCAAGACAGAAAAACTCAAACACTCCCGGCCCGACCCGGGATTCGAACCCGGGACCTCGTGGATAGTACCCAGCGTGCTGACCACTAGACCAACGAGCACAGTGGTCTCAAGTGCAGTTGAATCTGTATATCCTATCACTATCACAATAGCGTATGTATAAGCGAGGTAAAAATATGTACGCTCACAACAAATCGTAGTCATTTGTATATCTGTCTTCTTTTCGTGTCAACTCTGGCGTTATATTTTTAAGGACCAACACTCAGCTACTAACAAAGCATTATCAGTAGCGTTGTACAGGTCCTCATGTGTGTGTATATGTATGATTACGCATAACAGAAGTATCTTTCTTTTATCTCTTACTTTCTTTTGGGCTTAGGTGAATTATACTACTATACTACACCTTACAACGACCCACGACGACGTAACGTGGTCGAGTAGTCAACACACTGGTTTTCAAGGTGTCACCCTTGAGGTCCCTAGTTCGATCTCTGGTCAGTTTAATATTAGAAATCCATATTTTCTTTGTCTCAGGTTTGGGTTTGGTGATACCTCCGTTGTTTCTGATTTCCGTAACACAATTGCTTTAGCTAATTTCTTTGAGATCAGAGCAATGTATGTGATGTTGTCGATTTTTTATCATTACCTATTCAGAGTTTCTAGACACAATAGATAATCAATTGCTATAAGACCGGGTTAACAGCAGGTGACCATTTATAACTTTGAAGTTTTAGCGACAATGTACGAATAAGTAATGTATTGAACTAATAGTCCCCCAAAATATGCCTTTGCCAATATCTATTCCAGCTCCAAAGTCCACTGTCAAGAGTAAAGTATACCACTGCTGGACAAATGGCTTACCTCAACTATGAGGAGGTGCGAGCCATACTCTTCCATGGGCTCAGTGTGGATTGTATTAATTCACTGTCAGGAATGCAAAAAGTATTTTGCATTCATATCTTTTTTCCTAATTAAGGGACTTTTACAGGGTGTTTCAGTCACATCCCATGATAACCTTAACTTTAAACTATAACTTAACGATAAAATAAACTTGTGTAAAAAATAACAAATAACTATCTACAGTCACTGCCACCTTACCACTGTGAATCACTGAAACCATGTCGCAGATGAGTTTAGCAGCATCTAATAAATCTGAAAATATGGTTTATAAAACTCCCAAATCTGACGTCCTAAATTTTAGTCAAGTCACCAATGAAAGCTCTCTTTGGTTCTTAACGCATTCCACATACTCGTTTCTTAATTAAGAAATTATTTCAAAAATTTGTAGACTCTTGAGTGCATCAATAAGACTAGACCTAAGCTCATGAGTAAATAATGTCTAGGTAATAGCCGAATCATAGAAATATATTATTAACGCTTCTAAAAACCCTATAAGAACGCTTCTTAAAACCATATTACCTTAGTAATTTATCATGCTCAATAATAGCAGGTATCTATACTCTTGTATTTAAAGCATCATCATCATGGGGTGCCATCTTCAAATTGAAGTTTGGAGTTGGATGCGGTCTTGAGCCGCTCTTTTTAGCTGGTCATAATAACGAAGTTCGGTCCAGTCTTGGATGTCATCTATCCATTTACTTCTGGGTCGGCTTGGTGATCTCTTGCCAGGAATCTTCGCCTTCGAGGATCAGCCTTAAAAACTCATATTGGGGACTTCTTTGCATATGTCTAAGGAAGGCAACTTTCCTTTACATTATAGTTGACATCAGTTCGCGTTTACACTTGGCACGTTGCAGTACTTTGACGTTTGAGGTAAAGCTGGTCCATGGAATTTTAATCATTTTACGTAATAACCACATCAAACCCTGTAGTCTATTGCAGTTGTCTTAATTATTTAAAGCAGTTCGACGATACCCAGTTCGAATCTCCAGTTCATCAGCGTTGTCTAGCGCATGTTACTCAATAAAAATATAAATGCAATAAAAATTGAGAGCTCACTCGGATGAATCATGGCTATAAATCGTAAATGAGGAAGTAATCGATTCGGATAAATGGATGAGTGGGTTTCTGATATCTTATATGCACCACTGTTCTTAGTTCTGGCGGAGGAAATATTTTAAGTTTCACCTAAGATGATTATTATGAATAGAGAGTCTGAAAAACAACTGTATTCGCTACTTTATATTGTCAAGATTCTTATCTTATACTTTAAGAATGATAACGTAGAAAAATCCTGTTACCTAACCCTTTCAAAGTCGCGTCTTGACGTCGAATGTAAAAAGTTCTCAAACATGGTTGTCAAGCAAGTCGGATTTATGTTAAATATTTATTTACGTGTTTGCAGCAATAAGAGAGGCCAGCTTCATGTGTGCAAACATAAATAATTAAATAATGATGTTGGAAATTTCCCCCATTCGGATAATTATAGAAGTGAAGTTCCCAACTTGAGTACCCTACTCCTTAATTTCTTAGCTACTTTCGAATCTGCAACAGTATGCTTACGTTTCTAAAGTTTGAAACACTTGCTTGACATGTTAACCCACTTGAAATGAGAATTCGGCTAAATGAACCTCACTCCCAGACCGTCAAGGAATCAAGTCTGAAACATTGCGAGCGTCTACAGCGAACTTTTTGCATGTGATTCCATAAATCTTAGTAATGACTTCCTTTCTTCGTACGCCCTCGAAGGCGAAATCCGAAGAAAAAAGTGACTTTCTCGCGAAACCCGCGGATTCCTGGCTCGCAGCCAGCATCTGCAGCTTACAGCTTATCTGCACTTTTGCACATCCCAACTTTACAATAACGTTCGATGTTACGGTTTTGTTCAACTTTTATCGAGAAACTTTAGCGGTAATCATAAACCGAGTTTAATCCGATGTCAAGGCCGCAGGAATTCCGCAATTTCGCACGCCGGCGCCCTTATTATGTAAGCTGAACGCGATCGAGCCCGCCGGAATCGCTGTCAAAGTCGACTTCCGAGGAAGTCCAAGTCAGTTTTTGTTGTGGGACCGGTCTCGATGGTGTACGTAATAAAACGCCCGCTGCGCTACCGGACACAAAAGCGGAAGAATCGTTCGTAAACCACGACGGCTAAGAATCGTGGTCAAGTTTGAGACATTCCTTTTAGTATCGGAGCGGTTTAAAAACAGAAACACATGATTCGGTGGGTGCGCATAGGCGGCGCGCGCAAGTCAATATCCTCCCACCCCAGCGACGCCGCCATGACGCTATTCCTTTTGTGAAGGGACGGCTAAGTGCATAAGTCTGCTTTTGGTCTTTTTCTATTTGCAAGGTTAAGTCGCGGTTGGATAGTGGATAGACAGGTTTGTATTTACTGTTTTTTTAAGGTAATTCTTTATAAGATTAATACAGGAAACAAAATTAATTTATTCTTATTAAATAGAAATTAGAATCAGTGTTCCAAACACTTACTTTTTTATGAATTTTGGAGCATTTAAACAATTTCCTATTAATTTTCAAACCAAGTGAGATGAGTGGAATTTATTTTTGGCAATATCATGGCAATTACGAGTATTTTACTTTAACAAAACAAATCAGTGCATCAATCCAATGAAAATGCAAAAGAACTGTACCAATTCAAATAGCTCTTAGTACACCCTTTAAGCTAAATTTCTTTTATTAATTTTGAATTGTCCAACTATGACATATTAAGCTAAACTTATAAACCTTACTAAAGTAACTTGCGCGGCTATACGCTTAAGCGTAACTTAGTTATGAGTTCGTCCACCAGAGCGTGAGCGTTCACGGACCAGCTGGCTGGTTTGACAGTACACGGCGCACGTCGACCGGTCCGAGTGCCTCGACTCGACCGCCCGGCCGGCGAATTCACGTGCTGTCAAATATTCACCAAACTACAACCTCCGACGAATCACAAGTTAAAAAAAAGTTGCAAAATATGACCATCGTCACTCGCGACGAACATCGCTGACAGTGTTTTGTTTTATTAGTCCGCTAAATTCCGCTGTGTTGCTTGTGTGAAAAGTAATAGTATTGTGTGCGTGATAGAACCGTTCTGTGGTATTTTTGTTGAGTTTGATTTTGAATTTTGGACCACTGTGCACTTGAAGAAAGGAGCGCGACTGCATCGACAAGGAAAACTAGTAAGTTAAAACTATTCTCCTAAATTAACGTATCAAATTGCTTAGTAGGTAGTAACAACAAATTCTGTAGTGCTACATCTTACTGGTCTTAATCAAAATACTTGTTGGATTTGCGCATTCCTCTTGAGCAATAAGCTACACCACAATTAATTGATACCTTACAATGTAGTGTTGTATTGTGCCCGTATTATATCCAATGTAGTGTTTATCTGCTTGTTCTACTTGTTCAGCTTTTTTTTTGGTTTACAAACATGATTGCTTAAAATATATTAAGTCTTTTTTCTGTATGATTTTAATTAAAAAAAATACATATTTTTCTAAACGCTTCAAGCTAGAAATATTATCTTAGCTTAAATGTTTACAATTATTGTGCAGACTCACTGTGATCCAGAAAATATGAAAAGATATCCAAAAGTTGTTGACAACTTTTCGGTTTATAAGAAAACATTTCAACATCCCTCTGAAACCAAATATATTTTTTTTTCCAGAGTATTTTTCTTATATTTATGGATTAAATAGTAAGTCATGTGAACTCCTTACAATATTTTTATCCGAATACGGCGAAAGAAAAAGGAGAAAAGTTTGAGTGTTGCGATTGTTGTAAACACTCGCAATTTTTAAATATAAACAAAATGAGTGACGTTGTCACAATATGAGTAATTGTTATTCGAATTAATAAATAAATTCATTCATTAATTTATCAAAATGTCTTACAAATACAAATTCTTGAATACACAAAAACTATGTGCATAATCTTTAAAAAAGACTAAGCTTACATGATTCACAAAACAAAACAAAAAAAATAATTTTGCTTGTTACTTACGAAGAGTATCCAATAACAAGAAAGGGGTATATTAGGTTTTGTTTATAAGGTTTTAGATGTAACTATTTCAAATGAACTTTTTTCTTAAAATCAACTGTTAAATTAAAATCTAAGACTCTTTACCTTAACTTTAACCATTTTATTTATTTCTAACCATCACGCAATGTCCACAATATTTCATAGCCTCGAGTTTGAGCAATTCTTCCCTAACAGAACCAACCAAGCTTTATTATGAAGCCAAATACCTTACAACGTCCTCGGCAGAGATCGCCCATTTCCCTAAAAGGTTAACAAATGTTCAACATATCAGGCTATCCTGGACTGGAAGGTCAGAGGGTCGACCCTTTTCGGACTTGCTGAATCCCTTTATAACCATTCTTGGCCATTTCATAAGCAATGCGCAACCAAGCATGCGTGTGTCGAACAGCTCAAAGCAACAAAAAAGGATGATGATTACCTAATGCCTTTATTTAAACAAGTGTTTTTTTTATTATTAATTTAGGGACTAGTTTTACAGAATTGCTTGAAAATACAGTAACTCACTGCCTTGCATATGAATCTAATAAATTCTCTAAGGTTGAAACAGTTAGCAAATCTATGGATATTCTTTAAAATTTAGGTTAAACTCGTTCTACTAAAACTAAGCGAAAACATTCTGCTGCGGGATTAGATTTGAACACAAATATTGGGTTATCTTACAGATCTTATTCCCAGTAATTAGATTTCTAATTTTGCTAAGGTAGTTTTCCAAAACTTGGAATCGTTTTAAGTTATTCAGGTAATATTACGAAATTGATTTAGACTGTAAAAACATTGCAGGATTTTGATCGTGTAACCTTAAATTTGAAGTTTATAAACTAAATATAAAAGTTACGAAAACTAGATTAATATTTCGAAAACTATGCATATTATCTCTGAGCGATGGGACAAATATTCAAATAAAAGTCCGTTCGTCATAATAATTACGTCATTTCATAAAGGATGAGGGTAATAATTTCTTCTAAATTGGTAGTCAGTAAGTCGCTCGGTATTTCAATGTTCTTATGAGTTAATTTTACCATGCTTAGGACCTTGCTCGCTCACATACGAAGATAGATAGCTATAGTAATATCAGATATTAACAGTCAATAAAAACCGGCCAAGTACGAGTCGGACATACAATATTAGATACTATATTATGTCCTTTTTTAGCTTAGATTAGCTACTACTTCATCTTAATAACTTAAAAGAATTAATTTTAAGGATTTCGTATTTGGTACAAAATCATCCAACACCCAAGTTCATTGACTGTAACTGCTAAACTAATTATGTTTAACCGCTATAATTTTCCTTTAAGATTTATGAAATTTACTATCATTATGATTTTTTTAGAATTTTCAAGCCAGCAGTTAAGCTTTAAGAGGAGCGGGGGACTAAAATGCACCTTAAAGTTGAATATTTTGTAAACTACTGGGTTAAAAAAATGCACCTTAAAGTTGAATATTTTGTAAACGGAACATTAAATCGAAACATTTCTTAGAAACCCTAAGTAATTTTAAAAGACCTATTCAACAATACCCCACACGATGGAGTAGGCGTCCAAAGAAAAATTCATCCCCACTTCACATGTAGGGGAGCTATCCTAATCTCTACCTCTTAGTCTGCATAGTTGGTATACACCTACACCTACAAACGGTCTCTTTGCAAAACCTCGGACAGACAGACAGACGGACGGACATGACGAAACTATAAGGGTTCCTTGTCAGGGCTACGGAACCCTCAAAATGGAGCAATGCCGAACCATTTGTCAAGTGAAAGCCGCGAATAGAGCCAAAAGGCCACCTCCCTCGGATCAATAGGGTATGTGAATCAACACGTCCGTTTGTATGCAGTTTCGAAATCGAACATCGGGAATAATCCCTTGGAAGAGAGTGTGGGTCGACACTGAACAAGTTGGCAGAAATAAGTCACGATAGGAATCGGGAGAAACACAAATAGCTAGTGAACGGGTATTGATGTGATTCGAATGCCGCAGGCTTATGCTCCAATATTTCATCAGCAATACTTCTCTTTTGTTTCTTTGCAATGTTTCACATAAGGATTTATATGTATATGGATATTTTGCAAGCGGGAAATTCTCCTGGTTTAGTAGAAGATATTTTTATAGATCTATTTGATGATTTGGTGTAGTGGTTCGCGCCCCGGACTACTAAACCAGGCGGTTGCGAGATTGAATCCCTCAAGGAGCAAATATTTGTGTGATGAGCCCGAGCCATTTATAAACATCCATGACTTAGTTACAAATCATCATGGATGTTTATAAATGTATTAATGTATGTCTATCCGTTATCCTAGGCACCATAGCATAAGCTCACGCTGAGTTTGGGGATAGGTAATTGGTATGTTTGACGAAACAATTTATTGTTATTATAAAAGATAGTCGGGTTTGTTACAACATTTATAACTCGAGAACTGCTGGACCGATATTTACGAGCTTTAATTGCTAGATTTGTCTACTGCCCGACTAGCAGAATAACTATAAAAATATTTCACGATCTGGGGGGGAAGAACTTAACGTTTTGTATGGGAAATACGAGTCGTATTTCTCATAAGATACCGTATTATACCACATTTGCCCGGGAAACGTCGTGGGGTCCCTCTAATTTTTAAAATAAACAATTGAACCTGACAGTTGGATACATAAAAGTATATGTAGCTATTGGTGATACATTTTATATAATCTGTGCTGTTGGGTCATTAAGTAGCAACATACTGACAAAATGATTACAATGACAGTCAGAGCAAACAATTTTAACAAGTTTAGTTCAATTAACACTCCGTTTCAACTGAGTTATGACTTTCTTCACGCAGACAGCCGAAAAGTGAAATGAACGGTTTATGAAAGTCCATAGATGATTGCTTTGTGCTTATAATTAAACATGTCAACATTCGTATGAATGCAGTCTAAAAAATGTGTTTTAGTTTTCCAAGAACTATTAATAAATTACTTAAAAATATATATCATAAAATACGTCCTGTAAAGGGAACTTGGAAATTATTAAATTGTATTAAATCCCCATTTAATAATTTATAAGTTTCTGGGAAAACTGATAGTTACGATAAAATACTGCACAAAGTGACGATTACATTGAATATTTTGCACAAAATGGGAAAAACGCAAAGCTGAAAATAAAATTCGAGCAATTACTCACGACGTGTCCTACGTCCATTTTACCATTATAACGCTTAAAACTCTGTTGTACGAAATTGTTGCATTTGCCAACATTTTAAACGTTGTTAAAAAGTATTCTCGCAGTGCAGTAACATGTGTGAACGAGGCAGAAGCGTCGCATAAAAAAGTTTTATACGAGTTGGAACACTACCTAATGTTCACTCAAACTACCGGCTTACTACAACAATGTGCATAAATTGTGAACAACTAACTTCGCAAATGCGGAACCGGGAATGACGCAGGTATCTACGAGTTAGTCTTAACGACATTCAAAGCATTTGCATTGGTAATTTGTAAAACGTTTGTTATGACCAAATCTGAATGGTTCTGTGCAACTTGAAATAATTACTAAAACACTTGTACTATTATTTATTCTGTGCTAAAACTCAAAATGTGTCAACTACTCAAAATGTTGCAAACCCTACATAGGAGTTTCAAGCTATCCTAAGTTAATTCTTACTACGTTACCCTCTTTTTGGATGATCAAAAGATCTAGATCCAAATGCCATATCGATAAAATAAAACCTTTTTTTTGGTAACAATAAAAATACTCAAACTATAAATACATCAGAATATCTGTTGCTGATGTATTTTATCAGAACATAATACTTCATTAAAAAATACTTTAATTTGTATCATTGACTAGGTTTAATGTAGGTAAGTCCCTGCTTTTCTTAAAATGTATTTTAGCACAATTTATTTATACTTATCCTTAATAAAAGTTGCGTCTTCTTATTTCAGAAGACGCATTGACCACATCCATTTATATTCAGAACATACCTAAGCTCTCTTGTCATCGTGCACATTTTTCGTTTGTTCCCATAATAGGGTTGCCACAAAATTGTTCATGCAACAAAGATTCGCGTGTGAAGTATCGCACTTTCCCAACCATTATATCGTCGCTTTCTTTACGTTCTTTAAAGCTAAATAAGAATGGATCTTTTAACACCTCTAGAAAATCGCTCATTAATGTTTATTTGACTACATTTCAAACCCATCATTCACGGTCTTTTTCTATATCACACCCGCTGTCAACTACTGTATGGATTGGCAAGCTACTACAACATAGTACATATATATGTATACTTTATATGTACACGTAACTTTATATTTGATCGTCACTTAGACAATGTCGTTCGTGTCATGTCGGTATGGAAGACGTTACCGAACTGTAAAACACTGGTAACGTGTACAATTTCATATATTTTTGCCAACTTGTAGTATATACATACAGAAGTGCAAGTTAACTTTGTTTAACATTGATTATATTTTTCCTTTTTTTTCTGACATTAGCGCAATTGTTTCGAAACAGTATAAATAAGGATCAATATTCGGACGTGTAGGTGTCCCTTGTTGGTTTATAAGCAAAAATATACATTGAATTTTGTTGAATTTTTGTACGAGGCACGTAGATGGTAACACAAGTCCGGGGCTATTTTTGATTTATGTTAAGCCAGAAAAACCTAGCATCTTTTGCCCCGACCCGAGTTTCAAACCTTGTGGATTAAAGCCACCGTACCGACCACTTGACGACAAGGCAGTACCTATACTAGATTACAATAAATAGGTATAAGGATGTTTTTGCTCACACCATATCTTCTGCCCTCCTCACAAATTCAATCGGAGCCCGGAAGTAACCTCTTTACTCCACAAGTTACTTACTATGTAGTTTCCGAATGTTCGGGAAAATGACGAAGTATGCCAAACTCGTGCGGGAATTTCTGTTTTGTTGCTGAGTATAGTGAAAATAGAAACAGTATCATCATCTTAAATGTGACTCCACTATATTTCACAAGTTGAGAAATTTTGCATATGGTAAATATTTTTTCTCGTTATTGTTATTAATCTATGATGCCGCCAAAATTTTCGCACTCTCCACCGCGAAGAAATGTCATAGCAATACGGTGTTCGATTTTTTTACTTTCAAACGCCGTTGGTTTTACTTAAGGCAAGTGGTAGCCTGCAGGATACCAGGATACTTATTACTGTAGTACTGGCGATGCATGTGACCCGACGTTCACTGGAGATATGGGGGAGATTTTTGATTTCCCCCGCAGCCGTGTGGTGCTCGCTACAAAGCGAGCTGCAGCCAAATGGTGCTTGCTACTAAGCGAGCCACAGCCAGAGAAGGGACTGTGGAAGAATGCTTAGGGCAAATGCCCAAAGCGATAACCCACAGTTCCCTTCTCACTTATGGACTGGCGGACACCGACTGGTTTTTAGTGCGTATACCCGCTCCTTCTGGGGTGGTGGAGTCCCACATAACCCCTGGTCTCCCCCGAGATCAGTAGGTATGCGTAGCGCATTTTTCAGTCGTTTTAGAAATAAGTGAACTCAGAGCACCAATCACTAGATCCGTATTAGTGGGTCTACTGTATCAGGGTCATCTTGTGGCCCGTATCAGGGTGTGTCATGGTTGTCAGCGTAGTACCGCCTCGTCCTGGCACGGGCCTTATTCGACTATTGTTATGCCGAAACAATACATTTCAACGTACTCCACCGTTTTAGAGCATATTTAAGTTTTTATTGCCACGCAATATGACTTTATCGTAGAAATACTATGTTGTACGGCAGTAAAAGGATTGCTTTATAATGTCTGCAACTTAGTTTAATATCGATTATAAAATGGCGTGCGTGTTCTACAATTATAAGCCGAAAATATACATCCAGCAAGCTACACCCATGAACAAACGTTAAAAAGTGGTATTTTGAAAGAGCGACAGATTTTTTACTTTTGTTAATAACTATACAAAAGTTATTTAAAAAAAAACCTTCTGTTTTTAAAAACTTGTTAATAAAAGAAATGTAAGACGAACAATTGTCTGAAACATTCAAGTGAAAACGGTTAAAGAGTTCGCTGAAATTGCACCGTGATTGCTGAAAAGCAATCGAAAGAGGATTAAAAAGTAAAACTAAAATAAACTGCAAGTTAATTTTAAACCCGCATAACCCGCTGGATATCTTGAAAGATTGAATTTATTGAGGTTTTTAGAAGTATCATTTTGATGCCATTATTTAAAAGTGCTAGAAAAAAAGTTAATAGCTGATTTGTCTGATGATTACTATTGAATTAAAGTCAAAGTACAAAAACATTTAAAACGACATTCATTGTACTGTTTACTAATAGATGATTTGTCTTAAATATCAAATAAAACTTGCACTAAAGTTCATACAGTCTGTGGTAATAAATAAAATTGCAACAACTACTATGTACTTTATTTATCAGATGAGAAGTGATTTTCTGAATCGTGTAGTTATATAAATGTCTGTTTACATTTAATTGTACTGTGTTTTATTTATGCTCATCATCATCATCATCATATTTAAGAGCTAGGCTCTTGTCGGTGGAGTTTTTTCCATTCCTCTCTGCTTTCCGCCCTTCTCTTAACCTCCTGATACGACCCGACATTTATCTTTTCTTTTATTTGCTGCATGTAGCTTATTCTTGGTCTTCCTCGCTTCCTTTTTCCTTCTATTCTTCCTTCTATTATCGTTTTAATAAAATTGTCGTGTCGAATCAGGTGGCCTAACATTCGTCCCCTCCTACACTCTATTGTTTCCATCAATCTCCTTTTTTCCCTAACCATAGACAAAACTTCTTCATTTGTTTTCTTCTCCGTCCAACATATACGCTCCATTCTCCTCCAGCACCACATCTCGAAGGCTTCCAGTCTCTCTCTGTCCCTCTTTGTCAATGTCCACGCTTCACATCCATAGAGTGCTATACTCCAAATGTACACTTTAACAAGTTTTTTGCGAACTTTGCTTGATATTCTGGCCTTGAGCAGGTGCTTTTTTGCATTATAAGCTTGTCTCGCCATCGCTATCCTTGCTTTTATATCTGGTGTACATCTGGAGTCACTAGTTATCAAGCTACCTAGATATTTGAAGGTTTTAACCTGTTCTATTTTTGTGTTATTTATTGAGATAGGGTTATATTTTTCCTTTTTAGAAGCAATTAGTGTTTTTGTTTTATTTATGTTAATTTTGAGACCAAATTCTTTAAAAATAGTGTCCATTTCTGTAACCAGTTCTTCCAACTCCAATCTGTTTTCTGCAATGGCTGCAATATCGTCGGCAAAACGAATGAATTTAAATACGTCCCCATTAATTTTGACGCCCCCCTTTTTTTGATTCCGTTATTCTGCGTATCGCACATTCTATGAATAAATTAAAAATTAGCGGTGAAAGTGGACATCCCTGCCTAACTCCCTGTCTTATTTTTGCCTTTCCGTTTTCCTCTCCTACTTCTATTACCGTTTCTTGGTTTTTATATAATTCATAAATAATCCTTCTGTCTCTATAATCCAATCCAGCTTCTTTGAGTACTTCCATCATTATTTCCAATTGACCTTATCGAACGCCTTTTCTAAGTCGATAAAAGCTATATGTGTGTCCATGTCAAAATCCAGTCTCCTGTCTATTACCAATCTCAAAGCTAGTATCGCTTCTCTGGTTCCCTTCTCTTGCCGAAACCCATATTGATCCGGTCCCAAAAAGCACTCTGTTAACGGTCTTATTCTGTTCTGAATTATTTTCATTAAAATTTTACTTGCCTGTGAAATAATACTTAATGTTCTATGTTCTTCGCATTTGAGTGTGTTTGCTTTTTTCGGTAGTGTTACAGTCTTGCTTAAATTAAAATCTTGAGGTATTTTGCCTGTTTTATACATTTCTTGAATTAAATTAAAAATTTCCTTTTTCAAATGATTGCAAGCTGCATATTTAACCATCTCAATATAAATATTATCAACTACTGCTGTTTTCCCGTTTTTAATACATTTCAAAGCTATTATTTATGCTAGGACTGTAGAAAATACGAGTATCGATATGAAAGTGGAAATAATAAAATGATTTATTGGAATAAATTGACAACGTGTAACTATCATTAATATGATTCTACCGAAGCTCAGTTTATAAAAATCTTGTCCTTTTGTACAAATCGTTGTACTAACATTTTGTGTTTGGGACTGTTTGTATGGCGATCCTAGTCAAATGCAATTCCTCCAGTCTGATGGACCTCCTAGACAAGCTTTAGTTAAAATGATAAAATAAGAAAGGAATTTCCACTGAAAATATAAATATGCGAAGGTCACTTTAACTTACGCTAACACATCTTTTTACTATTTTTAAAACATTTTTAATAAATAATTTAAGGAATAATTTTATAATAGTGAATATCACAGTTATTTTTCGAATATTATAAAAAGATTTTGAACGACTGTTTATTGATACCCATTTATCGATTGTTTGTTTCGTATCGTTAGTTCGCAGCACAAATCGGTGCCGCTCCATTGAGTGCTTTAGTTAAAATGGACGGCTCATTATCGGCCGGGATGAAATATTACCTGAACATTACACGTATAAATACCACTTAATTATTTGTCAGTGACGTGGAAACTTGTTTATGTTTACACGTATTCCTATGTACTTTTTGTGTAATTTCCTATTACTTACGGGTTTAAAATTATTTAAGTCAAAATAATAATTTTCACATATTTGTGGTAACAAACAAAATATTAAGTACTAGGACATGATGAGATGACCAACTGCTAGTAATTACTATACATAGACGTCATTGGACTGGAAATGGACGTATTAGCCGTACATGTTAGTGATGGCACGTAAAAACACCTAAGTCATTTTAAAATACCTACTCAACGATACCTCAGACAATGGGGTAGACGACGAAAATTTTCAACTTTCAACTTTAACTACCCTAAAAAATATTTTACAAAATTATACCACTTTGTTGGCGTAATTGGTAATCATACAACTACAAAATTACAGCTTCCTAGTACGAACGGTCTCTCAGCAAAACCTCGGACACGACGAAACTATAAGGGTTCCTTGTCAGGACTACGGAACCCTAAAAACAAAGAAAAGATTTCTTAATCGTCGTTATTGTAATTAATGCTAGAAAAGGAGTTTTCGAAAAAAATATTTATCACAAAAGTAATAACAAACAGAAATACCATTTAATTACGTTTGTCTCACATACAATGTAAAATTAATCCGCTTGCCAAACTTATCCTTTGTGTTGTTCTAATTGAATGATTTATTTGTACCGTAAGATGATAATTGATTCGGTAACACCCATTTGTTGTCACTCCCACGGAGACTAATCAACTGTTTAATGTCGTTCATTCATTAGGCATTCAAAAATTAGGTTTACTCGTATTGTGGCAGAGTATAAAAGTGTATATTTGTGTATAGTAAGCAAATCACGAATTATCTGTTGATTATTTAGTTAGCTGCTTCGTTGTTAAGACTTTAGCTTAGCTAAACAGCGCAAAGAATTATCTGCATAGTAAATGCATGTCTAGCTTGTGATCCTTGAAAGTTGGCATAAGCTATCATAAAGTTTTTTTTATAATTTCCGACACATGCATAGGATTTTCCTTTTGCGTAACCAGACAAAGAGACCACCAGGCCACTAAAACCAAACTTTTTGAGTCAACAGGACAAGTGACTAATGAACTTGACAGTAGTGGTGTTATTATAGCTGAGGAGGCGCACACGCATACCTCTATTATAAATACCTACAGCTATAAATGCGCTGCGCACCCTCCTACACAAACACTGACACCGAATTGAGATTCCACTAAAACAATAATGTCAAGTCCTTAGCGCTCACAAAAACATATGACGATGTCAGAAAAACCAGTTAAGTGCGAGTCGGACTCGCGCACTGAGGGTTCCGTACTAACAAAGGTTTTTCCTACGGTGTGATCATGTGACCACGAATTTGTGGTTTTTGTACTTTTTTCTTTTCTTGTAAGTAAGACCTTCCTTCTTACCAAACATGATTCTAGGCCTATGTGAAGTTCATTATAAGTATTAAAAATATATTTTAATAAGGTAGGAAATGCATTAAGTGAGATGCTTGATTTTGTCACAACTTCAAGAGGCAGGCATAAATATCTGATGTAAAGTTAAGTTTGTTCCTGAGAAAAGGGTCTTGCTTGATGGACATACGACAGATGGACAACAAAGTGATCATATAGGGTTCATTTTTAGGGTTCCGTAGTCCGACAAGGAACCCTTATAAGATCGTTCAGTCCGTCCGTCCTAGTCTGTCACAGCAGAACATCTTCTTCGTTTATGGACTGATTTGCATGTAACTTGGTTCGAGGATACTTCACATGTAGATCTCATTTTTAAAAATACAAAAAATTAAAATTACCCCTTTTTAAGGGTACCTCCCCATACATGTAAAGGGGGGGGGAGAGGGGTGAATATTTTTTTTGAGTGCACCCCCTTGTGTGGGGTATCGTTGAAAAGAACTATGAAAATAAGGTAGGGTTTTCATACAACACTTTTTTATCAGCTTTACCATTTGCGAGAAATAGCCCGCCAAAGTCGTTTACACGGTGTCCCCCCCCCCCTGTAATTTCTAAAGTCTTGGACCTATAAACTTCAAATCACTCACGTAAAGAAACAGCCGCGGAATCTTATTTAAAATTGTTTCGGGTATCCTGTGATGAATACTTTTGAAATTATAAATAAAATAAAAATATATACTTTTTTGCCTATACTGTCTAATGTTTTAAGTTAATGGTACGGAACCCTTCGCGCGCGAGTCCGACTCGCACTTGGCCGGTTTTTTTTTCCTTTTGAGGTACAGAACCCTTAAAAGAGTTCGGTTGCACTTATCACTTTTATCATGCTAACGTAAAAAAAAAGTGAATCCATTAAAAAAACTTTTTGATGTGTGGGTTAAATTAAGGAAGTTTCAACTAAGTAATCGGTTTTCCCATGTTTTAGTGTGTCATAAATTGACCTTCAGTCTAATCACTGTCTTGCGAAAATCCTTTCAAAAAACAAATTCCTAAATTAATATCACAAACTGTCACCTATGACGAAACGGTGAAGGTACCTGTCTAAATATATTCACGTCACAACATACCGAAATACATTCTTTCGGCGTCACAGTATTAGAATAGGTAAAGGTAGTCTATAATTACGCCGGCAAAGTCGTTGACTCTTGATACAAGATGTGTTTACCGACCAAACATCGGTTATCTCATGCGATGTACCACGTGATCGAGGACTCGATTCGTTAAATAATTCTGTCTCGAGTTCGAATAATCGAATAAACGAGTGAGAAACGAAACTGGCCACTATTGCTGACAAATAGTATCCGAAAAATCAAACAATGGTTTCCAGTAAACACGTAATGTTGTTAACATTCAGTATTGGATTAAATGTTACTCGCAGAGTATGTATTTCCCATTTCGTATGTACCTCTAATACGCACATACAAAATGGTTTTAGGAATCTGATTTTTTACATTATAGGTAGTTAATTCTTTAGATAAAACAATAATAACTCAGCTATTGTTTTATTCATATGTTATTTTTGTCATAAAGTGCGAATGTAAAATACACATAAGTAATTGTATTTTAACACTTATGTTGTTACGCGTTGTTATTATGCTTGATTACAACTATGTTTATTTACAAATTTCTCGTCACATATTCAATTTCTTTGCGAATTTAATCGATGACAAAGTAAGTCTTAGCACATCACTAAATATCTCGTTGATGAAGTATACTTAATGTGTTCCTTTCTTATCGCTTCTAGCCAACAAGTGGTATGCAGGTGCTGATAGGCGTTTAACGATCTCTAGTGTACAAGAATTGATAAAATATTCTGCCATTATGAATACCTAACCTAAATTTTCCTGGAACATAATGGTTACCTTCTTCATCCTTACTGAATCTGCACTAGTCCATACAAAGTATGCAAATTCATTATTGCAATAATGAGATTTTATCAAAATTCACGTTAAATTGTCTACGAAGAAAATAAGAATAATATTCACAATTTTAAGGCAAAACACCGTACTGAAAGTACATCGTAAAGATATTTCAGCTAAAAGCAAAAGACAAATAGTAGGGTAAATGGTATATGTGTATCCTTTTTGGCACGCCTAACCCTTTTACCATGCAAAATATTCAGCGCCAGAAGGGATGGGCTCGCATTAGGTGCGATTCGACGTAATAATGACCTCCCCAATGATTTATGGTATTTCTCCCCGTAGATCGATAACGGAGGATGATTAATTCTGGAAGATTAGCGGCCAGGCAGCACTCTGATCGAACGGTGATTACGTAATCCTGCTTGTCACACCTACTGTTTGTGATTGGTGGATGAGTAGGTATATTTTCTATAAAAAACATAGCTCGGAATTCAGTAAATATACGGTCAGATATTAGTTCGATTTAGAAGTAAGTACTACCTAGGTACTATCAAGGAAATGGCACTGAATAGAGAGGAATGGAGAAAACTCCACCGACAAGAGCGTAGCTCTTAAATTATAGATAGATAGATTACCGAGGTTGGTCTTGAAATTCAGCCAATACAAATTGTAAACTCTTTTAATATAAACTTTTTGAATGAATATCCTTAAGGTCAAACTGAAAGGATCTTGATTTCCTTTAAGATAGATAAAGGTTTTTTAAAAGTGATAAAATGTTGGCTAATCAAAAACCCAGCGTTCAATCGGAAGCGTAAGTACTTATTCTGTGGCGTAACATACGTCAGCGCGGTTTTCCTAAATACACTTAGGCTTTGACGACCGTCTTGGTGTAGTCGTTCGCGCACCGGACTTCTAAACCAGGCGGTTGCGGGTTCGAATCCCGCAAGGGGCAAATGTGTGTGTGATGAGCACCTAAGTCATGGATGTTTATATGTATTTAAGTATTTCTATCCGTTATCCTAGTCACCATAGCACAAGCTCACGCTTAGTTTGGGGCTAGGTTATTGGTGTGTTTGTTGAAACAATTTATTTATTTATTATTAATAACTTAGGAGCAAAAAAATGTAGCAAAAAAATCACTTATTTACAGGACAAGATAGGGTATGCTCTATGCAGTAACTACATGATGCGCCACGAATGGCATTATACTTTATAATTATTTTTGGTATTATGATAATATTGTATTAATTTGAAACCAATATTGTTTAACAGGTTATTTAATAATATCTAAAATTAATGGGTTCGTTCAATCTTGTAAAACGTGGGTGGCTCGATATTTTTTCTCTTAAGTTCATTTTTATTCCTGTCATCCAATGTTGTTCCCAAATACGATAGTTCGGTAAGACTTCCATCTGTCATATATAGGTGCCCCATTCCTGCCTGACACGTGGCAGCACAGATCCATAACATCCATTCGTATCTACACGGATTTACTTTACGATTTCCATTAACGAGAGGATGAGGCCGCGCGGGTCGACCATAAAGTTCGTCATCTTAATTCAGAGGAGAACTTTATGTTTGCAGTTTTAAAAGCGAGCCTCAAAGACTGTTTGATGTTGTGCAGGCAAATATGCTGAAACAGTTTACAGAACGATGATTGGTTTTCCGTCTCATAACCTAGTTAAGTACAAGAACTGTTAGGTAAAGAATTCATGTCATGTTAAATTAATTAATTTCTAAACTGGATGTATTATTTATAACACAGTAAGACAAGCGTAACTGGCTGGCATTTTTACTTATTATATGTGCAACTGATAAATCTTTTAACTAAACGAGTACTATAAAAAAAATTATTTTAATTGATCATAATCAGCAATTTTTCGACCATAAATCGTGATGTAGGTCACTAGCTGTAGACTAAGGTCTCTCTTCATGTATTTACAACAGGACTTCAGGAATATTCAAGGTGTCTACAGTGCGTCTTCTTGACGTGTAAGTAAGAATGTTTAATTTACCGTCTGTCACGCAGTGCTAATCATAATAACCTCGCAGTTCCTTATCGAATTATTTTTAATGGAGACTTCCAATCACATCAGAGCATATTCCCGGCGGAACCGTAGCCCTAACAATAGAAAGAAATGGTTACGATATCGTAAAGTCGACTCTGCAGTGTGCCTCAAGACATAACTCGGATAGATCAGCCAAATCATTAAAAACTTGAGTTGGGTTCCTTCTGCTTTGCATCAGAATTATGATTTTTATTTATTTATTTAGCATTTAAAAAACTTAAACTAATGTAACATTTTAATAGATATTGACCAAAACCACTGAGGTTTGTCTACAATGCCGCAAATTTCTTACATTTGTAAAAATATTTAATACATTTTATAGCTAACACAAATTGACATTATTCATTAAATAGCTAATGTAGCTTCTTTAATTAGCATTAAGTAACTCTCAATAAAATTAATAACAGAAATATTACAGGTGCATTCTGTTATATTAAGTAAAAAGATTTAAGTTTCGTTTTGATATTCTTTTTTGTTAAGTTTTGTTTGTAATCGGGGGGTATCTCGTTAATAAAGCGCGGTACCAGATAACACGTGGTTCATTAAAATTAAAGCAATAACGTATTAAGTACTATAATTAACATAATACCTGCAAATGGCATATTTTAAAATAAATTAAATTAAATTCACTTATTTCAGGTTACAAGACCCATAATGTAGTGTCCAATGATATAAAATCACAATAAAAATATTAATAATATAAAAAATATTACATAAATAAATAAATTGCAATCAGAAACATAAAATCCTAAAACTCCAATTAAATTAAAATTAAATTAAGTACAAACATTAAAATTAAAGCTGCATTGAAAGCCTCATTAACTCTAAGGAAAACACGATAAACTACAGCTTTACTTACTAAGAGCCTTCTTCCTCCTAAATTGAATGCATATGTTCGCAAAAAATGCTTAAAACTAAGTTAATATTGCAAACAAAAACACATCAACCACTTTAAACACACCGCATATATAAAAAGAAAGGCAAGATTCAATGCCTTGCCGTGTAAACGTTTCTGGAATAGCAGTTGTATTGCAATCGCAGTACCACGCTTTTCATTTACTCTTGCGATTGATAAAATATGATAATACTAGTGGTTCCCCGCGACTTCGCCCGCAAGAGTTGCATTTTCCATATAAACTTTCATCCCCTATTTCACCCCCTTTAATGTTTTTATATCGCAATAAAATGAAGCCTATGTCCTTTCCAGGGTCTCGAACTGTCTCTATACCAAATTTCATCTCGATCGATTCAGTGATTTAAGCGTCAAGAGGTAACAGACAGACAGACACACTTTCGCATTTATAATATTAGTATGGATGAAGTCTGAGGCCTTTCGGACTATTAATGTTATGTTATATGTTAGAACTGATCTCTTCGGATTGTGGTATTTGAGTCAGTTCTTAATTGTCGCCGCTGGATTTCACTGCCGCCAATCTGGGAGGTCGAATTCCAGACCGGAATGAATAAATCATTAGAAGTGCTAACTGCCTATCCGCCATTATGGCCGGCTTTAATCATAAAAGTGTAGTATCGTTAATAAATTTCCAAGTCTTGACTCGGCGTTTAATACTGGAGAACGAATCTCAGTCAGAGAAATCAAAGTTTAGCTTAGAAATACCTATTTTATGTAGGTTTGTGCACGGTACAGGTCAAGTAGTTGTATTACGTGTACGTTGATTTCCCGTAACTTTGTTTGTTCATCATAACCCATTCCTAGTTTTATTTTATTAATAAATATGGAAAGTCCCTATTATAAGTCCCTTACCAAAGTCATATCTACACCAATATTCCTGAGATTTATGTAACACTTAGTATGCAAATAAATGAATATAAATATGATTGGGTTCTGCAGTTTATACGTGAAAAGCTAACCACAAAAGGTACTTTTTTCTTTTGGCTTCTAAAGATCAAAGCTGAATTCTACAGAGTAAATCAGGATTATTTCGAATTCGGTGTGTAAGTGAATGAAGTTAGAAATGTATGTATACATTTTCCCACCCACATTTATGTCTGCTTAGCCCAAAGGTAAGACTAGTAGAGAATGTCACTAGGCATTGAGTCCGCCTTTTGTACAAAGTTTTAGCTGTGTAATATAGGTTAAATAAATTAAATACATGTCAGTTATTTGCTCTAACAAAACCACTCAATGATCTGAAATAGCCATAAATACACAGTCACAATGTTATTACTACACGTCGGACACAAACAATTAACAATTCTTTAAAACAATGGCAAGGCCGTTACGGGGTTGAAGAAAGGTCACTGTTACGGGCCATTACTCAAACGTCCTTTCCAGTTTAGTAGCGAAACTAGTAAATAATTTAACTAGGTACGAGTACGTACTTTTTGTAATAATAATAATAATTTATTTAGTCAAAAGGTCAAATTCACAATCTACAAAGGATCATTCATTAATAATAATAGTAATTCATTCGTTTTTAATATTTTTTAACACTCACAGTGTTTTTCTTATTTATATAAGTGTTTAAATAAGAAACCAAAAATTCGTACACAGGTAGGATTTGAACCTACGACCTTTGGCCCGGTTAGCCAAAGGTCGTAGGTTCAAATCCTACCTGTGTGCGAATTTTTGGTTTCTTATTTAAAAATAGTAATCCATGTTTATTGTAGTTTCGTATTGAACATCATCTTTTGGCCAACTAAAAAAAACTGCCCGTTTAATGTGGCAATGATAAGGAATGGCATAGCTTAGCCCAAAAACAATGAGTACAGTAATATTTTTCTATTTTAGTATCCTGCCCAATAAAATTAAATTATTAAAATATTCCGACTCGGAGAAGCAAGCTTACTTGAAAATTACATACCATAATTTTAAAGCTCTTGACTAAGGAGCAAAATAAGTTTTGTCAGCCAGCAAACTATCTGTATTCGCAGCACTGACATCCATAATAAAAGTACGCTGGACTGCATTCAACCTAAAAATTAAGTCATTTGATTATCGCCATAATTATCTGTCATTTCTGCGAGAATGTTTAGTCCAGCATACTTGTATTATAGAGGTCAGTGATTCGCAGTCTCTCTTTATCCAAGTATACGACGAGTCTAGTGTACCGATCACAGATAGCCGTTTCTGTGCTGTTTTATTGCAACTTAGTGTAATGTGCTATATAAAATAACTGCTCCTTTTCGATACAGCGCATCGTGTTCTTGATAGATGCAATATATTATTATCTACTCGTAGCGAGCAATATTGAATATTTTCATTTAGTTTAGTTTATTAATTATTTTGTCTTAAATTAATTAAAAAAACAACAACACAACAAAAGAAATAAAGTTTAGTCCAACGCCAATTCCTTTCCTTTACCCGTCAAACCAAAAACGTAAAAACGCAAACCCGATTTGCAATATTTTTTTATTTACTGAACTAATTTTTAATAGAATTAAAACTTGATTTTAATCATCTGCTAGTAGTAAAGGGTATGTACAGAAGGTTATAGCTAGGACATCCTTTCAAAAATAGCTGGCATTAAGATGCTTTTTGGTCGTCGCCTTAATGGCACACAATTTAAGCAGGTACTGGTTACATTTTGTTTTCACTGAGCAGCACAACTAATGTGCATAACGACTATGGTCACCATGCATGATTTTCTTCTAGGACAGTTATAAAATTTATCTAAAATAAACTCGGCAACAATATCTTTAGGGAAATAGAGAGAGATAATATTTTGCATAGTGAACAAAATCTTACTTTTACTATTTTTTTTCTAATCTTTCTAACGGATTTTTAATACATATGTATATTAAAGAAAATCCCAAGGCTAAAAAATAGTGACACCTGTAACACAACAAAAGGTTTATTTCTTTAACGTTTTGTGGAAGGTTAGTGGGACTCAAACTGATTTTCTTTACGCATAGAAAACCAAACAACCATGCTATGATACTAATATCAAATTATATGTGGCAATCTCATGGCAACAAAAGAAATGTCTAAAACTTTATTAACTGGATCTAGTTTTTCTAATGAATTAAAGAATAACGGAATATTTTGGCTACGGGGGCAAATGTAACTGTCCTAACAGTGTACAGTGCGCAATACACACATAGGTGTTCTTTGTTCTTTCACCCTCGAAGTTCGGTGTGGCGGCAATCCAACATGACAGGACAGATAATATCTTTATGTCCTATCCTAATATAAATAAAATAGATGGTTCCTGTAGCCGCCTTGCACGGTATGATCAGAGGGCGTGACCGAGCCGCACTAGGCCGTAATTATAACCACAGAACTACTATTAGAGATCACCACAGGTTTTGCCCTTTAACGACGTCAGTAAAAAACGTTCGTCCCACGGTCAAACAAATTACTATTCTACTCGTAACCGCCGTAAACTGTGACAGATTGATAGTAATGGTTGCTGTTAATAAGTTAACGATAATCGATTTCTAAGAAGGCTTTAAGGAAAATAACGATATAATACCATTTCAAATCAACTATTTCAGCGATTTTCTTAAAAATTGACTTTAAAAATATTCGTATTTTATCTCAACATACAATTTTAAAAGGCATTCAAAAGAAAATAGCCTTTTCAGTGTTTATTAAAAATATGCTGCAGCTAAAAATGAAAAAGTTTATTTAACAGGTATGCATTGATATTCAAACAATTTGCATATTTTTCCACTAGTTCGCTTACAATATTTTTAAATGAAATTGGCTATGAATTGAAAATTACTAGAACAAGCGTTGTGCATTGGGTCAATGTTTTGAAACATGTTTAAGGTCGTATCGTGCACAAAATACAGACTATAAATTTCCGATTATTCCATCCTGGCAACCTAAAGTCAGCCTATATACATCCCACTGCTGGGACAAGGCCTCTATCTCAACTATGAGGAGGTACGAGCCATACTACCACCACACGCGGGCTCAGTACGGATTGGTGAAGGGGTGTCTGTAAGGCAAGTGACAAACCTTACTGTCAGATGTTATCAAGCCGCCCTAGGGCCACTGAAAGAAAGAAAGAAAGAAAAATATTTTATTTGGAACATTACACATTAAAAAAAGCACATATAAAATTAAAATAAAGTAGAGTTTGTAATGTTACCAAACTGGTACCCACTCAGCTTTTATGCCATAGCAAGCCATGGCGCTGGTTTTCTGTGGGAACCATTGATGAGGTAGAGAGAGTTACCACCAGACATTACAATTTAACCTAAGAAAGACCTATAAACTAAACTATAGACTAGAACGAAACTATAAGTAAGTGGTTAGGTATAACAAACTATCAGAATCAAAAACAATGACAATGCTCAGTCGTGTTTGCTCGTAAGTGTGCATGTGCTTAGTAGGTACATGTATTTGCAGTTACAAGTGTACTCGTACAAAACGCTGCTTATGTCTTTGCCTCAGTTTGGTTCCCGATTAGAAAGACTCTAAGGCGGTGTTTAAAGGAGGCGACTGACGAGGCTTAACGACTAATACCAACAGATATTAGCCGGGAACAACTGCTTAACGTGCCTTCCGAAGCACGAAGATGCTTGTCATGGACGTAACTTAAATGGTCGGAATGGTCACCTATCCAATCACGACCGCGCCGTGGGTTGCTTAACTTTTGGTATCACTACCAAAGCGCTGCCGCAACTGCGCCACAAGCACCTCAACCTGGCAACCTAATTTGACTGAGTTATAGGGATATCTCATAGAATCATTTATCTTCTCGTTGCGCCATACATACGAAACTCTATACAAAATATGATTGTATTCGGTTCGGTAGTACAGGGTGTGAAAATGTTACTTCTGGATTTGTGGTAGAGATTTAATACAGAAACATTCATTGACCGTAATGTTGCGGCCATCATAATTTTTAAAGAAGTACGGTCCGATGATGCCGCCGGCCTTTAAACCGCACCATACAGTGCATTTTTCAGGGTGAACTGACAGCTCTTGAACAGCCTTTGGCTTCTCTTCGGACCAAATTCAATTCAGACAAGTGTCATTGGTGAGAAAGGCCTGCCGAAATGTTGGATAAAGTTTGCCAAAATTTTACTTTTAGAATGAACCACCTAAAAGCGTAGCCGTCAGCAACATTTGTATAAAATAATATTTTAAAAAAATATAGACACGTCTTGTCGCATTGTCACATATAAATGTTTCATATACTTTTTTTTTTTAATTATGTATTTATTTAAGAAACCAACAGCTACAATGAATTATGCTATTTTATGAGTACTGCCAATTTAGTAGGCCAATACTAGGTTTCCTTAACATAACATTTTGTATAAAGTTGTGAGGTTAAACGTTAACAGCATACAATAAGTACAGTCGGAAGCACGCCAGGTCACACATCCGAACCACAAAAACAGCCCTTATTACATATGGAATAGAGGCGGACTCAAGGTCAACATGCATAGTCTGACCCGCGGCCGAGTGTAATAAACAATGGAAAAAGAAGAACTTGACATCTTTTTTGACAAGATACTTATATGCATCCTAATTATTATACATCATTGCACTCGTGCCACTCAGTGCCACTTGTTTATCATATCTACCTACTCATATAGATAAGTAACTAACTAATAGTAGTTAATTAATTAATCAACTAATTAGCGAAAAATCTGTATTTTATTTAATTTTCAAAAACTAAACGCTTAGAATGTCACCCATGTCATGTTATAACAGTATCCACCTAGGTTCTTAGTTTCGAACTAAATAACATGTTTTTTTTGTGTTTTTTTGGTACTATTTCACTACTGTGTACTACAAAAGACGGACAATACATATGTATCTCTTCCATATTTGGAGCGCATTTATTGACGGCGGAACAGTGCATCAATGCACATTGCACAATGGAACTTCCGCTGCGATCTTTCTTCCCACTAAGCAGGTATAACCTTAGTATTGTAACAGATAAAAAGCGTGTTGTATACAGGGTTGCGTTTAAGTGATGTGTAACAAATAAAAACTTTTTCTTTTTTCCTTTCATTGAAATTATAAAGAAGATTCACCAATAATTTGTGTGCTACTCGTAGCTTTATGAATACTCACTGAAACTCGATGAATTCATGGAAGATTATAAAAATCTGGATATCTTTTTTTAATCACATAGACTTCCATATAATTTGATATATATACAACTTATTACTAAAAATTAAGATAAATTAACTATGTATAAATAAATTAGGATAAATTACTTAATACAACACAAAAACAAAAATTATAAAAAGGGTCCTTGTGGTAAGGTTCCCAGGATGCTGGCAGCATTACCGCGCTGGATAGCGATGCTTATACGCTGAGCAAGGTAGCTGCCAGCTCTTAGGTCACCACTGATGTCAACTAGTCTCTTGGAAATCTCTTTGAAAAAAGAGATAGCGTTGGGACCCCACGAACCCAATGTTTCGACTCCAAACGGTACAAAGTGGTACCGGGAGTCGATCTGCCTGTACTTGTTCTTTTTTTTTTATTGATATTTTTTCTTAAATAATGTAATCCGCTACTAATGACTAGTGTTCGATAAGTAATGAACAGCTCATAAATCGACAACTGCGATGCTTTAAGTTTTTACAGTGTCATCCTAACTAACCTTTATCGTCTCCTATACTTTTTACGCAATATATTTTTTACGCAATTTCTGACATTTATACCTATGTAATCCATAGGAGCTTGTCGCGTCGTTTTAATTAGGCATCACTCTGTGTTTCTCTTTCAAACAAGAAATAACCACTATCTTAGTACATTGCGTATTTCCATTGTATGTCACAGAAAAAAGCGTGTCATTAGCTTTAGCCAAGACATTCTTTCCCATGTTATTTGCTGCTTATCGAAAAAGTTCAGTCACGATCTGATCCACTTAGCGATTTGCAGCTTTTTCTGGGATTCCTTTGTGCTGGAATTGTAAAGACATAATTGACAGTTCGGGTTTAAAGTAAATATTTTTTAACTGACTGAAAACTTAGTGCTTACTAGTGGTTCTCCTGAGCAAAAGTTGGATTTCAAATTAAACTTCCATCTCCCATTTCACCCCTTCAATGTTTTTATATTGTGACATAAATTATCCTATGTCTTTTTCAGGGTCTTAAACTATCTCTATACCAAATTTCATCTAAATCAGTTACGCGGTTTAAGCGTCGTTTGTTAGACAGTTACACGTTAGTGGCTTAAGGGCGTTTTTAGTCGTGCAGATTTTCTCATGCAAACGGAAGATACCTACATAATCTACCATGCGTATACCCACGACAGCGCAGTGACATGTGAAATGTTCTATGGCATCACAAATTAACAATACCTATACCACACAATGTTGTCGAACTACCTATTAAATTTAAGTCACATATCAAAACTCACCTTATGTCTAAAAGTTAATAAGTTAAGTTCTAAGTTATAAAAACATCAGGACTATCTTGGTGTCGAGACACCAAGTCCTGAATTATAACTTAAAATTCTCGAATTTATGGAGAGTCTAATATGCACCAAACTAATGTACCTACCTTTTTGTTGTGTATTTTATCACTTTTTATGGCAGCTAGTGGTGATAGAGTTTGTTCCAGTGCTTCTTTTGAGCGTTTGCCAGATTGTCTATGTCTTGTCTCGAAGCACTAGTAGGGCTCAAAAGATAAGAAGACATGTTCGGGCCCTCTATAGGCCAATACTACTGATTTAAAAATTTGACGTTTATACGTGGTATTTTCAGTCCTAAATTGAATAAATTATTTTTGACTTTGACTTGATTATGAGTCGTCCATGCTCAGCCGAGGCGACAACATCTCCTGAGGATGCCGCGTCGAGTGGCGAAACGTGTCGAGGTTTTGTGCATGTTGGTGTTGGTAACTAACAACTGCATTAGCTGTAGTGCATGCGCATTGAGGGAGGGAGGGCGATGCATTCTGCATTTGCCTGAACTGGTAATCAACGCGGTTGATGTGGTTTTGGTGCCTGCGCTAGCGTCTCTTAGCGTAAATTTAAAGCACATTAATTGTATTTTATTTTTCCCATTGATTATGAATCTCAATCCCGCGCGTGAGCAGATCCACATGACTCTAAAAACACCCTAACAGATACAATTGTTTTGCACAAAACATTTTTCATGCCCCAAATAAAATCAGATATTCAATTTGGTCCCGGCGTAAAACAGATTTTTTGAGGGTGCTTGATGTCTCTTTCCACGCCTACATTGCTACTTTTGGCGATCGTTTTAAATAAGTGCTTGCCTCTTTTATTAAACTTATTTGCCTTATTTACTCGCCCGTTTATGGCAATAGTTCTACGATGTGATTAGTAAATAAAAAAATGTTGTGTTGCGAGCGAAACTTCTGTTTTAACCTTTTGTTAGTACTTTTACATAAAAAAATACATAGGAATATTGTAGTTGAGTAACATCATTATTTAAACCCGTTTTTCGCTTTTCATGCCTTTAATGACGACGCGTAGGCAAGATTCATTAAGATGTTCATTGTGTGCGTGATACATTCCCTCATTATGAAGTTTCATCGATATCTCGCCAGCAAAAAGTTCCTAATTGCTTCAATTTGATGATGGTTTACCATTTACAAATTAAAACTTATGACTTAACTACCTATCTTATATCATAACAGCAATCAATGAATGGGAAAAAAAATCCATTACTCAGGAATGTTTTGTAAACATAATAAATGTGTAAGGCTGCTAACGTAAACATATTCTTATTACCTGCTGGACTTTATTGTCCAAATAACCCAAAGGAACAAAGAAGACAAATAGTGTCACCCAACTACCTGGTCTTAATTTTCCATCTATCTTACTCGCCGCTCTTTCGGGAGCGACAAAAGAGATGTAAAAAAAAAACTAAGTAAGCACATTAACTTAGATTTATTCCTACTAAAGAATTCCTCTTTATTGCCGCTCAAAAATATTGTGAATGAAGGCGCCAGTAGCACAGCACAGAATGAACAGACAGGCCCGTTGATTGAAATTAATTGTTTCACACTTAGGATATAAATTATGGTACATATCTTTGGTTCACGCTATTGCATCGTATTGAATAGGAACTGCCCTGCTGTTTTCCTATAATCATTGTTTTCTTCTCAGCAATTATTGTCACGTTACAAGTACCAGTTGTAAGATAGAGTCTACACGATTGTAGACCATAAGCCTATCTATGCCTATTGTCGATGTTCACAAGTGACAGTTGTGTCTTAAGTTAAATTCTAAGGATCTAGTGCACCAACACATGTTTAATTTTTAATCAGTGGTTATAATGTTATTTGACAAATTTTGTGTGGGAATTATGTCAAGTAAACCGTTAACTGACGTTTACCGGCTGTTTAAAAATTGGTGAACTTTGAAATAATTTTTGATTTAATTTGATTCATATCGACGTAAAGTCTATTTTTAAATTCAATCTAAAAATTGTTGTGTCTGCAGTGAAGTGGCTCTTCTCTTAAGGCCGTGGCCGAGGTAATTTGTCACGTCTGGATGTTTAAGACCGGTTCATTGTTTTCTTAATCGCAACGTCCGAGACGACACTATCGCGAGCCAGCGGTCTCTCGACCTTCCGAGATCTTTCTCAATATCGTTTGGGAATACAATTTAACACGACTTCCGTGTCTGCGAAGTTTCGAGTTTAATTCGGAACGAAAAATACCTGAACTTTTGTATTGAACACTGCAATGCAGTACGACTGTTTAAGTTTTCTAATTTTGTAACAAAGTTATACTACCTTTCATACTATTGGACTGGCTTTCTTTTGATTACAATGTCACGCTTGCTTGTAGTCATGTAGATAGATGAGGTCTGTGATGATGAAGCAAGTTTTTTTGTAAAACGTTTAGCAAAATGATAGCATAACATGTCAGTGTATTAGTTCTTAGAATATATTAATAATTATTATTTATTTATTTCAGACAACAAATATCTAAACTATCACTATCTAGTGTTACAAAACTATACTGTTACAAATTTTTGTGCACGTGTTTTGGCTTAGGCTCACATTAAGGGATAAACATGTTGTCGACCAGCAATGACTTTCAGAACACTGTTCGATGACTATGATGTATTCTTCGAAATAATACCCAAGTAATTGTTACTCACGTTTTGTTTTTTTAGAATTTCTTAGACTGACACATGGTCTTCGTGAAAGTATCAAGAATCTAACGAGCGCTCTTTTTCCCAGATCGACGGGTCGACCCAGGCCCGGAGCAGGATCCAGTAGCCAGCCACGATGCGGGCGGCGGGGCCCTGAGGTCCCGCCGAGCGATGGGCTCCAACATCAGCCAGCATTCCGCCAAGGGCCTGAAGGGGCGCCGCGCCCGATCCAGTGGGGACCTCTGCAATGGCGACTCTAAGAGCCAAACGGAATCATCGGTCTGCGGCTCCGTCGTCGGTGACGTCATGGGCTGGAACCGATCGCTGCCAAACCATCTGGACGGCAACAGGCATTTGGCAGACTACAGCAGGGTGAACAACAACTATGGCGACTTCGGGACGTATAATCGCTGTCACCCGAAGGGCGGGAGGGGACTCCGGTACAGAGTGTCCAAGTCTGGTAAGTGGTTCTTCTTCACAGTCGTGATCATTATGCGGAATAAACACACACAACTACTTTTTTGGCACTTTTTAATTTATTTATTTATTTAATGGAGTGGTTTGCCATTGCCTTCTCCATTTCACACACTAGCCAACGTGTGCAGTTTTCCTCACGATGTTTTCCTTCACCGTTAGGCAGCGATATCTTTGTTAAAGATTCGAATCACAGAGGTAAGTGTTTACGAACTTTATTTTTAAGCTGGCCCCATCTAAGTTAAAAATATCTTATTTAATTTAAGATAGAAAATGGTCCTTATAAACGTAATACGTGCCCTTTGGCACTATATTTTTCGCGAAATTTTACTTCCCTAAAAACTTATCGCCCTATAACAAATATTGACCCATAAGGGTCCAGAATATGTCCTCTAATTTTTAAGCATCAAGTGATGACAGACTTTCATTGAACAGCTGTCTTCATGAAACGCTATATCCATACTAATATTATAAATGCGAAAGTGTGTCTGCCTATCTGTCTGTTACCTCTTGATGCTTAAACTACCGAACCGATTGAGATGAAATTTGGTATGCAGACAGTTTGAGACCCTGGAAAGGACATAGGCTATATTTTGTCGCTATATAAAAACAGGGGGTAAAATGGGGGATAAAAGTTTATATGGAAAATCCAACTCTTGCGGGCGAAGTCGCGGGGAACCACTAGTAGGTAATAAAATATAATCATGAACAATTCCGCCATCCAGTTTAACTTTTCCGTCATGATTTTGTAAAACATCAAAATACAATTTTGAGAGATAATACAGAATTTCACAGTAACTTCTTAACCGTTCTTCTTACCCGTTATCCTTGTCACCATAGAACAAGCTCACGCTTAGTTTGGGGCTGGGTGTGTTTGTTTAACAATTTAGTTTTTTTTTTTTTATTTAAAAGTAAAAAACGGTCAAAGAAATGCAGCTTTGATGCGAACCAAACGATAGGAGTAAATAAGTGAAACAGTACTAGTACTTATTCTGTGGTGTAACTAAAAATATTTCACCGCACAGGCGACCAATAAGTCAGCGCTTTAATAACAAAAAGTTTGCCGTTTATTTTATAGCTTTTAACCCCCAAGTAGGGCAGTACACGTTCAAAATTAATGACTAGGCCCGGCCCTTAATTGAAATCTCTTTAAGACGTAGATTAGTAGCGGATTGAATTAACAACGGAAGCACTTTGTTTGTGTGCAGTATTTAGAAGCAAACAAGCCTTGTAATTGAATCGTGGTCGTTTATTTTGGTAATTTGGCTTTTAATTTACTCGTGTTTTAGTAAAGAAGCATCTCAAAAACAACGCCATAAATTAAACTTATTTTTTAATTACAGAGGTCAGTTTTTTTCATCAACAAAGCTGTAATAAGAGTGACCCTGTTTTAAGTACAAATTAAAAAAAATATTAACTTCCCTTTTGGGATCAGAGGAAGGAATGCGCTGAGTACCTATTCATAAATTATGCATTTTCGTTTTCCGTTGTTTTTTTTTCACTCCGGCTCATTTAACTCAATCTTGTTTCGTGTTCTTTCGTTTCCCGATCCCGCTTTATTTCATATTTTTTAATATTTTACTCTTTAAATTGAAACAGCTCTCCAAATATTTTTTATAGTCACTTTTTAGGGTTCCATACCTACAAAGGTAAAATTGAACCCATATAGAATTAATTTGTTTTCCGTCTGTCTGCAAGACCCCTTTTCTCAGGAACGCGTTGAGGTATCAAGTTGAAATTAACATCAAATACTTATTTAATTTTAAATTTAATAATTTTTAATTAATATGGCTGCGGTCCTTTATAGCTGAGAAAAATCAAGATTCTGTTAACGTAATCTAAAGTTACGGCCTTTTTAGCCGCATTTTCTGACATTTCGCAGGAGAATCAAATCCTACAGTACTTCTTATAGACCTAGAATAATCTAATTTGGCAAGAAAGAAGTTTTACAGCACAAGTAAAGAAAAAAGACCAAAAACCGCAAATAATTGGTAGAAAAAAACTGTTCATACTGAACCCTCAATAAGCAAGTCCAACTCGCACTTGCCCGGTTTTTCAGAATGGACTCCAATTTCATTTGGGCGTACATTAAAAATTACTGAAATTAAAATCAAAACACGAGTATCTTCCAATTCCTCCACGATTCGGCGATCATAACACTTCAATATACTCGTAGAATCACTATTTCACGTTTCAGTTTTACTATAAAACGTACGAACGGTAAATGTAAAATTTTATCTCGAAGCATAACGCGTTTATGTGGGTTTCCGTGGACCGTAAAACATTTCTACTTCCCCATCGCTTTCCCCTGAAATAGCTTCCTTAATCCTGAATAAACATCCGTAGGTGTTCATTAGGATACTCTTTAAAACCCACACGTAAGCGGCTTATGATGCCCTAAGACCACTTCTTGGTTTACTGTCATTTCGTTTTAGTTCGAAAAGTAGGCTCTAAGAAATCTGTAGGATCAGGGGTTCCCAAACTGTGCACCGCGGCGCCCTGGGGTATTAAGAGTATAGTAAAGTCAGCCTATTAGATCCCACTGCTGGGATAAGGCCTCACCTCAACTATGAGGAGAAAGGAGCCATACTCCACCCCGCGGGCTCAGTGCGGATTGGTGGAGGGGTGTCTATCTATAAGGCAAGTGACAAACCTTACAGTCCGATGTTATCAAGCCCCCCTAGGGCCTCTGACTAGGCTTAACGACTAATACCAACAGATATTAGCCGGGACCAACTGCTTAACGTGCCTTCCGAAGAACGGAGATGCTTGTCATGGTCGTCACTTTAATGGTCGGAATGGTCACCAATCCAATCACGACCGCGCCGTAGGTTGCTTAACTTTTGGTATCAATACCAAAGCGCTACCGCTACTGCGCCACTAGCGCACCTCTATTAAGAGTATTATTCTACTTAATTAGTATTATCTATATAAATAATGGTTAGGGCGCATAGTAAACGTGTAGGTGCGCTGTGAACTGATAAAGTTTGGGTTGTGTAATTTCAAGTATGACTAGGTATGAATGGACGGTGCACTTTGAACATATTTTTTGTGATGTACGAGTATAAAGGACACGCTGCTTCTTAGTCTAGTCTAATAATAGTCTACCTAGGTGTAATCTAGAAGGTCCAAATAAAATTTAGTTTACAGTTCTGGTACTCAAATGCAATCCTTGATACCTAACCTGACTACGATGAATCCCAAAAGAAACCCTTCTTTTTGACCAAACAAAGTTACTGAAAAACTGAATACCTTGCAACTCAGTTCAAAGCTTTTCCGCTTCTTAGCAAAAAGGAACGCAACGCAGTCAACGTATATGTGTTTCCTGTAGATCTTTGCCTGTAGCAAACTACACACCGGAAATACGTGATATTGATACGGTATGTATTGAAATAAATCGGATTTCCTGTTTTTTTACGATTTCTTGTATCGTTCCTGATATTGGCATTTCAGACAACTCTTATTTCACATTATATTGACGTTTTGTTGCTATTGAATAAAGCTTTATATCCAGCTCGGCGAGTGAAATAATGTTAGGTATTTATGAAACTTCCTAATGCACGGTTAAAATCAATTTAAAAAAACAGTCATTTTAATGAATTATTTTTAAATACAAGTTTTCTTCTGGTCTAAGTAGTTTCAAAAGCATCCCACAGCAGTTGCTGTGCAACATCTTATACCTTTAAATGAGCAATTCTTGCATATTTATTTATTTATATGTATATAGATGTATTTGTGTACTCGGAAACGGCTCTAACGATTTCGCTAAAATTTTGTGTGTGGAGTGAAAATTCTTCTCTTCTCGATCGAACGAATTCGATCTTGATTAGTCTCATGTTTAGGAAAACGTGTGTTTTCGCTCTGTGACGAAGCTTTTTTACATTTTTTTTTAAATATATATTCAAGTTTAAAGCTTTTTTTTTAGTTTTTTTTAAATAAGACTTAAAAATTTTGAAGCTTTTTGTTAAATAGTAGTAACCGAACAAAGCTCCTCGTTTGCCCAGGTACTTGTTTTAAATGCGTCCAAGACAAAGTTTCTTTTTCTTTACACTTCGGCTTGTGCTGAAATTACTGGCCGAAATCTGGCTCGCCTTCGTCCGGGCTCGATAAGGAGGAAAAACGGGGAAAGAGATAAAAAGCCTAATGCTTTGACGCGGGTGCCATCGATCATCCCGCTTACCTTGAGATTTCTGGGGCGAGTGATTGTGGCTGTCACGTCATGGACATTGTAATTTGCATGAGAAAATGGACTAAGGGTTTAGTTAGGATTAGTTTTTTATTATTTCAAAAAAAGAATTTGTCAAGTTTTTATTAACTCAAATGTGAGGGGTCAATCATTCGTTCTCTCTTTTACTCGCCCTCTTTTAATTTGCGTTTTTTCAGTGCATTAAAATAATCCTTAATCAATTAATATACGGAGTTTTATTAATACCTATATAATAGCAAATTTTTGCACTCAAAAATTAATCGAACGTCTACAGGTGTGAATCAAACCCACTACCGCTCTCTGTCCAGCCGAATGCTCCCCAAACTGAGCTACCTACTTAGGATGTTGGTTATAAGCGCTTATTGCTTCAGAATAAAGCTCTATTTCATTTCTAATTAGGGCTACATTTTCAACTGTTTTTCATAATGTTGATAAATTTTGCCTAAATATCATTATTTAGCTGAAATAAAATGAATGGAATACAGTATTTTTAAATTCGCACACCTTAAAAACACTGTAACCAAGCTTTTGTTTTAGCCGTGTCTGCATAAGCACAAGTTTTAATAAAGGGGTACCAAAATACGTCCCCGCCCTTCCTTGACCCGCCCGCCCATATCGGGCGCACGCATTGTTGCACGCGTGTTATCAATTCAATTGAAATGCTTTATTGGACGGAAAAATACAGAAAATATACGATCGCTTCTTTTTTTCTTCGTTTCCCCTTTTATCCTTGGCTCCAAATTCGAAGAAAAGAATCCTTTAACTTTAATATCTAAACCAACGGATTTTCAACTATGCTCCATTATTTTAAGAGCTGTAATAGCTAGGAATTAGCAATGAAAGGGTTAGAACCATGTTTTTTTACCGACCGGCTCGAATAAGCGTGTGGAAATGTTTTAAGATTTAAATCAAAACTCTCTAGAGACATACTTTAGTGTTTATTTACTTGGTGCCTTTACATTAACAAAGGCATAGCTCTAATATCAAAATGCAAACACTTATGACATAGTGCTACGTAATTAACATGTAATTAGTAGGTATGCCTCACGCCTATACCTACATAACTTATTAAATTTTGGTAGCCTTATATTTCTCTTTACAAGTGGTCGTAAATATTTACCACACATATCACTGCCAGGTAGCTAACAGGGTCATATGTCGTGATATGTTTCCGAGACGTAACCCCCTTCTGAAAGCTTATAATACCTTCGTTACCTTTGTTATGTTCGCCGGGGGCGATACTGACGTCTGCTTTTATCTATATTTAACCCTTACTTTACAAGTGTAGGTTGCACTACAACTGACTATATTTTTAACTTTTTATTTTCTGAAAATGTGTAATTGTAATTCACAAATATGAATTACTAGTGGTTCTCCGCGACTTCGCCCGCAAGTGTTGGATTTTCTTTCATCCCCTATTTCACCCCCTTAATGTTTTTATATCGCGACAATGTAGCCTATATCCTTTCCAGGGTCTCGAACTGTCTCCAAACCAAATTTTATCTCAATCGGTTCAGTGGTTTAAGTGTCAAGAGGTAACATACAGACAGACAGACACACTTTCGCATTTATAATATTAGTATGGATACAGTTAACAAAAAAATATAAGATACTTTTTACTGCACATTAGTAGACGACAATTACAAATTTTTCATATCGTGTTGTACAATTAGGCGGTATGATTACTAAAAGCAATTTCTTCTAGATAACCTTCGGGTCAAGGACATTCTCGGAAAATATCCTTTGTTTGTCGTTACAGAGACACGTGGAACTGTCACACAAGCATTGACATGCGCTCTCTGTTTTCTTATTTATTTATTTATTCTTTATAGCACAAACAGACAAGAACAAATGGCCGACTTAATGCCTTAAGGCATTCTCTACTAGTCAATGAGTGGGTAAGGCTGAAATAGTCGTGCGGCGTAAAAAGAAAAAAAAATTTCTTGTATACGCAAAAGATCCCAAGTAAATTCTTGTTATATGCAAAGCAGACACATGCTTAGCAAAAACCTATTAGCGTTTATGTTATATTAATAGACGCGCCAGAGCGGGTCCCGGCCTTGACCCACAGCCCCGTAGAGGCGCACTGCGTGACGTCACATCGCGCTTACACAACTGCGGCAAATGCAGGCTTCTATGTGGTTTTAATATCTCTATCAGCTTTGGCTCGTGGCTCCGCAAGCACGGTTCTCGTGAAAGACGCAAGTGTTATGTAAAAATAGAGTAGTTTTTTTCCGTTGAATTTTTTAAAGTCTGTTAAAGTCTATTCGTGGAATCATAAGCGATTTCCGTTGTACAGGATTCCAGGTACAAAGTTTCATATCATGAGAATTACTAACTTTTTAAATTGCTTAATTATTAGTTAATTTGGTTTGCTGGTATAAACTGCAAACAAAGCGTTTAGTTATTTTGCGATAAATTGGTACAAAATTTTAAGATAACAATGTTTTACTGTGTTACCCTAATCGCTGATGAGATTAAAATGGTCAACTTTTGCACCCAATTGTATTCGTAAGTGAATTTTAAGACGAGTCTTAGATAGATACGCTTATTCGATAGGTCTGCCCCTTTAGGTTCAAAACATATACATAGTTCAAACATATGCAAGAGGTTGCTCTGTGTCCATCCAGGCGGTATTACACAATGCTTGTATCACAGAGCCTTCAAAACCTTGTATGTTATTCGGTAGAATGGTTTCATGTTGTGTATGAAATAGATTTTAGTTATTGTGCCTAGAGCAGACTTCGCTGCTGGTACTTTATTCCTAATTTCTAACCTAATAGCTAAATACCATTTTTAGGGTTCCGTACTCAAAGGGTAAAAACGGCCTGTCACCAGACTGTATCTCATGAACCGTTATAGCTAGATAGTTGACATTTTCACAGATGATGTATTTCTGTTACTGCTATAAAAACAAATACTAAAAACAGAATACAATAAATATCATTTACGGGGGGCTCCCATACAAAAAAAGAACCTATAATAATAGTATATGACGTCAACTCCCTCTCTCTTGGAGTTATGTCACTACAAGTTTGATGTATGCATTCATTGCCTTTATTGGCCCGTATACCTACCTCCTAACTCGATTGCAATCGTTATATCCTTTAGGCAAGCAATAATATCTTCAAACTGACGTCTGTTGCAAACAAAACTTTCAAAATAATTTAAAATTTTCAATTCTGCCTTTCCTTTCGAAATGCAATCGTAAGCCATGAAGATGTAGGTCTGCTAGGCATCTCAACTGCAGTACTATTAACCTCAAATTGGCCATGACCCTTAGTTGGGCTCTTAAAGCCGCAGCCAGCATAACGATCATCCCTCGATGGCAATTGATAGGAACTGCGCGGATATTGCGCTTTTCTGAGTACACTTCAACGAAGAGCTCGCCAATATCTTATTTGGGAAAAAAGATAAATAAAATTCCGTGCACTACGAGTATTTATCGGAGCTATTTTTATAGGGCTGTCAAAAGGTTTATCAGATATTAAATTACAGTCCTTCCTTTGCCAACGACACGATACTGGAAAGTTCTACTCTATGTGTATCAATTGGAAGACTTGCAATGATTTTAATGGTTTTTAACACTTGCAGTGTTATTTTTATAAGTTTAACACTCATAGGATCAAGGCAGGATCCTGCCCATGTGCGAATTTTTGGTTTCTTATTTAAACTTATATACTTACAAAGTATTTTTTGGCAACTTTAATGAAGTGGTTTACTCCAAAATCAAGCAGGTACCTATACCATTGCCTGCCCCAAACAAGTAGGTATAGTTTATGCGCAACAATGCACTAGTATCGGAAATGCTACGAGAACATTATGTTTCACAAACTGTACGTACTCGTAGGTAATCCTTATCGCAGGTAACTACTTCTGAGCCGGCGCCCGTTCTATTAATAGATCGAATGAAACAATACATTCTCAGAGACAATCCATAGCTATTTGTCTTGTGGCTAATCAGCAAAGAAATGTGGGTTCTTGAAAAAGAAAATTAATCCCAATTTGCCGTGGGCCAGAATTAGACTTACGACGTTGACGTATGGGGTGGAAATAAAAATAAATGAAAGGTGGGAGGAATGAACAGAATGAACTAGAAAAGTGAGTTGTAAAATTTAAGAGGGTTTTAAAGAATTGAAATTCAACCATCGTGGATTCACAGTACCTGTGGTAGATTATTTGAATACATATCCAATCTTTTACCGTTTTATGAGTTCTGTCATTGTGATTGATTTTCGACGTTACTAAATATCAGTTTGGTCCAACTAGGTTTAATATTATCTATACCAAGAAGTACATAGTCAACTTTAAATACAGTTTCTCCACTCTTCGTTTAAAAGTAAATGCTTGTCTGTAGACCAATGATTCTAAAAATTTTAATTAGAAAGAATAGAGCTCAAATTCTCGTTTACAATACGAGATTTTCCCATTATTCATAAGTCAGAATCAACCGCTAAGTATCCGATAAAACCTCCAGGGGCGCAGCGGGATCTGCCGATAGTGAGCACGGTTCCCCGAGCGCACGGTGAATACATTATACCATTGTTAGTCGCTTCACCTGTAACTGTGTACAGTCACCACGAGCAATGAAATGTATACAAATAAGTTTTTATGCCATTGTAGTAAGGTCTCAAATCCAATGCAGATATATACATATGGATGCTCGTGACTGTACGTGTATCGATGTATGATGTAGGCGCTGTGAGTGTCTCGATTCTGAAGTTCATGTACTGAAACTACAATATATGTATTATTGTGTAGGAAGGAGCACGTAATGGATGCGTTCTTGCGATCCTTCAATTTTGTAAAAGGCCACTATTTATATTTCTCCCTAGTTATCTCTTCGTAAAATAACTACTGCATTATTATTGAGAGAAAAAATAAAATACGGAAATAAGGCATTACTTTGATTGTTAGCCGCATCACCTGTAAATCTGTAGGTACGTGTACCGATACAGGCGCTTTGAGTGTCTCGATTCCAAAGTTCATACACTGAAACTACTTACAATATATTATTCTGTAGGAAGGAGCACATACTAGTATGAATGCGTCTTTTCTATCCAAGAGCCTATTGAATCAAATTGAATTAATTTTTTATCAAATATTACTATTTATATTTCTCTCTCGTTCTCTCGTCGTCAAATATCTACTGCTTTATCTGGAATAAGGCAGTTTGACTATATAAAATGAATACGTAAATAATCGCCTACTATTCTTGATAAGATATTGCTCTGCGTAGTAAAATAGAATTACTTACATTATTTGTATAAATACCACAAAAACCGTCTTGACTCCATCGAAAGAAAATCAATTGTACTTACGACGGCGGCGTAGCTCGAAAGGAGGGAGGGTCATGGTTTTCGTAATTTCACCCCAATTTGTAGCAACTCCGTAATCTGTTGGGACAATTTTGTAAAGAAGCCTTATCTCCGATAATTTAACACGGTGTTAGGTATAATTAAATTTGACGTCCTTTCAATGTGGATTCTGATCGAGATTAATAACATCGCGTCTTGAAAGAAGGCCTGGGGCTTAAGAAGTCTAGATTAAAGTGTTCTGAGGATGTGAAGAAACTTGAGCACATACTTTATATCTGGCAAAGAAAACTCATCTTACAGTCACTGTGTTAGAGTAGACTTTTTAATGTTTATTCTTTAACTTCGCGGTGAAATAAATGAGCAAATATGACAACGTTATTTGTAGACTTACGATACGAGGGTCAAACTGAAAGTTCTTAGAAAATCAAAAACTAATTACATTAGCCAGTTATTAGTTTTATTATATCTTTTCAAAATATTGTCCATTGACGTCAATACACCGCTGCATGCGATGGAACCACTGGGAAAAGCACTTTGCCCACTCGTCCTTAGGGGTCTCTTCAATGGCATCGCGATACGCAGCCACCGCTTCTTCAGCATTCATAAACCGCTTTCCTTTAAGTTTTTCTTTAATTTTTGGAAATAAATAAAAATCACAAGGCGCGAGGTCGGGGCTATACGGCGGGTGACCCAGTAATTCAACGTTTGATGTCGCCAAATAGTCGATCGTTCGCTTGGCGGTGTGCGACGAGGCGTTGTCGTGGTGAAGGAGGATCCTACTGCGAGGTCGTTTCTCTCGAACTTTTTCCAAGACAAGTGGCAAACAATTGGTAGTGTACCATTCTGCAGAAACTGTTTTTTGATCCTCTAACACAATTGTTGCGAAATGACCTATCCTTCCAAAGAACGAGGCCACCATTTTTTTTCCCGCACTTCGATCTCTCTTCACTTTAGTTGGCAACTCCTCGAAAGGAAACACCCACTGAGCAGATTGTCTTTTGGTTTCAGGATCATAACAGTAAATCCAGCTTTCGTCACCTGTTAGTATGTCGAACACAGCATTTGAGTCACCTCCGTTAAATCTTTCAATCATTTTACGGCACCAATCCACACGATGGAGTTTTTGAGCCTTAGTCAAATTATGAGGTATCCACCGGGCGCAAAGCTTCCTGACCGCTAAATGTTCGTGGAGGATTTTGTGCACTTGACTCATACCGATGCCTAAGCTTGTCCGAATCTGCTGATAGGTCACTCTTTTGTCAGTCTCTATCATACGCCGCACAACACAGATGTTATTTTCAGTCGTCGCCGTAGAAGGCCGTCCCTCACGTACATCATCAGTGAGATTAGTGCGACCACGTTTAAACTCATTAAACCAGTTGTAAACAGTCGCACGAGATGGGGCTTCATCGTGAAAGGCCAATCGTAGTCTATCATAACTTTCTTGTTGACTTAAATGACATCGAAAGTCATAAAAAATCATTGCACGAAAATTTTCTCGTGTTAAATTCATTTTGACGTGACACAGACAATTTTCAATTTGCCGCCAAGTCGTAAAACAAATGACAAATGAATGAAATATATACTCAGTAATATTGGCAAAGAGTTCTATTTTCAAATTTTAGAATATTTTTTTTATTATATTGTTTATAAGTGGCCAGTTCTAAGAACTTTCAGTTTGACCCTCGTATAATCCGCTATTGTTTTGATTAAAAGTCACAATCATTTATTTTCACTCAACTACTTAATTAAGAATGAAGTTGCACCATCTTAATTTAAGTGTAATTATAACAATAACCGTTATATTTTTACGTTTGTATTATAGTTAAGGTAAGATGGTGCTATCCATTGCTTAATCTATTTCATTTATTCAAAATCCGTCATTTGTTTTTATTAAAAATCACACACTACTTCATAGAGTGCTTAATCTGTTTCAATCAGTTTCTACATTTTATTGGACACAATAAATAATTACTGGTAAAATACCAGATCGCACATAGAGAGAAATACCTGTCCCATATAAATCTACTGGAATGTAAACAGCAATAGTAAATTAAAATGGCGCACAAACAAAAGCAGTGGCGGCGAAATTGAAACGGCAGAATTTACGAGAGTTATTCACCATTTGTAAAGAGCGAGCAGGATCGATTACCATAATCCAATCACGACTGACCAGAAGTTTTTTGAATGGGAAGTTTCAGAATCAGTTTGCGTCTTTTTTTTGCTCGTACGAGGGTCAAACTGAAAGTTCTTAGAAATGGCCACTTATAAACAATATAATAAAAAAAATATTCTAAAATTTGAAAATATAACTCTTTGCCAATATTACTGAGTATATATTTCATTCATTTGTCATTTGTTTTACGACTTGGCGGCAAATTGAAAATTGTCTGTGTCACGTCAAAATGAATTTAACACGAGAAAATTTTCGTGCAATGATTTTTTATGACTTTCGATGTCATTTAAGTCAACAAGAAAGTTATGATAGACTACGATTGGCCTTTCACGATGAAGCCCCATCTCGTGCGACTGTTTACAACTGGTTTAATGAGTTTAAACGTGGTCGCACTAATCTCACTGATGATGTACGTGAGGGACGGCCTTCTACGGCGACGACTGAAAATAACATCTGTGTTGTGCGGCGTATGATAGAGACTGACAAAAGAGTGACCTATCAGCAGATTCGGACAAGCTTAGGCATCGGTATGAGTCAAGTGCACAAAATCCTCCACGAACATTTAGCGGTCAGGAAGCTTTGCGCCCGGTGGATAGCTCATAATTTGACTAAGGCTCAAAAACTCCATCGTGTGGATTGGTGCCGTAAAATGATTGAAAGATTTAACTGAGGTGACTCAAATGCTGTGTTCGACATACTAACAGGTGACGAAAGCTGGATTTACTGTTATGATCCTGAAACCAAAAGACAATCTGCTCAGTGGGTGTTTCCTTTCGAGGAGTTGCCAACTAAAGTGAAGAGAGATCGAAGTGCGGGAAAAACAATGGTGGCCTCGTTCTTTGGAAGGATAGGTCATTTCGCAACAATTGTGTTAGAGGATCAAAAAACAGTTTCTGCAGAATGGTACACTACCAATTGTTTGCCACTTGTCTTGGAAAAAGTTCGAGAGAAACGACCTCGCAGTAGGATCCTCCTTCACCACGACAACGCCTCGTCGCACACCGCCAAGCGAACGATCGACTATTTGGCGACATCAAACGTTGAATTACTGGGTCACCCGCCGTATAGCCCCGACCTCGCGCCTTGTGATTTTTATTTATTTTCAAAAATTAAAGAAAAACTTAAAGGAAAGCGGTTTATGAATGCTGAAGAAGCGGTGGCTGCGTATCGCGATGCCATTGAAGAGACCCCTAAGGACGAGTGGGCAAAGTGCTTTTCCCAGTGGTTCCATCGCATGCAGCGGTGTATTGACGTCAATGGACAATATTTTGAAAAGATATAATAAAACTAATAACTGGCTAATGTAATCAGTTTTTGATTTTCTAAGAACTTTCAGTTTGACCCTCGTACCATTAATTGATAGCCATAGCAGTTAGGTTATATCGGATGTAAATAATATTTGAAGGTTTATTAAAGGACCTCCAGTCTTCTAGGTCGTTCATTAAGTTTAACTTTTTTTGAATGGGAAATTAGTTTGCGTCTTTTCTGCTCCGTGCCCGTACCACTAATGGATGGCGATATTTGCTGTTCCGATCGTTAATAGGTCTTACCGCATGTCAATAATATGTAAAGGTTTATTTTTGGGAGTCCAAGTCTTCTTCTAGATCTTGAATTAACATTAACTATCTCAATGCACCATAGCACAATTGGGGCTAGTTAATTGGTGTGTTTGTTGAAACAATTTATTTATTTATAATGTCTCTATTTACTTTACAAAAAAGCGTTATTGCATTTGGTTAGATGATAAAGTAAAGTGTGTAGGTGCAAATGAGCCTATTAATCATTGTCAAAGTTGACTTCAACAATTGGTGTACAGTTAATTTCGTGAAACTGATCGTAAGCAACACAAACATCCACAAAACACGTGCCGTCGCGCTGTAGATAACACACGCTCGACCACCACTAACGATATCTTTCAAGAATCAGAGCAAAGGAAATAACGATTCCCTTGGGCAATAACCGCACAAAAACTGGACAACCCTAACACAAGTCAGACAGTAAGGCGTCAGGGTACTATTGTCACCCCTATCACGTCCCGAGATTGGACCACTGTCTCCTATTGAATATAACTAGGCAAGTTTGCTACGTTGTACCCTATTACTAGAGCGGGCAATTCGCACACTCGTCCCGGAAACCGGCTACATTGGACGAGTTTCAGAAAATAAAAATAAATATTTTTAAGTCTGCATTTCGTCCTCAACTTAATTAGAAGTTTTAAAGTGGTGTACTCTTAAAGTACTCACCCAACTTCAATTTGTTCATAAGGTTAAAATTATAAAAAGTACCCGAATGGGACGTGTTGTCATTATCATCATTGTCTTAATAGACCGCTGGACGTCCACGACTGAACATACTTTCAGCCACCACTTTCAGAACCTGAAACACCGTCCCCATCAAATTTTCAAAGGTGGCCGAAAGCTAACGTCTATCCCGCGGCTGAAACTCGTCCCAATATTGACTTCTGGGACGAGTTAATGAATTGCCCTTATACATATAGGAGCTAGACGAATTTACACGCTACCGTGTTTTGCTGATATATTCCCCGAAGTTTACGTACATACGGGTATTGTTAAATTTTCACCCGCATTTTGCGTTCAATTTCTAGTTTAATCTTAAATCGATTCGGTACGAGCTAGTTGTAAAAGTTAAAATACTCGCACCAACTTATAGACTGTTTGATGTAAAAACTATTCTGGTAACTTTACGATACCATTTTAAGTAGTTATAAGAGTTTTTAAAAATTGCTAAGTTATTTTGTTTTCAATTTAATGGCATATTATTTGAGAGCTCATATCAATAGCTTTTAAGAGTTTTTTTTAACACTCACACTGTTATTTGGCTCGTATTTAAATGCCAAAGGCTGCTACATTTCAATGTTTGTTTAGAAAAGTTTGTAATAATATAAAGTTACGGTAAAACATTGCTACAATTTTCGAAGCAAAGGTACTACCGAAACAAGTAAAAAAAAATACGGGTACCTATGTTTTTAACACATATACTCGTGGTTCCAAACTTTGGGACGCGAAATATTTACGAAACTCTATTAATTATCCAACATGTTGTCAGAGTTGTAGCAATTCACGGAAGGGGGTAAAAAAAAACTGTATGTAGGTAAAGGCACAGAATATAATTCAGAGGCAAAGCTTCATACAAGCACGCGAATTGATCGCTCCACAACAAACATGTGTGCGTGACCACTGGCCGCTTATTATGTTATTATTGACTGGGATGGCTACAGTTAGTTCTTAGTTTAAATACAAGTACCTGGGCGACCGAGCTCTGCTTAAAAACTAATAAAAAGTACTTTTACAAATAAAACTCGACTACTTATAGATAAATACAAAAACAGCTCAAAAGTAAAAAAAAATTTTGTCACCGAGCGAAATTCGAACCCTGGCCTAATAGAACTATTAGTCTACCTACGTCATATGCGACGACAATCACGACGCACATGCTTGCACTGAAAAAAGGATCAATCAAACTAGTTTCGTTGTAGGGAAGTCAATTTTTATTAAATATATAAAAAACTAGTTTGCTACTGATAACCAGAAGTTCGCAAGTCACTAGATTACGGCCTACTAGTAGCCAAATTTTGGTTACTGTTAAGCAATAATTTTTTTTCGTGCACTGGTGCGAAATTAGCGACCATATTCTGCGTCGAACAATGCAAAAGAAAAACGCATGAAAACTCGAAAACACGCGTTTTCGCTAACAAAAGACCAATCTAGATCGATTTTTAACCCCCACATACCAAATTTCAGCGAGATCGTTAGAGCTCTTTCCAAGATCAAATATAAAATAAATATATAAAAATTGCTCGTTTAAAGGTAAAATAGGTATAAGTAAGAAAGAAAGAAAATAAATTATTAGCAGCAGTCAAACACTCACGGTGTTTTTTTGTCTCGAAGATGGGAATTAATTAATTTTTATCTATTTAGAACCTAACTAGATAATGTACGTTAGTCTAGCTGGCTTTTGCCTTTGACTACTCTCATCTTTTCCCGAGAATCTCGTAAATTTTTAACGACGTGTGCTTCATAAATCCTCTCAGCTAATGGTTCCCCTCTGATGGCGTCACATTCCCGAACTGAAACGTCCATATTTCTGGGCGAGCACTAAATAAAAAAACTCTCATAACACCCGATCCATTATTCAGGGAGGCTTCGCAGGTGTAAATCAAGCGTAGCGAGCGAGCCGTTATGATAAGTAATCTGCCGTATTTGTGAGCTCAAATGTATGTAGCTCAAAGAACGAAGCGCTCGATGAGAAAAAAATAGGCAGTTGTAACGTCACCGGCGGAAATCTTTTACGGTACGAATGAATTTTACGTTTTGACTATACGCTACGGCACATTTATGACGCTGCAACCACTAGTTACTGAGAAAGAGACATTTACTCTCTTTCTTGGGTATTATTAATCTCATTTGATGGTGGGGTCTCTCTCCTTAGTTTTTAGAGTTCTGTACAAAAAGGGTAAAAAAAGGGACTCAATAACTAAGACTCCACTGTCTCTGTTTGTCTGTCACCAAGCTGTATCTCATGAACCGTGATACAAAGAAAAATGCAAATTTTTACAGTTGATGTATTTCTGTTCCCACTATAACAACAAATACTAAAAACAGAATAATATTAATATTTTTGTAAGGCTTTAACAAAAATCCGATTTCAAAAAAATTTACAGCTTACATTATAGTGTGCTAAGTATATTGGTACGCAACCCTTCATGTGCAAGTCTCGTTTTTTTTCACTTAGCCCTATGGAACGTATCGGGACACATTGCAGAGGATCAGGCCTTTCCCATATGCCCATCTTATTATGAGACACATGTACGTACATGGTGTTCTAACTGACTGGAAATTTCAGATTGTGAATAGGGCCTTGAGGATTAAAATTTTAGGAGCCTGGAAAGAGATTAATACGTTTCTACATATGTATGTACATACATATTATCACCCCGTGGTTCAGCCTTTAACTAAACATATATGTGTCGCTATGCCAAAGCTACGCGTGTAACGGCTTACGGATTTGGTTCCAAACTTCTACAATGTACGGCGAAAGTTATTGCGCACATTTATCTCTATGTATCCGGGAATAAAGCTCAAAAACGCTTAAATACGAGGGTTGATTCCTGTATCGCTGAATAAACGACTGGGGAGATGGATTTCGCAACTCAAATATATTAGCCCAAATGAATACGCACAATAACATTTTGTAAAAGCGAAATGTTTTCAGAAGTGTTTACTAAAAGCCCCATTGTTATATACGAGTAGGTATGAATACACTTTTGTTAGTATGTTCTACAATGTAATGTACATACACAGTACAATTTCTTATTCCCAATACCTTTTACTATTTTAAGTACTGCTATTTTAGAACTCAATGTATTTGAAAACATAATACATATTTTAATGATTGTAAATATAATTAATTTTCTTAGGGCCCTCTGCTGTTGCCATGTGCTTACGGGGCGCCACGTTGTTTTTTTTTATATTACCAACTAGGTACCTAAGTATTTGTTACTTTTGTGTAAACAAACCAATGTAGCTAGCGTTTGTTATCTGAATCAGAAAATTATTATTTTAAAGAAATAATTAACTTTGACTACGACTTTCCTGAATTTAATTTATTGTTCTAAAATAATTGTATCTGGCCAAAGAACATGATTAGCGACTAAGCCTTCTCAGATAAACGCTCAATCCGCATTAAGACATAGACAAAGAAAAGATTGATTGGCCATTGGTACTTCGTGATAAGACATTACTCAGCCCAATGATGGACATAAGCTAAGCGATAGTTCTGTAACAAGACATAATTATTAGAAAAGGTTTTCCTTTCATTGATTACACAATAGAGAGTGAGTGCACCAATAGTCATTAAATATTATTTTGATTAGCTTCAAATAATTCCATAAGCTATTTGTATGGCGGATAGTCAGACAGGCGGTCATGGCGAAACTATAAGAGTTCCTTATCAGGACTACGGAACCCTAAAAACACATACACTTCCTTTACAATAAATAGCTGAAATCTGCTTTTACAGAAGCTTTAAGATTTTTTTCACACTGACACTCAAACCTTATTAAATCTGTAGATGTGATTTGGTTGCTGTCCCTTTTCTAAAATATTGTTATTGAACTAGAATCAACCCAATTCTGAGTGCGTTTATTCTATCACATGTCAAATAAATAAACCAATTTAGTAAAGCAGTGACATGGGCTAAACACTATTTTCAAATAAATGTATAAAAATGTGGTGTTTGAATAAAATCAACTAGCAGTTAGTCCTTACGCTACGCCCGCATAGCAAACTTTCATTTTACTGTAAGCCTCGCTGAATGTATGCCGCTAAAATGGATTAGCTTAAATACCAGCTTCAATTGTCGTGTTAAAAGATATTTTGTTACAATTTATACAGTTACAATTCGCAATTTCCCCGAGAATCCTAATTTTGCGCACACATTGAATTTCCTTCGCTACATTTAGTTTCCACTAGCTTTCTAGCTGCAGTTTCCATAGCGTTGTAGTCTGAAAGTATAGTACGAGCAGCATAAATCAATGTTAGCTACGCGGGCGCCATTTCTAGGCCACTGGTTTTCAAACTGAGCTGTTACCCCCAGCGAAGACCAGCATTCACAAGAAAAACCGGAGACTATGCTCATAAGGCAGAATCTAAAAATATTGTTTCAGTAAGTTTCAGTAGCCTGCAACTGTTGAAAATTCTTTCAACAGTATATTGTTACGAGTACCAAGGACTGTAAATTGCACCCATACGAAGCCGGGTGGGTTGATAGTTTAATATAAGTTTTATTTTTTCCTTGTTGGGGCTTTTATCGTCGTGGCTATGTCAACCTTAATATAAGTTTGTTCAACGTTAACAACACGACAACTTGTCAACGTTGAATATAATTATTATTCCTCAAATTATATAAAAAATACTACAGCTTTAGCAAGATACAAGAATATAGATAACAAATAAATAGACGGATTTCGGTTAACATCAGCGTAATGGTAGTTACTAATTAATAAATAATCAACGGATTACCGTTGATAATGCATTTGTGTAAAATATGTCTTATTCAAATGTTTGGAAGTCAGTAAAAAGACCATTTTAAAAATATATATTTTTTGCAGTCAGGTGTTTTGTTTTTCGAAAATTATGTTTATTTGTTAACAACACTCACAGTGTTCTTTCTTATTTATATAATTTTAAATAAGAAACCAAAAAATCGCACATGGGCGGTATTTGAACCCACGACCTTTTGCTCAAGCCAAAGTAGTAGTATTATAAACACTAAAGTGTTGCTTTGTCAGGTAGGGCTACCAAAAACTTTGAATACCACTATTTCAGGGAAACCCCTAACTAATCCGGAACACGCAAACCGATATTTTACAAACCGTTCCTTCGTACGTAACATTTCCTCGCTACATTATGTGCTCAAACTACACTTCATTACTTAAATTACTGTTGTATTACTTGTAATAGGCCAAAGAATAATGGCTGATATGCGTGGGTCGACTAATATTGGGTGTGGTATAGTGCCTTTTTATAAAGCGCAACTAAAATATTTAGTGATTAATGGTTCGGTCTGAAATGTTAGAAAAGTAAACAAAGTTCAGTTAGTATTAAACTGTGGCACAAAAGTAACTACCACACCTACAGTTTTCCAAACTATTTTCTTATTGCATTTAACTCTATAACATTGTAATTTGTTGACTTTTTGTTTCTGTTAAAGTTGCTATCGCGTACCTATATCAGAAGGAAATATATTTTTTTATCATCTGACACTGATTGGTGATTTCTGACAACTAAAAGTTTTAGTATATTTATTTAAATTATAAATTAATTAAAAAAAATATAATAAGTAATATGTATAAATCTACCTGACTTCTAAATTATTGTTTTTAAGTGATAAGCGTTCACTATGCAATCTAAATATATTTTGCACTTGAAAAAATGACCACCAGACCACCAGGTTAGGCAATCGTCCGGTATGCGAGGAACGCGGGTTCGATTCCCGACTCTGGTAGTCATTTTTTCAAGTGCAAAAATATACCTGACTTATGTTGTTCAACGGCAACGCAACGAAAATCGCTTATTGATAAAAATTTACTGACAGTACGCGTGAATCTCAAACCATCAATTTTCTTTAAAGACCTGTATTCAACGACGTCTAGTGGTTTTTAAAGGAAAATCTCTTTAGAGGCACAGGGCAATGTGCTGCGTTCCTCTTTAGATGTCTATTTTCCCTTCATATAGATAAAACATCGTTCGATCGATCGAAACGCAAATCTAAGAGTACTTTGCACAGTGTTACTCTTATTGAATTTCATTCCGTAAACTAAAAAATAAAATTGCACTACACAATCTCTAATCTCTGCCCCATTGGAATCCAACACTGCGCGGCACTAGTTTTCTTTTCGCTATATTGTTACACAGTGTCCATTATGCAGATTGTTATTTGGAAAATCTCCGTTGAACTGAAACTGCAGTATAAGCTGTAATTATAAATGTATAATTATGAAATACGTTGTTCATAATTTCTAAACCTAACTAATAATTTATGCCTCTGTTTAAGCACACGAATAAATAATAATAATAAATTGTTTTAACAAACACACTAATTACCTAGTCCCAAACTAAGCGTGAGCTTGTGATATGGTGACTAGGATAACGGATAAACATACTTATATACATTTACAAACATCCATGACTTAGGTACAAATACTCGTGCTCATCACACAAACATTTGCCCCTTGCGGGATTCGAACCCGCAACCGTCTGGTTTAGAAGTCCGGGGCGCGAACCACTACACCAAGCCGGTCGTCAAATATGAGTTGGCTGATTTCAAATTAATGGCAGATAGGTCACATGACATAGTGGAGACAAACATTTCAAATTAACCGTCTCATATTCAAGGGAACATTGTTCAGCGTGATGAGCGTTTTTTATTGACTAACACAAATTGAAGGTCTGGAGCAACTGATATGGAACCCTAGCAGCTCATCTCAACTATAAGAGATATGAATAGAGCGCCTTAGGAAACATTGTTCAGCGTAATGAGCATTTTTTACAGACTTACACAAATTGAAGGTTTGAAGCAACTGATATGGAACAATAGCATGTCAGCTAAATGACTTTAGACTGATTTTTCATTCCTCTCTTCTCCTTACGACATAACAGACTAAGAAATCATGATAGCTGGATGGCGACGGGAGTATAAAACATTTTGTATCATCAATTCCACGCGGACGAAGTCACGGGAAACAACTAGTATTCAATATATTCACGTGATTAACTATCAGTGATATAATTATTATTAGTAAGTCGGTAGCTAAATAACTTATATTTTTCATCGATTTACCTACAAAGCTAAGTTCTATACAAACTTACCCCCCATTTTGTACCTTCTAAAGGGGTGAAACTCCGAAAATCCTTTCTTAGAGCCTACGCTACAAAAGGAAGCATTGTGCAAAATTTTAAGTTTCTAAGCTAAGTTTTTTGGGCTGTGCGTTTTATATGCCAGTCAATCAGTCATTAAGATTTTTTTTTATATATTTAGAAGATTTGTCATTGGTTGATAGATTTTTTGTGTTTAACTGGCTTAAAATACATTTCCGTTATAAAATATTTTTAAAAGGTTTACTGAGCATGCAAGTTGCATAATAAAATGCGTCAACAATTATTTTATGGTGACCAAAATGCCGTGTTAATTCCGTTATTAAATTCAATTAAATCAACCAGACTCAAATAACTATTATCGCTTTGCATTAAAATGTTTGCTTTGTGCTCACCTATAACTCATCTTTGCAGGGTCAGAAGCGGAGCCGGTATGGAAGCTACAGGACCCTGGCTTCGACCAGGGCTACGGGTCGGAAAGGTCTCCGGAAGATGACTACGTGCCTCCGATAGCGCCCGCGATCTCACTAGAAGCGTACGAGGCCGAACTTCGGACCGTTTACCCTTTTATCAATGACGGTAAGTCTTATAGATCCACTGACCCCTATATTACAAGTACGCTGAACTGCATACTGTCAACATAAAAATGAAGCCATTTGAGTATCGCCATTTTGGCGCTGACGGCTGTAGTGAGCGTGTGGTGATTGTCCTCGGAACTAATGAGAGATGACATAAACATATGCGAATTACTCTATTTTAGTTCCCTAGACACTTGGTGGTGGCGCCTTGATTCTGCACAAAAATTATTTGTCATTTCTTGGAGAATGTTTAGTCTATCGTACTTGTACTATGGAGGTCAGTGTATAGATCTCTTAGACCTGGCAGCTCGATATTGCACCATTAGTATAAGTATTTCTTATGTATTTGGAGAAGTTTTGTGACATCAGTCATCCACACTAGTTTGTTGTACTGTTTTTCAAAGTACAGTATCAACAAGGGAGTGACAAAAGGTCTTCGGTAGGACTTTGACCTTCGGTAGGAACAGTTCTTCTTTAAAAATGATATTTCATAGAACATAAGTACGTGCTCATATTAAAAAAAGCATTTTTCTCATCTCATTATCTTAACGTGTGGTTAAGTGCAATTTTGTTATAAATTCTCAGTATATTACTAGTACGTCAGGTACCTACTTACATAATTATTTACCCCATATTCTTGCGTTCGTCCGGATTAGCTAATCCGGATTTGTTCAAGGCCTATTATCTGAGTAGAAAGCCTTCATGTGCAAGACTGGATTAGCTAATTAGGGAAGTAGACTTTCGTCAGTCCGGATTAGCTAATCAGTAATAGCACAAATGGGCTTTAAACTTAGATAGTAAGCCCCTAAACAAATCTGAATTAGCTAATTCGGACGTGCGCAAGTGGGCCTAACCTAAGTTTGCCAAAACTAATCCATACTAATATTATAAATGCGAAAGTGTGTCTGTCTGTCTGTCTGTTACCTCTTGACGCTTAAACCACTGGACCGATTGAGATGAAATTTGGTGTGGAGACAGTTCGAGACCCTGGAAAGGACATAGGCTACATTTTCTCACGATATAAAAACTTTACGGGGGTGAAATGGGGGATAAAAGTTTATATGGAAAATTCAACTCTTGCGGGCGAAGTTGCGAGAAACCACTAGTAAATTATATAAATACGTAATACTTCTTAAATATTACAGCTACTTAATTCCCGTTGACTGCGATCGACCTATTCGAATTGCAAAAATCACCCCGATGCTTTGGCCCCTACATTAACTCGCAGCCCTCACCTGACTTTCAAATTAAGATACACTCCTGCTGTGCACCCTTAGCTAATATCTGCAACTGCCCAAAAATTCAAAAAGAAAGTCAAGTGAAATACCTCGGAATTATCGTGGATCAGAGGTTAAGCTGGTATCCCCACCTGGAACTCACTATGGGGAGGTTAAGAAAACTCATGTGGGTTTTCAAATCTCTAAGACATGTCATGAGTACCGAGCTACTGAATAACATATATACCGCCTTAGCCCAATCCATACTAATATATTCTATTTCGGTCTTGGGGGGAGCAGCTAAATCATACTTTATAAATCTAGAGCGAGCGCAAAGATCATTGATAAAGGTTATGTATTGTAAGCCCCGTAGGTTCTCTACTGAAACCCTATATGTCCACTCTAAGCTGTTGTCTGTAAGAAAACTTTACATTGTACACACGATATTACGGTATCATAAAATGTTACCTTTTGACCGTGCCAAACTTGACAGGCGACGTAGTTACGTTGTAGCTCCTGTTTTTCCCACTCGTACAGTCTTTGCAAGGCAGCAATACATAGCTCAGGCCCCTTACCTCTATAATAAAATCAACCGTAATCTTAGTATTTACTCCATGCCAATGTTTGAGTGTAGGAAAACTATGACTGAGTGGCTCTCTTCTCTTAACTACGAAGATGTAGAATACCTTTTGGTAAGAGTAGTTTAATTATTATTATTATTTTCGGTCTGCTTTGTTTATAAAAATAATTAATATTAGGTACTACGCATACAAACATAAATCCTGTGTTTTATGACACGCACACCCGCACGCACACTTCCACCACCCACAAGCACGCGTTCACACACATGTACACGCCTACGCCTATACGTACACACACACACACACGCACACTCGCACACACAGACACACACACACGCACACACACACGCACACACACACGCACACACATACACACACGCACGCACACACACACACACACACACACACACACACACACACACACACACACACACACACACACACACCACATATTATAACAATATAGGTGCATAATTTTTTTTTCTTAACTGTACTCTGTTAACTGCATCGATTTCATTGCAACCTATCCATACATATTTTTCTTCTCTTTTTCTACCTAGTTTATTAGTTTACTACAGTGTTAAATATCTTCATTGTTAATGATAAGGAAGAGCGAGGCTATCCCTACACAAGTATCACTTAGATAACTTTATGGGAAGCCCCGGCAACATATTGTTAAAGATCTTAAGAAATAAATGCATTTATTATTATTATTATTTATTATCCATAGCCGCATTGAAGAAAAAAAGATTTATGGGCAAACTTTCAACCCGTTCGTGCTAGGACTTTTCAAACCTCTGACAAATCTCCTCTTTTACTCTCAAATCCCTCTTCACCTCAAGTTAATCCATTATAGACGAATATAAATCGGATACTACTCGCAGAAGTGATCAGTACGGACTTCTGACAACAGTTATCAATTATTCCACTTAATCGATCGTAACAAGATAATACACAACACCTACCAATTTCCTATAGTCTCAGGAGTATTCGATACTATATTTAGTTTCAGCTAGATCAATAATACATCAACTCGTTGCAATGGAAATGTTTACTCGTATGTAACCGAAACACGCAAGCCGCACGCTATTCTCGATAAATAAGAAAAACAAGATATTTTTAGAACTTAGTAATATTCTTACGGAATTTTAAAACTTCTTTCAACTTTTATTTTTTACATAATTTCTTTCAAAGGACGGACTAAAAATAACTTCCAAATTCTTTTAAATTCACCTCCATAAGTTCGAAGGCTTATGATTTTGATTTATTCGTTTGAATCTTTCAGCGAATTTTCAAATACCTGTAATTAAGGATACTAAAAAAAATCTAATTGAAATGGCTGTACGTCTTGCAATTACCGATGCATAAAAATTAAAGCTGACGTGACTGCACATGCCTATTACATTAAAGTTCTCATTACTCTAAGTACTCGGGAATTCATATGTGAAGTTGCTATGGAATTAATATGGTTTGTACGCCGTCCCACGGTGGGTCGCGTGTTTACCACCGGCGTGTTTTAGTATGGCTGCACGGTGGATTTATTTTAGGATATCGCTATTGATACTTTTTACGACATAAAGAACTGGCGGCATATATTCAGTTAAAAGGTAACTACTCCAGATACTACTATACTATAATCATATCAAAAAAAAAATGTGTATATGTATGTAGCTACTAGGTGACGTTACGATGATGTCATCAAGTGAAACTTTATACATAGGGTTAACAATGTTATCAACAGAATTCAAAATGATAAATTAGTGATTGACGACCTCCGTAGCAGAGTGGCTCGCACACCGGTTTTCAAGATGTCCGGTTTTAAAGAGAGAAGAAGTAAATTAATTGCTTACTATTAATAAATACTACTTCATGTCATTAGCACAAGTCTACCAACACACACACACACACACACAAATACAATGGATTTTAGCTTTGTTGCTTTTACACAGGCGATAAGATGAGATGATTAGATATATAATGTCTGATTATATTATATCTTACAAAGCCTTGCCATTTATGTATTGAAACTTATGTATTGTGAATTAGTTTGTGGTCCAAGTTATTAAGTAAATAAATAAAGTAATCTTGACGAACGCGTAACTCATGGACACAACACACGACACGGTCACAGTGTTTGAACTACTTTATGCTGGCAAGAAGCTTACACTAGCCCTATAAAGTAGCTGCCTTACAGCCAACGCACCTGAGGTCAGGCTTAGGTAAGTATACAGCTGTATAATATGGCATGGATAGCTGAACAAATATGATAATGCCCACAGTGGCCCACAGTCTTTAGTTGTAAACCCTTTAGACAGATTTGAAAAGCTTTTACAAGTTTATTAAGATGTTTATAAGTGCCTCTAGTGGGTCAAGCATAAATAAATGACTTCTATCATGATCACAGTAAGATATTAGCTAAGCTAAAGTCTAATGAAGCTCGGGGTTCCTTAAGCTTCTTAAAGCCACACTTTTTCTCTTTTAAACACTGATTTAGGTAGATATTATATTATACAACTAATTCATTGCTTTTTTGGAAGTTTCCTCAAAACTTCTACCCCTCTTTTTCTTTTTTTTGCCCCCTAAAAGGTGAATTTCTATTAATCCTTTCTTAGAGCTTACGTCCACAATCTAAGTATGCACGGTGCAAAATTTTAATTTTATAATCCTAGTCTGGGCTGCCCATTTACGAGTGTATATATAACAGTCAGACAGGCATTAAGTCCGTTTTCCTTTTTAAACACGAGTCGAGTTCACCAACACATGATTTATTTTTAAAATATTCAATGGACATAAATGTTCACTTTGTGTGTAATAGAAAAGTTTACTGACAATATTTTTGTCACTGATATAAATATATATTCTACAATCAATATTTTACGATATAGCCGCTGTTATCACAAAAGATGTTTGAAACGGTAGATTGTGTAGCCTGAAAAACCATGTGCACGTATAAAAAAGTACCCAGCACATCAAACTATGAATTTTCGTTGCAAAATGACTCGTGCAACTGCTTAAAAAGCCACAGTGTTAACCTTGAAGTGCTGTCGTGTCGTCCATACATACTAGTAATACTATTCAGGTTTCGATAAAAGATTTTAACCCACTATCACAAATATAACTAGACTACTTCATCTACTAAATAGTCCGACCGATTAACTGAGTCCAGGGGTACGAAGACGAAGAAAGTAAGCGGTCTGGGCGGCGAGTGCTTGTGATTTGATTGAGTAGTTTACATTTGAAAGAATGCGAATTTAGATTTTAAGAATTTCAACATTCAATTTCACCCAATCAAACCTCAAGCCCCCGCCGCCCGCACCGCTTATGGTCCCCGTTCTTGTCTACCCCGCCCCCCTGTACCCTGCAGGTAGGGTTGCCATTGGTACGTCCGGGCGGGGTTTTATTAGTAGTCCGGGTTAACGTTTTCAAATTACCACTCAAAAGACTAATATTTGTTTTATGTAGATTGAAAATTGTATGAAAGTAAATAAAAGTTGATTTATAATTATTCCACTAAGTAACTTAGAAAATATACTCTGTTCACATATCCGTATTGTAAGCTCCAAAATCCGGGGTTTTCACGCTTTTTATCCTAGTTGGCAGATTTTAGAGATGGCAAGAGAGGACTCTGACGGTCGGGCTATATCGAAAGAAATAAGTATCATAAAAACATGACACTCACGATTTTACCCGCCTATACCTGCACTTTCATCTTTCATTTAATAATAAAAGTGGACCGTCGGTATTTAATTTACGTCCAACCGTAAAATCTTACTGCAAATAGCTCTTCTTTTACGAGAGTATCCTCGACTCCTCTTTAGCTAATTGTGTGCTCTGTCTCTTCGCGATTTCCTTATTACTGAGGACATACTTCAGACTATCTTTGTCTTTTTTGTGGTTTCCGATCCTTACTCTACACTACACTTGTTAGAGAGAAAGACTTGAGCTTTTTACTCGAAGTTAATTTCCTATTAAAGGTACTCCATGCCAACGTCGGGCTTCCAACACAATTTTTTGACCCGATTTTAGATTTTTTTAACGGAATTTAAAGTCCTGCTTGAGTTTGTTGTATGGGGCACTTTCTTTTTTAAAGTGTTTGTGTCTTTCTCGAAGCGCTAATAACGTCCAAAAATAAATTAAGATATATTCTGGCCTCAAACGACAATCGTTATTGTTTTTATTGACCATTATAAAAGGGCATCTTTTGTCCTAAGTTAAATAAATTTGTTTTGACTATAGTCTGGTTTCTACCTTAAAATCTGAGAATATAATGATGCCCCTCTTAGTGTAGGTCCACTGCCTACACTAAGAGTAAGTTCCGGGTTGAAATCCCGCAAGGAAATGTTTGTGTGATGCGCACGAGCATTTTAACCTAAGTCATAGATTTTTATAAACGTATATAAGTATGTCTATCCGTTATCCTAGTCGCCATACCACAAGCTCACGCATAGTTTGGTGCTAGACAATTGGTGTAAGTTGTTGAATCAATTTATAAATATTCAATTTAATAGCAGCTGAGAATTATCGCAATTTCAGTTTTTACCGTTATTCCAAAATTATTCTACCAAAATCATACTTAACACGTTTCCCAAACGTGTTCAAACTACGACAGTTCAATACTGATTTGGAGCTCATTGAGATGTCCCAATCAAAAGAAACTATCTACCAAAAGGGTCTAATTCAATGGAATGCCACCCATATCACTCAACTGAGAAATCCGGTCCTATATCAGGCACTTGAGTCTCCGATGCCTGAGCAGTAAGTAATTGACACCCCGGCGACCCGGGTCAAACCACCCTTATCAAAACTTTTGCCTTTGTTATAAACTTTAACCACAAAAGGGCTTGGTGTATTAAAGTAGTTTCAACAAGCAATAAACATCTCACACATGCCACAGCTTTCTTGGCAAGTACGAATGTAATAGACATTTGAAAGTGTATTTATAATTTATAGTCATTTTCGCTTTAATTGAACACCTTATCAATCCCTTTTGCTCATATTTTTTTCTACATTAAAATACATTTATCTGTCAAAATGGTATTAAACCTTCACTTATCATGTTTCCAGACACTATAGAAAAATAATTGTTATCGGCCCGCCCGCGGTCTTATGGGGTTTGACAGGTGTAGAATTTAGTTTAAGTATAGAATATATTTTTCTAGTGAAGCAAACATAATAACATCTGTAAAGACGCTAATCATACACCACGTTGTTACTGGTGGAAGCTGAACCAACAACGCCAAAATCTGATTATAAAAAGGGCGTCCATAATAACAGATGGTCCGTATTGAAAACTCCAATATGCAGTTGATTAATGCATTGCCCTGGCGTCAATAATAAATCACGTAATAACGCGACATGGCCCCATCGGAGATAACCGCGTTTGACAAATTAATCATGAGAGAGTTTGAGATTTTGTCCGAGCAATGTTTAGATGGTTTGTTTTGTTATTTTAGTTCGTGTTTACTGTTTGTTTATTTGCCGTGACATTGACCAATTTAATCAGCTTCAATTGCATTTGTTAAAGGTCTTATACTTAATTTATATTGTTTGTACCACACTTAAAAGTCGGGTCAACAGTCTCGTGATCGTAAAGAATATTTGGATATTGTACATAATGCAGAAGCGGAAAGAACTATGATGTTATTTAAATGGAAACTACAAAATAACATCAAACAACATCGTTAATGTAAATCAGACCTTATAAGCTCTTCCTAAACAACCTTTCAGTAGCGGTTCATTTTGTTCTATAAATCACGTAAATGTGCACACAAGGGCTATAATGAGACTGCAGCATTAACATTTTGCCATTTTTATCATCTGACCCTCTGAATCGTTGCTCTAAATCTAAACGCACCATTAGGCCCGAAGGTCCAACAGTAAACCAAAGCCTGCGTTACAGTATCGGGCCTTCAAATAAAAAATATTACCCATTTCGACGCTTCGGTAATTCAATTCACCAAGGGAATATAAGCAATATCTGCTCCAAATCGAACAATGCCGGAATTCCTCCAACATTAACGCATATTGGCTTAAGACGTGGGACGAATCCATTAGAAAGGTTTTTAGTTTTTAATTCAGAGTCTAATTGTCAGTATCGTGACCCAATTCCTACAAAGACACTTTTACTCGGTCATTATTAGTTTGATTCCAAATTGCGAATCAGTTAAGAGTGTTGGCGCTTGAATATTAAAATTTCAATTTCTGGAGTGGTCATATTCCATCTGATTTAATTTTTTCTTCGTTCTGATTTTCGTAAAAGCCCAGTAAATGTAGCTATGTTACACGTTAATTTTGTCAATCTGTATTAAAAAAATAATGCGTCATTTTCTACCAAAGTAACAAGTATTAGTTGTCAAACTACATTTACTAGTTGTACAAGTAGTACACGAAAGTCTTATCAATACGTTATTTTGATATCTTGTATATTTCGAACTAAAAGATCGTGTTAAATTGTTTTTAACCCCCGACGCAAAAACGACGGGGTGTTATAAGTTTGACGTGTCTGTGTGTGTGTGTGTGTGTCTGTCTGTGGTATCGTAGCTCCCGAACGGATGAAGCGATTTCTATTTTCTATTTATACGTTCGATGGCCGTTGACACAAGATGGCAAAGGTTTTAATCAACCCTGCTGCAGAATTGTCCGGCCAATCTGCTAATCAGGCGCTGTTTAATCGCGCCGGCTAAATTCGTCTTAATTGAAATTCGCTCGTCACACGTGTTATTTTACGGCTCACAGATCGTTCATTAGTGGCTGACGCTCCACGGCATTTAATTATTAATCCTAACCGGGAATATGGAATTGATGTAATCGAAGCGGGATATTTCCGCCGATGGACCGCACCCGTCCCGATTTTAGGATTTGAGCTAATCCATAGCTTTTTCTGGGTAATATTGAGTCACATAAAGATTCAAACCTTATAAAAACAAGTAAACAAATTGCTTAAATTATAAACATAATTATAATTCAAGGCTTGTAGTTACTAATTAGCTGATGAAATTAATAAAATCTATCTAAAACTTACAAACATTCAACAAGAAACTACATCTTACCAGCACTACACACTCTAATTTTTTGTAATTTTGGTCTCTTGCTAAAGTTGATCAGCATGTGTGTGTGACGTATTTCGCTCTACGATTTCATGTTCAACCCGTTAGTACCTAGATTTGTTTATTTAGGTGGCGCCGTTATTACTTGTCTTAATCACTGCTAAAGCGGCAACTAATTTACTATTAAGTACTTTGTCAATAAACCCGTTCTCTTCAACTAAATCCTAAGGAATAGAATTAAGTAAATTCTAAACAAATCCACATTCCTATTTTAAAGCTGTCAGTAAATCTAAGCCAAGATCCTACATGTAACAACAGAAAGATTTCAACTCGCTGACGCAGAAACGCGGTTTAGCCGAGGGAGCAGTATCCCTTGCATACAAATTGGAAGTGTAAATGTGATAACACTCTTAGAGGAAACTGCGGTACAGAGGAAGGAAGCTTAGATACGCGCTTGAACAATTGAAACAAACGACAGCCATTTGAGATGCTTAGAGCGGTAGATATGTGTAGTGAGGGATTTGCAGAAGTTCATGGTTCCCTTTGGACTGCTATTGACAGAACTTGCTGTTGCGCGATGCATGTAACACCTGTATAATAACTGGATTCTGGACCGATGACTGTAATAACTTGTGGAATAACCTTGTAAACACCGCTTTTCAGACTTCTTGGTTGTGGAAACGGTTTTTAGTAATAACGTTGTCAATTAATATCTATTTCCATTTCATTTCTTGTAAAAATCCCAAAACCATGCTTGTTTTTGACGGTATAATGAATAACCTAGACGCAAAGTAAGTATATGATATAAAAGCATTCTTGTGAGTCAGATCATTGCTGTTTTGTCAGTCGGTTTCTAAACCTCGCTTATTGGCACTAAAATAACTGGTTAGATGGGCCTCAGCTACTTCATGAAGTAATGTAAACAAACTTTACGTGAAGGTGTTATCACATTTTCACGTCCCATTTGTATGCAAGGGCTAGTGCTCCCCTGGTTTAACCTTGTCCTTTCTGCGTCAGCAATTCGTTGTAGTTACGCGAGTCTTTGCTACATTTTTTTCTTAATATGTACTCTAAAATAAGAGATTAAAGGTATTGCATTTGTAAATTACGTAACAAAACTGTAAGCTTCTAATGGAAAGAAAGATAAAAAAGAAAAACATTCAAAAGTCAAAGCATCAAAGTGAACTCTGCAATGAAGCGTGACATTACCTAGATTAGCAATAAGTGGTGCTATAAATTTCTAGTACTTACCTACGAGAATTTTAATGCAATCCTTAAAGACATCACTTATGATGAATTGTAAAACCATACGTATAAAATTAACAAGATGTTTAGTCGTAAAGAATTAATTGCACAAACGCTAAGCGCAGCCACAGTACCTTGGGGTGTAATGTTATTCGTTAGTGTTGCTAATATTACCGGCTTTATTACATGTATCGGTTAGGAATACAATTTCTATGAGTGAATGTTATCTGACAAGTACACATTTGCCATGCACCTCTTGTGCTCATGATAAACTCATCGAACAACGCCAAAACGATGCATTACTGGCTGATTAAAGTTATTTCTAAAAATACCTTGATACCTTACTTATTGACGTTAAAAATACTCGTAAGTATAATACTTCAATTTTTAGGTTTTGTAAGTCTATTTATATTCTTTTTACTAACCGTAGCATAAGTACCTTTGTTTTACTAACACTATGGAACCTGATTTTCGAAATAAATGATTTGATTTTGATATAATATTATTTTCTTGTATTTTTAAATATACAAGGCAACTACCTAATGAGGTTGATATCTGAAGAACTAAAGGCGTAAATAAGTAAGTCCTTTTTGTTTGATTGGGTCACATCACATCTAATATCCGACGTTTGAAAAATCCATTAAACAATACATGCCTGCTGTGTGCTGTGGCGGCATTAGTTATCCAGTTACCAACCCCACTGTATTTACTAATATTATCATTAGTACCACAGTATTAACAATACACACACTGTACACATAATACTGTAATAACATTAGTATACCCATAGGCCCTTAAAAGCGTTTAAATTAAAAAAAAAAACATTTTATTCATTTAGACTCACTGGTCGCATACACGTCACAACATAGACCTACTACTCCTTCGAGACAAATTGTGGGCTACTGCTGAGAAGAAGCAGCGGAAGAAACTATCACTTCACTTTTAACTGTCAAATCCTCTTTTAAAGAGTTTGCTTAGATATAAAAGATGTGCTGATGCGATTTTATCCATATTTTTCATGATTCAAATAAACATCAATTTTGTAATAACCTTTTCTAACTAAGGTATATTTAATTATTGCTGCAATAATATTTTTATTTTACGTTGGAACTGTACAGTTCTGCTCTCCTGCAAGTTTTACTATTATGCTTCAGTAAAGATATCGTACCTTCAGCATTCAGCGTTTTGCAAACTTTTTCTCGCTCAACTTTTTCCAGAAGCACCTAAAAGATGGGTAATTTAAAAATGGTATTCTCTCTAGATTTAATTTTAGTTTTTTAAGTATTGTGATAAAACTTCCAAACCTTCGGTTCAATAAAAACTGTAATTTCATTTCATACATACTTTGGTAAAATATTTTTAAATTAAGAAGTACCTCAATGGACCTCGTTTTTTATAACGTCGTCGAACCTTTTTCGTAGATTGTTATATTTACTAGATTAAATAAAAATTATAAATTTATTCATCTATTTTATAATATTTTCGTGTTGTTTTATAGTACATTTAATTAGGAACCAAATGAAAATATTTGACAAACGTGGTGAAAATACTTTGGGTCAGTGCTATTTAGCTTTATCAATTCATTAATTATTAAAAACTGTACACCACAGATAAATGTTCTCTTAATTAAAGTGGTTGTCGCCATATTCCATTTTGATAATTACAGTGCAGTGACCATATAATTACCATGTATTGTTGTAACCCTGGTCGATAACGAAATAAAACATTTTCATTTTCATATAATGTTTAAACGACCACTATTTTCATAAAATTGTGAAAATTAACCAAGCACCACCAAATGAGACGGCGACATTTAAAAAATCCTCTCCAACTAGCAGAGCATTAAACATGAATAATTTATGCGCAAAAGCAAGCGTAATACTTTCCACTTTTCTATTATCCCCAAGCTTTTAAAATTCCCTTTTACCTGCCTGTTTACTTGGTCCATAAAACGCGGCTGTGATGACTCTGGGACTCTACTCTGTAAACCGATGCCCATATTTTCGAGTCTACCCATCCTTGTCATTCAAACTAGGATGACGATGCAAGTAAGCGAGACGGCTAACGTTGAAAATACGGACAGCGTACAAAGTAGGCCTCTGGCGCTAATGTCAATTTATAGGCGTCCCAGATTCTTTGGATAAATAAAAGAATTGCGCGAAAATATCTCCGCCTTTTATAACGACCTTCTTAGGGTTCTGTTACGGAGTAGAGTTGAAAAAACTTACATAACTCAGATATTGTTTGCCGCGCCCTAAGAAATGGAAAAACGTTTTAAAGACCCGTGTAAAGAAATGCGAAATAGCTATGTTTAGTACAGACGGCATCATGTCAGGATACCTACCTATGTGAACTATGAAACCAGATTTTATTGCGTAGGGAATAGATGCGGTCTTAAGTTCAAAGTAAGGTAGTCTAAAGTGCGGCCATGTGTACCTGACATCCAAACTGCAAATGTTAATTACACACACAGTACCTACCGGTGTTTTTCAAGTCCTAAATGAATAAAAACTGTACAACTCTGAACTCATTGATTATCACTGATTTGACTCAAAAATCCCAGATCGAGACCGTGCCGAATGACCCTTTTGTTGAGGTTAACACAATATTGATCTATCAAAGAGCGAGAATTGACTTACACGTTACTGAACTTCAGAATTTTCTCCAGAATAGGTTCATTAGGGCCTTTGATCTGACACACTGAGTCTCAATCACACATTCAACAAGCTTTCATATGAGATATTTTATATGGTATTCATTTTTTTTTAGGAATTCAACCATTTCTCTGGTTGCCATTGCTATAGATAATTTTCATATTTTACGCCCACCACCAAAAATGATTGGGTATATCAGTACCTATATCATTATTGTTCAAGGCATGGAAATCGAGCCGTTATTTTCACACATTTAGGTTCCTGTATAAATACAACGTAAAATGTTACGATACTCCAATATTCTAGGAACGTGTTTTAAAACGCATTTACAACATTTTTTAATAATAGACTTACAAGAAAATCTTTATTTCAAAATAGGTATTTTATTAAAAGTTGTTTCAGCTTTTAAATATATTCCTGGAATGTTAAAACTTCGTAATATATCACATTGTTTTAAGTATAATCTCGAATTCAGAATCTCCAAGATGTGATTACTCTTCATTTCATAAGATCCTAATAAGCCAGAAGTATTATCCGCCCCGCGCATCCGAACAAAGGAGCGAAGTTATAAGTCTTATGTCTTTATAATCTGTGTCTGTGCTATTTGACGTTGCTTCCTTATTTCTATTAACAGAGGAACTTCAAGCTTATTACAACTCTCGAAAGTAGCGTTGACATAGAATTATTTTTGTTACGCGATCAATAGCAACTTCATAAGAACTCTTTCGGGTAACAAAAGTAATTTTCTTGTGCCAGATCGCCAATGGTTTGTGAATGTAATGAATCTTTTATTCCTAAAATAAACAGATATTTTTATTCTGATATTAGAAAAGTTGGCATTCCGACTTTAAAGGAGAAAAACTATTATTTCGTGAAGTATTCACAAATAACAGCGGAAAACGTCCCTAGCATCATCACCATTGCAATCAGGTATATGAGATATATGGTATGGTATAGTATATCAGGTATATGATAGTCGGAATCCACAATTCGAAATAAAAACATCCAGGAAAATCAAAAAGTTAATGTTTTCATAAGCCAAGAGTTGTGGAAAAAACCAAGAGATTTTTCCACTGGCAAAGTGCTGAGAAAATAGCCAGTTTCAATAGAGAAACAATAAAAATGTACACTTTGTGCATGGAAACAATAACGGCCTGGCCGAAGCTGTTTGCTCGCGTCGATAAAATGAACTCTGTATTTATGCGGTTTTCTATGAAAAAATAGGAACACTACGAAGGTAGGGTCATTCCTGGAGCAGGGACCTGTTGCCAGGAAATTGAAGTATCGAGCATTTTAAGACGCAATTATTTCTGAACATTTTAATTTTAATTTATGGCCTTGAATAGTCTTAGTCTTTCAAATGAAGTCTGTAATTATTACCAAATAGTAAAAAATACAACCCTAAAAAATTTTGTTGAAAATATTACATTTCTTGGTGGCATTAAACAATATATTTTAAGGGAATGCTCATTAATTAAAACTTTGTCAAAAAAACAGCAGGCCATAAATTGTCTTTCTTTTTTTTTCAAATAAAAAGAAACCGCTTTGCGATGGAACGAAACATAATAAAAAACTTGATTCTACTGCAAATCTATGATTGCTGCAAATCGGTTCCATTCCTTTTGAGTTACTGTAAAGAAATATTTCTTTTATTTCTTACTAAGTTCCTTCTAGCTAAGATTGCTGTCTAGCAAATAATGTATTTCTGAAGTTAACTTATTGACTTTCATTGCCTTTTGTATTAAGAACTTAATTCAGCTTTATGCCAATCGTCCATGGATCGCTGGCTAGGTCAAATCATATGGTTAACATAAACATAATAATGAGTATAATTACCTAGCTAATATTGTTTCCTAATTACTTACTCCTCTACTAATAGTGATTTTCACATTTCTATAACACTTGATTATAATATGAGATGACTAATTTGAAATGTTTGTCTCCACTATGTAATGCCACCTATTCGTCATTATTTCTACACAAGTCGTCTTATATATAAACAAGTGTTTTATCAATGCCAAATTCATTATCAGTAAGAAGGTATATGTGTATTATTGATAAAACTTTGCTTTATCTTGACCACTTTCTTCTATGTTTCTAAGCTTCTGTGTCAAGCAGTTCTTGCCATCGTATCTTTCATTCTTGAAAGTTCTCAAAAATATGTATGAACAATGGCTATTTCAAACTAATTCAGGAACTACTCAGGCTTATTTAGCTTTGACGCTATGCTGAAAAGTAATTAAACCTTCGCGTATCATGTTTCCAGACACAATAGAAAATTAATTGTTGTCAACCCGCCCGCGGGTCTTATAGGGTATAACAGGTTAACAAAGTTCACTGAGAAGGAACAAATTCTTTCTACGTACAGTCTTTTATTGTGCATGGTATATGATATTAAAAGTTGCGGCGCACCTACACGAGAGGCGATGGCGCGAGTCGCGCCAGTGATCCAGAACACGCGATGGGTGAATGGGTAGCAGCTATGTTGGCTCATACTCCTTTTAGTGCCGATATTATTTGTTAGCAGTATAGCACGCTAGTATGCAAAGTTTAATTTAAACGACCTAATTTGTCGAACTAAAAAATAGCCCAGAAAATAACTGCATGCTGTTACAAATTGTTATAATGTTTCTCTAGATTGTTAGTAGCAAAACGGGGCATCACATTTTCATTTTGACGACCGTCTTGGTGTAATGGTCCGCGCTCCGGACTACAAAACCAGAAGTTGCGAGTTTGAATCCCGCAAGGGGCGCAATTGTTTTTGTGATGAACATCCGTTATCCTAGTCGCCATAGCACAAGCTCACGCTTAGTTTGGGGCTAGGTAATTGGTGTGTTTGTTGAAACAATTTATTTATTTTTATTTTTAAAACACGGATGTCCCTAACGAAAATAATTCTTGGCTACTTCACTACGGTACAGCTACATGGTAAAAAGGACAAACTGCATTTGACATCAAAAACGGCAGCCTCGTTATTTAGGGTTTCATGAATAATTCAACGTAGAAATTATTTTTGTTAAACGGTTCATTTCTGTCACATCCAGTAAAACCGGGACACGCCTCTACACGTCCTTCCCACACGACTAAAGAAAAACCGGCCAAGTGCGAGTCGGACTCGCGCACGAAGGGTTCCGTACCATTAACTTAAAATATTAGACAGTATAGGCAAAAAAAGTACATATTTTTATTTTACTTTTAATTTCAAAAGTATTCATCACAGGATACCCAAAACAATTTGAAATAAGAGTTTCCGCGCCTGTTTCTTTACGTGAGTAATTTGAAGTTTATAGGTCCAAGACTTTAAAAATTACAGAAAACCCTACCTTATTTTCATAGTTCTTTTCAAAGATACCCCACACAAGGGGGTAAAACTCAAAAAAAATATTCACCCCCCCCCCTTTACATGTATGGGAGGTACCTTTAAAAATGAGATCTATATGTGAAGTATCCTCGAACCAAGTTACATGCAAATCAGTCCTCATGGACTGATTTGCATGTAACTTGGTTCGAGGATACTTCTGTCTGTCACAGCAGAATATCTTCTACGTTTATAAGATATTCTGCTGTGACAGACTAGGACGGACGGAACGGACGGACTGAACGATCTTATAAGGGTTCCTTGTCGGACTACAGAACCCTAAAAACGAAGTTAATTTTCGTGAAATTTCGCCTTTAGACAAATTCCACCTTCTACAAAACAGTGTGCTTGCTCCTTTTTGAAATTTTGCGTGTAAGTAACATTTAAGAGATTGCGGAACGTTATTTTGGGTTTCAAAAGCATTTTTATTTCGTGCTTAAATCAGCTGAAAGCAATGCAAAACGCCAAAGAGAGGAGGAATCTCCTGGAGTATTTTGTAGTTTTGTTTTACCTTTCAGAAACTGTAGGCATATTCCATAATGCCTGAGAGAAAGTATAACAAGACTCAATGCAGTATTTCTTTGCGTTTCCTGAAAGCATAGTCTAATTGTGTAGGCTTTGAACGCATATTTATTTATTTATTTATATAAGTACGAGTAGATAGAGTAGGTGAATCCTTAATACGATTTTTCATACCTACACATTCTATGCTGTTTCAAAATAACTTAACGATGACAATAATAAAAAATCAAGTTTTCAATTTATTTTACAACCTTTTTATCGTTCACAAAAAAGTAAAGTCCCTCTCTTATTTCCAACACAAAGTGAGTGTTTAAGAAATAACGTTAAGTAAATCCTTCATGCATTTAAATGTGAAATGGGCTAGATTATCATATTTGAGAACCCGTTTCTTCTATTGGAAAGTGCTAAGACTATGACGCGGAGACCAGCTCGTGACTTGAGCTCGTGTGACCCACCTCCATTGTTTCACCCGGAACTGTCTTGCATACTTGTGTCTCGCAGACTCTCAGAAAGTCTCAGTTTATACTATTTATTAAAGTTAAATAGCCAATTAGCAACACTCTTACTTTCTGTTGTATGCATAGCTTTTAAAGAAATCCCACATCATAAATAAATTGTGTAATGAGTGATATGATCTTCTCTGTCTTTGTTATCGATACTATCCGGTTCTAAACATCTTTTAGTCGAGAAATAGTGTACATACTTTTTGAGAATAATTATGGACAAGTTTTGTACAATAATTTTCTTTTGCGAAAGACGAGGTGTCCTGTAAACGAATTATAAATTAGACTCCATGGTACTAACAGAAACCTTGTACGAAGAGTAAATATCCATTTTGTTCATCATACTTGACGTGGCACAAGTGTTTCTGCTGTTGATGAATATTTATTACCTACATGAATACTTATGATATCTACATACATACTAAAGACTGGGGCATGTAAAACAATACTTCAATCTGTTTTTGTAACGAATTTACCTATAATAACCGTCTATATACTTAGGATAGAGTTTAAAACACAAACATTTATCGGTATTTCATACATTCATTAATTCATTTCATGAACTTTCTTCCTTCCAAACGCTATGTAGGGTCTAACAAAATCAACTGTATTCCTTTTGGGGGGTGATTCTGCTGCTCAAATAGTACAACTTTTAATGTCCTCCTAGCCGAATTTCGATTACGGCGGCCTATCTCAACAGAGATTAGCCAACTGCGCGGGACATATTATAGTGCACAAGTGTGTGCGCAATACACAGGTGCACTCTCTATTCCTTTACTCTCATAATTCGGTGAGACGGCAGTCCGACATGACCGTAGAGAGATCAGGCGCAGGACTAACGGCTTAACGTGCTTTCCGAGGCACGGGGGTGTTGACACCACCAACTTCCTGACTCCGGAGCTGTGTCTGAGTTTTTTCAAGACAGAAAACCCAACACTCTCGGCCCGACCCGAGATTCGAAGCCGGGACCCCGTGGATAGTACCCAGCGTGCTGACCACTAGACCAACGAGGCAGTCGATACAACTTTTACTATGGGACTAACATCGAAATTACAAAATGTATATGAGAGCATATTAGTGATTATAGTTATCTATACTAAAATTGACGACACTCACAGCAATCAAATCGATGATTATTTTCCCTAAAACACTCCAGTTTCTGTTGCAGTGACGTTGTAACCTAATAATGCCTGTAAAGTTTTAACGTACAAGTAAAACTATTCTCATCTGTTTAATTAACTCGTTTCCTTTGTGTTATGGAAAACATAGTTGGGCCCGTTTCAAAGCTTAATGATCTGTTTGTGCGAACAAACACAGTTCTAACTCGAGTTAACTTGAATTAGAATTTCGGCAGCTATTTTTGTGTTGTTAGTAGTGCCTCTGTATTTTCTGTAAGACTGCAGTATTTAGCTGACGAACGAACAGAGTCGCATACAACCTTATTATTTACTTATAATAAATAATTTATAATACTAACATGGAACATCCATAACGATACACTTCTATCAAGGTACAGACAAGGCCCTCACTCTGTCTTCCTTCAATCTACTGATTGGTGACAAATTATGATTATACAATTTTAATTAACACTAGCTAACTCAGCGTATTTTTTACTGCCAGGACAGATTGTTTTTTTTGTGTTTTTTTTTTCTACCTCATCGAATACACGAACTACGCGGATTTCAACGAATACATATTTGGATAAAAAGGAAATGATTTTTATTTAATCTTTCACGCATCCAGCCACAATAGAAAATCAAATGTTATAGCCGCCCGTGGTCTTATAATCCTCGAGGTGAAAGATTTGTTTTTCTTTCATTTTACACTATTTCAGTCCAAGACCTTATCCTGTCATAGTCAGCTCCCGCTCAGCGATTGATGTTTGTTTGAGAGCTTCCAAACTTTGTCAGTGCAATTACATGAGAATGGCCGCGTTGACCGCCGCGCGTCTTATTAGCCCCACACATGTGATATACGAGTAAGTTACTACCTCTCGGGGCTATAAATACGGGCCTTAGTCTGGAAACTTGGCCAATATCGAAACTGTGGCCATCTGGTGCATTCAGCCTTTCGCAAACTTCGACAATGGCTGGCGTATTGTGAGGCGATTCTGATCAATGCTATTTGATTTGGTGTTTAATAGCTTTAAGCTGTGCAATGGTTGGTTGAAACGATTAAGCGCCCAAGTTAGGTCTAGAATGAAACTGGATTTTATTTGTTTGAATAAAGGGCTTTTGAACCATGCTTGAGAACCATGGCCTGGTTTCACTATGCATACTTAACTAGATATATACGTAGGCATTGAATACTAAGCTAAATAAGTAATCAGATTCAGCTAGTCTTATACTGTAAATTATTGTTTTTAAGTGATAAGCATTCACTTTGCAATCTAAATATATTATTGCACTTGAAAAAATGACCGCCTGAGGCGGTTTATCTTATACTGGTTGAAAGATTCTTCGAAATCGAGTCCATTCTTTTTTACTTCCATCTACCACTTATCGTTAATCCAACCAGTCTCACAGCATCATTGCCGTTTGATCTAATATTGCCACCGTTCTACTACATTAGAAGCATTAATTTCCAATATCACGCAATTTACTCCCGAAAAGGGACAGTCTAAAAATAAACCCGGTAAATCAGTTTCGAAAACGAAATCCCGGGCGTCCCAATTCGCCTAAGCAGCTCAAACAAAAACCTCGTGGACCTTACTAAGCTGTCTAACCCATCTAAAACAATCGAATGAATGTGCGAAATAGAACGATAGGCAATTCCTTCGGAATCGTTGCCATGGGCCTTTAAGTAAAGGGTTCCCAAACTGCATGTGCCGAGGCGAAAAAAATGCCAGCGAATAAAAATACACAGCAGTTAAAATATAAATTACAGATGGTAATTTCTGGTCAGGTTAATACGCACTCAAATCGAGACAAACTGGACGTTAAATCCTATAGTGACGGTGCAGATAAAAACCAAGTAAGAATATCATTAATAGTTCGGTTTATTTGATACAATAATGTATTCAAATGATAAGGGTTCAGAGTACAGTTATTTATTTGCATGTTACAAGAAACTTAACTGTTCACATTCAAGAGCTTTGATCCTCAAAGTTTGAGAACTTGTGTTTTAATGTATAATTCATGTTAGCCGCCCTCAGTCGTCCGTTAGTGGCCTAAAAGGGACTCAAATTGACCGTGAATCGACACTTGTCCACCTTCCATTTGCAATACCAAAACCCGATATTAATTTATGGATCACAGATTGAGCCCTAGAAAGGAAGGAAATTTTCGATATTTCAAATTCGATATCGGGCTATGAAAACTGGAGTGATTTTTTTTAGGTACAGGCAGCAGCAAATCGAATCACCCATGTGAACTACAAAAACTGCTTTTATTTCGTAAATAACAGAGGAGGCTTCAAAGTGAGGAAGTCTGATGTACGGCCGTGTGTACTTCAGGAACAAATTAGATGATGATTTTACTTTATATGGGGTTTCTTACTTTCTTTCTTATATATACCTATATAGTATTAAGCGCCACCGGGATTCGAAAATATCAGTTATTGTTCATCAAACCACAAAGATGGACATCATATTACATTACACATAAACTGACTAGACTGCTTCCGACAAATTTCGTCGCCATCTGACGGGATAAATGCCTGGCCGGGTGGGGGCCTGTTGTCTTGTAGCGGGTTCTACATGATGATGACGTCCCTCTGCAGAGCAAAGGCCTCCTTACCCTTTATCCACTCTTCACGATCTTAGATACCTGTTTTCAAGTCGTCCAGACAGGCATCCAGCTCGTAACGGCACATGTTATACTAAATTTAATCTCGCCCACAAAAAAAAACTCCCAATTTATTCGTTTCACAAAGCTAATAGGCTTAAAATGGAAACAAGAAGTCGAATGGTCTGATTTCCTTAGTACTTAAGAAACAGCGGTACCCAAGCCAATAAATCCAAGGAGATAAGAAAGATTTGCCAATGTTCATTTATATCTCAAATAAATATACCAAGTTCAGTCACAATTTGCAAGAAAGAACGAATGAAGATTAGGACTGAGGATACGGCAACAAAGTTAAGGCCATTTGTCCGTAAAGTCACTTTATTAGAAGGTGTTGACATTTGATTGAAAGCACCGTGGAAGTTAAATAATTCTATGTCAGAAAGGTATGATTTAACTGACGCAAAGTATCCGGTGTACCCAAAGGTTGCCTGCAAGAGTTCGCTATTAGTGATAAGACCGCTTTCTTTTTACATATTATTTAGTAAATTACTTACATTGTCGTTTCTTTTATGATGTGCAATAAAAATTTCTATCTGTCTGTTTAATGCAAACCTTTGATAAATAAATAAATAATAATAAATTGTTTCAACAAACACACCAATTACCTAGCCCCAAAACTAAGCGTGAGCTTGTGCTATGGTGACTAGGATAACGGATAGAAATACTTAAATACATATAAACATCCATGACTTAGGTACGAATGCTCGTGCTTATCACACAAACATTTGCCCCTTGCGGGATTCGAACCCGCAACCGCCTGGTTTAGAAGTCCGGTGCGCGAACGACTACACCAAGACGGTCGTCGATGAATTACTTGATGTTAGTTGAATTACTACCTACGGGCACATTGACACGGGATCCTACATTGACGATTCGTCAAAATACACGATATGTCATTCATGACGGATGGATGTTCACATTGCTAACGGAATCGTGTTTTTTGGTGATTCGTCAAAATATCCGAATTGGTGGAATCAGCGGATCCGTAACAATAAATTCACGATTCGTATATTTTGACGATTCGTGATTTTTAAAAACACGATACTAGATTTAAGACGAATCGACATTTTTCACGATTTGTGATCCGTGTGAAAATGGATATTCAAAAAGCATTGCCGCCGTCAAAAAAAAGAACGAATCCTGAAAAAAGACAAATCGTCAAAAATCACGAATCGTTCTCGAGTGAACGAGAGCCTCTCTAAAACTAGTTAAAATACGGCCTACCAAAAATTATTAGATAAAATTTGCTATCGCCTATGCAAAAAAGTATGTACTGCGTTTCCATGTAAAAGACCATTATTTTCTTGATCAGATTCGGATATTTAATTCGTTTGTTTGATTTGTTCCTCTGAATATCCTTAAAATTGTAAGCAAGAATTTGACTTACAAACTAACTACTTTATCATATCCTTTTATTTCTTGCATTACACGAGCCAGGCAAAGTTTCGTCGACATTTAAATATGGGACCTATCGAAGCTAAATAGACTTATCCGAGGGTTACAAGCCTTAGAGGCGGCTGAACAAACACCACTAATGGTTACACAAACCTCTTGCTGAAGTGGCGTTGTTCGTAATGATAACACGGTAAAGGTAACATATCTTATAGCGGTTTTGTAGACGTACTCGTAAGTTACCTTGTTTATATTACAAGCTTAGTTTTGCTTATATCCATTTTTGGTTTTGTGTGTATAATGAAATAAAAATACAATAAAACAAAATGTCAAAATTTATACAGTATCAAGCCTGAATGGAAAGGCCCTTGACTTCAGATCATAGAAAGAAGAGATAGTATGTAACAACTCGTTAATTCTTCGCGAAGCAGTGTCGCCAAATTTATTTATCGTGCGTTACAACTACTAGAAGATTTGTAAGCATGAAGCACATTATTTCAATTTATCTCTCTCATTAACGCGCAGTGCACGCACACAACTGACGGTGAAATGTGGCCAAATCGCTGCGGCGATCGATAGTTCCTAGTGCCCATGTCGCGTTCGGGCGGGTCACGCTCCCATTTCTCCCATTTCACAATCTCTTCTTTCTATAATCTGAGTCCATGACACTCGCAGCATTACACCGCTGAAAAACCACAGCTATTTTCTGCATCAGAAATGAGCCGGAACGAGGATCATTGGTCCTCACCATCATTCGATGACCGGCTATGAGTTCTTATGTTATGTCACATTCATCGTCATTATCAGCCAGAGTACGTCCACTGCTAAACATTCTAAGATTTCCTAAGTAATCAGTTGCATCTACTGCGGTCCTGCAACCTTTATAAGAATGTAACATGAATACGTTGTATTTATATGTAACATCAATAAATTGCTTTTGATTGACACTTATAACTTTAGTAAATTGCTTAAAGTTTGGGACGAATAAATGCGAAGATTCTGTTATAACAAAATGAGACCAATGTCCCAGACTAGACAGTGATGAAATAGCACTTAAGTTTGGTCTCCGAGTCCGAAATAGAAAGAAAAAAGAAAAATTACGTCGGTGATTCATGAAAAGCATTCTTCCCTTAATAAAACAAGGCCATAGTACATACTTCGCTGTGCAAATAAGCTGTAAAAGCACGGTTTCAGCTGTTACAGCTATGGGCGACAAAATGGTTTTGTTATTTTATAGCCACCGTTATTGCATTTAAGATTCAATAAAAATATTTTTATGAGTTTATTACTTTTTTATAGTCTTTGTAAATTAGGTATTGGTTGTTTTAGGTGGTCTTTCACCTAAACGTATAAAATAAAAACGAAGATCAAATATCAGTAGGTAAATATAGCCAGAAAAAGATATAGTGCCCTATTCTGCAAATCTTTTTCAGGATATTTGGTTATGTATGATGGCATACTAGTGCACTCGGCTCTTACTTTGTTATATTCACACACACGTCTAAGAATTATTTCATAAAGAGTACAGTAGCAAACACTATTCTTCCAATTATATCAAATACTTACCATTTATTTTTCTCTTTTTCATTCATTCAGGAAATTGTAATGGAGGTAACAACGCTTGAAACTCATTTCATAGTATTACCACATTTTTTTTAAACATCTACGAAAATGTAAGGTAGTGTCTGCCACTTTTGTTCCTGTCCTTCATTAAAATTACTTCGTACATAATTATTAGCTACGCACTCGAGCCAATATATAGACGATCGTTCCCCCGATGTTATGGACTGTATTCTTCAAATAAAACGCTTCTTGTTTCTTTCTTCTTTATTGGAGACCGATGACCGTGAGAGCAGCTAACAAATTCCGGCGCTCACGGCCCTATACTTATACTAATTACATAGGTCTTACTTAGTGACTAAAGCACCCTAGTGTTTACTGGCGAAAGGATAAGGATAGCACCTACGTTACTCTTTCCAACGCGTTCAACAGCCACCCTCAAAACATCGAAATACTGAGGGAGGCAACCGATGCGTATCTCCTATCTCTTTCTACAACATTTCACAACTACCTACCGATAGCCTAACAATTCCCACTCACAACATTCTACCTCTGCGGGTTTTCCTACCTACCCTCGGAATGTGCGAGATGGGGGACAGGGACAGACTATTGGTCTTACCGGTCCCACACTGCCTGAGTGGGACGACCAGATAGGGTCTCCTTCGCCCCTGTACCAATCTACCTACTTTAAATTTTATTATTAGTTCCTACCTGCCTAACTTACTGCAAGTGGGAATCACCTATAGATAACCGGTTTGCTATCTTTATTAAATAAAACAAGCCCTGAGCTAGTTTACATTGTTTCTTATGCTAAGCCCTATGAGAAAATTAAACTTTATTGAAATCCACAAATATCCTATACTAAATTACAACATTCAAATATAAACACAAAGTAACTGATTGGGTGTCCGTAACAGTCTCCCCCCGGTGAAGCGCTGCGAAGTGCGAACCTCTTCATTCCACCGGCAGGACAGCCAATCTTGACGTCGGTCGACGAAACACGCCGCCCTTGGTCCGAATCTCGACGTTCCTTACTGCTCCGTCAGGTCCGGGATGTACTTCAGTGACGACTCCTCGCGGCCACACATTGCGTGGTAGTGTGTGGTCCACCACGACGACTACGTCACCGGGCTTGATAGCGACCTCGGTGACGTCACGAGCTCCTCTTCTTGGCACCAGGTTCGGTAGGTATTCTTTCAGCCAGCGGCGCCAATACTCGTCGGCTAGCGCTTGTGCCGCCCTCCACGTCTTCTTCGACGCCGGCTCGCACGGCCCGGTGATGGGTAGGCCGCGCGATCCCCCCAGGAGAAAGTGGTTTGGGGTAAGCGCCTCCGGGTCGTCAGCGCTGACAGGCACGTGTGTGAGCGGTCGGGCGTTCATAGTGTGCTCGACCTCTACCAGCAGATTCTGTAGAACCTCTTCCTCCGGTGCTTTCTCGTTCAGTGTTACTCGTAGCGCGTTCTTGACTGAGCGTATGAGTCGCTCCCATGCTCCCCCCTGATGCGGCGCCCCCGTTGCTATGTAGCGCCAGTCGATGCGCTGGGTGAGCGCAAAGTTCCGTAGAGCGGGCTCCCACTCATTCATCGCTGCTCGTAGCTCCTTGTCTGCGCTCTGTGCTGACTGGAGATGGCCATGAACCTTAATGTTGATACAAAAACGACGGCCCTGTGAACCACCTGTTTTCTTGACATTTATTTTCTGTGACGACTCTCGTCGCGTCGTCCGCTACGTTTTCTTGCGTCGGCACCCACCGCCATTGATTGGGACTTGAAAACTCGCTTATCTCTCTCAGTCGGTGCGCTACGTAGGGGGTGTAACGCACTCTGTCGTTCCCAATCCAATATAGAACTGTTGTAGAGTCCGTCCAGTATGTAACTCTATCTGGTTGCCATCTGTGCTCTGTCACTATCGCCGACGCGAGCCTCGTTCCTATTAAACACGCTTGTAACTCTAAACGTGGTATCGTTTGAGTCTTCATCGGGGCTACTCTAGCCTTCGCTGCCGCTAATACAACACGTCTCGGCCCATCTTCGTACTCTATAAGCCAGTAAGCTGCCGTCGCATAAGCAGACTCGCTAGCGTCGCAGAACACGTGCAGCTGCTTTCTAGTCACTCCCCCCGTTAAAGAGTAGAGACGGGGTAGACGCAGTCTGCTAAGTGAATCTACGCTACGTAGCCATACGCCGAATTCTCTCGCTATTTCTTCAGGTAGAGCCTCGTCCCAGCCGGTTTGTAGGCGCCATACTTCCTGGATTAGAATCTTCGCTCTAATCGTGTAGTAGCTGAGCAGTCCCAACGGATCGAAGATAGACATTACTGCGCTCAATGCTTCCCTCTTGGTCGGCGTTCGCTCCAACATCTTCACCTCCCGCGGCACTCTAACTAGGTCGGTGTTGAAGCCTAGCTCGTCTGCGTTAGCGTCCCACACGAGGCCCAATGTACGCCCCTGCTGATCCCCACTAGAGCAGAGCTGTTTCGGTGCGGTTGCACGGCTTTCTAACGGCAGCTCACGCATGACGTCAGGCCCGTTTGAGTTGAAGGCCGCGAGCGTGAATCCTGCCTGCGCGTGCACGTGAGTTACGTCTCTAATGACGTCACGGGCTTCTTCTTGTGTATCGAAACAGTCTACCCAGTCGTCCATGTAGTGGTTCTCTGTTATGGCTTCGTACGCTCTCGGGAACTCTCTTGCGTGCTTCTTCGCGTTGTGGTTTCTTACACTGTGTGCTAGAAAGGGTGAGCTCTTCGCGCCAAATATCATCGATGTCATTTTATATTTCTTCGGTGGTGCTGCTCTGTCATCGCCTCTCCACAAAAACATCTGAGCCGGTTGGTCTTCCTGTGCTATCTTTACTTGTAAAAACATCTCTCTGATATCTGCAGTTACTGCGATAGCCTTCTCTCTGAATCGAAATAGAATTCCGGCTAAGTCTCTAAGCAAATCGGGGCCTTCTAATAGCGCGTCGTTCAGGCACACCCCGTTGCTCTTCGCTGCGGCGTCAAACACTAGTCTTATCTTCTGTGGCTTGTTTACATTTACCACGGCAAAGTGTGGTAAATACCAGAGACGTGGGCTCTGTGTATCGCTCTCTCGGCTCTCTTCTGCGTAGCCCTTTTTCAGCATACCGTCGATCTGAGCAGTGTATTTACCTTTGAAGTCTTCTGATGCGTCCATCTTCCTCTCGATTGACATGAGCCTTCGCTTCGCAGCATCGTAGCTTGGCGGCATAACTGTGTTAACCTTGCGCCATGGCAATCCAACTTCGTATAGCTGATTGACACATCTCACTGTAGACTCGAAAGCTTCTAAGGCGCGAACATCTTCAGGGTTTTCGCGTTCCTTCTTCTCTATGCCCAGAGAATCGATCTCAAAGTATGCCTTCACCATATTGTGTAACTCTTCGTCAGGTTGCGTAGACCGAGCCTTCTCATGGCCGTCGACGAATAGCACCGTATCTCTCTCCCTTATGATCCGGGACGGCGCTAGACCATGTATCACCCACCCCAGTCTGGTGAGCGATGCTGCTGGCTCGTGGCGCTTGCCTGTCAACAGCTTCCTGCTTACTATAAGATGCCAATTATCCGCGCCTATGAGTACACGCGGCTTGACGTTTACATAACACACGTTACTCTCGTTCAGGTTACGCATGTGTCCATAATTCAAACAGCTTCGATCTACCGTTTGACTATTCAAGCGGAGGTTCTCCATGGTTCTCGCTTTCACCTTATATTCTTCCTTGTTACCGGCGATAATTCGAACCTCTACTTCTCTGCTTGCGTGTGGTACGCTCTGCGTGTTCACACTACATATGTGTAAGTCTCGAACCGGGCCTTCTGCGCCGACGTAATCTGCTAAGTCCTGATCTATCAATGTTACGGTGGACCCTTCGTCAAGTAGAGCGTGTGTAGTTACTCTACCCCGTGGCCCCTCAATGACGATCGGACACACCTTCAACAGCACCTTGGCTGCCCCAGCAGTGTGGTTAACTGAGGCTACCACTTCCTGGCTTTGTTGACTTCCGCTGTTATTACTCTCTGTGTGTAACAGCCTGTGGTGACGTCGGTTACAGCCATTCTCATTACACATCTGCGCCTTACATTTAAACCGCCTGTGTTTACTATTCAAGCATAGAAAGCATATCTTTTCTTCTTTTAACCAATCCCATCGCTCGCGCACCGTCATGGTTGTAAACTTCTTGCATTTTGGTACTTCGTGGTCCCCGCCGCAACATAAACAACACGGTTTCTCTTGTGACGCCATCGCCTTCTCGTCGGCTGTGGCGTACACCCCGGTGTTTCTTCCTTTCGTGTTTGCCTTCGGTTTACCTTGTACGACTTCCTTCTTGGCTGCGGAGCTGCTAGGTTGCGGTACGTATGCGAAACGAATCGCCTTGTTAGCTTCTTCCATTAAAAAGTGCGATAATGTAACGATCTCTGGCTCCGAATAGCTTGAATACTGGACCGCGTAGTCGCACCATCTCGCCTTCAGGTGTGGGCTAAGCTTCTCGACTATGTCTCGTATCAGCATCGGATTTCTTAGGAAACTTCTATTGTCTACAGAGTCCAGTGTACACACGATGTTTTGTACCTTTATAGCGAATATGTTCAACTCACTGGCTGTGGTACCCACTCGCGGCAGGCTCCTCAGGTCGTTCAGTGCTCGATCTATAATCACTTCCGGTCTTCCGTAACACTGTTCTAGCGTCCGCATGATTTTATCGGGATCTGTAGCACCGTACAACAACGCCGCCACTGCTTCCTTGGCTTCTCCCTTTAGACAATTTCGTAGTCTAGCCAGGTTCTCGGCCTTACTGAAGTTACATGATCTCGTTGACTCTTGCATCGCAGCTTTAAAAGGCAACCACTCATTTGGATTTCCATTAAATATCGGCAACTCAATAGCTTGACGTGGGGCCGGTCGCTTTGACATAATCCTCTCTAATGTAGTAGCAAGTCGTTCAACCCCGTCCATATCACCTCGGGGCCCTGCCTTACATTCATTGTTTTCGTTGATTAGTCGCTGCTCATTATGTTCACAATTGTTATTAACTTGATTTGGTTCTATGCTTGGCGAGTTTAAATGTCGGTTTCTGTCCATTTCCATATTACGCGCCTCCTTTTCCTTGCGACGCGTAAACATATGTCTGTCTCTTTCATTCCTCTCTTCTCGGAGGGTAGGAACGCCGAAAGACATTTCTGTTGTGGGTATCTGCACATTTTCGTCGTGACGCCGGGACTGGGTTCTGTCCAGCCAGTCATCCACCCTCGCTTGGACTTCACCGGCGGGTAGGCTCTCACGGTCACGATCCTCTTCATCGGTCTCCATAATCGTAGCTATTTCATATTCCAATCGCTTTTGAATTAAATTCTTTTCTATCGCCATCTCTCTTCGCTGTATCTCCGCGAACTTCTCGGCTGCTAGTAACTCCGCTTGTTTCAAACGAGCGGCGACGCTTGAACCTCTCGACGACGGTGGCCTTGTCCTAGGCGCGTCGGCGTCGGCGTCGTGACGCCTCTCCACTGGTTCGATACGTCCGCTTTCTGCGGGTACTACGCTTGCTTGGGCTTGTGGCATGCTTGCGGTGGCTTGCACTGACGGTGATGCGGGTGGCTCTTCAAAGTTGCGTTGTCTTGAGTCTTCCGTCTCTTTCCTTCCAGCTTGGCTTCTTGTCGTCGGCATCTTCTTTCTTGCTGCCCCTACTCCTATCAATCTCAAACAGGTACGCTACCAAGGGGAGCCTGTTCGAGGATGGATGGTCGTGCAGGATCGGAAGGGAAGGAACCGCCCAGCAGAGAATGTACGCATCCGCGGGGTGCTCAGTCGCTGGCTGGAATGTCCAGGACCCTCAGCAATGCCTACAGTCCGGCCCCCACGCTTACGCACACCGTACTGGCGCGGTCGGACTGGTTCACAATCGCTTGCGCGATATGTGGCAGCTCGCCCGACAGACTGCACCGCCTGGAAACGGCGTTAACTCGCGACAGACACCGTTTGGCACCGTTAGGTGGTGAATGCCGGAGCCACGGTACACCCGTGTAAATGTGATCGTCTCTCTCACAGGAGTAAGTCTTGATCGCAGCTTCGTTGATCCCTCGTTGCTGGTTACACTTTCTTCACACACGAAGTCGATGCCGCGATGCTGATTTCTTCTTATCCGGCGAGCAATGGACCAGACGATATTAGCTACGCACTCGAGCCAATATATAGACGATCGTTCCCCCGATGTTATGGACTGTATTCTTCAAATAAAACGCTTCTTGTTTCTTTCTTCTTTATTGGAGACCGATGACCGTGAGAGCAGCTAACAAATTCCGGCGCTCACGGCCCTATACTTATACTAATTACATAGGTCTTACTTAGTGACTAAAGCACCCTAGTGTTTACTGGCGAAAGGATAAGGATAGCACCTACGTTACTCTTTCCAACGCGTTCAACAGCCACCCTCAAAACATCGAAATACTGAGGGAGGCAACCGATGCGTATCTCCTATCTCTTTCTACAACATTTCACAACTACCTACCGATAGCCTAACAATTCCCACTCACAACATTCTACCTCTGCGGGTTTTCCTACCTACCCTCGGAATGTGCGAGATGGGGGACAGGGACAGACTATTGGTCTTACCGGTCCCACACTGCCTGAGTGGGACGACCAGATAGGGTCTCCTTCGCCCCTGTACCAATCTACCTACTTTAAATTTTATTATTAGTTCCTACCTGCCTAACTTACTGCAAGTGGGAATCACCTATAGATAACCGGTTTGCTATCTTTATTAAATAAAACAAGCCCTGAGCTAGTTTACATTGTTTCTTATGCTAAGCCCTATGAGAAAATTAAACTTTATTGAAATCCACAAATATCCTATACTAAATTACAACATTCAAATATAAACACAAAGTAACTGATTGGGTGTCCGTAACAATAATAAATCTAGCGCTACAATCCCCCGCTATAAAATCATGGTGTAAAATACATTTCGCGTCTCAGTTTATGGTTATTACTTTAAGATGCCGTCGTCAAGCATCGCTATTACTATGGGTGACGACAATGCCATGGCGTCTATTCTATGGTATTATAACCTGCTATAAGAAGTTTTAGTTCTAGATACGAACAGTATCTGTTGTAAGTTCTGGATCTACCATTATTTTTACCCTACTTGACTGAGATAGTATAACGACATAGCGAAGAAGTCGTGTAAAACACATTCTTTCTTTGTCTTTGAGCGGAGACTTGCCCCAATGGTTGACTTTTATATTTAACAGCTTTGATCGATTGAAATTGACTTTTGATTGTAGTGAAGTTAGCTGTTACTCACAATCTTCTGTTTGTCCACAGATAACACATTCACAGTGGTCGTCGAAAAAGATGGCAGGGGTTTGGGTATGTCCGTCTGTGGGGGCGGAGGCCTCGTGCGGATTCGGCGGCTATACCCCCCTCAGCCAGCGTGGCGGACGGGCCGACTTGCACCTAGAGATCTACTGCTTTCTGCCAATGGCGTACCCCTGGCTGGGCTTAGCACTTACGTGAGTGGTATTCTTCTTACAGTATATTAGGGTTCGATTACTATACCCTATCAGCCAGCGTGGCGGACTGACCGGCTTGCGCGTAGAGATCTGCTGCTGTCTGCCAACGGCGTACCCCTGGATGGGTTTAGCACTTACGTGAGTTATGTTTTTTGTCAGTATTTTAGTTTGCCGGATATACCCCCCTCAGCCAGCGTGGCGGACAGGCCGACTTGCACCTAGAGATCTACTACTTTCTGCCAATGGCGTACCCCTGGCTGGGCTTAGCACTTACGTGAGTGGTGTTCTTTTGAGAGTATTTTAGGGTTCGGTGGCTATACCCCCTCAGCCAGCGTGGCGAGAAGGCCTGCTGGTGCCTAGAGATTTATTGTTGTCTGCCAATGGCGTACCCCTGGCTGGGCTTAGCATTTATGTTAGTGGTATTCTTCTGACAGTATTTTAGGGTTTCGGTGGCTATACCCCCCTCAGACAGCGTGGCGGACTGACCGGCTGGCACCTAGAGATCTACTGCTTTCTGCCAATGGCGTGCCCCTGACTTGGTTTAGCACTTCCGTGAGTGATGTTCTTTTGACAGTATTTTAGGGTTCTGGGTTTAGGGACTGGCTAACTCGGATTTCGATGATGACCTCATAGTAAATGTTATAGGGATTGAAGACCATAATCACCCCCTAATATAGAGACTGTTTAAACTAGCTTCCTACATAGCAGAAGAGCTCTTTCGAATCCTAACGGCGAGCATATACTCACTTAAACTAGCATGCCTTGCTGATCAACCAACAATCTACTGCTGTGAATAATAATGACAAATAGACTCTTTTATTTAACATGTTATTTTACAGTAACGAGCATAACCAAACAAAACAATGCAGCAATTATTATTTTGTATTAGATCTCGTGTAGCAATAACTTCATTACAATATGGCCAAAAGACTAAAAGTGCCAATAAATAAAGACAATAAATGTGTCAAACCAAAACACAATCTTCATTGAAAACAATGAATTTCTCGTGTCTGTCGTTTACGATAGGTATAAAATGAAAGATATAAATGACTCGTTCGTCAGTTTAGAAGCTTAGAGGGCGCATTAAACGTCAAAAGAATTTAAGATCCTGATACTACCCAGAAGTTTTCGCCGTTCGGTCCCAATTCGGACAATTCGTATTCGCGATCAAACTTGATGTTAAGCTTTTGTTCTCTATTCTCCCGAAGTGGCTTTTATAAAAATCAAGGCCTATCTGTTCCGCTTTTCTTACGTGCGTTGTATCCAAACTAGCGTATACAGTCGCGGGAAAAAGTGTTTCAGAATTCCCAAACGTGGTGGCGGAATCGAGCGTGAAACAAAAACGCATCACTAAATCGTTCTTTGTGTGTCGTCGATTGCTCGTCGCATTGCTCTTGAAAGCTTTATTCGTCCACTTACTTTTGTACACAACTGTACGTTTTCATGTAGCGCTAGCGGCGGGCCTTTTACAGTTTATTACCGGTCCTCGCGTCGGAGTTTCCATAAAACTTTTTACGTTTACAGCCTAGCCTCGGACCCGGCGAAGTGCTATGACAACAAATGGCATTTTTAACGTGATATAATGCTCATTTTTGTTAGGCACGACATGGCATTTCATGATAACATTGTTTCTGTGAGTTAAAAGGTCAAGTGAGGTATTTTTCGTTTAGAAGCGCCCTTGAATAATAAACATTTCGCTGAATTTGTTTTTATTTAACAATTTATGAATTCATAAATCTGGCTCTTGTGTGAGGAAACGATTCGTGTGGTCATTCGAAGGCGATTATGGTTGTTGTCACGCAATTCAGAATCTAAAACCGAAAGCGTTTGATCACATAATTATAAAATCAATCTTAAAATAATAGCGTATAACGGTCGTTAATCACAGTTTCAATTAACATCATCAACAAAACACTTCAAAAACAGACTGGGAATTCAATATTTATAATAAATAAATGGGCCATTAACCCAATTTGGTTGGGGAAATTAAATTATTTCCCGTATAATTTCCCTTTCGCGAGTCCCACCGTGAACATTCAACTGATTCGAGTTGATGTTACGAAGCAAATTGGCTCTGTTTGATATTTCGACGGCTATGCAAACGTTAGCTGGACTCGATATTTTGTAGGGTTCCTTACCCAAAGGGTAAAAATGATCCCCAATTACTAAGACTGTGGAGTCTTAGTAATTGGGGATCATTTTTACCCGTGTCCGTCTGTCACCAGGCTGCATCTCATGAACCGTGATAGCTAGTGTATTTCAGTTGGCGCTTTAACAACAAATAGTAAAAAAAGAATAAAATAAATATTTAAGGAAAGCTTCCACACAACAAACATGTTTTTTGGCATATTTTGCTCGATATTAATAACGGCAACAGGTAAACGCTTGAAACGGTACGGAACCCTACGAAAGTCCGACTCGCACTTGGCCGGTTGTTTTCAATTAAATTCTTAACGGTTATAAAAATACAAGTAAGTGTTATTTCAACAAGTATTTTTCCTGATGTCTAGGCAGTTTGGCGCAACCTTTGCCTTGATCAAAGGGAAGAAAGCGAACCAAAAAAACATTGTTTCATATGACAGTCGGTAGTCCGTCCGTGATTAAAATAGTATTAAAACCTTAAAATTGAATTAAATTGTAAAACAGAATTCATAAAGAAGAAAAACAGAGTAATTTTTTTACACCATTTATCTTGTAAGTACTTACCTGTAAATAAAACCTAGCTGATTAAAATTGAGTAAGTGTTAATTTAACTGTTTTGTATCATAGTTAAAACGCGTTTAAGAAATCTTAACCATTGTCACATTACTGTCTAGCCTCAACCACGGCTAGTAGTAGTGGAAAATCAGCTACTAGAGATCAATTTGGTGCAAAAAGACGTACGAGAGTTTATTATTAGCGAATACTCGCCATATCTCTCACGGAGCTGACCTCGATCCAATAAAGTTACCTACACTCAGGGACAAGATTAATAGACGCGTCTTCGGCCCGTCTTTACCGACATTGCCCTGCTTTTATTAAAGCGGTGTGAGGTGTCGATAAATATTTAGGATTTTATCGATGATTGTCATCGTTTTGTAATGTTTTCAGTTAGCAATCCATTTTATTTATATTTATTTTTATACGTTTACAGTTTACTTTTACTACCAACTACTCGCAATAACTTCTTCATATTGCAATTATCTGGAAATTCTATAATACCTGCAGTTAAATTCTGCTATGGTAGCTTTTAATATTATGGTGCGTTTTTTGTATTTATATTTTTAATTAAACTATTTTTGTTAAATTACTCTTATGAAAAAATAACACATATTTGATAATATTTGTAACTTTCTTAAATAGCTAAAGTCACTGAATAAAGAATAGTAAAGCGCACAAGTTTCCCAATTGATGTGGCTACACGCTAACGATATGAACTGCCCTATCCTGGGTTCTATTGTTCTATTGACTATGAGTACTTATATATCGATATCAACCCTACAGTTATCGCCGGACCTTACTATAACGGAGACGACGTCAGCTCTCCCCAGCCTTTCTAACAATAAAACCCAGTCTCGTAAAATCGGATGACTTTCAGCAATTCTGTACAACGAACAAATTGTACATTTAACCTCATAAATAAATTAAAACGATACGCCATAAAATAAAATGCATTACGGCGGAATGGATTTCGTCACGCTATCTAATAGAAAATTTGAAATAACAAAGAGCACTCGCAGATCGGAAACACGCAAAATTATTATTGTATTTCTAAATTGTTTCTGCATAGCCTATTACCGTTGTTCTTGCTTTCACAGTCAGTTAATGATAGATTTCTTCGGAAAAAATGTTGCATGTAGAGCAATAATGTTGAGTACAAACTTACGCTATTATAATTACTTTTTATAATTATTTTATTGCAGAGCTTAGTCCCTGCGATACAAGCATAGCTTAGTGCAGCGACTACTATCAATGTAATGAGACATTTTGTTTTTGGTAAATACTTTTTACTTTTATTTTATTTCAATGCAAATTCAAAAAAAAAAATATTTATCATAATATTATAAATGTGAAGAAGACAACATATTAAGCTAAACACTGCAGAATCTTATTCAGTTGTAATAAGGGCGGTTTAGCAATGTAAATGGGTAGTTTGATGTGCTGGCCACTGTAAAACAATACACAGAGAGATACAATGTATAAATATACGGACATCTTTATGTAAATGTATAATTTGCGGTGTACAATAAATAGTATCTATACCTATATCTATCTTGAGTAACATGAATTGCTATATTAATAGACCAAACAACGGTAGAAATTGAGATGGCTGAAGAGGAAGAGGCGCAGAAAGAGATGGGTGGACTGTATAAATAATATATACCTAATTGTAAAAAAGTGGATGATTTAGTGACGACGGTTTTATATGGAATAGTATAACATACTGCACCGCCGCCAGATGAACTGGGAAAAGGGCAAACGAATGATAAACAGTAGAGCATTATAGTTTGAAATAAAGGAACTAACATTAAAGTGTACTGCAATAAATAACAGTTCTACCAACAGACAATTAATTACCAAGGTTTTAACTTAGTTTTAGTAGCTGTTTAAAATAAATTACACCTTTCATTCGAGCTCTCCGGGCCAAAGATTAAACTCTGAGAGCGGTTCGAACTTTTTTCGCCTTAAACTTAGTGGAGGAGCTTAGTAGAAATCATGGTGGTGGATCAAGATCAGCTTAAACGGTTTCAGAATTTAGTCTACCGCTTCTTGATTTAGAAATCAGATTACCTTATTCTAGCGTCATCTATTAGAATCGGTTACCTATCTTAAATCCGAAATTTATTAGTGCGAATTTCATTTTACCGAAATCGTTAATACTTTTTTTTAATTGCCATATTTTCATTTGACCGACAACACGATTCACAGAATGTGAATTGAAGGTCCGATTTCCATTTGTTATTTTTATCAAATTTAATATGTTTTGAATTATAACTCATCGTTTGACAAAATTATTATTGCTAGAAGATTAAATTTCCAGAAAAATCTTTTCAATATTATATTATAACAAACAAACAAGCAAAAATGCATTCAATAGGCATGCAGTATGCAAGCAGGCATGCATTGTGCGAGAGATTTCGTGGCATGCAAGCAAGCATACAGCATGCAAGCAGGAATGGACTGTGCAAGCAAGCTCGTAGCATCCAAGCAGGCATACGAGTACATCATCCAAGCAGGCATGCAGCATGCAGGCAGACATGCAGCATGCGTATGATCCGCTCTTCTCCCGCGTTGCGGGAAGTGCAGTCCTTCCGCGCCTCCGGCTTCTAAATTACACTCTAGTATTGGGCAGACTAGTACCACGGCGAGTCGGGTTTCCCCAAATTTAGAAGATTAACGGTTACTTCGATCTTTAAAACTGTTTGAAATTAAAGTTATGACAAGCAAAACATCTATGAAATGAAAAAAAAAAGTTTTGATAATCGGAGAACTGTTTTTCTGGAAAATTAAACATCGGGACAATGAATTTATAGTCTTACAATATTATGTAAATAAATCAATCTATTATTTAAAACTTCGTCGACCAATTAAAATTCGAACAACAAAGTTTCGAAAATGAGATAGGTTACCATTAGAATTATGTTTAACATTTCATTGTAACCCTGTTATCATCATGATCATACTCGGTCGCTTGACGTCCGCCACTGATCATAGGCCTCCCGCGTCTTTTTCACAGTGACTGGTTGCAAGTGGCCTGACTCCACGATCCTGCAACCTTACATAGGTTGCGAAGGAGGCTGGGTACTTAGTGAAGTTAATTGATATTGATACAATTAACTTCACTAAGTAGTAAGTGTATACACTCACTATGAAAATGAAGGAACAGAAAAGGCACTTGTGTATTGTGCACTATAATATCTCCCGCGCAGTAAGCTAATCTCTATTGAGATATACCGCGGTCGAAATGTATGCTTAGAGGGCATCATTTATTATTATTACTACCCTCCCAAAGCAACCTTAAACCTCGCCGTTTATTGGCAATGACAGCAAAATAAAGAAACCAATCTTCGAGTGCCGTTCAAGTACAATAACTTCATGCCCGCCACCACCAACAGCTTCAGCCTGTGAAAGATGTAACTCTAATCCACTTACAGGTAAATACTATTTGACCTATAATCCAATGGCGATTGCGCGGATTAATCTCATCCATTTTATATAGGAAGCAATAGAAGTGCAGCACTTGCACCTTTTATTTTCATTGGGGAAAGACTGGCCATTGTGGAGAAATGCACTTAAGTGAAGCTATTTCCAGAAGTGTCGGTTCCAAAGGATTGATGGATGGTGTAACAATACTTGCTTTTCTACAGGGGAAATTTATTTCTTCATTCTTCAACAATATGATTTTATTTTGTCTTCATGAAACATATACATATATGTAAAACTACGTATAAACCAGTACCCACTATACAGTTTGATTAAACTACCAGAGGTCTATTACATAATATGATAAATATCATTGCCCAAAATTTTGAATATTGAAATATCAGACAAAGGATTCACTAAATTCTGAAATGTTAATAAAATCAGTTGACAAAGAAGACATACATATTTTTATATGAGATTTCGTGGCTTAGTCTGAACTGCCATGAACATCAATTAAACTGAATGAATACATATTCATTAATAACTGAATAAGTAGAAAAACCTCGACGTACATTGTTCAGTTTTCATCAATACGTCGCGTTGTTTTAACACGAACGTTGCTGATTTTCCCAAACGTAATGAAATTAACTCTTAACAAGAACCAACACAAATTAAAAACATACAGTAAATAAAGGCAGTTGATGTTCGTAATAATGTATTGCTTATTGTGCGAAACGTGCACAATTTTTCTTTCGAATAAAAATGTAAATTGAGTAAGACGGCTGACTGATGAAAAGCTCTACCTATTCTCATTATTTACTATAAAAATTGACCTTTTGCTGTAGATAATAAAATTACAACTTTGATGTTTTTTTGGCAATGAGCTTGTGTTTTTATATAGTATGCTTACTAACGTATAAGACGCTTTTCTTAAAATTTTAGTGCAATTAAAACTGTAAATTTTGATACTAATTGTAGTAGGAGGTACTACTAGAGTACAAAAGTTGCTCGTATGGAGGCCTTCAACAAAATCCTGTTCTTAGAAGTTAATAAAATCATACCAACAACGGCATCTAGAGCTTTGGTAGCATGTTTCACGACATTCTTTTGGCCGTCCCGGTTAACTAAACACCGTTTGTATGGGAAATTCATTACCGTGGTAATGATTTCCCATACAAACTTCAACCTCCCTTTTCACCATCTTAAAGGCTGATTTCTGTGATAAAAACTATCTTAAGTTCTTTTCCGGGACTCGTACTAATTTCATCTAAATCAGCAGCTTAAAGAGGAAATAGACACACTTTCGCATTTCTATATGGATTGTTGAATTTGATCTATTTTTCTGTTTCCAAACCAGTTCTTCGCATGATTACCAACATAACTTTTTTTTAACGACCGGAAAATGCTTTTCGCATACCACACGCCGGGCTGCTGAGGGATATTTGGGACACCCCATCGAGTAGGGGTGGGTATACCCACTAAAAACCAGTCGGTGTCCACCGGCCGCATTAATGAGGAGAGAGCTGCGGGTAAGCACCCAGGTTACACCAACATTACTAACCCAATCCCTCTTCCACAGGAAGCTCTAGAAGTCCTCCGCACGGCGTCAACGCGCGTTGAGCTGCGCGTGTGCCGGCCGCCAGCAGACGTGCTGGAAAGCGTGACCCCGCCGGAGCCGCCGACGCCGCCGGCTCGCACGCCGCACCCCCCGCACCTGCCGCCACTGGACCCGCTCAACTGCCACCCCATGCATGCTAGGTAACTTAAGAAAAAAAGTCACGAAATACAAGTAAAAACCCCCAAATCAGATTTGTAATCTTCGAAGTTTTTGACATAGTCGCGAACCATGATGCGACGGCAATCTCACACGACCGGCCGGTAATTTATTTAATCTCTCTAATTCAAGCGCAGGACCAATGGCTTAACGTGCTTTCCGAGGCACGGTAGTGTAAACACCACCAACTTCCTTACTGCAGAGCTAACAATAGTATGTCTTCTCATCACTAGCCTACAATTTGTCCCGAAGATGTTGGGACGTGTATACATATGTGCCCAATGTGGGTCGACATGCATAAATAAATGACTTTGTTTCCAAATTAAGACAAAAACCCAAAACAGTTTCGTTCTGACCCAGGATTCAGACCCTGGACCTAATGGATAAAAGCCAGCAGCTAAGCCAGTCAGAAAAATCACAAACCAGCCAATAATCTTGGCAAAATACACTCAGCAGCAGAGAAATCGGGCCATCGAGTAAATTTTATACAAACATGCTTACTTCACAGATTCACTAATGGAAAAGTTCTTATCTGACGATAATAATGTTTAAGTCAATCGATTGGATAAATGTTCATCTTTCAACAACGTTTTTTAATCGCCTGCAAAAATTACTCTATTACATTAAAAACAATAAAGAGTAACTCTTTCTGCGCGTTCCATACAACGTTATATGAAAGGTAGAAAGTGAGTTATTCCATTGCATTTTTGAAAACATGCATAAGGTTCTGTAGCTAATTGGATAGCTTTATTTAAAACTGAACATTTACCCCATCTATTGACTCCAACATGATTTCAGTTGTACAAGTACATTTATAATTTGTGACCCTATGTAGTAAGTATGTTTGTATGGAAATTACGTGATGGCCCAATTTTTGTGCCGCTTAGTGTATAATATTACATTATTTATTACTCAGTATTCTATAATCACCGTTCCAAGTTCAAACTGAATCTAAAATATCAGGCCCGAAATTCAAAATTCTCGCCACCATCATCACATCTTTGCGACTTTAACCAGACTGTCTCAAACGACAAGCAGCGCGACGACCTCGTCCTCCGAAGGCCGAGGCCGACGCGAGCCGAGCCCGGAGGCCGACAGACGAGATCTCCATCTGCCGAACCTGGACAGGCCGATGCCGGTGTACGACGTGCAATATGGTGTAAGTTTTCTATTTCTCCCTTCCTCTCGATATTTCTATCTCTTTATTTACAACATATGACGGTGTCTGGAGCTTCAGCTTTGCATTCTTTAGAAAAAATATATATATTTCTTGTAACATTTACAATGACAAGTAGGCAGTAAGAAGCCTCAGTAACGGCAATTGAAATCTCTTCAGTAATATTCGTAACTCCAAAAAGAAACTTTTCGCTATGTCATTTGGTTATACAAAAGAAAAATACTCAATCAAATTTCTTTTTAATAAAGTCCAGATAAAAAAATTCTGCCATTTATTTTTACAAGAGCCAGATTTCCTTCAATTTCCATTAACTCATTTAGAATCGCCATTTCCTCGAAACAAAAAGCTTTATTGCTTTTACGTACAAAAAATCCATTTCGGGCCGATACATTTGTATCGCTAAGCCCGTTAAACGCAGTTATTTTTAATGGGTTTCAATTTCCCCGTCCCAATTAATACCTTTTTGTTCACGCCTCGCAGGATGACGGATCGGTGGTGAGTAATTATCCCGAAGGTTTGTGTGGAGGCGAAATAACGGGCGACTCTAATGATGGAACATTTAAAAAGGCCGAAGACAAAGAGAGGGTAGTACGTGGGTGAAACGTTTCTGTGTAAATTGAGCCTACGTCCGGAAATCTGACACAATATTATTTGATAATAGTAAAGTTTAAATACTCATAGTAAGCCCTGTTAAAAGGAAACTAAACGTGCCTACTCAGGGAACCGTGGAGGTTTCCTTCCTTTAGATTTCCTAAAATGGAAATAATAATCCCTTGATTTTAAGTAGTGGCAAACAGTGTATTTATCTCGCCGCCAATAACAAACACGAAATTCCGGCACAAATTGTTGAGGTTTAAAATCAAAACAATATTTCTATTCAGCTTTCTTTAACTCTTCCCTCTACCTTTCACAAACAATCAATATTATCGTTAGTTGTAAAATGATATGCTATGTTAAATAAAGTAGAATCATCAAGGTTTTAAAAAATGTCTGTGCCTATTAATATTTTAAATCTCTCACCAGGAATTTGACATAGTCATGACAAAGGTGAATGGTTCCCTCGGGTTCACCCTTCGGAAGGAGGACCACAGCGCATTAGGTCACTACGTCAGGGCGCTGGTGAGGGAACCTGCCCTCAGCGACGGAAGAATACAACCGGGAGACAGGATCGTTGCGGTAAACCACTTTATGTTTATGAGAGCCTGTTAATTTGCTTACCACAGTGGTACAAGCTAGATGCGACATATGACGACGCTTCAAAAATGGTGAAACTTATCAGCTTCACTATCAGAATAGATATATTTATTATGTAGAATGAAAGTGGCAAGAATATGTTTCTACATGTTCCAAGAAAATTGCTGTAAGGTTCACGAGTAAATATCGATCAACGATCAAAAAATTATGAGTTGTTCAATGAATCGCGAAGGGCATTCAACCCTTTGTGTAATCTATGTGTGTATTTGTAAGGGTCAGTGTTGTCAACATCGATAGTAATCTACTAACGGTCTTTGTTTTCATTATTTTCTATAGTTAGTTTATCAATTTTCATAACTTTGATCCAATTTTGAAAAATAGTGATTCCAGAATTTATGTTTTATTCAAAGCTATTGTTTTACCAGTAGAGCCACTCGTAACTTGGATGGATACAGTTAGCAAAATTAGTGCACATGTGTTATTCATTACCTACTTGTGGATGATTCATTACTTAGTAATTCTACTTGCACAAAGGATGTTAAAATAAACTATAACACGAGACCACACAGCGATTTACCGTAATCATAACATCTGAGTCAACAACTTCACGTTATTTGTCCATTTGAGATAATAATAGATACCGGATCACGCATACGTTAGAGTTTATTGATAGTCAAAAATCTATTAGATAGTACTTATTTATTTTATTTGTTTTATAACTCTATATACTTACTTTGTCTATGACTTTTATTTTGATACTTTTACTTGTTTTTAGTTGTTAGTTTTGAAGACATAATAAATAGTAAAGAAGTGATTTACTTGTTGTTATTAATATTTTTTTGTTACTTTGTGTTGCATTTCTAATATTATTGTTATCATAAGATTTCTCTATCTATCAATCAATGCTAAAGATTCGTAAGTGCAATAAGTTTAGGTTTCCGCAAATAGAAGTGAATATAAAAATAGTGTCAATCAAAACCCACGCACATGCAATCAAAAGACTTATTTGTCGGTTTACTTGCTATAATCGTTCTACGGCAATGAATTCCTCCGTGCAAACATTCTGGGTTTTCCCAAATCACGCTCGCAAGTCGGGTCCATTGTTAAAAAACTATTGAGAGTCGAATTGAAGATCAAGCTGACAAATATTTGCACGCGGTCGGTGAATGTGAGCGCTAACATTCTAAGAAAATTATGTTTAAAGATACACTCTTCTGTATTTAATTTATTGTTGTACATGCGATGAGTGTAGCCAGGTAATCAAAATTGTTTGATCCATTTTATAATAAGGTATACCTAAGCAAAGTAAATCATGTTAAATGTAATAATGTTCATCTACTGTATCATTGGCAACTTTACACCAAGTTATGCTATACGTATGACTTTTTGTATGACTATGAATAGACTGATAGTTTCGAAAATTACTTTTGATTTCATATCGATAACAGGTCCAGCCACGCACAAGTGAGGTATTGTTAAGAGTATGTACTACCTTTTTGAAAAAAATGATCTTATGAGATCATAATTGAGATATGATTGTAATTTGTCTTGCCAACAAACTGGATCTGCATGTGTCTTCTTATTCATTTTTACTCTCTTATACCTATAGGACCATAAAAATATCTCAATATTTGTAAAATACCAATATTATATTCATCATAACAGGTGAACGACACGTCAATGTCAAACATGTCGCATGCCGAAGCGGTGGCGTTTCTGCGCGCGTGCGGTGCAGAAGTGCGCTTGCGACTGTACCGGGACCACGCTGCGACGCCTCTGTCACCCATGTCACCTAAAGAAGAGATGCCGACAGACTCCGACGTGCCTATGTTGAATAGGCCGAAACCTCATTTACGGTGTAGCTATTAACTTCCTCAAAACAAAGTCACATTCCTAAATGTCACCTAAAAAAGAGATGCCGACAGACTCCGACGAGCCTATGTTGGATACGCTGAAACCTAATTTACGGTAAGTAGCTATTATCTTTCTCAACACACAGTCACATTTCAAACCATGACCACGCCGCGACGCCGCTATCACAAATGTCACCTAAAGAAGAGATGCCGACAGACTCCGACGAGCCTATGTTGAATAGGCCGCCGAAACCTTCACGGTAAGTGGCTATTATCTTCCTTAACAAAAAGTCACATTCCTAACTATGACCACACCGCGACGCCTCTATCACAAATGACACTTAAAGAAGAGAAAAAATACATTTCTAACCTTGATCGCCGCGACGCCTCTATCACATATGTCACCTAAAGAAAAGATGCCACTCCGACGAGCCTATGTTGAAAAGGCCGTAACCTCATGTATGGTAAGTAGCTATTGTCTTACACAACGATAAAAGACATTTTGTGTTGCTAGACACAGTCACTATCCTGTCACATAAGAGATGCTACCAGCATTGCGATTCTGTAAAACTCAAAACACGAACACGCAACTCGACTTCGATGCCCGCCTTCGATTCGATTTGGCATTTGGCTGAGCGTGTTGCGACTAGAGACTACCCGCTTAGCAAAATGCTAGTCGAGTTTTATCGATTACAGATTTTTGGCACAATTTTGATTATATGCAATTTTGATATTAACTTTTAGGTAAATATAATGTTTTCTAAACTGAAAATGTTTAGTTCAAGAAATTTAGGCGTAAAAAACAAGTTTATTTTAACTCGTGGCATAAACAACTTCCTTCATGTCTACGAAACGGGGTTGGCAAGTGAAAGCTGATCTAAGATGGCGCTACCACTGTATGCACCCTTGTTAAAGCTGAAATTAACTTGGAATTTCTTAATTTGCGATGATTTCATAACAATTTTCAGCTTTGGAACATGTATTCCGCTTGGAAAATATCTGATTAAAAAGAAGAGATAAGAAAACAAGGGAATTCTTTAAGGTCTGGCTTCCTTCCAGTCGCGATATAAAAACATGAAGGGGGGAAATGGGGGATGAAGGTTTATATGGAAAATTCAACTCTTGAGGGCGAAGTCACGGGGAACAATTGGTATATAATATATCATTCTAATAATAACTTTAAATATGGATCTAAGTGTTTACGTCTGTGCTTAAAAGTTGTAAGATATATTTAAGTACTAATGATTAAGGATATCCTTTTTATAATACACATAATATACACAAACAGCGCCATTATTACTCGAAAATTACCTAACTGCTCTCGCTGCGATTGACTCTAAATTTTCTATACTATTTATTAGGAAAAATTGAATCAATATAATAAAACTTTATTTAACAATCTTATTTCTTTTAATAATCTGCCAAAGGTACAATTCTTTTCCTATTGCAGTCACATTTTCGGCTACCATTCATTCTCCCTCGGGTGGAAGCAAGCATGCGTTGGATCCTTATATATCCAACTACTGTTCTTTCCCCCTAAAATGGACGAGGAATTCCGTGCGCCGTTGAGACGGTGAAGCAACAACAATTGCTCCAGTACCTTTGACATGATACTGAAAAAAGTTATAGCAAAATATAAAAAAAAATACGTTACATACTAGAAGCCCGCACCGCCTTTACATTAAATAAAAAATACCCTTTGTCACTTAGGAATAATAAGTTAATGAATTTTCAAAATCGGTTTAGTAGTTCCAGAGATTACGGGTTCACACGGGTGGACAAAAATAATTTATTTTTAAAACATGGGATAAACTTAGAGTAAATCTGTCCCGTTTCTATTCATTACAAATGTACAAAAATATTAAAATACAAATCCTAATTTCCTAAATATTAGGTATTATAGGATTATACTCCTATAATACAGTAATGTTTGTACGTTTGTTTGCAAGCAAGCAATCTTGCGCTAGGACAAGGACTTGAGCAATCAGGCGCAACTTTGATAGGTTATTTTCTTTTATTTAGTCCTGCACAAAGCCGGAGCGGGTCGCTCGCTAGTGGCATAGTTTGCCCGATTAAGTAATACTAACCTTACTCCACTGCTTGGTGGATTTAATTGTGCCACCTAAAGAATTTAAGTGTACCGCTAGTTCTTCCCAGAGCTGTCGACTTCGTGCTTTGGCTCGCTTAGATTTAAGGAAACCCTTGGCTAAGCCAGGGTTTCCTTCCATGAACTCGACCAAAGCGTCTATTTGAGCCGACGATGGGTGAATGGAACGTGACATTTTTTGTACCACCTATAACTTGATGATGAATTAATGGAATTAAATAAATAAACTGAAACTGAAACTCGGCACAAATTGACAACTTCAAATAAAAACATAGGCTTGACATATAAAAAAAAGCTTTTTTAAAAACAGGTTATGATCATACTACAAATTATAGAGTTACTTAGTCTTAAATTCCTTACACTAGTCCATTTTAGTATAAAAAACACATACTTACGAAAAGTCCTCCGCCAAAATCACAACCTTTGCACAAAAAAACTCAAGAACTATAAAACTCGACTATGAAAGTGTGGGGGTGTCTCTAGTTAAGATCGTAAATTTGACATCCGCAGCAACTGACAAATGTTACAGAATACCAAAATAATCACAGGTGAAGTGAACGTCGAAGTGAATATCGAAGTGAGGTTCGTGTTTCTGACATATTCGGTCGATCGAGTAAGGTAAAAGTAAAAAACTTCGTTATAGTTTGCAGTATACATCTCCGCGTAGATGGGCACCGACCACCACCACCGGTAGCCGTCGCGCGCCACGCCCTTAGGTCCCGCGCAAACGAAGGTGGTCGGTGGCCGCTACAATTGTACACTCACGTGCTAGATCCGTTGACAGATGTCTTGTATAAATGGCCGCCGATCGCTTTACGTGTGCGGCGACTCCATACAAAACGTATTAGTAACAATATAAACAGCTTGTCGCTAGCCACCGGTAGTTGGTGGTGGTGCCGACCACAGGGTCGGGAGACAATCTGCGCGGAGCCTAAGAGCTCACATGCACATGTTGGAATTCTATATAGAGGCTGCTCTAGCAATATTCTATATATTAAACCAAGAAGCAACAATTTGGTGACAAGATAGTAGTAAGACATTTTTGTTGACTTTCACGGAACATTAAAAAAAATTTGGAACAAATGTTTTATGGTGACTACTTGAACTTACCTAATTTATGTTATAAAATGGGTTCTATAAACAATACTTAACTAATGCCAAGAAAAAAAATTAGATGGTTATGAAAAAGTAACCTTGTTTAGTAAAATTGTATCCTCATCGGGAATTCACAAAGGTGCACCAGTTTTGTCAAGTAAAAGGATATAGACATGAGTTGCACAAAATTTAAAATCAAAGAGAATTGATTTCAAAATTCAAAACATCATCAAAATATACCCCAAGATAGCAAGTAGATATCATGTTCCGCTTATTTGAAAAACAGTACCTAGGCGACCAAGATTTGCGCTTTTACTACTATTTAATATAAAAAAGTTTTATAATTTGTAAGATTTAAAAAACTAAAGCTATAAACTTGAATAAATAAAATTAAAAAAAAAATCGTCATCGAGCGAGATTTAAACTCCAGATATGTAGTAGTATCAGTGCTACGTCTTATGCACTCGGTCACGACGCTCATGCTTACCGGTTCGAAACTAGCGACAATATTATGTGTCGAACAATGCAACAAAAAAAACGCATTAAAACTCGAAAACACGAATTTTCCCAAACATAGACTAAGACAACAAACAAAGACTTGGTCAAAGTCAAAAATAATTTATTCAATTTAGCACAGAAAATGCCACTTGTAAAGTCTGCCTTTATAGATTCCACTGCTTGGAAAAGGCCTCACCTCAACTATGAGGAGGTACGAGCCATACTCCACCACGCGGGTTCAGTGCGGATTGGTGGAGGGGTGTCTGTAAGGCAAGTGACAAACCTTACTGTCAGATGTTATCAAGACGCCCTAGGGCCTCTGACTAGGCTTAACGACTAATATCAACAGATATTAGCCGGGACCAACTGCTTAACGTGCCTTCCGAAGCACGGAGATACTTGTCATGGTCGTCACTTTAATGGTCGGAATGGTCACCCATCCAAGCACGGTACCGCGGGTTGGTTAACTTTTGGTATCACTACCAAATGCCACTTAAGAACGTCAAAATTTAAAAATTAATAATATCAGTTAATATTATTAGATATATATGTATACAAGATATATACCTGTACAAGAATTGCTCGTTTAATGGTATAAGTTTAAAGTAGTAAGCAAGCTCCTCATTGTACCGATGTATGGTACATTTACCTTACCCGTAAATTGGCGGACTCGAATGCTAATGTCATCTCATACGAATGCTTATGTCATCTCATACATTAGTGTCAAAGTTGACAATAAATTTTACAGAATACCAAATCATAATCCCGCCGCGGGAACCGCTACGGGATTTTGACATTAGTTTTAGAGAATCGCACTGCTGACTCTGACGTGCAAAACAGGCCAAAAAGTCATTATACGGTAAGTAATTTAGCTCAGTGAATAGAAACTAAAAGACCCCGGGGTATCTTTCAAAATTGAAGTGACACATCTTAATCTCAATGTGACATGATAACTACTTAACTATTACTACTAAATCACCATCATAATTGGCTTGTATAAATGGTTTGGTATTTTTACGTCGTTTATATTTTTATCTAAGGCTCACTCCCTTGGCTTCTTTAGGGTTCTGTCACCATTCTTAAACTCTTTTATCAACACCCTCAGGCCCGAAGCAGTAACAATGCTATGCGACCTGGCCGCTCGAAGACTGACTCCTGACACGATGGACGGGTCCCGCTCCCCCTGCCTCTCTCCTCGCAAGTTCAGGAAACTCACCAAGGAGAACAACCACTACGAACAACCGAACGGTGCGTATTGCTTTCTCTTTCTGTTGTGGCACATTTCTCTAACACACAAGAACAACATGATGGATTCGTTTTTATTTTTGAGGTTCCGTATTAATAAGTGTTTTGTTTAACAAGAGGATCTAACTAATTGGAGATTTAACTAAAACGATGATCATAGGTTCCCAATATCCATGAGCGTCAATAATCAAAGAGCAATTTCAACAGAACAACCTTCCTGAAAATCAACAAAAAAATGTTACACAATAGTTTTATAATAATCAGATTCAGAATTTGTTCATATGGTAAAATGAGCCAAATTTTATAGTACCTATATTTACCAGTTGGTTTCGTTTGTAAATACTTATTTATTTTTGTCCAAAATTCATAGATCGTCAGTACAATTCCAGTCAACATTAAACAACAGCTAACGACGGCTTATCAGGCATAGAATTTCCGACGTTTGCTAATGCATTTACCGTATCGGACCAAAACCTAATAGCCAACTTAATTATGGGTGACCCACAACATCCAAATGATCGGTAATCGGACTAATCGGCCGCAACTGGCGAGCAATTCGATCACCGATGGATGATGTTAATCGTTCATCTGTCGTTTAAGTCGTTGAACTGCAATGGTATAGATGGAAAACTCTCTATGATAGCATTAAATTTTTAATACGACCGATATTGTGTTATTTTCCGTTTCCGAAATAAAAGAAGATAGGAATAAAAGGGTGACATTATTTAATTAAACCCATTACTATCATCGTTAACCTAGATCACGGTCTGGAGCAGGCCCTCTCGTGTGAGTGCCTAATAGGGATAACGCTAAGATGATGATTATCATCAATAACATCAGATTGAGAATCCTCATGTTTTTTAAATAAATACTTGTACCACACTAATTTTGTACAAACGGTATCACATTACATTTCCTACTAAACTATTATGAGATTGCAAATGATATCGCCTGTCTCTAGCATGTGCACTAATTATGTAACTACATAATCATACGTCGAGTTAATTAACTAATCCATACACGTACACGGTTTAGGCAAACTAACGCTAATATTGATCCTGTATCCATTATCCGGACTAATTAATGTAAGAGACTTAATTAAGTTAACGCACACAGAGACGCAGCTTCAAAACTGACACCAGCGCTTACAGATATCGCGAGACACGTAGCGCTAATTCTAATACTAAATTCGAAAATTAAGTTGTAAGAATTAAGGACTTTAATTAATTCATATTAGTAGAAAATGGTAAGTGAAAGAAAAACTAGAATCTAGACCCTGTATAGAACGTGTTATTAAAACTACACATTACTGTGTAAAACTATACCGAGATATTAACATACTCAACACTATCTTATTGGATGAGTTGAGTGCGATCCTTTGCAATAATTCTACAAGAATAGATGAACGATGGTCTTCAATTAGCAACTTGTAAAAATCCAAACTCTTATACTCTGTGCCAAAATTCCACTTAGGCCTAACAGGTCGACGATACTAAATTAAGATACAATAAAAGCCCGTTCCCACCCCATGCCTCTCAATATCTGTACGCGCCTAAGCGAGGTAGATGTTTCGCGCAGATGTTCCGTGCGCCAACATATCGGTTGAGCCCACGGAACGTCCCAAAAGCACCGCTGAGATGAGACCGCCGCAGCGAGCACACACTGTGACACTCGCCAGCCCCACTGCTCCACCTAGTAGAAAACAAAAACTAAGCCTGACAGGTGAGCCACTGTCGGACGAACCATCGCTTCACACCACAATCCGCAACGCGACTGACGGATCAAACCATACTCGGACTATGACACAACACACGTAGCCTGTAGCACTAAGCATCTTCATGTTTTTTGGGTCATCGCCTACAAGACAGCGCTATTTACGACTCTCGTTGTTACTTGTTACATTTATCTATTTGCACTTTTGTTTGCATTCATGTATGTCATCAGTGTTCTATTCTGCACACAAATATCACGTTTGCATGACTGGTCCATAACTTTCATGGCATTCCTGTGCACTATACCCCTTTACCATGAAAGTTCTACTTTTTCGAACGTGTTTGCACTTACCAATTATACCTTGTTTAAGTATGTTACTTTTATATAATTTGCGTCTGTATCTAACATGTCTTCGGCAAATACGAATAGCCAGGACAGGAATTGGGTTTCATCATAAGCGTTATTTAGTCTAAAATCATTACTAGCTATAGTTCATGTTGAGCTTTCGTGGGTACGACTCCTTTCAGTCTTATTAACTGTCAGTGTGAGTAATCATGGTCAAGTGTGAACGCGTTTTCTGATCCCCTCATTTTTCTGTATCTTTAATCGATATTTATATGCAGAATGGGACTTCTATCTTCACCAACTCCAAACTGACAATCTGCCCGTGAATTCCAGTACCCCCTCATGGCTATGAGTTGAATAACCTGGACAACGATACGCTGGATGCGCCCAACATATACCAGGAAGACATGAGTCGGCAGCGGTACCCTGAGCCGGCGTTTCCAGTGGACTCAGACGAGCCGGTGTCGATGCCTGCTGAGCTTTCCAGTGATGAGAGGTTCAAACACTCTAACCCGGCGTATCAGAGTGCGGTGCTTCACACGTCTAGCAGCGATGGCGACAGAGGAAAAGAAGATAGTGAGTGACTTAGAGTTTTTTGTTTAAATCATGTCACTTTTCAGTACTTGCTAGATAAAATTCTGTAATTTCATTACCTACACTTTCTAGCCTTACTTCTTTATGCACAGTTTGTACGATGATTGTTATACTCGTAACTATTGACGCGTACAATAGTTGTTGACTAACGTTTAATAACTACTCAATTGAGCTATCATACAAGGATGTCAAAGATGTTGATAGAAAAATTAAAACTATACTCAACCCAAATATATTATTGCACTTGAAAAAAACGACCACCAGAGGCGGGAATCGAACCCGCGTTCCTCGCATACCGGGCGATTGCCTCACCTCTCGGCCACCCTGGCGTTGGCAGAGCCTGTCGAAATTTTCAAGTGCTTCTTAACGCTGTAGTGCCGCGTTGCTTTCATCAATGTTATTGGGATTATACCCTCAACACTCGAAAGAAATACTATTGCAAGTATTTAACAATCGAAAGATGAAGCTTGCAAATAAGATAATTATTGTTTTTAAGTGATAAGCATTCACTATGCAATCTAAATATATTATTGCACTTGAAAAAAACGACCACCAGAGGCGGGAATTGAACCCGCGTTCCTCGCATACCGGGCGATTGCCTAACCTCTCGGCCACCCTGGCATTGGCAGAGCCTGTCGAAATTTTCAAGTGCTTCTTAACGCTGTAATGCCGCGTTGCTTTCATCAATGTTATTGGGATTATACCCTCAACACTCGAAAGAAATACTATTGCAAGTATTTAACAATCGAAAGATGAAGCTTGCAAATAAGATAATTATTGTTTTTAAGTGATAAGCATTCACTATGCAATCTAAATATATTATTGCACTTGAAAAAAACGACCACCAGAGGCGGGAATTGAACCCGCGTTCCTCGCATACCGGGCGATTGCCTAACCTCTCGGCCACCCTGGCATTGGCAGAGCCTGTCGAAATTTTCAAGTGCTTCTTAACGCTGTAATGCCGCGTTGCTTTCATCAATGTTATTGGGATTATACCCTCAACACTCGAAAGAAATACTATTGCAAGTATTTAACAATCGAAAGATGAAGCTTGCAAATAAGATACTTATTGTTTTTAAGTGATAAGCATTCACTATGCAATCTAAATATATTATTGCACTTGAAAAAAAAAAACGACCACCAGAGGCGGGAATCGAACCCGCGTTCCTCGCATACCGGGCGATTGCCTAACCTCTCGGCCACCCTGGCGTTGGCAGAGCCTGTCGAAATTTTCAAGTGCTTCTTAACGCTGTAATGCCGCGTTGCTTTCATCAATGTTATTGGGATTATACCCTCAACACTCGAAAGAAATACTATTGCAAGTATTTAACAATCGAAAGATGAAGCTTGCAAATAAGATAATTATTGTTTTTAAGTGATAAGCATTCACTATGCAATCTAAATATATTATTGCACTTGAAAAAAAAAACGACCACCAGAGGCGGGAATCGAACCCGCGTTCCTCGCATACCGGGCGATTGCCTAACCTCTCGGCCACCCTGGCGTTGGCAGAGCCTGTCGAAATTTTCAAGTGCTTCTTAACGCTGTAATGCCGCGTTGCTTTCATCAATGTTATTGGGATTATACCCTCAACACTCGAAAGAAATACTATTGCAAGTATTTAACAATCGAAAGATGAAGCTTGCAAATAAGATAATTATTGTTTTTAAGTGATAAGCATTTACTATGCAATCTAAATATATTATTGCACTTGAAAAAAACGACCACCAGAGGCGGGAATCGAACCCGCGTTCCTCGCATACCGGGCGATTGCCTAATCTCTCGGCCACCCTGGCGTTGGCAGAGCCTGTCGAAATTTTCAAGTGCAATAATATATTTAGATTGCATAGTGAATGCTTATCACTTAAAAACAATAATTATCTTATTTGCAAGCTTCATCTTTCGATTGTTAAATACTTGCAATAGTATTTCTTTCGAGTGTTGAGGGTATAATCCCAATAACATTGATGAAAGCAACGCGGCATTACAGCGTTAAGAAGCACTTGAAAATTTCGACAGGCTCTGCCAACGCCAGGGTGGCCGAGAGGTTAGGCAATCGCCCGGTATGCGAGGAACGCGGGTTCGATTCCCGCCTCTGGTGGTCGTTTTTTTCAAGTGCAATAATATATTTAGATTGCATAGTGAATGCTTATCACTTAAAAACAATAATTATACTCAACCCAGTAATAACGGCTGGTGTTGTTTTTTGTGCCTCCGCCGACGCGGCGACTCTTAGCGGACATCAAAAGCGAAATACATTTTTTTTATTATTTAATAATGGATTGTCGCTAAATAACGCCTAGTTCCATCACTTATAAAGATGTTGGACGATGTCCGTAGAGACGAGCAAAGCATACCCTGAAACTGAGTTACTTTTCCACTATACAAGCATTTGCCGTAGTACAGAATAAATAATAGTGCCATAGTACAAGCGGGGCATTACAATCATTTGATAGTTCTTTCCACCATCTCATCTACATCTTTCTACTTCGACCTATTTCACGCCGCCTCATTCCATCTCATAGACAATGGTTTGAAGAAATGGAAAGGAGTCGCGTTGTCCCCAGATAACGAGAGGAAGATGAAGGCGGAGCCTCCCCCTCCTAAGCCGAAGGACTATGATGCCGTCCAGAAGGAAAACGTCAAACCTGAACCTCCCGTCGAAAAGACGAGCAGTGAACCGACGGTAAGATGCTGTCTTTTTATCAAATACAAGCTATTATAACAAACAGTAGGTAGGGCCTCGTAATATCCAAGTTGATTAAACTTTTTTCTCGGCTCTTTCAGATAGTAACAGTGGAACTGAACCGAGGCTGGAACAGTCGGCTAGGGTTCAGCGTGCAGAGCCACCCTGACTCAGGACAGAGTTACATCTCGGCTGTGTACAATGACAGTGTGGCCGCCAGAGACGGGAGGCTACGGCGTGGTGACGTCATACTACAGGTGAACCTTAATTTTATAATTAGTATGTAATTGTAGTTATAACAGTGTACATACACTACTGCAAAACATATTACTGTCATTTCTGCCTCTCTTCTAAACATTATTAATCCCATCTGATAGTGGGGTCTGCTTCCTTACTTTTCTTTTCCACTTTGCCCTATCAGACGTTTCGACTACAGAGACATTTCACAAGAGAGGAGATATCTTTCTTGACCACATAAGCCATGTTGTTTTTGTCTATTGAACATACTCCCGAGATATGATAACTTCAAACTATAGATTTTTAACATACTTTGTTCTTTTATCAGTAGGTACATAGTATCCAGTACATCCTACTCAAAGTTCTGCAATCAAATAAAGTGATCAATATTTTAAAGAATGCAAGTTCATTTTAAATTATCAAGATTAAACAAAATCAAGATAGTCCAGAGAGATATTGCATGTTAATAATACAATAGGCAAAATGACAGATTTTGAAAAAGTGTTCTAAAATTCTTAAGTATTTTCTATTTCCAAAAATAGATATTATTTTTGCAATCAACAAAGGTAATATTTTAAAAATGCAATTTAGTTCAAATGTTCAATGCCGGATCCGGCATAGTGGGAACAGGGCCTGACGTAACTCGATTCTGATGGTGTTATAAAAAAAACATGGCGGATTTCAGTATTTTGCAATTTTATTTTCTAAAATAAACTAATAAAATCGTCTTAAAAATAAAAATAAAGATTTTTTCCATAATCTAAATACTATATTTTTCTAGATAGACACATTATTTTAAAGATTTTTGCTTACTGTCATCTTCCCTATTTGGTACCCACTAGAATAAAATTAGTAGGTAATGTGACGTCACACCTTCCTTACTTACTATAAGCGAAACCGGACGTAGAATAGAGGATAAAACGTTTTGATTTCACGCTCAACAGAGCTCAAACCACAGGAAGAATGAAAATCAAATTGAATAACTTTTCAACTTCAATGAATTTGATAGAAAATTTGTATATTTAACTCCGTTCACTCACCTGAAACTGTAGTATAAACAGTAATATAGAATTTTGGTATAAAAATGTACCTACACCCTTTGTAGATATACAGGATAACTTCTTTACTATTCGACAAACTACAATAAGAGTTCCTACAATGATAGTTGAACCGCGATGGGAATTCATTCAGTAATTTTGTATCAAGAATCAAACCACATCAAACGTAAAAAAGTTGCGGACAACAGCTTGTTAGCAATAAGTTTAACCTGGATCGATGGAATATGATTTTTATCACGTATTTATGGCTGTTTTACTTTTAAGGGAAATAGTGGACTGGGTTTCAATGTGCCCTGATTAAGATTTAAATTAAGTTCAGTCTCTCTTTGTCTCTGATAAACAAACGAAAAGAGTATACAATAATTAAAAAAGTGAAATTAAGTGATGTGATTTCTTACGTATTCTTACAAGTTTTTGCGTGTATTCGCGTAACTTTAGTCGTCATCGTTTAGTGTGACGGTTCTCAATTATTATATTCTGTCTCTATTGCTATGTTTAGCAGAGAAAGAGAGAGACTAAACTTAAATTTAATCTTTAACAGGGTATTGGAATCGAGTATAAAATATTCTAGTCGGTAACCCAGTTCGTTTTGATTTCCAGGTGAATGATGAGAATGTGACTTCAATGAAGACACCAGAAGTCATAGATCTGCTTCGGCTACTCAGAGGTTCCATTTGCATCACAGTGCTGCGACCGCCTAACGCACAATAAAGACTTTATCTCATATGGGATAAAAGCGAAAATAAAATGAGACAACGCAACGTAAGGCCTTTTGGAACCTAAAAGCTTTTTAATCGTTTGCTTCAGTGATGTTGGTGCAATAGTGAAATGTGAATGTAGTGAAAGTCATATTTGTATTTCCATAAGTCATCATTGCTGGTTAATATGAGTGGATTCATAGTTTTAACTACACCATAAAATAGCAAGCAAGTGAGTGCAGAATTAAAAAGTATCGATATTTATTACAGTAGAATCAATTTATCATTACCAGGCATCACAATATTATGGATATGACAATAATATTTTAACTACACACACATATTTTATATCAGTTTAAACTTTAAATAGAAATTACGATACAAAAATACTATTCGATATAACAATCATAAGTCCACTGTAAAAAACCATCTTGAAGTTCCTGATCCTAGAAAAAATATCCTGATAACCTCATATTTAATGAGTTACCTAAATAAGTACGGATTTTCGGAATTGATCTCTGTATTATATTATATCTCATGGAAAATGTGATAAGATTAGTATTATATTAAAACCTCAAACGTCTTGCCCGACCAAATATTGCAACGAAGTCTACAACAGATTTACCTATTGCGATTATTATCCAAGTACAATACTTTAATATTGATTACGTTGTTCAATAAATGAAACCAGTATCCTTAAAATCCTGTGCTTTTAAATATGTACCTACCTTTAATTCTTTTTGATTTTCTCTGGTGTGTCATCTTTGTCTCATAAATAAGTCTTTTTTCCCTATCAAATAAAATGAAACATGCTAAAACATCATTTAAATATTATTTATTTTATGAAGCAACAATAATAATACTTATAATAAATGTTGCTTTGGTGAAGAAACAACTGCATTGGAGCCGATTGTATAAAACACGTTAATACTTGTAGAATTCGTGTATAAATACAATTATTAGCATTCCACGATAATTTCATGTAAATAGTGTAAAATAAAAGACATTTAAATGTAGTGTCTACAATAAAGTTATTTTTTATGAACTCAAAATTTACTACACTGAACAGAAAATAAAAAGTATTAAATATAGCTTACCCCATTTGGATGACGTGAATTTCGGGAAATATATTTTTATTGTTATGTATTAAATATTAGCTATTGAGAGTAAATTAAATTTTGTATTATTTTATTTATTACAACACTGAGCCGACTTTTCTCTGCCTCCAATCATGGACGAAATATATCTTCGTCCATGCTCCAATATTCCTGCCTTAACATATTATATTTTATTAAAGGTCAATGTGTTTATTCAATTCATAGTTCTGCTTGCATATTATACTTATTCTTTCAAATATCGGACAAGTACATATTTGAAAATAAATAACTTACCTTTATTTAAATCATTTAATATATTGTAGGTCCTATTTAAAGTACCTAATTTAAGTATCTTAAAATCGGGAACTTGCAAACACACTAATGTAAATTAGAAAATAATAAAGTTTTTATTACTGCTTGCAAGTTTTGTGATTGCGCTGGAGAATTTTAAAATATACGTTTGAAAAAAACGAAAAATTACAAAATAAAAGGTATATGCGGTTTTTAAAAGTATCCGTAATAATTTGCTAAAAATCTAAAATCTTTAGTAAAACTAAGGTAACATTTAAATTATGTATGCTTGGCCTATTGTGCATGGTTGGACCTAAGTCAAATCTTCCAAAACTCCTTTAAATTAATAAATATGCCCTTTAATATTGGACCTAAAATGTTACTATAGATATATTCCCTCGTAAGGCACTGATATTAAGTCTAGTCAAATGTTATATTTTAATTGAGCTATCCCAGGTAGTACCTTAATATTTTGAACAATTAAAATTCATGAAATATGTATTTACGCTAAAGAAATAAAGTACAGAGATATCATCCTAATTGGTTTCTCTGATTAGTAAACATTTGTTATAACGTTTAAAAGATTTTATCGACAAATCAAATAAAAGTATATTTTATTAATAGTAATAAATGGAAGGGTAGAAGCCAAATGGTTACTTTAAGTTTTCACCTTATGCTGAGTACGTAGACACCTATTATATTTAATTATGTTCTATTTAAAGTATCATAAAATAATTATTTGGAACACGCCTTGTATCGTATTCGTATAGTATCGTTATTCGTATAGTGTAAAATTAAAGTAACCATGGTGTAGAATTAAAGTATCTTTACAGATAAATGAACTAAACGAATCAAACAACTGATATTCTAAAGTTATTGTGATGGATTATGTTAGTAATACTGTTTATTGTAAACTAGTTGTTTTAAGATGATTCTTATAATGGTAAAGTATGGTACTATAAAAGTAGGTGCAGGTAGATCAGGCCCAGTAATATTATTATTATATTATATTGAAACTGCATACCTCTCACTGTTGTAAATAGAGCTAATAATGCATATATTTTTATGAAACCTACCTAATCATTGCTCTGGTAACTTTTAACCTATAAGATCGTATAATTGAAATAAATTTTTAGGGGGAAGACACTCGAGAATTAAACAGGCGTAGCCGTCATGTCAAAAATATTTTAAAAATGTATAACATAATAAGCTATCACCGGATGCCTGTGTATAAACTCATTAATTAGGCGTGGTAACTTCACAGTTTGATTTGAAGTATAGGTAAAAATTACAAAATTTGCACAAAACCACCATTCACTTAACTAATAAAGATAGCTCACCCATTCAGTCCTATTACATCATTCGGCCTTAATCTGTTGCACAGTCCTTAAATTAATCTTTAGCGATTTGTAAATAATTATTCTTGTAAGCTCTTATCTTTTGATTAAAAACTCATACAAATATTGTTATCTGTTCAGCTTTTATAATGCTGGCAGACTAGTTAGTTATTTGCTCAAAGCTCACATGAAAATTATTTAAAAAAATATTAAGCCCACATAGACTTAAATTATTATTTCCCATAGTTCAGCTTGAATATCTCACTGTCCCATTGGATCAATATAGTGACACATAATAATAGTATAATAAAGCAAATAGAGCCAAGAGAGCCTAGCTTCCATTGTCAGAAATTTAAAAAAATAGGGACACTACCCAAATATTTTTGTTTCTTCAAGTAGCTGATAAAATGATCCGTTGGTACCCTCAAAATGTCAGTTACACATTCTATGTGGACAGATGTATTATTTTTATGGTGCTCAACGTACGATTAGATAGTACCCGCGTGCTTGCTAGTCTAGCCTTCAACTGGGCCGTAGTCGGTGGTCGAAGGAATTATTTTACGGAATACACTATGTGACAGTCATGTAAGATGGGATGTACGATATACTTAAATAAATACGAATATGAATAAAAATAATTATAATTTAAATTATATTTGGTGTTTGCTTTGCCCCAGCTTCCCCGAATAAATTTAAGTTCAGTCTGTTTCTTTCTCTGCTAAACAAACGAAAAGAGACAGACAATAATAATTTAGTAACGTCAGACTAAACAGCTGTCAGATGCTAAGGAAATTACAGTATCCATAGACAATTTACTAGGGATGTCATTAGATGACGACTAAAGTTAGACGAAAACAACTCACCAAAACTTATAAGAAATCGCATCACCCAATTGACGTTTTAAAATTATTGTAATCCGTCTCTTTCCGTTTGTTTAGCAAAGAAAGAGAGAGACTGAACTTAAATTATATAAGTCATATTGTAATCGAACCTAATGTGTATAGATTTCATAAAACTTTTAGAGAAAGCTCCTTACGTTTTTATAAAAGTGTAATAGACTTCTTCGATGAGGTAGTAATATCCAATATATATCTGGAGATATCCATGTAAGTATCTACTACCTATAGTTTAGTGACGAACGCACCGACTCATTTAATTAGCGCGCTAGTAAATGATACTCGTAACGATATAAAGGAAGCTTGTAAAACTCTTTCTGCAAGGACACTAAGCAACAAAGTACCTTAGGCGTTATATCGCTATAACCAAGTTAACTATTGTGTTTTATAGGACGCTACACTAAACTAGTAACAGGTTATGAATACAAGAATTGCAAGTAGGGAGCCAATAAGCGTGACTGGTAAACGGTGCCCGCATCGAGAACGCCATCGATCCATGGCGTCAACTGTACTAAGTAGTCGCATTCGCGGAGGCAAATGCACTAAGCTTGTTGCTTGCAAAGGAAAGTATTACTACCTATCTTTGGGTGGAACTCTAACTCGACTCGAAGTGAGGAGGAATGTTAGTTTCAAAGGCACAGCAAAGGCCTCACCTCAACTCTAAGAAGGTACGACCTGTACTTGAATTGCGAGCTAAGTGCGAATTAGTGAAGAGTGCTGTAGCCAATTGAGTGACCAACCTATCTGTCAGATGTAATTAAGCCGCCCTAGGGCCTCTGAGTAAGCATAACGCCTAATATCACGCGATATTGGCTTAGACCAACTGTCTAACGTGCTTCCAAAGCAGGGGGATGCTTGTGATAGTGGTCACTTAATAGACGGAATGAGCAAGCAGTTATGTTAAAACAAATTGCTACTAGTTTTAACTCTTGATATGCAATTAGGGGAGTAGGTACTTGAATTCAGTCTCCCTTAGTAACTGTAAATTTTTATTAAACTACAGTGATGATTATATTGAATTTTATTATTACTCTGAATGTATATGTGAAATAAGATCTAGTACAGTTACCTACTCATTATTTTCTGTGTCGATTAAATTTTATTACATGGATCTTTCTCATTAAAACCATACTGCTTCGAATACACGATAGGGAATGGGCCTACTGAATTGAGAATTACACACCACCAAGTTAAACCGATTTTAAAAAAAAAACATCGAAATATGTACTTTTAATAACAACAATCTTCATTATTCAGAGCAATGCAATGTCGTATTAATTTTGATAAGACGCCTACTGCTACACCTGCTGCCTCCCCAAGGATCTTCATAATGATAGATCCATTGGATCCAAGATAAAATGTGAGTATCTACATATTTTGTAACAGGATAATGTGGTCGTTAGTGCGATTTATCTTCGAAATATATAAAAAGGAAACTAACTTATGACTACCTGACTTACCCACAGCCCACAAATAGAAACACTGAAATTTTGAGCCAATGCTTCCTTTTATAATGAAGATGCATTATAAGAAAGTATTTTTCGGAAATTCGCCCCATTAAGGGGGTAAAAAGAGAGCAAAGTTTGTATAAACTGCGTCAGTTTAGAAGCTAATTTATGGACAATTTTTATCCAAGAGCTAATTTGATAAAAACTAATACATATTTAGCTTATTGGTTAGAAATTGCGAATAACGCAATTCAGGTTTTTGAAAATTCAACCTCTAAAAGACGTTTGAATGTTTGCGTGGACGAAGTCACTGGAATCAACTGGTATATTATAATATTATTCAACTGCTGCCCAATTATGCCTCTTCGAAATAATAAAAACAGCTCCAAAACTTTCTTCCGTTGTCCGATTTGTGCTTGCTGTGTAATTGTCAGCCCACTTTTACATCGCTACTTACCCGCCTTTAAATTAAAGTTACCGTTACATACAAATGAAGGCGTTTATACTTGAGTAACCAAACGTTGTTGGTTAGATGGACTTCAGAACGATGCTAAATATTAACACGCTCAAGCTCTAAATTGACCTTTTACCTAGGTGCGTATAAAAAACTAATCATATCAGTTCTATAATATTCCTAACTATTTTATAGAGGTTTTTGACCTCTCAACACAATAGAGCTTTTCACAACATTTATTACAATTTATTAATAATTAATAATAATACTTTTCACTTAGTTATTCTACTTAGGTAGCTCTACATGTGTAAGAAATCACTGTACCCCATAATTTAAATTGATACAAACGCCAATTACCTACAGGACTAGTAGGTACCTAGTTGCCTGAAAGTCACTTTTACCCGTAACGCCGAAGCCTAAATCAAAAAATCAATGAAAATTTTGAACTATAACTGACTTGAATATGTATGCATACATTTTTCATTAATCTTTGGCCTTCAAACAAGAAGTCATGATTCCTAAAATCCATAAAGTTAATATTCCTAACGGAATAGAGGAACAAACACGAGCTGTCAAACAAAACCGAAATTGGATGACATTTGTGTGTGTAAAATTGTTCATGAATGTGTGTCAGTGATGTTTGTCATGTCCCTTGTAACATTAGTATCGATATCGATAAAATTAATAGTAGGTATTAATAAAACTGAAATAGGATGGGATGGGATTTTTCATGGCTGAAAATATGCAGTGAAGTAAAAACATTTAAGAAATGCTCAGAAGTTTACGGTTGTTCCAAAAATAATTAGTGAAATGAAAAATGTTGTTGTTTAAATCGTTTATTTAAAAAAAAACTTATAGAGATTACATGACCCTCACATCTACCAGCCTGCATAGCAGTTTGTCAGCAGTAGTTCTCGTCTTATTTTTTAGGCACTGAAATAAGAAAGTAGGAACACTCCAAATTATTTCTTATCTATTACATTAGTCAGTGCGAAGGAAAATTGCCAAAGTATGAAATCTATTTTAGAGAAAAATGACAAACCAATTTTGATAAAAATCAATTTGATAAGACGGTTCTAGATATCACTCGTCATATTGATTTGACAAACCATTTTGATTCATGTTAATGCCTCTGGTACAATATCTCTGTAAACATAGGAAGAAACTGTGCGTCTAGGCTTTATCTTGTTACCTGTGAAAAAGAAATATAAATATAGAACATATGATCTAGTCCCAAACAGTAACTATGTATTATATAATCTCGGCCAAAACAAAGCAAACTATATAAATTGTAGACAAAACCATAAGTAGACATTGGTATCCAATGAAACATCAGCAGAAGAATATTATTATTTTATTTAAGCTTACCGGAACAAAATTAGTTGGATTTGCAGATTTCATTCAATTTCGTTTTGCTCCTCGCGTCTTAAAATTATATTTATAATAATAATTTATATTTTTGTTCGAAGTGCTTAGTGCAAATACTTGATTTTTTGTTTGGAACCCAATTTAGACGATTTATTAATTTTAGCCATGTATTTTTTTTGCAAGTTAGTCGGAAATCTGAAAGATACATTTATTACGAATGTTAGTAACTATTCTATGTCAAAAACTGCATGGATCGGCTAAGTGTCTTAAATTCCCAGCTGATTCATATCTAAACGTCATATAGGTACTTTAACAACAGTAATACATATTATTCGTTTATTGCGTGATAGACAGTGGAATATCGATAACTTAATACAGCCCTAGTGTAGAACGAAAATTATTTCTTTACACAAAATATTCGTAAATTCTGCATTATGTGTATTGGATCTTTGCTTCTTACATTAATAAATGTTTAGAGAAGAGAATTATCATACTAAGAACTAAAAATTCGAAACGCATTGGCAAAAGTAAACCTAAAATAGGTGGTTACGATTTGGAACAATTTACCTGTGAAATGAACATTTTTCGGGGTAATTTCGCTGTGTCGTACAACAATCAATTACTGAACAAGTCACCACGTTTCACCAAGAAATATTTCAAAAAAATATCCACGATTTCATGTGATATTTGTAAAATGCAAATAGCTGAAATTCTCAGCGTGCCGATAAGTGCTGACAAACTGTTTGACGTTTCCAAAAACGGTTCTGTTACGTCTAATCACACATCTCTTTTTATCATACAGTGTTGCTGCTAGAGCCATCTCGCTCGCTCAGCCCTTTGTTCCTCTATTCCGCTAGGTATATTAACTTTATGCTAAAATCCCGCTGAAAAATCCAAGCTGTCAAAACTCATAGCCCAGTATGTATCACAACATACGGTTACCCTACTGTGAGTCGTCGGTGGCATATGGGCGTCACGCTCCGCGGTACCGTCCGGCGTCGGGGTTGGCTGCTCCCGCGCAAATATTAATACTGAACCGTGGACGGACGACGGCATGTCAAGCTTTACACCGCGGCAACTTATGCTGTTGTAATAGAGACGGTTTTGGAACGAAAACGGCTAGTATACTGTGCTGGCCGCTGTACTAACGAACTTTGTAACTACTCTTTTGTCTTTACGTTTGAGTAAGCTTCGCCGTACCGTGCTTGCGAAAAGCAAAAAAATAATAATAAGTCAGATGAGAATGGACATTTATTTTATTTCAGAATGAAAAACGCTAATGCAAATAATGCATCTATTACATTCAATAACTAACTTATAAATAAATCCCTTTAATTCAACCGTGAGATCTGTCAAGTGTTTAGTTTGGTAAGTACGATTAATTTACAATCCATGCGAATCAATTTGTAAACTCCACATCAACAAAACTACTAAAAATATAGTACTACTTAGTTAAACTGTCGCCTGCGTTATTACACGGCCGACAACTTCATCAAAAAAATTGCAAGGACTTACAAAACCATCATCATAGCTATCATGCATGGGCCGAACAGTGCGCCTGTCCACTTCGTTATGTAAAACAACGACGCGTTATGGTTATGGGGGTGCGAATGACAGCAACAAACCACTTGCCAGTCGTTACTCGCGACCTAACCGCGCCGCACCTGCGTTACCGCTACTCACTGCGGCCACCGCAACGGATGTAGGAAGTGCAGTGACTGTTTCGAACGAATTTGAATTTCGAACTGTTTGATTTTTGGCGCTTCGTGGACTAACCTTTCGGAGCATTTTTTTTTATTGGTAAGTTTTTTTTTGGTATAGGTATTTTGTGCCAGCTACAGGTTTTTAAAATCAATCACTAGAAAAGTTTTACATAGAAGAGGATGGTATAAGATATTTTTTTTTAGAATCTTCACATAGTAATTCTAAATAAACTACGAAAACGTATACTTAACTAACTTGGTTTTTAAATCCGAAGTTATGTAGGCTCACTATAAACTTTCGCTGAATATTTTAGTCATGAATATCTAAGCGGTGCAATCAAATTGTTAACTTGGTTTACTGCCTACTTTTCATAGTCGAACGATATCTATTTATTTATCATAAGGTACACCAACATTACATAAATATTTACATTAAATATGATTTTAAATAAAACTTGAACATCTTATATATACCCATTAGAGGCGTACACAACATTGAAAACAAGAAACAATAATAGACACATGGAACGATAGGTTAGTAAATATATAATTAAAGTGTTATTGTTACTGCTACTCCTTTTGTTTAGTTAGTAGTTTCCGCACCGATATTATAATAGGTATTGAAATAAATTAGAATGACCTATATCTAAACTTAGTTGAGCCAATTTACCCCTTAAAACGATGTTGTCTTACTCTCTTAAGATAAAGTTCAGATTTCAAAAACCTTTAATTTGTATAATATTTACTGACAGTTCATTCATTGCTAAATCGAATAAACTCAATAATCTGCTCCCACGTTCGTCAAGCTTAACTCACCTCAAATAAAATTGAAATTAAGGGCCATAACTGATTGTTCGTTTCAACGCCACTTCCGTGAAAAATTGCGAATTGCCGTTTGCATTCAGGCTGAGTAATTCTCGAACTTTACAACTAGAGACTACTAATAAAATATAAGCTCTTAGCAAAATTGGGTCAACTCCTTACATTAGTAATTTCTAATGGTATTTCGTGGCGCTTGCAAGTCTTGCAAAAGCGTCGTGGGTAAAGAAAGCAATCCCACAAAACTATTCTAATGTAAGTGACCATGCAAGTTTAAACAATCCTAGCGGTATTTAGCGACAGATTTTCCCTAAGGTTTTAATACCCATAGATCAACGTGCAGTATTCATAATATCATTCAAGCAAAGTTGTTTTACTCAATCAGTATTGTAGCACAGAAAACCGAAATTAAAAAGTATCAAAGTGTCATTTATGTTTGAATGAATTTTCTTTTTTTTTTGTTTTTTTTCTAATTTCAATTCGTTTTTTTTTTCAAAATTGACAACGTGTTCTTTTGAGATATTACCTATGTCGCCCCAGTTAATTTGGTTTGGATCCTAAATCCAGCCGTCAAATTCTGTTCAGGTTTTAGAATTATGTTAGTTACAATCCTAAATTATTCATTTAATTGAACTAATTACAATTGACCGCTTAGATTTCATTGCTGTAAGTAGTCGGTATAAAAATTTTTAACACACACATAATTAAGTACTACTCGTAAATAAAGCTTTTGACGTTACATACCTTATATAGCCATGAATTAAGTATCAATAAAGTGAAGTCAGCCTATATAGATCCCACTATTAGGCAAAGGCCTTACCTCAACTATGAGGAGGTGCGAGTCATATTCCACCACGCGGGCTCAATGCGGATTGGTAAAAGGGTATCTGTAAGGCAAGTGACAAGCCTTACTGTCAGATGTTATGAAGCCGCCCTAGGGCCTCTGACTAGGCTTAACGACTAATACCAACAGATATTAACTGGGACCAACTGCTTAACATGCCTTCCGAAGCACGGAGATGCTTGTCATGGACGTCACTTAAATGGTCGGAATGGTCACCCATCCAATCTCGACCGCGCCGTCGGTTGCTTAACTTTGGTACCACTACAAAGCGCTGCCGCCACTACGCAATAAGCTCCACAATATTATAATTCTGACACTGGCTGTACATAAATACTGGTGATAAGCGAACTCTGCGCGGCCGCAGAGCCATACAAATTAGCCGAATAAGTAGATCGTGACAGATCACAATTTATGGGTCAAATAGTTTTACTTTTAGGTTCATTAACTTTTGTTTTTGACCAAGAAAGTCCACAATTGTTTAACATTTCTTAGCAACGGTTTCTAAATAGTATTTTATTGGGTTTAGCTAATTAGTGCAAATATTGCGTACTAAAACAATTTTTTTCACAATATCAGAGACGGTATTCTTTACGGATTTGTAAGACAATTCAAGGAAGCATATTTTCATGATGTGTTCTTTGGGTGTTGTAAGTAATTGAATGTTGTGCACAATAGTGATGTTACATTATTACTACGAGTAACACATTTACTTAAGGTGGAAACTTGTAAATGGCTTTACTCTTCTACTGTATTAAATATTCAATTCTAGCTGTAAGATTCCCGAAAACTGTTAAATAAAATAAAATTAAAAGGATGAGTCTTAAGATACTTTTAATTTTACTCTAATAGTACGTAATGTTTATTTGTAAAACATGAATGCAACAAAGCAAAATCAAATTGCTTTCTTTTCGGTGAAGATTACCCAACACGCAAATGAGTTAAGCAAACTACAATCCGTATTCCGTTCCCATAATTTTATTGTATGAATCTTTGCTTATCTGTCAATCTTTATTCTGTCTTGTCATTTCTCCAAAATTGGCTAACTTATCGAACATGGCTAGATGTATTTTGTTAAGCTAATACTTTTAGGCCCTCTTCGCATGATGATAGTTTTTCACAAAATTTGCATTACACTGGTTTTACACTGTATTTTAATGTTCGTTATTTGCTTTAAAAGTATTTCTCACACTTAAGTTTAATAGCTTATCTAGATTTGTTCAAGGCCTATTATCTGAGTTGAAAGCCTTGCGCCAGTCCGGATTAGCTAATCCGGACGTGCGCAAGTGGGTCTTAAGTTTTTAAAGTAAGCACATACTGACGAATATATTTGTACTTTTTGTATGCTATAAGCGAGAATAATTCGTTGTCCTGAGAAGCTGCACAATACGAAAAGTGCATTGCATGTTCGTCTCAAGACAATTATCCTTTTCTTCCTATCCCCTCGGATAGCTTTTTGCAGTAACATAGAGCTGCATCTGAATTGCAATAAAAATGTAACTAACCCGAACTACATACTCGTACCTAAGTGTATTAAATCCTAGTTGCATTTGTTATCAGAATTATTAATTACTAGGTACAAGAGAGAGACACAATTATCAGTTTAAGTTTCCAAAGAATGCATTTTTACAAGATCAATTACACGAACCATGCGAGTTACCTGTAAAGGTTCTCGAGATAGTAGAAATCCATCAATATATTGTCAAGTGCTTGTAGTATGAAATCGTGAGAACGCTTACTTAGTTAAAACAATGGCGGATGGTATGATTGGTATCACACTAGAAATCGGATTGGTGTCAGCTCATACATTGTGTAATTAACCTATCGCTAATGGAAATTATGAGAAATTGCCATATCTTGTTATATATCTCATCTTTTCCCCGGGCATCTGATCAGCATGAAACTATGCCTGCGCGATTGTAATGAGACCTGTCCCCTTACTACCAGGTCTAAGGTATTATGCCTGATGGTAATAAGGCCCCTAACCATTAGGTCTTATAGCAAGACCTGCTTCTGCACTGTCTCTTGATTTTTGTACCTATAATTTCTCAACATGGAACTATGCTTGCGTTATTGTATAAGACCTAGTCTGTCCTTTAACTACCTATCTTAAGGTCTGATGCCTGATGGTTATAAGACCCCTAACCATTAGGTCTTATAGCAAGACCTGCTTCTGCACTGTCTCTTGATTGTTGTACCTGTAATTCATACAAGTAATGTCAAGCATGCAACCGTGTCAAGTTATGAAGTTCGGTGCTGACAACATTTTAAGGGACCTACCCCCTAGTAAACATCAACAACTCTCCACGAAAATAAAGCATTAATAGTTACTTATCTACCTATATCTAGTCCCATTCTTTTATCATAAAGAATGGTAACAGAGAAAGTCATTTATTATAACATCCCATTTTTATTTCCATCTTGCATGACTGCAGCTCTAATTCTCTGATCCACAGATTACGTGCGGCTCCAAAAATAAGACGAATGAAAAGAACGGAGAAAGATTTTAGTAACAATCGCAAAAAAATACTAACTGTAGAGATAAACCAAGTTTTTACGTGACACCAAATTTAAAATATATTTGTAAGTATAAGCAGAACAAGAAAAAGTATTCGAATTGAATATTTTGTCGGATGGTCTAAAAACTATCAGACCGTCTTGAACTTTCACTGTTTGTTTATCGAAAATAGTGTGAAACTGACATAACGGTAGCTAACAACGGGATATATTATGTGATAAAGACTTAATTATAGCATCAAATCAAGATTTCCTCATCCAAACGATGATCTAAGTTATAATAAAACAAAAGAAACAATCTATAGCAACTAGTACAATCATTTGCTACAATTGCATAATGGCCATGAAATGGAAAGCACTTTAAAAAAAATACTACAACAAAATAACTTGCGTGCGCGCAACCGATTAACCCCCGTTTAATCTTAAAAGATTGGATAACCATTACGTCACACGTGACAAAAAGTCAAAACAATAAAATGTTTTCTAAAATTATTAAACTGTAATGCAGCTTTTCTCACATTTCTCAAAATTATAATGGACCGTTTATTGAAACGTCGCCATATTTTACTTATAGAAGTCGGTGAAACACCATATTAAGTGTCATTAAAGGCTTCTGTTAGCCAAGGCTAATGTTCTTTCTCCCGTTCCGATCCATTTGTATCTCCTCGCTTCAAAATGGAGCTATTTATTTCTTCGACAGACTTGTACCACGAACACTGCGAAAAAACAGTAAAAAGTATCGTGTTTTCTGGATACCGGATACGCTTACAGGATGAGTGGTTTTATCCAGAGGGGCGCATGGTTGGTTGTCCGTCACGGTGAATGCCTTTGCGCACTCGAAGGAGAAAAATAAACTATAGTGACACAGTAAAGTCATTAGAGAAGTGTTCGAAGATATCTAACGCACACCAAAAAAGAGATAGTTTTCCTTACACTGCGGTCGCTGTTGTTGAATCAGTGCTTATTTATTATAAGCACTGATTCAACAACAGCGACCGCTGAATCAATCACGTTTTTATAGATCATTTAATATTTAATCAGTCAATTAATCACGTAATCAATGTACAAAAAAGGGGGGTGAGGGGTAAATATAGTTGTTTAGTTTTAGAAATTAGGGTCAAGTCCCTTAGTTTGAGTTGCTTCATTCATTAGCAACCACAACTGGAAACACAGAATTGAATTAAACAAGGGGCTTGTGGTCACATCTTACGCATTATTTATTGTTTAGTATAATTACTTTACTAGAAAGTTCAATTATACAGCCTGGCCTAAGTGTAGCGTGACGAACATAAAAATACAGTCTTTTGTTTTTCTTTATTAACAATTTCATCATATTAGCAGATATAGGCAAATATACCAGTAGGTACCTATGCCATAATACTACAGGCTCCAGATATGACAAGCTTACATCCGTACAATGAAAGAAGCAGCAGCGTTTATTCCACAATCAAAGAGGAATTTTGTCTTGGGTTGATGGTAAAACATTACCCTCCTTCTGACTCAGTCGGGTAAAAATATGCAGATGCTTCTTACACCTCCGCGTGTACATAATATCTGCTTGAAGCTTCTTCATAAGGTCGTCGTTACAACGATCGACCAACTTTGACATGATGAGAATAATTAATGTTATAGTAAGCAAAGTATCATCACGATAATTATTATAGCGAAGAAACCTTTTTACAACTAATATGATTGGACTATGTCTAGTCCAGTCTAGAGCTAAGACCTATGGCGTTCTAAAACGGTTATGTAAGCACAGGAAGATTTTGCTATTCAACAGCATATGATGGGGCCATGGAGCGAAACCGACTTTCCATTGTTAGGAAATGTCATGAATCACTCGTGAAATGTGCGTACGCCAATTGACCCATTTGTACATTCATCGACAGTAATAAATGATCGACCATAACAGCCTGTTGTTGCCGCGAACATAACCTTTTTATTTGATATTTTATTGTAATGGTGTTTGTGGTGTGGTTATTTTTATGTGTATTTACGCTGTATGGCCTAAATGAAGGGTCTAGAGAAGCTTCGCATATCTCATGGAAAAAACTGACAATTGCGAGGTTCAGTGAGGATTCCGTACAAACTTGTGTAGTTGTACATAGTTTATCTCCTATCTTGATCTCTCTACGGTCATGTCGGATTGCCCTCTCACCGAATTGTAAGAGTGAAGGAATAGAGAGTGCACCGGCTAATCTCTGATGAGATAGGCCGCCAGTCAAAATTCGGCTAGGAGGACATTATAACATAATTTATTTTACTTGTGCCTTCCTTTCTACCACACTGCATGACTCTAGGTCTATGGGAAGTACCCTATAGGTTTTGATTCCCCTGCAAAAATTTGAAACTTAACAGACGGACGACAAAATTTATCCTTCTGATGTACTATGGAACCCTAATTTATTGCATTACATGCATAATGAACCCGATACTTTAGAATAAAGAGGTTTCCTGAAGCTCTCCAAAACAGTTAAAGAGTAAAAAAAAACAAAACATGAAAGAAAGTAGTTTATTTATCCACCTAAAGGGCCAATTCACACGAAGCCGTCGGTAATATGCATCTGTGTAAGGAAGTGTGCTCCATAATTATCTAAGATGGCAAGCTCCGGATAGTTGGACGCAAAAACTTGCTCACCCGCTTTGTCTTTTGCTGATTTCTGATTGACGTGTCCATTGTCGTCCGTCACGATACTTTTGAACCTTGCTGCTTGTGCGGAACTTTGTGTATGTCTTTAGAGCAGCATTTAAGCTATTACTTTCATTACAGTTCTCAATGAAAAGAATAGAATTAATAACACTTTATCTAAAAAAGTGTAATTAGAAAATTTATTATTTTTAGCCGTCGTATAAAAACATTAAATTCCCATACATTGGTATGTTGTATGGTTCTGTTAGGACAGTGTGCTCAAATTCCAACTTGCAACTTCTAAATACCTGTCAATGCTGAGAAAATAAAGAAAAACTTTTTGGTTTTTTTGGATCGCCAGGGCCAAACCTTTTTATTTTTTTCAAAGGATATTTTCTACATTTGTATTAACCTAAATTACTTACAGTGCCTTAAAATGAAAACCAAGAAAACAAGCAAACAAAAAACGTGTCATGTTTCCAGACACAATAGAAAATTAAATATTATCAGCCTGTCCGCGGGTACTTATTCTGTGCCGCGGATCTTATGGGGTTTGGGTGACAGGTATAAAAATATTTTATATTTCCGTGGATACTTTGTTGTAACAAAATTGTGCAATGGACACATGAAATTAAGAGCCAATTTCCAAATGATCGTTTGGTAGCGAAGTCGATTCCGTTTGCTATGATAGCACTAAATTACACATTGTAAACGTAACAATTCCTGGGTATATCATTATAAATGTATTTGTAAAGCAGTCATCGGTGCGAAAGTAAGGAGATTGGTTAGAGAAAATACAATAATGAGACAATGATATAATATTAGATCACTTTATTTTGTTACATCCATTATTTCAATACTAAAAGTAAATAGCACCAACTAAGTCGAATTCCTTTTTCGAATTGCGAAAGCTTTGTAATAAATGGCTTAGTAATACTTGTTCCACCTAATGATATAACTTCTACTCATTTTGATTTGATTTTTGTGGAATCGTAAGTCATAATTTGTTACTTCGGTCTGTCTTCGTTGCACAACTATAACAGTTAAAACAAAAGTGTTTCGAGAATCTGCCTTTTTCTTTTATTGAGTTAATTACAGACAAACAATAGGAACTGGCCAAATTAGTTACAGTTTTGATGTAATCAGAAAGGACTTGTCCTCTTTTTGTATGGAGGCTGGTTTTTTATTCCAAGATATCACCAACCACCAATAACCTATATTTATCTTTAAGCTACAAAAATATAAAATATGTAACCATAGAAATCAGAATTTTAAACGCCTCCATTTTTGAGAAAAAATATGTTTTGTAACAGGCATCATCCATTGATCATTTACTTGTATTTCCTGGCTGTATGGCTATGTACCATTGCCTTTCCACTGGTGGATAAATACTACTAGGTACTACCACAGATTATATAATAGGTACTACTGTCAATGGAATGACAATTTTGTTTTTAATTTTTTTTCATGCGTTAATTGATCTAGGCGAAGGTGCGGTTTATGTACAGACAAAGAGAAAAAATAATTTAAATTTTTCTCTAAATCGGAGGCCTTAAAAATATATTAATTATGCAGAAAGGCTAGTTTTTGTGAACTCTTTCATATAATATTTAGTTTATTCTGCTTAGAAATATTGACGAATAAAAAACTATTAATGGACAATTCCTTTATTTTAGTTCGTTTTAAAGGAAAAAGTAAATAATGCACTCAATAATTCATATACCGTTGTAGGACTATAAGTAACGATTTACTGATCTAACTCATATGTTTCAGAACAAACGTAACTTTAATAGTAGATTATTCACCAAGGGGGTAAAGTAATGTCTTACGTCACGGGCTCGAGCGTAACGAAGGATTCGAGAGTTAACTCCCGAGCGCAGCGAGGGAGATTAGTGTTTACTCCCGAGCATAGCGAGGGAGTTAAAGTAGAATCCTGAGTGGAGCGAGGGATTTAAGCTCACCCAAGACGAAGACGTCTTTATCCCCGAGGAGAATAGGTACTCTGCTTTTCACACTTCCTACGAGGCAATAAAAATGTACCTACTACAAATACCTTATTGTATCTATAAGTTTATATCCTTTGACTTTTTTGGCAGTAAATTATTATTATGAACAATATCAGCAGCTATACATCTAATGGACTCCGGTGTTATAAACTTCGTCACTCGACAGTTTTACGAAAACATTGTTTGTAATTTCTTAAAATACAAAGTTTTTTTATCTATTCCTTTTTTTAGAAGCTCGCCCTTTTTTTTCATTCCATTCGTGCTAAAATTCTTGGCTGCCAGGTTCAAATTTCAAATATGTTTTCTTTGGTGCGGGACGGGCTAGTGTGATCATGCCTACGAACTCTTATTCGAAATTCAAATCACTTTGCCTCCCTAGGGGCGTAATGAAATTTCATACAACATTACGCTCTAGGGATGCAATTACTCACTTTGAGTCAGGTTTACTTGATGTGTAATTGAACATTGCCGAGTAGGTAGTGTGAAAAATATTTTGGTACCTGCTCAAACTTTACTCGTTATATTGTTTTGAAACAATAAAGATGAACACATCAAACTACTAACGAGGGTATATTTTTTAAACATTTCATCAAAATAACGTAACCGTGAGAAGAATTCGCGTAACTAAATCTTAACAAATGTTCCGTAACCACGCTTGTGCAGTTATTGTGGTCGTAACGATTCAATTGATAAGTGTTGTGATTCATTATAGCCAATTTATTATCCATCAATCACAATACGATTAACAGTAAGCATTAATTTACACCCCGAACGCTGATCACTGATTACGCGTTTGGAGAGCTAACATCTATCAACTATTGTAATAGGTGGTGACCAATCGAAAGCTTTTCAATGTCAATTTTTTTATTAGAAAAAAGGAGTAAATAAACGGTTATTATAGCTTAAATGACAGACGAATTTCAAAGATCACACCAATAGAGATTCCAGTGTTTTAAATTACTTACATGTTCATAAATAATTCTTTTAAATGTTCATAAATAATTATGACCAGTCGCCTATTGGGAGTTTTTATGACAAGCTCCTCTTTCGGATCGGCTAGATTTTTCAGATTTACTTTCTCATATTTTTTGTGGTAATTTTTATGAACCACGGTGAGTAAGTATCCTCATAACTTAATACCAACAAACCTACATTTGTTATGGTCATCCATTTTGTGATGTTTCTTATGTTTGTGTTTCGCAACAAACATGCAAAGCAAATAAACAAAACGAGGCGTAACAAACATACAGTACAACTAACGATTAACGCAGATTAACCTCGTATTGAAGCAATAAACATTAACTTAATAGATATGATCTACTTACCGCGCCTTAGATGTCAGCACGTCCCATACTTAATTAAAACCTCATTTCTTGAGCTCATTCCGAGCGGAAATTATGAATTTTGAGCTAGACAGCCCGCATTTCTTTACGTACTACCTCTGTGATTCTCGCTTTCATGGTCCGTAGAAACTGTTTAAGGTTCCCTAGTTAACAAGGAACCCTTTTCGCTTTGCCATGTCAAGAAACAGTACTACGAGTAGTACCTTATCTGTAATTTGACTTAGCCTGGAGTTGACCAACACATGTTTAATTCTTCTTCTTCTTCTTTCTTTGTTTATGGCAACGTGCGTTTCCGCAATTATTATTCCGCCGATGTCACGTGCGTAGCTTTTGCAGAGGAGCGGAATTTAAAATAGATTTGAGTTTTAAAATAGCAGATTTATGCTATAAGAAACAAACATCACAAATAAGACAACACATAATATAGAAGATGTACTAACAAAAAAAGTATCATAATAAAAGGGTAGATATATATATTTAAAGTTTGATATTTTAATCGGCCGGTTTATATATTGACATATTTTGTTGAGAATTCTGTCAAATTAACAGTCAATCAATGTTTGCTGGCTGTTTTAAAAATTAATGAATGCGGGCCTTAAATCTATTCACAATATTTGCTTGCATTAACTAACCCTACCAAAATAAATAAATATAGACTTAGCTTCTTTACAGTTTTAAATTACTAACTTTTTAATCTGCGTGTCATTGAAGACAATAACTAGTATCTAGCCTAATTGATTTTATAGGATTAACTTAAAACACTGAAGCTCTACCGATGTTTGTATAAGCCTATTACGTCAGTACCAAATACTGCCAAGGGACAAGACCTATGTCAAGTGGAACACAAGGTATTAAAGGCAATAATACTGAGCGGCAACGTCTACACTTAGTGCTGGAATCCAGAACAGTGCTAATAGGTAAAAGATGAAACGTTAAAAAACTATAAATAATAAATAAATAAATTGTTTCAACAAACACATCAATTACCTATCCCCAAAATAAGCGTGAGCTTGTGCTATGGCGACTAGGATAACGGATAGACATACTGATATACTTAATTCATCCATGACTTAGGTACAAATGCTTGTGCTCATCACACCAACAACATTTGCCCCTTGCAGGATTCGAACCTGCAACCTCTGGTTTTGTAGTCCGGAGCGCGGACCACTACACCAAGACGGTCGTCTCAATCGTCAATGTGATCCCATTTTAACAAGTGAGGGTAATGTACTTTTAAATTAGGTGACAGTTCCTAAATAGTGTAACACGTGTTAATTAAAGCCAGCTAAGGTCAAAAAGGTTATCTATGTAAGGGGCTTACCTACTGGTTATCTAAGACGTAGATTAGATTCGAAGCCAATCAAAAGCTACTTAGTAGGTAGTTTTTCGTCTTTAAATAAGTAATTATGTATTAATGATCCAGGTAGCATATACTATATCTAAATATTTAGATAGGTTTTTTCCATTACAAAAATATTCGAATTTATGATGACGTTAAAAAAGGAAAAACCAAAAGATAACCCGCCTAAACTAACTTTCTTTTCACTTTTTCATGGTCACTAAATATGTCAAATTTATAAAATTATGTGAAATGTACTATGATCTGGATTCCTTTAAAAGGAAAGAGTGTGTGACTAGTCAGATACGACCCATCCTCGGCCGCATCTTCGCTTACCATCAGGTGAGATTGCGGTCAATTTTCTGCCCATTAATAATAAAAAAGGATTAACCCTCTAACAAATACCTAAATCAAAAATAAAGTTTTTGGTTTCAACCATCTCCTAAACAGCAAAAACTATCATCACAGTAAAAACTGCTGCTAGTTAAATGGCCAAAGAAGTTCTGTCAGGGCGATTCTTAATGCTTTTACTATCCCTAGACATCGATTACAGTTACATTACATTGTTTAGACATGTACCTATTTAAAGTATGCGTGTGTAGAATAAATTAAGACCAATCAATGCAGACTCCTCAAACGTCTGCAGAACTTTAGAATTTTAGAGAGGTCCAAGCATTTACATAGGAGAAATTATCTAGAAACTTGCAAAGTGGAAAAGTAACGCATTCGCACATGTCTATTATTTGCAAATAAAGTGTGAATTTAAATAATATTCTGATGTGAAACGGAGGGTGGAGGCTTTCTCGTTTCGGCAGACGAGCTGGTCCCCTTTCGGAAGACACTCGCTCGTCACGGTCCGGAGATGCCAGATTTTGAAGAGAGCAATGTACTTAAATACCGAAGTGGTAAGAGAAATCCAATCCTAGAAGTTTACTCGAGTGTGGCTTTTGTCGTGGAATTAACATCCTTGTTGTGTGGTAGAGTGGTGCATTGTAAATAACTAGAGCAGGATTTCTTAAAGTCCGTAGCATGTGTATTAGGGATTCGTTGTAGGTCAACTAACTCAAAACATTGTTCTTTGCTAAGCCGCGAAATATTGTCTTATCCATACTAATATTATAAATGCGAAAGTGTGTATGTCTGTCTGTTACCTCTTGACGCTGAAACTACTAAACCGATTGAGATGAAATTTGGTATGGAGACCGTTCGAGACCCTGGAATGGACATAGGCTACATTTTGTCGCGGTATAAAAACATTAAGGGGGTGAAATAGGAGATGAAAGTTTATATGGAAATCCAACTTTTGCGGGCAAAGTCGCGGGGAACCACTAGTTATAAATAAATAATGGAAAACATCAATACATTGCTCAGATGCAAAATTAAGTACGAGTAGCTAAAGCACTTGTGTTATGGAAATCTGAAACAACGGTGGTACAACATTCAGACCCGAGATAATATAGAAAACATGAATTTCTATATTGACCCTACCGGGGATCGAACCCGGGACCACAGAGATGGCGGACACCTTAAAAACCGATGTGCTAGTTACTCGGCTACGGAGATCGTCTGGATAAGACATCCTCTTTCCTAAAATGTTCTTTGATAGGGGTCCGTGGAATTGTTTACTTGTGAAAGGGGTCCGTGCAGGGTTCGTAACTGCAAAAGTTTAAGAAACTCTGCTAGAGCTTGTTAATAATTACTGACTTAGGTTTTTTTTAAATCTATGATGTCAGACCAAGGTCTGCCTATTTCCACTCTCCACGACTTTGGGTTCTCTCGACGTTTAAACCTAACCTTTTCAGTTTATTAGTAATGGGTGGTTAATTGTGGGGGAGTCTAATAGATATTTTCAAATTCCTTCCAACAATCTCTTTTAGAGTCTCCACGCGTGTTTAACAAGCAATAATCGTACTGAACATCGTGATCCAGCCAATAGCTCAATCAACACACTCCTACTTCTCACGTTGTTTTCTGACCTTGCTCTTTACCAATTGCGAACACGGTTGGGTCCTACTCTGTAAACCGTTGTCCGTATTTTCAACCTTAGTTGTCTCTATCACTCGTGCCAACATTACGGCGTGTGCGACAGTGACTACTAGAGGCGAAATAATGCCCAATTATTCAAAAGCATATACCTTGATTGAAATAAATATTATATTTTTAAACTGGTGCTTTTACTAGCTTTCATTTGATATACATATCGCTATGGTAATGGTGTGCTTCCTCCCCCTTTTTTTTCATTTGTGGGTGCCATTTTCAAAATGTATATACCTACTCCCTTAGTACTAATAATGACTACGCAATTGCTATAACTCTTGAATAAAGAGACGGCTAATTTAAAATGGTTTTCTTCATTAGGCCATGTCACCTATCCATACTAATATTATAAATGCGAAAGTGTGTCTGTCTGTCTGTTACCTCTTGACGCTTAAGCCACTGAACCGATTGAGATGAAATTTGGTATGGAGACAGTTCGAGACCCTGAAAAGGACATAGGCTACATTTTGTCGCGATATAAAAACATTAAGGGGGTGAAATGGGGGATTAGAGTTTATATGGAAAATTCACCTCTTGCGGGCGAAGTCGCGGGGAACCACTAGTATGTCATAAATTCCAAATTAGCCGTCTCATATTTATACAAGTGTCATAGCAGTGGCAAATTTATTATAAGAGTATTATTTATTCTGTGTTATTAGTAAGCCTATTTCAAACTACCACAATTCTTCTCATATTATGTCAAAACGGTCTAGCCGTTCGGTCCGTAGGGCTTTACATGATCAGTGGTAGAGTGTGTGCAAAGAAATCGACTAAATTGACGAAATTGCTCAAAAACTTACCTTACATCTTTACGCTCAAAAAAACATTACTGTCTTTCTGACGCAAGTAAAAATACGGGCAACGACTTCTAGAGTAGAGCCTTAGAACCATGTTATTATGTTGTTACCCGGCTTTCACGTTAGTGACATAGGAAACCATAGGTCGGAAAGCTATGGCACTTATTAAAATTGCCGTCTATGACAAGTTAGAACACTTCCTTTGCCTTTTAATAGTGGTCACGTATCGGTTAATCAATCTAATCTAAAGGAGAAATGCGGGATTGCGGTACAACTTCAGTGCAAGTGGGAATTATTTAGTATACGAGTAGAAAACAGCTTGCTACGCAGGCTGGCTCTAGGCGAAAAGTTTCACTTTCAATTTGAAAACAGTCATAGCTGCGAGACTATGAAACACAATTGCTTAAATAAATCAAAAGTTTGTCATTTTTGGGTACAGGCTTTATTATATATAAAATCAATGGGTATAGGTCTAAAAAAATTAGGGCTGACAAAATTGTAGCAGGCACTGTAATAGTATCATAAATCTATTAGATTCAATCTTTTGACGGCTGATTTACTTATTTAAAACCCATTACTCGCAATTTGTGATAAATTATTTAAACGCACAAAAATATTATTTCTGTACCATTGAATTAACCTAAACAATCCCGTTGGATCAGTATGGAAAAAGAACACATCCATCCGGTCCCACTAATTAATTCAGATTGAAAATGCCATTGTTTTAATCGTTCGATTCGCATGTAACCGCCAGGAAATGTTTAGATTTCATTAATAGAAATTATGATGAGACCAAAAGTAAGGTCAATCGCCGATAGCCAGGTACAATAGGCATTGGCCTTCGTCACCGTTTCGCTGGCTGCCCCTTTTGTTTACTGCCACTGCGCCCTCGCACCGGTCTGCAGGGCTATCGACCATGAAATCACCGGTCCGAAAGAAAGTAGGGGTTAACTGTAATACACTGTTAACTTGGCTATTTTGCATCAATGAACAAAATTAAGGTTATTGTTGTTTTTACACCGAGTAGAAAGAAGGAAGGAGTCGTTTTTATTTGTAGCCGGAAAATTCCTAAGTAAAAGATTCTACAAAACTAAATCTATTTTTTAAATTACACAAGTGAAGCGGTTTGTAGAAAAACACAACAACAACAACAAAATAACAAGGTTAGATGATGTCTGATGAACGTCACTACGTTTGTGTGTAGCCGCCGCGCTAAGGGTCTATCGTAATTTAAATTACATAACCGTGACTAAAAGTTTCAATAGGTATCCTGTTTTGGCAGCCCTACGATCACAGGACCCCCAATTTCCCGCCAAAATCTGCGTCAACGACATCAACTGCATGCGTTACGCATCCGGCAGGGGGCGCGAGGTCATTTTTAATTGTTTTACGTAATTACAATTGTTCACTTTTGGAGCGTGCTCTGTGTGAACGAACCTCCATTGACTCACTGTTTAATGGTGTTACTAAACTTTGATGTAATATTCTGCAACATTAATTTGGCGTCATTAAAAATAATTAATTATTGTAACGAAAGCCATTTGTTCTGTGATAATATTCATCATATAATATTTATTGTTTACCAGTCACCCACTGTTAATCTGTTTTTGTAATGGTTAGTATAAAAGTACTGTCTAAGAAGGCTAGTACCCAATATTTGCTTTGCTTTAGAATTTAGATATGCATAATATAATGTTTGATCAGCAAACATCATTGTTGAGGCTTCAGTGTGTAGTCTCGTCTGTACGGTGGTAGTGAATGAGAAGTCAGAATATTGGGATACATATTTCACTTGGTGCACCAATTACATGATAATACAATAGATGGACGTGAGTGGTCGGGAAGCGCGGCGGGTGACGACTGCCTGATTTACATCGCGAGTCCTGAAACTGCTCACGATGCAAACGCAACGTAGTCGAGCCGCTAATATTATCATTGGATCCCTTTCAAATGTTACTCCCTGTGTCTGTTCGCGTCGCATACGAATTTCTAGAACTTAACTACATTAAAGTTAAATAATTCTTCGTCTTTGATCATACTGGGGACTTTTGTCATTTTTGAATAAGACAACCTTACCGGCATTATCTCCATGGTCAGACCCAACCACTAAACCCATATCATGGAAAAGGGATCTGCTCACACTGCGTCTGAGTTGTAGACGATTAGTTTTCTTCTTCTTATTGCTTATTGTTAACCGAATCGGTGTCTGAGAAGTTACAAAATCTGACGTTCAGAAGTTTTTTACACAAATAGGTGATATTGAAGTCTTGAGCGAGTTATGATTAAGAAATATTTTTCAAGACTGGAGTTGTGTAAATGTAGGAAGTGCAGCTTAATGATCGTATAAGAAAAAACACTGAGCCAGAGCAATCACAACTAAAGTTGAAAAAAAAGAACATAAATACCTACTTTTACCACAAAGGTACCTACCTAACTTATCTTAATTCGATTTGACGAAATGATACATATTGTACCTATCACTATCGGGCCAGAATCGATCCTGTGTCATTCGGAATTGGGAAAATGCTGGATGCGTGATTGATTACTGATTGCTTTCATTTTCTTGATAGCGTTCCCCGGGCTCCGAAAGGACGCAACCGGGACCACGCTCGGGTTGATGATGATGATCATATTTTCGATGTAATTTGTATAAACTCACAGAAACACAATAATTAAGTCTTGCTACATTACTCTGTACTGTGCTATATTGTAGAACAGTGTGTTAAACTCTGACAAAAAAGCGTCACTAAATATTCTTGAGATGAAAACCTACAAAACCGTTCAGCTTAACAGTCAAAGAAGACATCACATCATTAAGGTCGCAAAACGAAAGGTTGAGACGAAAGACAAGAACAATATTGAAACAGCAGCAATTTGTAAAACATCGTAAATGAAAATTTCGATTAGCAGAGCCAACTCGCTCATCAGTCGAGATTGAGACAATGGTTCCACGGCCAGTTAGCGAATGCTCACTGCTTACTTTGACACGCGCTAGTTACTTGAAGATAACCCAGAAAGAAAATAAGGGCGACGTAAACATTGACTAAGTAATTTACTTTTCTTTCACCTTGGAACTTACTCTGACATTATTGCTATACTCACAATAATATAACGCTATACTCACATCCTTTAATGAATTGCTCGACGGCAAATCTTCACAAGTCACAACAACCCCCTCTTTAAAGCAGTTTTGAAGATGATTCACTGCATAAACCTGCCTGTGTATTATTTTTGAATAAAGAGGGGAATGGCTAATTTAAAAACATACCTACGTATTCGTAACTTTAAACAAGAAAGGGCTTAGGTACTAATTAATCAACGCATGGCTGTTCATTGGTAAGTTGTTAGTAACAGTACCTACTTAGGATTGCAATTTTCAAATCTATAGCTAAATTATTTCTACAACTTAATGCGTTAACCCCTACGTTTTCTAAAATGTTTGTTGGCGTTAACTAAGCAAATGCGTTGATCTGTCATTCAAATTGCGAAATAGATTATCAACGGTCTGGCGCCTTTCTTTAGCAAAACAACAACTTACTGACACCTGTCTTTTTACAGGTGCACGCGAATCCGCACGTAAACCGGAGTAATCGTTAAAGAAGTCAGCGGCGTGAGGTGACGACACTTTCACCGGTAGAGCACGCATCTTCCCACGGTGAAACCGTGAACGAACGCAAGGAAAATGCCCATTGTTACACCGGAAAACAGGGCTAGATGTGCCAGGTGATCCAGTATGCTCGAGGCGCGAAGAAAACCGGCCAGGGTCCGGTTAAAACCAGTATGGACTGGATGGATCTGTTTGCTCCTGGCTGCGCAGGCGTCGGCGAACAGGCCCCCGCGGTTCCTAATAGACGGACAGTCAGAGATCGTTGTGAGGTTGAAAGAAGGACAGGAAACTCCTGTTGGTAAGTACAAATCATAAATCGACGAAGACTGACGACGACAATTTTGGTGTACCTAAGTTGTTTGTCCGCGTTCCAGAGTTCAATGCCAGCTGTTGTAGATTCGAATCTCGCAAAGGAGAAATGTTTATGTGAATATCTATCCGTTAACCTAGTCACCATAGCACAAGCTAAGGCTAACGCTTAATTTGGGAATCGTCATTGGTGTGATTGTTAAGAAAAATCGGTTTTTAGGCTTAATTAAGGCAATGTAGGATCAAACCAAATTCCTGAAGTGGGAGGTAAATATTTCTTTGGTCCTCTCGTATCATCAGATAAGGTTTGATGAGCAAAAGAAACTGACACATTAGGAAGGTAATACATTTAAAAACTAAAATTGAAGACAGTCTAAATCTGGGAACTGCCATGTACTGCTTATTAAGACCTAAAACAAATTTACCAAACTGATAGCCGATTACTCATCAGTGGAAACTTTTAGTAGGGAACATAACAGACAGGCGGAAATTGCCGCTCTAGGGGAGTAGGGTTTCCAAGACAACTGACGTCCAACAAAGGGGAAACCTTACAAACAGCCCGACACGGTAATCGCTAAGGCAATATCATGTACTTGATGATGGCGATGCTATACAATACAAGGGTCTCGTCATGTGTTATTTAGGATGGCACCACGCATTATACGCACGATAGAATAAAAGAGAGGGTAAATAAAGTTCACTGAAATACATCCACTATCTTTTAAACTGACTACTCCTAAGAAAACAATATTATACTGATTGGTTTGTCTGGACTGGGTAAATATCTCTCGGAAAAGCGTTATGCTTTCTGTCCGTAAGGAAAATCACCACTACCTACACGCAGACTATAATCCATATTGGTGTAGGAACCGTCGAACAAGTGATTATGAAGATACTGAAGTTTTAAAAGTAGGTGGGTGATGTTAGAGTTGAGTGAGTAGGTGGAGTAGAGGAGTCCTCAAAAAAGAAGTTCATTTATAATTCGACCTAGTATAAGGCGCTATTTTTTTTTTTTAATTTACAGGCAGTCTAATATATCGGCTGAGAGGCGTTGATCCTGACGGAGACACATTGAGATTTGGTTTACGGGACCAACATGGTAGTGATATTTTAAGATTAGAAGCCATTTCATCCAACGAAGCTAATATTTATTTAATTAAGGAATTAGATAGAGAGGTAAACACTTAAGAGTCTATATACATATATGGTCAATTCTTGCCAACCATCAATGACCATAATTTATATTATTATGTTATTTTTAGATCCGTGATGAATACTCTTTTGTCCTAACTTTAACGGACGGACACTTGGGGGAAGGAAATTTCGTCACGCAGAGCTTTTTGCTGTTAGTTGAAGATGTGAACGACAACGAACCCATATTCAAACCATTCCCCTCCGCAATCACCGTGAAAGAGAATGCAGCTCCTAGCATAATTGCCACGGTAGAAGCAACAGACCTTGACGAAGGTGCTTATGGTCAAGTATGTTGTTTTATTGATGCTGTACCTATCTACAGTTTACGTGTAAATTATTTAGTTATTATGTATAGCCTGACCAGGAATATATGGGACCTCGCCATATTGCGGAAAACAACTGGAACTAATTTCTTTTACTGGCAACAGAAACCACAAATCGTCATTGTCATGTCATCAATTGTCATAATGGTTAGTGTCAAAGTGGACGCGTAATCTAATTTTCGACTAACTGCAATTTTTATGTAATAAAAATACCGAGAACTGTTCGTTTTCGTAATAGAAAAGTGGTTTAACATGTGCTGTAGCATTTTTCGACTAGAAAGTCTATGTGATTAACGCGGTTACTTTGAATTACTTACTGATATAGTTGTCATCACGAATTGTCAGTCCGTCATATAGTGCGAATAGTGAAAATTGGCTACTGATAGCAACGAAGAATATTATAATAATAATTTGAAAAAATATTATAATAAATACTTGATTTAAGTTAATATTCTTTATTTTAACCCTACTTGGATATTACAACTAAAATAGTTCTTAATTTGCAAAGATTTACTATTAAATTATATAAAATAAAATTTTATGTATATTATAACATTTTAATAATATAATTTAGAAAAACAATGGAATAATGTTTCTTTTACCCGTTAGTGGTTTTGCTAAAATAATTATGTTTTGGTCCAAAATTCAAGATCCATATTACAAAGAGTTACTGAATTTAATAAATACTCAATTTGCGAGTGTTCTGTCGTGTTTTTTGATCGTAGAATCTGTTATCATTAGGCAGCAGGCTTAAAAAATTACATGGACGTAAACATATTAAAAATATGTTTTTTTATGTTCAGTTGCCAATCTACGCTGGTATGATTAAACCGAGTGTTGTCATATAAAGTGAATTTGAAGCGCCCTTAATTCAGGTCATATTGTTTTGTTTTGTTGGCGCGTTTGTTATATTGGCAGCACTGATTATAACGTTTCGTTTCACTCATAGTATACTCATTCAAAATTTGCTTGGTCGATGCATCGAATGAAAAACATCGATATATATTCGATGTTGAAGTATTAACAATACATCGGTTTAATACGATACATCGTTACTATACATCGAGTGTTTTAAATAAATCGATGTATATCGTCCATCTCTAGCCACAATTAAGTTTATTATGTAGCCATAGGCCATATTTCTCAAAATATCTGATAACTTTGTGTTTAAAATACCTATATACTTTTATTATTACAACTTTTTTTACAATTTTTTTATTAACACAAGACTATTTCTACATCAATAACATTAACTGCGCTTTCGGTAATCGGTGGTAGGTAGTATGATCAATAGGAGGACAATCTTATTATTGTACTAACTTTTACTAGTTCATCGATATCTTATTGTTAATCGGTTTTCATCGACTGATTAGCAACATTACTGTTGAAGTTGTCAAACTCTAAATTAAAAAAAGTCAAAACATACAATTTGAATTTTCGCATTATGTTAAATTTTTATTTTATTTATATTTTAGGTACTATATCACTTGCAAGAACTTGATGGTGATATCGAAAACTTTTCTGTACAAACCGTTAATGGAAAGGGTGTAATCAGAGTGACAAATACATTAGATTACGAAAGGAAATCTCTGTACCAACTGAGGGTTCTGGCGGTGGACCGCGCAAACCAGGGCCGGGTCAATACTGGGACTGCTGCAATCCTTGTGAAGGTGCAGGACGTGGAAGACCAGCCTCCAGAGTTTGTTGTAGCCAGCCCTGTGACGCGAATCGGAGAAGATGCGCCTGTCGGGACTTCTGTGTTACAAGGTACGTAACCCTTTCGCGATAACTTAGCTTTCGGGGGTGAGTGTCCCATTCTCCAACCATCTGCACCTTACCCTTGAGGCGCCCTCAAACGTGTAGGTTAACATTTTAGTTGCCGAACCCAATTTTCTTCAGGGCATCTTGAAATGTACAGATATAGCCCACAATATCGTTGCATACAAATCTACAATAAGCTTCCGAATTATCTAAAAAATTAAAATAATTTAAATTCCTTTAAAAATAAACTCAGAACTCTTCTCATTCAAAAATGCTATTACACTATAGAAGAATACAATAATGATATCCTTAAGTAATACTCACATGGCTTTAAGTTCTGTTTGCTCAAATTAAAAGACCTAATAATTAAAAGACCTTGTAATGTGCAATAATATTATGTGATTTGAAGTAGGATATTCTATGGTAATGTTGATATTTCTATCGACATAGATTTTAATGTAATTAATTTATTAGTCTAAGATTAAAATAGCTATGTTAAATATAATACCTACTTTTAAGACTATGTTTTGCCATGCCCGACAGGGTAAATGTTACTATACTCGTGTATTGTACATTATTGCAATAAATAAACTGAAACTGAAACATCTTAATTCTAGTTTGGGTTGGTCTAGTCTTGTTTAGCCACTTGGTAGGGCCATTGTGCGTGCTAATATGCAGCTCGTAATCGGCAAATTATAAGCTGTAGGACATGTAGGCTGTGGATTGTTCAATAGATTGAAATCTAAATCACCCGTCATAGTTTATATTTTATTGCAATCTTGAAATTATTTATAGGTACTTATTCAATCCCATGAATGAAATATGATAAGCGATGATCTTTTGTGTCTAGTAACCTATCTCTTTCAATTTTTAGTGCGAGCAATTGACGGTGATCGAGGCATCAACAACCGGATATCATACAGCATCATATCCGGTGGAGAAGAGCACTTTGACATTGACAGTAGCTCAGGGATTGTTTACACTGTCAACCCACTTGATCGGGAGGACCCAAACAATAGCAATGGAGCCTATATATTGGAGATCTTGGTATGTTATCAAAGGATATCTACTTACCAATATTTTTAAAATATATCTTATTGAGGATTTAAGCAAGGGTATTTTATAGGGCCAACTTATCTATTAAAAATTAAATTAAACTTATTTTTACTATAAGCTTAAATGACAAAAATGTATAAGATTATTGTGTTATTTGTGAATCAGTGTTGTGATTGCTTTTTGTGAATGTAATCCACTTTGATTTATACAATATCAATAAATTAATCTTAAGATTTTTGATGCTTATTCTTAATCTGATTTAAATATTACAGGCCACAGAAGAATCTCATTCTGTATCACCTATGCCAAGTGCCACCACAGAGGTGACAGTCATTGTAACAGATGTGAACGATGAAACTCCAAGGTTTCGGAGTGAGAAGTATGTCGGAGAAGTTCTTGAGAATGCCCAGCAAAATACACCAATAACTTTCCTACAGGATGCTTTGCCTGAAGTATTCGATTATGATCAGGTAAGTTTGGTTTTCAGTAACTAAATTTGCTTTGAATGTAAATTAATGTGCTTTTTAATAAACTTGCTGTATTAAATTCTTTGATACAGTGCTGGCTTATTTTCCTTAAATAATTATAATGTCCACTAAGAAGAATTTTGGCTAAAGTGACCAATCTCAGACAGAGATTAGCCAACTGTGAGGAAAATATTATAGTACATAGTTCCTTCACATTCTAATTCGATGAGACGGGAATTTCGTCATGGAATTTCCTTGAATAATTGAATATCAATCACATTATACAAAACGAATATGTGGATAGTAATAGAATGGAGGATTTATATGTCTTGTAGAAAATAGTAGAGAAACTTTTATGCATTAATTTATGTGTTTAGGCATACATCACTTAGTTAATTTTTCTCCTAAAAAACTGAAACTATAATAATCTACGCCAATAACATCAAACAATAGCCTACATTTCTCTTTTTCCCCCAGGGCAAAAATGGTACATTTGAACTGTACCTGGTCGGAGACAATGGTGTTTTCGACGTCACGCCATTCAAGGGGATCAATGAGGCGTCGTTTCTGATCAGAGTTAATGACCCATCGTTTTTGGACTATGAAAAGGTCACCGTAATGAATTTCAGTCTAGTCGCCAAAGAAATTGTTGCCAAAGAGCCTAAGATGAGGTATGTAAATTTTATTAGCAATGTAGATTTACTGTCATCATTAACTTGCCCTGTTTCCATTACAGTCAGAGTCGGCGGAGTATATTTAAAAAAATACTGCATATTAGTAGTTACACCCTACTATAATGCCAATTTTTTTTAAGGGATAGTCATATATTCAAGATACACTATATTCAAGACCTGACACCGAAATAAATATTCTGTTATTCTTTTAAATAACATTTGAATGAATAATGAAGCTCCCAAAAAAAGTAAAAAGTTTAAAAGCTCAGTCGTGCGGACTGTCAGTTGAATAAAATGTAGGCATATATGGGTACGTATTACAATACCGAATTTTAAAATACCGAATTTCATAAGCCCTACGAACGTAAGGCCGAATTTTAGAATGCCGAATGTTTATATGTTTAAAAGTTCTAAATACCGAAAGTTTGAAATCCCGAAAATTCAAAATATCGAATCTTATAAGACCTATAATTGGAATGCCGAATACTAAAATGCCGAATTTTAAAATACCGACTGTTTATATGATCGAAAGTCAATATACCGAATGTTTATATGACCGAAAGTCAATATACCGACTGTCAATATACCGACTGTTTATATGACCAAAAGTCAATATACCGAATGTTTATATGACCGAAAGTCAATATACCGACTGTTTATATGACTAAAAGTCAATATACCGAAAAATTTAAAACCCGATGATTAAAAATATCGAATTTTACAAGACCTATGAACGGAACGCCAAACAAATTGTATACCATTGAGATTGAGGTTCATTAAGAAAAACAAATTTTTAATGACCCCTACTCGCCGTGGTCCTTCGCCGTGGTACTAGTCTGCCCGATACTAGAGTGTAATTCAAAAGCCGGAGGCGCGGAGGTAGAGCAGCATTCGCTACGCTAGGGCGAAATAGTAGAGTATTTAGTGACGTCAACCTTGCAGATCTTCAACAAAGGAAGCCGTTTGGCACAGAAGTACCTGGTGGTCATCTGAGCTGATTTAGCCCGGTACCCACGTGGCACCTCCCTGCAGGTAGGTGGGGGGAGGGGGGAAAAAGCCCATCTACCTTGCTGCACTCTCACGTCCATATCTCCAAAAGTTTAGCAAATAGGTCGTCTTTAGTATCATTTTTGTATAATTCAAGGACGAGGAATTCATTTCTGGAACAACATTTGCACTCGTTCTTAGAAAAATAACGAGTATAGCGCGAAAATAAAAAAACTTGAAAATATTTTTTTACAAAATCGATTCTTACAATTTAACTACGAGATTATATTTTATATAAAAAATACGTTTGAATAGCCCTGTTTATCTAGAATATATAAACATAAACTTTATTTAAGTTTTGACTTATAAGCGTGTCAAAAAAAAACATTTACGTCGCGCGGCGGAGCTGCGAGCGGCGGGAAAAGTTTGTAATTTGGATAGGAATTGTCACATATTGTTTAATTATGACACTGATTGATTAATAAAAGTTATTTTATACCTCAAGATGGTATTATTGAAGGATTATTTAGTAATAATTTGTTTATAATATTAGAATATTTTTGGCATATTTTTATTATTTTATGATAAAAATTGGTACCTACTCGTATAAGAGTCAAAAGTAAGGTTAGCTAAATACTTCAAAAGCTAAGTAATAAGAGTTTTTTTATTTTATTAAAATATTTATAGTTTTTTTATATTATAACTAAATACCTATAAAAATACATTGCTTTATAGGTAGGTAGTTGTTGCTTATGATTTAAAGTGAAGATGATTATGATTTATTGGAATGCGTATCGTATCGTATAGATTTAGCATATAGATTAAAAAACAGGAATTGGTGTCAAAATCAACTACTATTTGAATACGGAAAATGTCAGACAGCTGGTGAACCTAGTATTTTCCGCAGAAGAAATGTATTAAACACACTTGTTGCTCTATTATAGCCCGCCCTATGAATGGGAACAGGTTAGGTAGGGCGAGTTGGCGAGTGACCAAGTACCACTAAAATCTCTGCTAAGTCTCTCTCATTCAGGCCGCTGAAGGGATCTGCACCCTTCGGATCGTTCCCGTATTCGAAAGACAAAACGAACGGATTTCTTTCCGAACGGATTCGAAAACCCTATTGACAAACGCCGTCGATGGGATCAGATACGATTTGACATTCCGATTCGAAATCGGAAAGGATCCGACACGGAAACTTTCCGAGTGTTTGTGAATCAGGGTGCTGAACGACGAAAAATCGCTGTACGCATGCACTTGCCGTCCCAGCGGTTAACCACACCTAATAATGCGGGCACAGCACTCGAGAGGATGCCTCGCAACCATAAAGCATACCTTTCGCCCTTGCGACTGCCAAGATTCCCAGCCCATCGATTCTAGGTCTACTAGTTGGCAGGAGTCGCTTATAGCGCCACCGCCTCGCTCTAAGGTATATGCATCGAAGCGAGTCAGCCTAAGCATCTTTTTGCCTAGCCCGATTCCATGCCTGTCCTTGCAGGATTAATTTAAGTTCTTGAACAAGAAAGTCAGTGGTGGATGTGAGGTGGTGGTCGTTGGCCTTAATCAGGCCATGTGTCTACGCACCCGTTGTGTAATAAAGATGGGAATGAGCCATGAACTGACCCGGTAACTTTCATAACGAGAGATGGACCACTGAAAAGAGCGATTTACTCTGGAAAATGCCTTTGCGCATTTTTTCACCCCCATTCATTATAAGGATTGGCAAAGCATCAGGCCAGCTAGAGAATCTATCGACCTTTAAAAGACAATTTTGAAAACCTTGCCGTGAGGAATTGGGCCGGTACTGTCTATGTATTGTGGATATGACGGAAACGCTTGGTTAGAGTGTAGAACTTGCCGAGGAGCGTTATGAAGCTTGCTGCGCTGGCAGGCGAGGCAATCTTTGTTCATGCCGGTCCAAATGAATCGCTCAGCAACCAAAGGTTTGGGGGTGGCCAAGTGCGGGCAGCAAAACGATGGTGTCTGGTAAGTAGAGACAATTTCCTCTTGTTAATGCTTCTCGACTGATGGAGATGTCGGCGTTCCTAGAGATGTTAATTGTCTCCAGTAAGACGCCCTGTGAAACCGCAGATAATTTGCAAGAGATTGTATTGAGAGCATTATATGGGAACTTTAGAACCGATATCTACTATTAAGCTATCCACCTATGTTCTATTGACTGCGTTTAGACTAATAATAATGACCTGATTAAGTTGGTGTAATTTTTCGTAAGGTGTAATATTTATTTTTTCAAGGTGTACCGAATTGTTTAGTTGCAGCGGATAAAAATCATTCGATACTGTAACAAAATTTGATATTGTTGTAGGGGCACAGTACGGGCGACAACACTTTGCAAGGTAGACACTGTAGTATAGTATTGTAATATGTTATGTTATAATACAGTATGCTGTTATAATATGGTCGGTTTTGTAATAAAAAATTTGATAGGGAAATTGGTGTGTTTGTTAGTACAATTTATTATTTTTAGTAGGGTACTTGGTTACCTACTTTCTTTTGATGTCATATTATGTGAAAACTACGAGTAACTACCAATTTGTACTAAAAAAAATAATACAGAATTATAGTTGTCAGTGATTAATAAAACATTTGTTCGAATATTATTAAATATATATTCTGTGATATTATGTACAAATATTTACTAGGAATACCTTTAATAATACCATCTTGAGGTATAAAATAACTTTTATTATTCTATCAGTGTCATAATTAAACAGTATGTGACAAATCCTATCCAAATTACAAACTTTTCCCGCCGCTCGCAGCTCCGCCGCGCGACGTATATGTTTTTTTTTACCACGCATATAAGTCAAAACTGTTAATAAAGTTTATATATTCTAGATAAACAGGGCTATTTAAAAGTATTTTTTTTATAAAACATAATTTTGTAGTTAAATTGTGAGAAACGATTTTGTAAAAAAAAAAAAAATTTTTTCGCGCTATACTCGTTATTTTTCAATGAACGAGTGCAAATTGAATTGAAATGATTGAAGATATGGACGTGAGAGTGCAGCAAGGTAGATGGGTTTTTCCCCCCCCTCCCCCCAGCTACCTGCAGGGAGATACCACGTGGGTACCGGGCTAAATCAGCTCAGATGACCACCAGGTACGTCTGTGCCAAGCGGCTTCCTTTGTTGAAGATCTGCAAGGTTCTCCATACAAACCATGTCACTAAATACTCTACTAGAAAGGGCTGCACTTCCCGCAGCGCCGGAGAAGAGCAAAACCTATGCATGCTGCATGCCTGCTTGATTGCTTGCATGCCTGCTTGCTACATGCATGCATGCCTGCTTGCTTGATTGCTTGCATGCTGCATGCCTGCTTGATTGCTTGCATGCTGCATGCCTGCTTACTACATGCATGCTTACAATTCAATAGGTACCACTAACTGACATGTGACAATGTGGGTGACATTGTAAAAAAAAAACGCCTACCGCAAAGTTAATCTTACTTTCGGGATTTTGAACTTCGGTATACTAACTGTAGGTATATTAATCATCGGGATTTTAAACATTCGGGATATGAACCTTCGGTATTTCAAACTTTCGGGATATGAACCTTCGGTATTTTAAACTTTCGGGATATGAACCTTCCGGATTTCAAACTTTGGGGATTTCGAACTTATTTCATTCGTTCGGTATTTTGCTTTTCGACGTTTCAAGCGTAGGTATTTGTAGGTATTATGAACTTTCGGTATTATAATACGTACCCGCATATATAGTACGTGCTAGATAAACGAGCATAAAAGGTCGTTCACCTTGACAACTAAAACCTTGTGACACGTATCATTTGTCTTTCGAACTAGCGATTATTACGACTTTTGATTTTTGGGTTCACAAGGTCGACCCGTACCGAGGTTCATTTGTTAGACAGATTCGTATCGCTACGGCTTATAGTTAGGGTCGGCGCGCTTCGCATACTGGCGTGCAGTGGTACACGGGTGACGGTCTGCAGGGGTGACGGGTCAATGACTTTTTGTGCACCGTTAAATGGCACGGACTAGTTGAGCAGCATGATATAACTAATCTGTAGCTAGAAGATTGTCTTACATTTAATGGACACCCTGTATATTTTATATCTGCCTCGTTGGTTTAGTGGTCATGTCGGACTGCCGTCTCACCGAATTATGAGAGTGAAGGAACAGAGAGTGCACCTGTGTATTGCGCACACACTTGTGCACTATAATATGTCCTGCGCAGTTGGCTAATCTGTGTTGAGATAGGCTGCCGTAGTCGAAATCGGCTAGGAGGACATCATCATATTTTATATGCATGTACGAAACTCAAATGCCCTTACTTTGTTACCTCAATTTAATTATGAAACAACTTTCCTTATTGTCTTCTTTAACAAGACATCTTACTATTTTGATTCTATGAAATGCTTAAAACATATCTGCATCTATTTATTGTAATAACATGTAACATTTTAGTGTAGTGCCAATAATGGTCCACATTAAGGACGAAAACGACAACTTCCCTGAGTTCACGGAGTCGTTATACATGGTGTCCGTCCCTGAGAACTGTGACGTGGGGACCACAGTGGCGTGGGTCCAAGCCCTCGATCAGGACTCTGATAACTACGGGACCAGAGGCATCAGATACACCAACTTGGGGGGAAGCATAGCCAATCTGTAAGTACTTTAAATAAATACATTTTAAAATCACACTCATATGAAGCGATAAATGCTCAAAGAAATTATACACAAAGTTTTCTACATAAGCGAGTGCTATAAAGAAAGAAGACGCTTAAGTCAGTAGTAGTTGCTGTCTTACCCTGACTTTGGGGTCAAGTTACAAGTTAATGTGGCAGATTCGACAGTCGTTCGAATTCAGCGAGGTTTATGGTCGCCGACCGGTTTTCGAATTGATACTCACCACTGACCTCTATAGTACAAGTACGGTGGACTAAACATTCTCTAAGAAATGACAGATAATTTTTGTGCCGAATCAAAGCGACTGAACAGGGAACTTAAATAGAGTAACTTCCATATGTTTATGTCAATTCTCATTAGTTCCGTGGACGATCACCACACGCTTACTATAGCAGCAGCGCCAAAATGGCGATAATTAAATAGCTTCATTTTTAGGTTGATAGTACAAGTAAGCTGGACTTTACTTGTACTATGGAGGTCAGTGATTCACTCACTCGTAAGTATGACATACGACTATAATAATTCAATCATTTTACAGACTAAACCTGAACCCTATATCGGGCGTGATAACAGTAAAACAAGCGGGTGGGGACAGTTTTGACCGAGAACTTATATCTCGGCACTACCTCACAGTGGAAGCTAGGGATGACCTAGGCAAAGGCAACAGGAACACAGCCCAGCTGATTATAAACATAGAAGACGTTAATGACAACGCACCAATGTTCCTAGCTAACAAATACGAGGCGAGGCTTTTGGAAAATGAAAGGCAGTTTGAGAATCCGCTTATATTGGAAGCGAGGGATATAGACTTGAATGGTGAGTTTTTTAAAATCCTTTATTTAAAGTTCTTACAACACTACTAAACATTTTTATTAGTATTGTAATAAACTATGTTTTAAGTGGTATTCCACTGAAAATATCGATGCTTTTAAATTAAATTTTCATTGTTATCCAATTTTTAATGCATTTTTTTTTAATTTTTGACACTTCCTTTGACATTTTCTTATAATGTTTTCTACACTAGCGCCGCACGAAAGCTACGATAAAATACTTATGGCACAAATATAAAGATATTAAGTTTGTTTAACTTGTACGGCCTTATTACAAAAAACTTAGTTCCAGATTAAGCCAAGCCTAAATATTAGCTGACAAATAAGAAATGACTGAAACATTTTTTACATTACCTAATAGAGAAACGCTTTTCTGATTGGTCGGCTAATATTTGGTCCTGCTTTAAACCTGGTACTAAGTTTTTTTGTAATATCTCGGGTACAGTTTTTTTTGTTCTTCAAAGTACAAAGATAACCAACATGACTGTGTCTATAGATACAATGGCCAGCACATCTTACTATACATGTTAGTTACAAAATCACCTCTATTACAACTGCATTAGATCCTACAGTGCTTACTTTGACGTGCATTTGTCCGTACAAGATATTTTCCGCTACGTTTAACATTCATACATATCATATACATACATGTTCTGATTTATGTCCGCAAAAACTTGCCTTTATTTTCAAAAAAGAGCACGCGCATAACTACAATACAAGAAATAAAAATAAACTAGCCCTTCCAAACTATAGGATTCAAAAGGTTGGTAATTCATTTTTGGGGAGATGTATAAAATTAAATAAGCTACCCGATCATATTGCTGAATTACCTATACATAAATTTAAAACAACTGTTAAATGTATTTTAATGTTTAAAGGATACAAATAGATGAACTTTTAAATGACAATAATAAAAATGTATGGAATAGTTTTAAGGAACACAAATCTTGTAAAACTTTGAAAAGAGGCTATGACAATAGTGACTGAGTTTCTTTGCTGCTTCTTCTCAGCACTAGCCCACAATTGTCCCGAAGCAGTGGTAGGGTTCTATTTTATGTTGGGACGTGTATAAGTGCTCCTTGCGAGCCTATGTACAGAAATAAATGAATTTTATTTTATTTTATTGTTCCAGGCACAAAGAACAGCCACATCGAATACTCGATAGTTGGCGGCGAGTATAAAAATAACTTCACTATAGATCCAAACTTGGGCATTATCACGCCTAAAGGTGGATTAGATTTCGAGCAAATTCCGGGGGATAACACTAATATACGGCCAATACATCTTACGGTAATCATCAAATATATTTATCTAGATTTTTAGCATAAAAATAGACCTAGATATTGACCTTTAAAAAGGACAAGCACTATTTTTTATTACAAAAATAATATCAAAAATAGGCTACTAAATCTGAAACGTATACAGTGTGTTAGGGATTGGACTTCCGATATTTTAGCCATCATGTATATTAAATTTTATCGACAAAAACCATACAAAGAGAGGTCGCACCCCTCTCTCAGACTTTTTTGACAATATTATTATTTTTTTATTATTATTTTAATTCACCTACTGTGTAGTTTTTAGCTAACTCACACTGTATATTTATATCTTATTCCCTTTTTAACCCCTTTATTTACTTTCCAGGTGAGAGCTCGTGACTTCGGCATACCGCCACTCTCGTCCACAGTACCAGTGACTATCTATGTGCAAGACGTGAACGATCACGCGCCGATGTTCCAGCAGATGATCTACAAGAGATCTATCCCTGAGGACATGCCGGGTGGGACTAGCGTGCTTGAGGTCAGTGCAATAATATTTAGATCCTTATAAAGGACAAAATGCACTTTGTTTAAAATTATGTGAGTCATAAAATCCATTTATTTATGCATTTAGAGTAGACCTACAGGAGACACTTATTCACGTCCCAAGAACTTTATAAAGAACAGTCCTTTTAGCAATCTAGTTAAAGAAAATCATTTAGTGATATAAAAAAATATTTTGTATCATGTTGATTCACGTTAGATTGATAAATACTATTTATTGCACACCACCCACAGAAAACATTTACATTAATAATTAGTAAGAAATAGTAAAAACAATACACTCTTTTTTGGGCAGAATAGACCCAAGTCTCGAGTGGACTTCGGAACCGCTACCAACAAAAGTCCATCGTGGCGAACAAGGATTGATTTCTGAATAATGTATGAATGACATCGGCAACTTTTGAACGATTGAACCCTTTTTTTTTATTTTGCTGAGTCCTGTGGGTATTAGTAGTATAGTTCGGTACTGTATTTAAGAAAAGTATACCTTAAGTATTTATTTCAGCTGTATACCAATCCCTACTTCTAATTTTACAACTGACAAATTGCAACTACAATCTTACCTCGTATTTTGATACATTAACAACGTCCTTTCTACAGGTCAAAGCCCGCGACGCAGACGGATCATCCCCAAACAACAGAGTGGTGTACCGTATACAGAGAGGCGCTAGCGACAAGTTCGTCATAGACAGCCGCAGCGGGGTCGTGTCGGTCGCGAACGGGTCCAGTCTCGATCCCGACAAGACCAACCCGAAGAGCAATCGGTATACGCTCACTGTGGTAAGATCATTCGTTTTGACAGTTATCTTTTTTGTGATACCTACAGTCAAGTAAAAAAAAGACTTTTTGGTGTATTTTAATAATGCAACGCAAACTTTAAGAGTGATAAAGCTAATTTGTTCATACACCCAGATGCTCCTACACTTTCTTAAAAGGAACACCTGTAAAGACAGTTAGATTAAGTAGATTACTCTTTTTCAGTTGTTTCCAATATGTAGTAAACATAAAAAAAATTCCATTTAATTATTTAGAACTTAAGTACTAAAACTTTTTCAAATACCTTTTTACAATTATATCCCATTTATGCCTATGTCATTTTGTTCCTTTATTCAAGAACTCATTTTTCCGTAACATCTGGGTTAATGCTATCTTTAATGTACTTTCAAAGGGACTTTAAAATATCGGCAGTTGTGGCTTCTCTGCCTCTCTATAACCTTACGAAGTGGTGATTTGGCATTTAAAGATTAGAAATATTCTCTGTGTCGCAAAAAATACAAGCACATTTTGTGTCATGTCAGCGAAATAAATGAAATGAAACTAATTCCCTCATGTCAGCTAAAGTCACAAGACTAAGTTAGATCAGGCCTGTGTATCTTCCCGCGTAGGTAGCAAAAACGTACCTTCGCGCGGCGACCCCTAGGTAAGGGCCTAAACAAGTTGGGTGTCGCTAGCCGGCAGCGACACGCTCCCGCGTTTTATTCACCGGCGGTGCGCGACATTAGGTTGCTGGTTGGACGAGCGTGAATAAAGTCCTAGAAAGATGCGCTAGATGGCGTAAGCAGCTTCTTGTGGCAGTCAACTCTATCGCGTTGCGTGATAGTACGTCACTGAATAGGTTTAGTGTATTATGAATCATATACCAGAGTTATAAGAATGAAATTATTTTGCAATGTATTTTTGTAGCTGTCTACACGAAAATGTGCTTGAGTCTGAGGCGAACTGAATTACACCATATCGTTGACAACATTGAGTAGATATTTCTTTGAATTTCATTGCAAAGTCATACTTCTGTACGAAGTACTAGTACTTATTCTGTGGTTAGATCTTGTTTGCAAATATAGATTTAAATATATTCTTTTTAAGGTTTTTGTCGATCCAGCATCGAAGTTTGTATCTATTCTTTGAATAAACAAATATGATTCGCTAAGTAAGTCTCACAAAATCTCAAAGCGATAAATAAAAGATCAACTTCGATTTAGGTCGCGTTAGACGGTGGCATAGGAGACCAGCAACTAAGCGCGGCGGTGCTTGTGAATATAACCATCGTCGACGTCAACAACAAACCACCAATCCTTAAAGAACCTGGCACCATCGTCGTTAGTGAAAATACTCAGGTAAGACTTTTTTTTAATTAATAGGCAGACATTTTTCCCAATTTCACCTGATGGTAAGTGACGATGCGGCCAAAGATGGGTCGTGTCTGACTAGTAAGAATTTATTTACTCTTTTCGCAAAGGAATCCAGATCATATGTTTAGGAAACACTTCAGCCGGCAACGAATCCCACGTACGTATACGCAGGACGTATTTGGCAGATCCATCCCAAAGGTGGCAGCAGTACTCCATACAAGATCGAACTTAAGCTTGATGGAGTAGAAACTGCGATGTGAAGTACCGCCTGACTTTAGAGAGGACTCCAAGAAAAAAAAATTAAATAAATTATTAAATGACAAAAACCTATACCGTGTACCACTGCAAGCCACGTTGCGCGTAAGCAGTATCGCTTTCGTTTCGGTATTATGAAATCCGTTAAAATCCGCAATTATCGCTAGTTTGTAAGTAAACGATACGCATCGCAAAGATTTGAGATTTGGTAACGATCCTTACTCGTGAATGAATCGGGGTGAATGACCTTTTATGACATGTGCCTACTATATGTACTAAATGTTATTTATCTTTGTTATTTACAAACTACCACTTGGCAGGTTGGTACCCAAATCTACCGCGCCCAAGCGTACGATCCGGACGAACAACCAGTGTTGCGATACTCGATAGACAGAGACGGCAGTATGGCGCGAGACGAAGACGGAGTTCCTATCCCTGCAACAGAGTATGATTACCGGGCACTTTGGGACCTTAACCCAGTCGATGGTACTCTGAAAGTTATCAGGTAAGGACATAAAACCTGTACAAAATTAATGAAAGAACTTGGCGAGTAATTGCTTCAATTAGAAAATAATTATAAACTAAGCTGGCTTGCAACCGGTCGTTGTGGAAAACCGTGGGGGAGGCCAATTGTTCAGCAGTAGACGTCCTACGGCTGATAATGAGGATGATGATTAAGCTGGTTTCATCGTAATCGTTAAATATTTCAGTCATATTCTTGAGGGGTACATTTCCCGAAGTTTCGATAAAATCCAACGCCGGATATATAACGGATGTTCCTAAAACTTTATGATTTCCATATATATACATGTAGTTATAATATTTCAGAACGATTGAACTGATAATTTTAATTTCGAAATTTCATTGGGTTGGAACCGTATCTTAAGGCCGTAAAGTTCAAATTGTGGCGGCTTTTGTATTCCCACTGCCTTAAAAAATTGTATATTTGTCAATTTTCTTGTAGGCTACTAGACAGAGAAAAAGTAGAAACAGTGAAACTGATCATAACAGTGGAAGATATGGCCGCCATCGACGGCGGTCCTCGCCAAACCGCCTCTGCTACTCTCACCGTGATAATAGAGGATGAAAACGATAACAATCCGAAGTTTAGGAAACCATACTACAGGACTTCTATTCCGGAGAACTCGAAAAATGGGGCTACTATAGCGACAGTCATAGCGGACGATGCAGACAAGAATAGAACCATGTGCTACTATCTTGAAGGTAAAAATTAATACACACAATTTTTCGCTGAAATTTTGTGAAAATTTCACATTTCTATCTTTAGTCAATTTAGTCAATATCAATATTACTCCTAAAATAGTCAATATACTCCTTATTTTAACTCTCAATTCGTAACGGCTTAGTCCCAAGATTTTTTTTATGACAGCTGCTGTAAAACATTAAAAGACGCCATAGACAACTTTTATATAAAAGTTTACTAAGGGAATAACGCTTTAGAATAACGTTGCATAAAGTCTAGTATCGATCAGCCCCGCCCTATGATTCACCTATTATTGACTGAATTGACGAAAGTTCATGTTCTGAATTATATTTATTTCATGGAGAACTTCTAGGCCCACTTGCACACGTCCGGATTAGCTAATCTGGATTTGTTCAAGGCCTGTTATCCGAGTTGAAAGCCCACTTGCACCACTTCGGATTAGCTTCGGAACATGAACTTTTGTCAATTTAGTCAATAATAGGTGAATTAGCCACTTATGATTGATAACCCACTCATAGGGCGGGGCCGATTGATACTAGACTTTGTGCAACTTTATTCTAAAGCGTTAGTCCCTTGGTAAACTTTCATACATGAGTTGTCTATGACGTTTATTAATATGTTTTACAGCAGCTGTCTGAAGAAAAACTTTAATGACCTTTTTCTTTAATTTTAGGATCAGACGAATTACTAAGTATGGTGCACCTAGAAAAGACGACGGGTGAAGTTGTGGTCGCGAACAAGATAGACCACGAGTTGTACCCGTGGATCAACCTCACCGTCAAAGCGGTAGACAGCGGCGTACCGCCGAGGCATTCTGTTGTGGATTTGTTTATTCAGGTACTAGCGACATCCCGCGACATCGCCCGCGCTAATTATAAATTTCCTTTACAAACACCCCCTTAAATACAGATTACTGAGATAAAAACAATCCTAGTACTTTCTCGGGTCTCAAACCATCTCTATACCTCATCTAAACCGGTTCAAACGTTAAGAGGTAACAGACACATACTTGCCCATTTATAATATTAGTACGGATGGAGGTTTGCAACACCGTTGGGGCGACGGGGAGCTCGTCTGTCGTCTCGCCATTAGCGGTCTGAGAGAATCTGAGATTTGAGTAGGTATCCCCGGTGTGAGGGAGTCCCCTGTAACCCGCTGTTATATGTAATATGTTTTAAACACTTACATCAACACATTGATTCTATTATTATTTTTCATTTAAACACTAGAAACTGCCCTAATTCCCACCAGGTACTTTTCAGCTTTTTGTCATTTTGTTTATAATGTATATAAAAAAATGTTTCGCCAAAAATTTAAGATAATATACCTTCCTATTTTTTCACAAAGGTTCTAGACGAAAACGACAACAACCCAGTGTTCGAGTCATCAGCATTTGAGTACAAAGTTCTAGAGGCGGTGGAACCGGGCACTACCATCGCCGTCATACAAGCAAAGGACGCTGACTCGGGGGAATACGGGAAAATCACTTACCTGCTCGATAGGATGTCTTCACAGGTACTTAGTATAATAACATCATTTATTTTGGTATTATAAAGAGTCAATATCTGCTTTTAAATTTTCGAAAAAGGCCGGACAAAGCGTTAATTCTACGCGGTAAATCTTGCCAAATTTACATGCGTCACAAAATTTTACGATATGCTAAAATGGTTATGGATTGAGGGCTACCAAACAATTTAAGTTTTTTTTAAATCGAGTACAGATTTAATATTTTGGGCATCACAGCTACCAATCTCTTTGACTTTTTACGTAAGTGTAGTCGATTGAAGGCGACTGTAGCTTTTTTATTAGATAAACTTGATATAACAGTCTTTTATGCTGCCATGCTCGCATTAATGACAGGGTCGGTTACTGTCCAAATGGCATTGATTGCTAGCCGTGAGATTCCCAAAAAGTTTTAAATAAAATTGAAGTTAACCCCAAGATGTTTTAAACTGAACGATTACTTCCACAGGGCAAGTTCCTAATCAACGCAGATACGGGAGCCCTAACAGTGTCAGACTGGTTGGACCGCGAAACGCAAGCAACTTACAACCTAATAGTAGAGGCGTGGGACAACTACCAGTTTGGATATCTTAGTGGAGAGAGCAGGAACGCTTTCAAGCAGATTGTGTAAGTTGAATGGTAATTACTAGGATCTTAAGCTAGAAACAAGCTGCTTCCAACCTAGTAGTGAAGGCGTGGGCCAACTACCAGTACGGATATCTTAGTGGAGAGAGCAGAACGGCTTTCAAGCAGATTGTGTAAGTTAAACGGTAATTACTAGGATCTTAAGCGAGACACCATCTGCTAACAACCTAGTGAGACAACTAACCGTTCTGTTATCTTAGAACAGAGAGAGCAGGGACACGATTCTCATGCAATCGAATTTTTTCCGTGTGGTAATTCACCTACGAACTTCACCGTTCTACTGAAAAGTTCGAGTGATACGTAAAACACCTAATCTGGCGCACCCATCGAACTATTACTCGTACCAACCGAATTATGTAGTCGGACATAGATTAGACAATAACTCACGTTCCGTTACGGCGTTGTTAAAAACGCCGTGGCAACTAAATTAGCGACCCAACTAAAAATAATATTTCCGTAAAATTTTATTACGAAGTACACTTCTATTTTCAATATCATATTATTTATAATCTATTTTTAGAACTAATAGATATAAAAATAATACAACATAATTAATATAAGTTCAATTTTAAATATTTCACAAATAGCATTAACTGAAATGGAATGCGGTAAACTGTCATTACTTGTTGTCATTGCCAACAAAGGAGAGTTTTTGGTGGGAGTGAGACGGAAAAGATAGGCTTCGTTTCTTAATTTTCTAAACTAGTTTTTGTGGTATTGTTGTGATTGTGTGGTGGAATAATCTTAATGATTATATGCGACCTCTGCTCAATAACTGGCTCAATCATTTCAATAAGTTGCAATGAAAACGGAAATGTTTGATGAACTCCGCATCGCTCAAATCGAATGGTCAGTGGTTAAAGACTACCCTTAGTCGCGACGGCTCTGTACCTGCTGCCTCTTCACAACAAATTCTTCCTCAACATCATTATTTTTAAATAAAACCAAACAGATAGATTTTAATGAGGAAAACCTCAGGCAAAATAACCTCAAATCACACAGCTTCGTTTACAAATTTGACAGCTTGTCGTATACGAACTTCGACTTCGACCGGTCCTTACCACTCGTTGCGTTCGGTGTTGTACGATCGAATTATTTCGATTGTAAAGATCTGAGAATGCACAAACTGTGTTACGTTCGGATTTTTTTTTAATTTCGAACTTTTTTACGAATATGAACTTTTTCGACTGCATGAGAATCGTGCCCCAGGGTTCTATTTATGTTAGGACGTGTATCTTCTGAGTGCTCCTTGCGAGCCTATACAAAATAGAACTAGAAATAAATGAATGTTATGCAAGACACAAGCAGCTTACCTAGTAGTGGAGGCGTGGGACAACTACCAGTTCGGATATTTTAGTGGAGAGAGCAGGAACGCTTTCAAGCAGATTGTGTAAGTTAAACGGTAATTACTAGGATCTTAAGCGAGACACAAGCTGCTGACAACCTAGTAGTGGAGGCGTCGGACAACTATTAGTTCTGATATAGTTTTTAATATATATTTTTTAACACTCACAGTGTTTCTCTTATTTATATAAGTTTAAATAAGAAACCAAAAATTCGCACACAGGTAGGATTTTAACCTATGACTTTTTTTTAGCCAAAGGTCGTCCTAAACTTATATAGCTCTGATATTTTAGTGGAGAGAGCACGAACGCTTTAAAATAGATAATGAGATGGGAAAATATAACTATTTTGTGCTAGTTTTGAGAGTTACGCAAACTTGCTACGTTTGTTGTTTTATTATTAAAAAAACGTTATTCATAGAAATTAGAGATATAATAAATATGAATAGGCATTTTCCTAATGCCCCAAATTGACAGATTTTTAAATTGTTTTGATTTTGTAGTGACATGAATAAAATATAAAATAAATAGTGGCACTTGTTAGCAAATTGCTGTAAATATTGTCATTATTATCCCAGGGTCCACGTAGAAGACGTGAATGACAACGCCCCAACCCTCCAACTACCCGACGAGTGCACCACCATAACGGAGTTCCACAACCACCGCGAGCCGATAGTGTCGGTGTCGGCGAGTGACGCAGACGACAACTCCTCGCCGAACGGACGCGTGCAGTTCCATCTAGTCGGAGGGAAGGGACATGGTAAATTAAACGGCACATCAGACTATACACTTTTATCGCAAACTAGCACTTCCCCGCAACTTCGCCCGCGCCAAAAGTCGGATTTTGTACACAAACTTTCAACCCCCATTTCACCACTTTAGGGTTTCATATCAGTTGCTCCAGCTCCACCTTCAATTTGTGTTAGTCAATAAAAAACGCTTATCACGCTGAACAATGTTCCCTAAGGCGTGTTTTCATATCTCTTAAGTTTATATGGACTGTTAGGATTCCATATCAGTTGCTCCAGATTTTCAATTTGTGTTCGTTAATAGAAAATGCTCATCACGCTGCATAACCTTTCTTAAAGCGCCAATTTGATATCTCTCTTAGTTTAAGTGTACTGCTAAGGTTCCACGTCAGGTACTTCGATCTTCAAAATAAATTATAGCCTAGTATTTGCCCAGACTCAATAGCTACACAAAAAAAAATCATTTAAATCCGTTCAGTAGTTCCGGAGATTAGCGTGTACAAACAGACAAAAAAATTTAAAATTTCAAAAATAGGAATCTTCCTATTCTGTTACTATTTTAAAATCACCCTCAATTCGTTTTTCGTAAAAATACTCAATGTACAAACACATTGGTTTTACAGTTTTATTATATGTATAGATGCACAATATACTTATCACAGTGTCGTGCTATCTTCCGTTCGTGTCTCGCGTTCTTATGACTCCTGACTTACTATGTTCAGGCTTTCCTTAGGACACTAATCAGCCCCCCGCAGGCCTTTCGGTGGCCCCATAAGCCGCGAGCGCTCGCGATGACAATTGAAATTCCGAAGCAATGACATATTGACTAAGTTATTTAATTAATTATTGTTTTTTAAGTAATAAGCGCATTCACTTTGCAATCTTGGATATTATTTCACTTGAAGAAATGACCACCAAAGGCGGGGTGCATTATTTTCAAAGCTGTAATTACTTTCCTAATGTTTAAAAGTTATTTTGCTTTTTTAAAAGTTATGATATTGCAGTTTAAAGGCAATCGATTTAGGCGGTAGGTCTTCGCAAGCGCGCGTGTAATTAGATGAGCGCCAAGTCTGTTCTTAAATTATTTGATATTTTGGAGACATCTTCTAGAAGCTTATTCCATGCTTTGAGTACTCTATTGCTCACAAAGGTCATTATATTTATTTGAGACTAGCTGTTGCCCGCAACTTCGTACGCGTGGACTCGATGATACAAAATATTTTATACTCCCGCCGCCATCCAGCTATCATGATCTCTTAAGGTATAAGTTCGTAGCCGACCACACGTCGCGGCGTCAAACCACGTGTCGACGCGACACTACTGGTTTCTATGTATTTCTATGAAATACCATTCGTAGCTCGCGACATGAAGCTAGCGACACGTCGTCAAGCGGTAGACCACTCTGGCGCTCGACCGCAGATCAGTACTCATATTCTTTCTAATTTGTGGATCTGATGTGTCGCCGACATCTGTCACACCAAATCCATACTAATATTTTAAATACGAAAGTGTGTTTGTAAGCTTTTCACGTCATGCTTAAACCGCTTAACCCATGCTGACAAAATTTCGTATTGAGATAATTTGAGTCCCGAGAAACGACATAAGTAAGATTGACATTTTCACGCATTTTTATACCAGAAATCATATTTTATGGGGTGAAAACTTGTATGGTAAATTCGACCTTTGCGCAGACAAAGTCGCGAGAAACCGCTAGTCATATTCTATGCACGAATTTTTTGTCATTCAATGTCAGCCATCATAGGTGACAGTTATATTTTTCCTCTAATAATATTAGGTTTTTCACACAAAGACTAAAATATAAGCTATGAGCTCACATGCCAGCGTGATGCAGCCCTAAATTCTCTATGCCCGTTGTCTATGACTATTTAACATCTGGGCCCGTACTATCAACAAAATAACTATCCAGTTTCAAATCCAAAATAAATTGCCACCAATCAGAAAACTACCCAACTTTAAGATAGCTAGAACTCTTACTATGAGCGTACACGAGGTAATAGGTTTACAAGATAAAAGAGCGAAATGGGGCTAAACATCCACATATATCTATTTCTTTTTTTCGATTGGTGACAGGTTAACACAATCTGCCCCACTTCGGGCCTGCTAATTCAAGGATTTTGGTACGAATACTGGAACATGGCTGGTTTAGAAACTGCATTGTTTCCGATTGTAAGGTGGCTGGTATTATTTTTTCTTTGGCTGACATTAATCGCTTGTCATGATGGCTAAAGTCCTTGTTTGACGAACAAAGGCAGACAAAGTCTAAACCACTGAACCGATTTAGAGGAAAGAACGGCAGAGTTTTATAGATAGATATATACTCTTTATTGCACACCACACAGTAACAATTTACATAAATGTTCATAGAGAATGGTACAATTTAGGCGGTCTTATTGCTGAAAGAAATTTCTTCCAGACAACCTTCGTGTAGAGGACAGTCCAAAATTGAATTGGGTTGGCGATGAAAACTATCAGAATAAAGGGTAAAGAATAAAAAAAAGAAAAAGACACGATAAAAGCATACATATACATAAATTACTAAGGCTATTAAATGTTAATAATACTAATAAATATTCTGAGTTACATAAACATACAATAATAATTATGCATACAAATTATAATGATACTATATACATATTTAAAATATACATACTATATACTAAACATTACATAAGTTATATATAAAGATGTGCGCGACTTGACCATTTAAAGGAGAAGGTAAGAATTGAAAGAAAACTAGAGGCATGAGAGGAAGTAAGTTTTTAATTTGCGTTTAACGATGGGAAGAGATTCAGACTGCCTGATAGACAGTGGCAGAGAGTTCTTTGATGCTCGGTCGCGAACGGTGTCTTTATCTATTAGATCGATTTATGCCAATATTTTTTGATATAGAGATAGTTAGATAGAAGTATAGACAATAAGTTGCCTTCCTAGGATCTCACCTAGGAAGGGGTCTCACCTGAAACTCGCGGGATACCGCTAGTTCTTATATAATATTTAAATCTAAAAGTACCTACTCTAATCGAGTACTTAAGTAGTCGATAAAGTAATTGATAATTCGAGTACTTTTATATCGAGCTCATTGCGTAGGTGGCCTACTCTGTGAAGTGAGTGGCGCTGCGGTCTGTCATTTGCTGCAGTCGGGTTTGTATTCATGACTGAAGCGACACGACGTCGCTACGTTTAGTTGCGACATGACGCGTCGACACGTGGTCCGGCGCTGGCGACGTGTGGTCGGCTACGAACTTATACCTTTAGTCTACCATGTCGTAAGGAGAAGAAAGGAATGAAAAATCAAGGTCAACAGGCACTCTTTTTAGATAGGTTACTATCACCTCGCCATCTGCCTCTGGTAAGAAAATTTCGCACGGTAGTGACTTTGACTCCAAAACTAAATATTGTCGTATATCTTTTGTTAGTAAAAGTGTAAAGGTAATTTTTAAAATGTTTAGGTTACTTTATTGCAGGCAGTTTTATTACTTTGTAAAAAAATTATGTAACTTTAGGTTTCAGTGTTCAGGTCAGACTAAAACCTCCCTACGCAATAGATAAATGTGGTTTAGCATCTATTTATTGTGTCCCTAGCCTACTCAAAGTAAAGTCGGTTTGTAAGTAACTACTATCGTAAAGTTATTATTATTAGGAGCCTGTCGTGTCCACTGCAAGGCAAAGGCCTACCTTCCCTTTCCCCTACGTCGTAAAGTAAGTAAGACTATTCTTGTAGTTAAATTTCCGTTAGTAGGTGATAAGTAGTATAAAAAATAGTGCCAATTGACTTTGATCTTTCATTAATGAAATTAACAAATACCTACATAAATTTAACATAATTACGACAAACTGTCTGTGGTTAAAGTATCCACGATCTACTTAGCGTTAAGGTCAGCACCATAAAATTATCTGAAGGATTCTTTCGATTTCTCCAGGTTTCCGTCACCAGATCGTAACTTGGAAACAGTAGGATTATCTTGAAAGTTTGAAAATCAGTCTAAAGTAATTTAGCATATCAATTGCTCCAGACCTTAAATTTATGTTAGTCAATAGAAAATGCTCATCACTCTGAACAATGATCCCTAAGGCGCTCTATTCGTATCTCTTATAATTGAGTTGAGCTGCTAGGGTTCCATACCAGTTGCTTCAGACCTTCCATTTGTGTACGTCAACAGAAAATGCTCATCACGCTAAATAAAATTCTTAAGGCGCTGCTTTTATATCTCTCTTAATTTAAGTGTACTGCTAAGGTTCCACGTCAGGTACTCCGATCTTCAAAATAAGCTATAGCCTAGTATTTGCCCAGACTCAATAGCTACACAATAAAAAAAGTTTCTTTCAAATCCGTTCAGTAGTTCCGGAGATTAGCGTGTACAAACAGATAAACAGACAAAAAAATTAAAAGTTGTAGATTCCTATTCTGTTACTATTTTAACATCACCCTCAATTAGTTCTTGGTTAAAATACTGAATATACAGACGCATCGGTTTTACTGTTTTATTATATGTATAGATCATAATAACTGTTTTCTTTCACAGAATTATTCCGCTTCGAGCAAGTGGGCGGTGATGCCAACACTGGCCGTCTATTCGCTCGGCAGTCGCTCAAGGATCGCTTTGGAAACTACACTTTGGCAGTCGAAGCGAGGGACTTGGGAATACCCCCCAATATCGTTAGGGGTGAACTGAGGCTATGCGTGACAGACTATAATGATCATGCGCCTGTGTTTGTTCATCCACCACAGAACGTCACTATCAAAGTGCCAGAGGTAAGGATTATGATACTTAGCTGCTTAGTATCATTTTTAGATTTATACGCTGGCAGTCTAAGCGAGGGACTTGGGAATACCACCTAATATCATGAGTAATGACTGAGGCTATGCGTAACAGACTACAATGATCGCCTGTGTTTGACCATCCACCGCAGTACGTCACTATTAAAGGATTATGATACTTAGCTGCTTAGTAATAAAGATCATTTTATGAACTACACCTTGGCAGTCGAAGTGAGGGGCTTGGGAATATTTCCTTATATCGTGAGGAGGGACTGAGGCTATGCGTGACAGACTACAATGATAATGCGCCTGTGTTTATTCAGCCATCACAATACATCAAATGTTTAAGGTGCTTTATCATTGTCATCCATCTACAAGGTTATTTTTTGTTTATGCTTAACCTCTTGGGGGTTGATTCTAGTGCTCAAATACAACAACTTTTACTATGGGACCAACATCGATATTGAAAAATTAAATGACATCTCTGTACAAACTGATGTCCGCTGATCGGCGATTTGTATGGGGTGGTAAGTTATTTATTTTTGCGATTTCGATTGGTCCTATAAAAGTTGTTTTTGAGCCCTAAAATCATCCCCTAAGAGGTTTTGCATTAACGAAAAAACCTTGTACATAAACAGAACTGTGTAACTTCCCGCGTAGTCAGCAAAAACGTACCTACGCGTGGCGACTCGCCCTGGTGGGCTAATCAAGTTGGGTGTCGCAGCGACACGCGTGCGCGTGTAATTCACCGGCGGCGCGCGGCACTACGTTGCTGGCTGGACGAGCATGAGTAAAGTGCTAGAAAGGTGCGCTAGATGGCGTTAGTAGCTTTTTGTAGTCAAACCTATCTCGTTGCATGCGACGTTATACATACTATCATGATTCATGATAGTACGTCACTGAATAGGTTTAGCGTATTATGAATCATATTCTAGAGTTACAAGTATGAAATTATCTTGCAATGTATTTCTGTAGGTGTCTGAACGAAAATGTGCTTGACTCTGAGGCGAACTAAATTACACGATATCATTGACGACATTCAGTAGATATTTTTTTACTTTCATTGCAAAGCCAAACTTGTGTACGTAGTACTTATTCTGTGACATGGATGTCAATGATAAAGCATCTCAAACATTTGACGCATTGTGATGGCTGAACAAACACAGGTGCATTATTATCATATCAAAATATAATCTTGTAGTGTAGCGGATTCGTTCTCTTATTCAAATATTGTTTGTCAATAACAACTTTTTTTTTCTTTTTTAATCAAGAACGCAACAGTGGGCACCCTAGTCGTCGACGTGAAGGCGATAGACGCGGACATCGGCCCCAACGGCGCGGTGCGGTACCGCGTGCGGCAGGACGCGGGCGGCGCCTGGCGCGCCTTCGCCGTGCACGCCGCCACTGGCGCACTGCGCACTGCCAAGCCGCTAGACCGCGACCAGCAGACCACGTATCAAGTAAGTGATTACACCAAACCTATGTCTATAGGTTTAGGTTAACGATAAATCTGTCATTCAGAAACATCCAAACAGACGAGCAACCATGTTCAGCCGACAGATCTTATGGAACTACAAGTATCTATAGTTACGCTCTACCTACTACAACTTATTTTAAGTAGACTTCTTTCAGACCATTTACAAATACACAAGTAGAATCGAGCAGTAGTTACCATAGATTACGCATAGTTCAGGGTGACAACCTCACTGTCAAATGCTTCTTTCATCAACGCCACCCCTTTTATGTATTTTAGCCACTCGTGTACATTATTCAACACCACAGAACAGATGTCACTAAATAATGGTCGAAACGGTCACCCATCCAATCACAACCGCGCCCTAGGATGCTTGACTTTGGTGACCTCTACGAGCACGCTGCCGCGACAGCGCCACGAGCGCCGTGTCTCTCTTCGCGAAAGCACCGGGTATAAGGTAGTGGCCGCGGATATCGGTCCCAACGGCGCGGTGCGGTACCGCGTGCGGCAGGACGCACTGCCAAGCTGCGACCAGCAGACCACCTACCAGGCCAGTGACGTCTAATATGCCAGTAAGTATAGATAGACCACCACACATAGATATACCACACAGCCTTAAGGCACCGATAAGCTCGGGGTCCAGTAACTTTTCAAGTGAGAAGTCATACTACCATGTAAGTCTAGCTGAAAATATCTTAAGGAACCATGGTTTGACTCTTTGCTGATCATCTACAGATAGATCAGTTTAGAATGGTTGTAGATGTCTACGTCTACTGTGGATCAAACATGGTTGGGGATATCTACCATAAATCGGGCATGGTTAGAATGTCTACCATGAATCACGCATGGTTAGGGGTGTCTGTCTGTAAGTAACCACAACCTTACTGTCAAATGCTACTTTTATCAAATCCACCCTTTTTATGTATTAGCCACTCGTGTATATTATTCAACACTGCTAGCTTTATAAACATCTAGAAAAGATGTCACCCCATCCAATCGCAAATTGCTCTAGGATGCTTGACTTTAGGAACTTCTACAAGCACGCTGCCGCGATTGCGCCACGAGCGCCGTGTCTTTCTTCTCGAAAACACCGGGTATAAGGTAGTGATAGGTATAGACACAATACGAGGACCATACCACATAGGCCTGAAGCAGCGACGACAACTTTCCAGTAGACAAGTCAGTTTCTAATAGATCAGACATTAAAGTAACAATAGGTAGACTTTTTCAGACCTAGACACTTTTATCTGCGGATATATGTAGACCAAAAGGATCTTACAGCTACTACTGCTGCTTGATTCAGCTGCCTAATACTTGACATCCTTTTACGGTAACGGTTACTAATTAGAATTTTAATTTCAGCTCAGAATCGAAGCCTACGACCTCGGCCTCCCCACGCCCCTCAGCTCAGACCTAGATCTCACTATTTACGTGCAAAACGTCGACAGCTACCGACCCCGGTTCCCTCACAAGACCTTCCATATAAACGTAACAGAAAACATGCCGAAGTACGAGGTGTACCTCCCGAGCGTGATAGAGAGGGATCCAATAGACAGAGGAGACGAGCCGGTGTTGCCAGTGTGCTATTTCATTGTGGAGGGAAACGAGGGGGGCGCTTTTCAACTGCAGGCCAGCACACATAAGTAAGTTTTACAATTACCGATTTATCTAATGGCGAGTACCTAGGTTGGTAGATTTTAAATAAAAATCATATCACCGTTTCAGTGCCTAATAAATATGAATTAATACGATTCCCAGCTTTGCCCGCGAAATGTCAAGTTGCCCACACAAACTTCCACCCCCCTCAAAGGATGATTTCTCGGATAAAAACTATGCTTTGTCCTTTACCTTACGAGGGTCAAACTGAAAGTTCTTAGAAAATCAAAAACTGATTACATTAGCCAGTTATTAGTTTTATTATATCTTTTCAAAATATTGTCCATTGACGTCAATACACCGCTGCATGCGATGGAACCACTGGGAAAAGCACTTTGCCCACTCGTCCTTAGGGGTCTCTTCAATGGCATCGCGATACGCAGCCACCGCTTCTTCAGCATTCATAAACCGCTTTCCTTTAAGTTTTTCTTTAATTTTTGGAAATAAATAAAAATCACAAGGCGCGAGGTCGGGGCTATACGGCGGGTGACCCAGTAATTCAACGTTTGATGTCGCCAAATAGTCGATCGTTCGCTTGGCGGTGTGCGACGAGGCGTTGTCGTGGTGAAGGAGGATCCTACTGCGAGGTCGTTTCTCTCGAACTTTTTCCAAGACAAGTGGCAAACAATTGGTAGTGTACCATTCTGCAGAAACTGTTTTTTGATCCTCTAACACAATTGTTGCGAAATGACCTATCCTTCCAAAGAACGAGGCCACCATTTTTTTTCCCGCACTTCGATCTCTCTTCACTTTAGTTGGCAACTCCTCGAAAGGAAACACCCACTGAGCAGATTGTCTTTTGGTTTCAGGATCATAACAGTAAATCCAGCTTTCGTCACCTGTTAGTATGTCGAACACAGCATTTGAGTCACCTCCGTTAAATCTTTCAATCATTTTACGGCACCAATCCACACGATGGAGTTTTTGAGCCTTAGTCAAATTATGAGGTATCCACCGGGCGCAAAGCTTCCTGACCGCTAAATGTTCGTGGAGGATTTTGTGCACTTGACTCATACCGATGCCTAAGCTTGTCCGAATCTGCTGATAGGTCACTCTTTTGTCAGTATCTATCATACGCCGCACAACACAGATGTTATTTTCAGTCGTCGCCGTAGAAGGCCGTCCCTCACGTACATCATCAGTGAGATTAGTGCGACCACGTTTAAACTCATTAAACCAGTTGTAAACAGTCGCACGAGATGGGGCTTCATCGTGAAAGGCCAATCGTAGTCTATCATAACTTTCTTGTTGACTTAAATGACATCGAAAGTCATAAAAAATCATTGCACGAAAATTTTCTCGTGTTAAATTCATTTTGACGTGACACAGACAATTTTCAATTTGCCGCCAAGTCGTAAAACAAATGACAAATGAATGAAATATATACTCAGTAATATTGGCAAAGAGTTCTATTTTCAAATTTTAGATTTTTTTTTTTATTATATTGTTTATAAGTGGCCAGTTCTAAGAACTTTCAGTTTGACCCTCGTATTTCAAACGATTTCTATATCAAATTTAATCTAAATCGGTTTAACGGTTTGAGCGAGAAGAGAAAATGAACAGACAGACAGACACTTTCAAATTTATAATATTAGCATGGATTTTTCATTCCACACTTGTATACCTACATACTATTCAAGTCTTCCTACATCTTAAACCTGACAGTAACAACGATGATATTTCACATTGTATTACCCTGTAATTACCTGATCTGCCATATACTGGATCATGGTCAGCGGACCCTGGGCCCTCTCGTGCACAACCGAGATAACGCAGGAATAGAAGGATTATGATGATGTTTGTATTACACAGTATGCCTCAAGACATGAATAATCTTGCCCTTCCTAATGACTATAAATCGGATAATTGGATACAAATATTTACCTACCATCTTCGCCGAAACACCGAAATCAGCTATTTCTCAGCTAGATGAATCGATTTGTAAACATTCTAAGCAAATCGATGAGGTGCTTGTGGCGCAGTGGCGGCAGCGCTTTGGTAGTGATACCAAAAGTTAAGCAACCCACGGCGCGGTTGTGATTGGATGGGTGACCATTCCGACCATTTAAGTGACGTCCATGACAAGCATCTCCGTGCTTCGGAAGGCACGTTAAGCAGTTGGTCCCGGCTAATATCTGTGGTATTAGTCGTTAAGCCTAGTCAGAGGCCCTAGGGCGGCTTGATAACTTCTGACAGTAAGGTTTGTCACTTGCCTTACATACACCCCTCCACCAATCCGCACTGAGCCCGCGTGGTGAAGTATGGCTCGTTCCTACTCATAGTTGAGGTGAGGCCTTTTCCCAGCAGTGGGATCTAATAGGCTGACTTATTTATTTATATTACTAAGCAAATCTCCATACTCATCAATTATCCCAACAGGTTATCAACGGTCAACCCTCTAGACCGCGAGCAGCGATCCTCCTACAATCTAACAATTCTAGCGACTGAGGACTGCGTGGAGACACCCAAGTACAACCCAGACACTGACGCAGTCAGCTCCTTGCGAGTTTGGGTCACTGTGAATGACGTAAACGACAACGCGCCGAGATTCACGCGGAAGATATTCACGGGCGGCGTGACCACTGAAGCGGACTTTGGCATCGAGTTTATGCATGTTAAGGTGAGATGTTTTGCTCAAGCAAAGGCAAAACAATCAATTTGGATCAAAACAATGACTCTCTACTTTTCCTCTTAATTTCAAATACCGAATTTGAATCATAGTCTTACAAACATACTATACCGTCGGTGCAGAATAAGAAAATTTATGAGATTTTCCATCCATTTATCCTTATTAATTGTATAATTTGGAAAGTAATTGACAACGTTTCATTTTTATAAAGGTACTAAATTTCAAAAACCATTTCGAGATTTGGCGATGCTTAACACGTTAAAAATATTTTAAAAATTTTTTACGCTATAAATTTAGAGATATTTGAAAAAAATGATAGGTGCTATGATACAGGTATTATAATGGGATATGCCTTTGCTTGGTTATCTGGTCTGACTTAAAAAGTATCCATACTAATATTACAAATGCGAAAGTGTGTCTGTCTGTCTGTCTGTTACTTCTTGACGCTTAAACCACTGAAACGATTCAGATGAAATTTGGTGTGGAGACAGTTCGAGACCCTAGAAAGGACATAGGACATTTTGTCGCGATATAAAAACATTAAGGGGGTGAAATGGGGGATGAAAGTTTATATGAAAATTCCAACTCTTGCGGGCGAAGTCGCGGGGTACCACTAGTTTTACCATACATGCAAGCTAGCTGTCATTTTGTCATTGACATTTGACACTATGATGAGTGAGTGAGAGAAGAGATAATCGTAGTGTTGTTCTATAGAAGCGAAGTCCATCTAGTTATCGATAGTTTTAGTATAGTATATTTAGGATTGCTAAAAATACACATGCATTTAAATGATTGTCTAGTTAGGTGACGAAATCATAAAAAAATCCTTTAATCATACTATTGATGTTTCATTCGATTCTAGAAACCATACAAAATTAAGTAAGGAAAATTGCAACGTAGTAAGCTTTAGTTAGTAAGGTTGTGTTTGGATAAACATACCCACTAAGATTATTTATCTACTTCTTCATTTAGACTTTGTATTTTGATATACGTGCTTACTGTCGATATCGATATCTTATTGCTGCAAAATACAACACTACTGACGTTAGTTATTTTTTTAAATTTAAAATATGGCAAAGGCGTAAAGTCGTCACATCTTTACTTTTGTACTTACGCTCTTTTAGAATGGAGAGTTTTTAAAGAATTTAATTCAAAAGAAAATAGTGAAAAGAAATGAAAAAGAAAAAATATGTATGTCTTCTTTATTGATTTACTTAAAGGAAAAAAAAGTGCATGTAAATTATGGCAAAACTGCTGAACCGATTTGTCTACAAAATTTTTGTAGACAAAAAAATAGCCATAAATAAAATATATTGGACAACATCACATACATTGGTCAGATCCCAAAGAATGTAGATTAAGCACTTGTGTTATGGAAGTGGTATCACAACAGTCGCCGTCCACAACAGTCAACCCGAGACAAAATAAAATATGTGAATTGATACATTGGGCCGACCGGGGATCGAACCCGGGATTTCAGAGATGGCGACACCTTGAAAACCAGTGTGCGGGCCATTCGAGTACGGAGGTCGTGCTATGCATTCACACAAACACATTTTATACCTTTTCTGCACAGAAAATGTACTGTGTGAATTTCTAACATTTCCTCGTGCGTTAATATTGAATTAAATTGAATGCCTCGTTGGTCTAGTGGTCAGCACGCTGGGTACTATCTACGAGGTCCCGGGTTCGAATCCCGGGCGGGCCGAAAGTTTTTCTGTCTTAAAATAACTCAGACACAGCTCTAGAGTCAGGAAGTTGGTGGTGTTAACAACCCCGTGCCTCGAAAAGCACGTTAAGCCGTTGGCCAAGCGCCTGATCTCTCTACGGTCTCGACGGACAGTCTTATCGGACTGCCGTCTCACCGAATTATGAGAGTGAAGGAACGGAGAGTGCACCTGAAAATTGTGCGCCCACTTGTGCACAACAATATCTCCCGCGTAGTTGGCTAATCACTGCTGACATTGGCCGCTGTAGTCAAAATACGGCTAGGAAGACATTATTATGATTATATAACACCTTATGTATTAACTTCTACAGGCTGAGGATTTGGACGAAGGCGAGAACGCCCTCATCAGCTACTACCTCCACGGCGAAGTGAAACAGACCCTCACAGAGGGGCTGGACAATTTAGCCGCGCCTCCTTTCCTTGTAGACCGCAGCTCCGGCGCCGTCGCGCTTAACTTCGACCCGCAGAAGGGGATGAAGGGCTACTTTGATTTCAAGGTACATAACAATGACAGGTGACAGGGCTGGAGTTATATTTTTGAATCACTCGTATGACATTCTGTTGGCGAATGCGACTTAATTTTCTTCACTCGTCTACCAAGTCACATGACGTATTTCATATTGACAGACACAAAAAAATACAAGTCGAGTGATTCAAACTTTCGTACTGTGAGACGTATTGACGTCTCTGAAGGACGACATGAGACTTAATAAAAGATTAACTTAAATTGTAAAGTCTCATGTCGTTGTCGTTTTCTTTTTATTGACAAAGGAAGTGACAATACGAGACTTTAATTTAATTGACGTCTCTCACTAAGAGAAAGAAAAAAAAGACGGCAGAAAAATGTGGAATTTTATATGACGAACGAAAATCCGTAGAAATCAGCACGCGAGTGATTCAAGAATAGAGCCCCTTGTCCGACAAGTTAGTGCGCTAATGCCTCCTGCGCTCCGCCGGTCGTTCGGGAAGCGAGAAAGCACCAATCGTATGCATCTGTCATAGTAAATCTTTCTCCCCGCTGTTACAGAGATACATTTTTGGATGTTAAAAACGTAGTATATAAGTAGAAAGTTGGTGGTGTTAACACCCCCGTGCCTCGGAAAGCACGTTAAGCCGTTGGTCCTGCGCATGATCCCTCTACGGTCATGTCGAACTGCCGTCTCACCGAATTATGATAGTGAAGGAACAGTGAGTGCACTTGTGTATTTCGCACACACTTGTGCATTATAATTTCTCCCACGCAATCGGTTAATCTCTGTTCAGATTAGCCACTATAGTCGAAATTCGGCTGGGAGGACATTATTTATTATTATTATATAAGTATAGAAATACTTTAGGGGTTAGTTAATTGGTGTTTTTGTTAAAACAATGCGTTTATTGTTCCGCAGGTATTAGCAAACGACACGGGCGGCCTCAGAGACGAAGCTCACGTGTTCATATACCTCCTCCGTGAGGACCAACGAGTGCGTTTCGTTTTAAGAGCGCACCCGTCAGAGGTCCGCGACAGAATAGCCCTCTTCCGCGAACAGTTGGCGCGCGTCACTGACGCAGTCGTCAACGTAGACGACCTGAGGGTACACGAGAATAAAGATGGCTCCGTGGACAACACGAAGACGGATCTGTACTTGCATCTGGTGAACGGGCAGGACCATTCGGTGTTGGAGGTGCAGCAAGTGCTGAAGATTGTCGATAAGAACATCGAGCAGCTGGATGACCTGTTCAAGGTAAGGTTTCGAGGTTATGACAGGTGATCAAAGTTGGAAATATTGCTTTGGAGAATCATTGTTTCAACAATCGCTTGTACGAGTTCAGTTTAAGAACTTGGATATATTATACCTGTAGGTAGATATTGCATGAAACTGAAAGCCGCGGCAAGTTCAATGAAAAAAATTGTTAAACATTACTACATTGTTGCTTAACCTTCAGTATCATTCAATTATCATTTGATGTTAACCAATAACGGATAGGTAACTAACAGTTGAAAGTTAGGTTTTATTTTATCCCCACCCCCTACACAATATCTCATGTAATTTGTGTCTTTGACGAAAAAACAATATACGTGTCATCTAACTACACCCAGTCAACTGAACCCCTTGTGATATTTATCGGATCCTCTCCCCTCAAACCCAGGGCGGGTTCAAGTCTCACGTAATTATTAGTAAGATGGATTTCCGTTAGCGATGAGTGGTTGTTCGAAAAAAAATCGAATGAATCGACAATCGACCATTCGAACTATCGAATATCGATTGAGTATTTCGGAAAAAATAATAATCGACAATCGAATGATAATCTATACTCGTCCCTTCGATTCATTCGATTGAATTGCCACGACTGTGTGAACATGACAGGCAGCGAACGAAAGAATAATCAATGCAACGAATGACGATTCATTCGTTAGTAGTAACGAGTAGTAGTACGGCCTGCGCACCGCACGCTCCGGTATTGCTCGCCGCATAATCTAATGACGGCGGTTGCTTATCGAATACATTCGATTACAGAGACCATGCGATTAATTTAGTAATCCCCCATCGCTAATTTCCGTACATATTCCCTATTCTATGCCAGGAATTCAACGTGCTCGACACCCAACCAGCGGAATACCAGCCGCTCACCGCCGAGACGCTGTCTTCGAACCAGACGGTGTTCTGGCTGGTGTGGAGCACTCTGTTCCTGGGAGTCTTACTAGTCCTGGCGCTGTTGACCTGCCTCTCGCAACGCGCCGACTACCTGCGCCGGCTGAAGGCTGCTACTGCCACCGCCTACTGTAAGTAATAATAATATATTGTTCCAACATTGTCGACAGTGGAGCGAACTCACCCAGAAAGTTGTAGCACTCCCACTCACCGACGGAAAACAGCAAGCTGCTTGGCGCCGGGCTCCGGTAGGAGGGTGGTAGCTACCAGGCGACACCTAACAGTGCGTACCAACGCTGGTAGGATCGTTCAGACAGAAACTCCAGTTTGTGATGTCGTTGCCCGGGGTGGACCACTAGGAGACTACCTACGCCGACTAAAAGCTGCTACTGCCACCGCCCTAATGTGTGTAATACTTACGTATTACCTGACCCCGAACTAAGCGTGAGCTTGTGCTATGGCGACTAGGATAACAGATATACTTACATACGTTTAAAAACATGACTTGATTTGTTTCTTACGTTTACGCGAATTGTTGAACTCATTAAAACACAATTTTACGGATTACTTCGCGATTTATTTACATTTTATTTTAAACCTGACGTTTCGAACACTTTACAGCGATCGTGGTCACAGGGAGACTAAGGTATTATTTGTCATTACAAAGTTTTGAAAAATTTTAACTACCGTTACTCAATAATATTAATTTACGTTCCTATTTACGCAGAAAGAGCTAACCGTGTCTTGAGATCTTGCAGTGCTAGGTGTTGCTTTGGTTTTTGCTAGAATAGGATCCCATGCCGGTGGAACTTTCCAACCATCTTCTCTATTGAAATTTGGATGTTTTCTAATTTCAATGGCTTCACGTAGCATTCGAGGAATAAAACGCCGTTCTTTTGCAACCACTTCATTCGTTTTGACCAACCTAAAATACTTGCAAAAGAACGGCGTTTTATTCCTCGAATGCTACGAGAAGCCATTGAAATTAGAAAACATATACGCTTCGCGAAAGGTGTCATTACCGATGCGTCACACAAACACGTAGTACCTACACCTTACTTCAAGGAGATTTTAAGTGCGTATAAGTGTTAATCACCGCAATAACACTCAATCACCGCAATAACACTATTCTTGTTCCCAGCCACTCCGACCGCGGGCGAATCCGACATGACCATCCGAAGCTCGGGCGGACGCGTGCCCAACACCAACAAACACAGCACCAAAGGATCAAACCCCATATGGCTTCACGCCTACGAAAACGATTGGTACAAATCAGACGATCAGCTCAGCCACTCCGAACGCGACTCCCTCGACGAAAACGCCGTGGACCAAGACCTATCCAACGAGAAACCGTACTTCATCACCACCGGCGCCTTCCCTTCGATAGACTCTAGCCAAACTGAGCCGCAGACCAACCAAGCCAAATACGACTTTTACCAGCAACTCGAACAAATGAAGAACGCGAAAAACATGGAAACGACTGAACTGTAATCATTAGTTGTAGATGTAAATTAGTTTTGTAATGTGCCTTTGTAAATTATGTACCTCTACGAGATTTTTGGATTAAAATAGAGAACAATGTGTTGTTTATTCTTATGAACTTTTTACTGCCGTACTCGGAGACGTCGATTAAAGTTTATCCTTCATTAAATCTCATTTAGTCCTTTTCTATTTATTGACAAAGAAAGTGACGGAACGTGAGATAATTATAGATTAAATTTAATTGACGTGTCTGAGAGCGGCAGTTAAAGAGTTAATTTATGATGAATTAAGTTGCTATGACAGAAGGCTGTGGAAGGTTGAAGAGGAGGCCTATGTTCGAAGACGAGCCCAAAGGCTGATATGGATAGATAGAAGTTGCTTGGAAGAAACAAGACACAAACACAGGAAGGATTGCGACGAACGCGGCCTCTAAGAAAGAAATAAATAGGCTGAAAATTGCTACACAAGTTTTGCTCCTGTGAGAACTATAAGAACTGAAAATAACATCTAATGGCTGTACGTTTTAGAATCAAATTTCTTGTGGACGTCAAGGTAAACTCGTTTCTTATGCAGTACATACATAGGTAAAATTGCAACAAAAACGATGAAGAACGAATTAATGGACATAGTTCTAATTAGATTATGACTTCAATAGAAACAAAGAGCACTGGGGACTTATTATTCTTATGTCTTTTAGACAAGAGACTCGATTTAATAAGTCTAAGATTAAATTGAAGTCCAGTCTCTTTCTCTGATAAACGAAAAGAGTCAGACTACAATAACTTAGAATAGAGACGTAAAGTTATTTTTACAAGTTATGACGTGTTTTCATCTAACTTTAGTCTTCATCGAATGACATCCCTACTAAATTGTCTATGAATTCTCTAATTGATCAGTCAGCTATAAATTGAAATAAGAAGAGAAAGATAGTCTGTCTCTTTTCGTTTGCTTGGCAGAAAAAGAGTGTCTAAACCTAAATTAAACAATAGACAGGGGCCAAGGCACATAAGAATTGTGCTCAGTGGTTATTTTTCTAGTTAAAATTCGGGACAGTTTGTAAGTCCTATTCTGACAATGCCTATTTTGACAATGCAATTACATACTCCTATGTGAAAAAAAAAATCACTTAATGTAGATATTCGACATTACTGATAGTTGTTTTTTTAAGGCAGTTATAGAGACTACGCGTATTAAGACAGTCTATGCCCCATCTCGCTCTTTCACAAGTTGAAAGAGCGAGATGGGGCAGACTGTCTTATAGACTAACAGGCTTTATTACACTGCGCTGAGTTTTAGTATGTCTGTCTAAATACCGCGTAGTCTAATAACTCCCTTACCATTAGGGTTCGACCCTCGATGCAGACAATTGCAATTTTCAGAATATTGATACTATTCCCTCCATGTTGTGTCCCTCCATAGCGTGGCGTTCTACGGCTCGTAGCCTAACGCCACACCCTGTATAGGAAGACCCCCTGCAAAACTATATTTTCCTGAAAGTAATGGAGCAAATGGAACAGGCGCATCGCTTGTAACTGGTTGGTACTGTTTTTTTTTTCAAAACTACATTTGATCCGCCAAAAATAGATAGAACCAAAAAGTTTGAGAATGACCCATCCTGTACCCACTTCTAGGGACGCCCTGTATAGTACGAGCAATATTGTCTGTCTACCTAGGACTCTACCTATGCTAATACTAACATAAAAAGTATACTTACCCATTCACCAGTACGTCACTTGTTGGTATAATGAGAAACAAAGAATCGGAACGAGATTCGGCTGTAAGTTCATACATTTTTAAAGCCCACTGACGCGGCCACCAGCCTTGTTGGTCGCGGTGAATATTTCAGTGCCACAGGCAACAATAACTGCGACTTGACCATGCATGTGTATCGACGCAGAACAGATGCCAGTAGATTTGTAGATTACATCGTGGTGGTAAAAAGAGCGATTTATTATAGCCAGCTGTCCCCGCGCTAACCTTGGCTTTCTATTTTCGGATCTGGAGGGCTAAACTCTTATTTCATTAACTTACTAGACAGACTAATTCAATTTATTATCACTCACCTTCGAGAGATTAACGTCACAACACAAAACAAAGAGAAATGTAGTTACATGCTGTAACATAAGCATATCACCGTGTACAAATAAAAATACTCCTTTTATAGTTACTTTTTCTCCTCACTTTTCTGAAGGTACACTAAAATGTGAGACAATTATGGAAGTTCCTATAAATTCACATATCAGGATGTAAGTTATTAAAATATTGTTTGTGCAGTATTCAATACTTGAGAAAAAATCTATTTTCTGTGTGTTACGGGTTTAATTCAGAGATATTCTGAATATCAAGTTCTATTTCTATACAAGAAAAGCTAGTTGCTAATTTAAAAATCGTTTTATTTTCACGTACGTTTACATTAAGTCGATCCAAAATAACTAATGAATCATTAGCTATGACGACGACCTCATTACAGCTCAGAGAAAACAAAAATGACAATATCTAAATCAGTAGATACCACATGTCGGCTTAAGCTTGTGGAATGATAGTTTGCTTACACATACAAACAAATGCAAGACACCTACACATACGAATTGTTATCTATTACCGATTAGAAAAAGCTGTGATCATTATTTGCACAACAGACGTGGTTAATGAATGCAATGCAATGTGACAGAGTGGTATACGAATATGCGTAAACTACAGAAATATCTGTTCCAAAACAATAGCGAAACTTTTTTGGCAGAGTTGAGACTGCGTCGGCGAACCTACTTTCACCTATATTGAATACAACGGCCTACGACCCAGGAAGTAGCCTAAATAAAGCTCGGTTTGTTATTTACATACACAATAATTTATTGTTTCTTACAATTTAGTGAAGCTAAAATACAAGTTGTTGATTGATTACAATTTGAAAAGCTTTAAAATTGAATCTCTCCCAGTGTTAACCAAGTGACAAGCTTCTCCGAACACAGATCGCGCCGAGGACAGGGTGGCTAGTAGGACAGGACGTTCGTGGAAATCACAACGCAGATATCCTTACAACCACAATATATATTAGATAAAATTATAATATAAAGATCGCCATATTGAAAAAAATCTAGATTAATCATAACTTATCATCTTATGAGATACACTGTAATTTATACTGAATGTTGTAACTATTGGAGCGTTTTCCATCATTATAAAATATTGTGGATGAAAGAAAACCGACTGTATCAATTAATGTCAGTCTGATTTGTAGCACGCTACATTTACTAACTTAAAAAAGTTGTTTTTTCTAGTAAAAAAAAATTAACACTCACTCGTCTCCCGTCAACGAGCTCATTTTGTAATACCACTTACTTACATTACCCAAAATGTTTTTAACACATATGAGCTTTACTTACATTTCATCATCAAAATTCCTAAGTGACCGGACAAGTGGTAAGCAAGGAACGCTCCATTTCCTAAACATATGGCTATTGTACAGTTTCACAATGCAATTTAGATCTAGTTAAAGTACAAATTCTTTAGGAAATACATAAATTCAAATGTAAATTTAACTAACCCTCAACTAAATGAGTGTAAGACATCTACTGACACATCAATGTACAGAAAGTAATTTTGCTCTTATAGACAATGTTCTTATTAGATAAAACAGAAACTATATTTGCACATGTGTACCGTGTTTACTTAGATGCAATAATTCGCAGATTAAAATTATAGGAAATGACTTGAAGTTAGATTGATTCTAAGGTGACCATGAATATTTATACAATTTCAGAAATTTTGGGTCATGAACGGGGAATTCGGAAAATCGGGGAGCAGGAACGGGGGAAAGGTTAGAGCCCGGGCTGTGGCGATGTGTGTGTATGTGTTGCTGACGACACCATTGACTCATCACATGGCATACTTCCTTGTCCACTCGCGGGCTAGTTCATTGTACTTTTCTCTGTCAGTTTTGTAGATCCTAGCAATTTCTGGCACCAAAGGGTCATCTGGGTTTGGATCGCATAGCAGTGAGCAGATTGAGAGCAACACTGAAATAGAAGAAATAATGATTCTTTATTAAATATTAAAATTAAAAATACACATTGATCTGTAATGATGATAATGCTTTTTTTATCAAGTAAAGAAAGATAACAATGACTTCTTTTAGGATAGACTTAATAAACATTTACCTTTGGAAATAGTAAGTGCCGGAGACCACTGTGCGCGCAGAATGTCAAGGCAAATGGAACCATTACTGTTTATATTGGGATGGTAAATACGTGTTGTGAATGCAACTTTTGGTGGTTTGAATGGGTAGTCTGTTGGGAAATGTATGGTGAGGAAGAATACGCCTCCTTGATAGGGACTGTCAACCTGGAATTATAAACAATACAATATAACAATAGAATAGAACACAACCGAAACAAATAGTCAATTGTCTTCACAATATACTTGTATACAGAGTTTTATATAAAAAATTAATTGCCATCTTGAATTTCTACAAGAACTGAAGTCCAGATAATCAGTTTATCAGTATGCCTCATCATTACTGTATAAAGACAGTTGTACATTTGGGAATTTTAATGAATGTACATATAAGACAGTACCTACTGGTTATATTTCTAATTACAGAAATTATAAGAACAAATTTTTATCACTCAACAATTTTACTTGAGGGGTAACTAGGTCAAATTACTGAAATCACAAACAAATCTGCTAAATGCTATCTAGACTGACTGTTAGAATTGAAAATTAAATAAGGAAATGCTTATCTGTTTTAAAACTATAAAAATAAAGAAATGCTTGACTTTAGTAAAATAGGTACTAATTTCTTATTAGATTATGTTTGATGAGCAATAAGTCTGAATTATTAAATATTAGTTTTAACATCACCAAATGAATATCACAGACATGCAGATATTACCTGCACAACGAATCAACTTTCAAATAAGAGCATTGACACTAAAACATACTTAGTTGAGCTTACAGTGAAAATTAAAAACAATGGATAAATATAATATTGTGTTATTATGTGGTAGAGAAGTTTATACAACAGCCCTCCAGTTTATGTCACTGGTTTCAATTGTTACATAAATTGATTTGATTCAATTTAATTGTAAGATAAATACAAATTAGAAAGTCCAAAATAATGAAAACTACATAATTGTGTGTTAGAATAAAACAAATCACTTACTGGACCCATAATTGTGGCTTGCCAGTGGAAAACTGAAAATAAACATTAGATCATAATTAGTAAGCAAAAGGTTGTTGACTCTAAAAAATCATGTCATTGTCTAGCACATAGTAAGATAGCAATATTTCTAAGAAGAGTAAAAGTAAAAAAAGATATAGCACATAAACATTGACCTAAAATTAAATCATGATAATACTAACAATATTTCGTTTTTGCAATTATTGTATTCCATTTTTCTGAAATATCACAAAAGTAGACCCAGTGAAAGAACACTATGCTTTTTAAGAAATACAATTAGTCATTCCGATGGGGCAGAAAACACAACCTTTATTTTTATATACAATAACCAACACTGTTTGTACCATTCTTTTTAGACTGATAATACTGTACCTAATCTAAAGAATACTTTCCATGATGTTTTTTTTTATGATGTTGCTCAGTATTATTATTAAGTGCGACACAATGAGTCACGAAAAAGGGTAGGTAGATCAATAAGTACTTACGATCTTCACCGTGTGGGCCTGCAGAACATTGTGCTGGGGGGTCTCTGCCGAGATCTTGTAATTCCTAGACAATAAAAAAAACTGTAGAGTACTTGTTTGGAGGGCACAATATCTAGACTGATTTGTCACATCATCACTAGAAAAATAAACTAGGTAGGTGCACATCAGTAAACTCAAACAAAGATCACGAAATTGCTTAGGTCACGATATGTAACCACAAGTCTCCAGTGAGGATCCCATCACGTCACAGACAGCACACCATACAAGAAAACCTCAAAATTGGCACATAATTCCGACATTTTATGTACGCCGTGTGCACAAATTGTCACCTACATCATCCAGTAAAACACCGTTACTCTTTACTTCAAAGCCTCTTACTTCGACTGATTTCTTCAAATATTTGGTGAAAAACAATCACGCACACGGAAATATCCAGAAGAAATTTCGATAATAGGTATTCACAATGACGAAACATTCACTATGAAGTCTTGATGCAGGTTTTACAACACACTTATTTGAAAACGTGGAATCCTTTGAAATATACAAAGGAATTATTAATACGTACCCTATTAATTCGTTTTAACGCCATTTGATTATTTTATGATGGAATTAATCGACTTTCAACTAGACAACGAAACAGTGAGCCAAGGACCTTTGATTAGAGATTGCAAGATGGCTCCCCGTCTAAACGCAAAAGTACCACCCTAGTCGTTTTATGTAATAATAATTGAATATTTAACTATCACTACTGTATACTTTAAATGCTTAAGTAAAAATAATAATAACTTATGATCATATACAGCAGTAATTAAAATACTACGCAGTATAAACTAAAATTAACACTCTATCCGCGAACAGAGAACAACGAACAGGAAAATCGACCATTTGTGAAGTGCGTTCAATGGTTTTTTTTTTTATATGTTGAAGGTGGTTTTAAATATGCGTACGAAATGATATAATTTTAGATAAATTGACTCTTTCTCAGCAAAATACAATACGAAATTGCTTTTATGACCAATTTTCATCGAAAATAATAAAAAAAACTGTGGTGTCAATAGCTATTCAGTACAAATTATTTTAAAGTCGTCTGTCTACTTTTCACTTAGTTATTGGCAACATTGAAATTTCGGAAATGACGTTACACACGTATGAGGAAATGTAATGAATGCGGCGCTATTTTTGGTTGATGTAGGTAGGTACCGTGCGTGGCCATGCGTACAATAGCTATTTTCACGCACATTTTTGCAATTTGAAACTTCCCCAGGTGTAAATGTAGGTACCTTCAAACAGGGAAGCCACGTGTGGTAAAAACCTAAACGTCGTACTTTTTTGTTTCGGTCATTCGCAATCGCAAATCGCACACTACTAACAAAACAGCAGGGGAATGATGCTCATGCAGTAAAAAAAGTATACATTTTTACGAATATGAACTTTTTCCACTGCATGAGAATCGTGCTCCAGAGCTCTGGATGATGAGAAGAATATCCAAAAATAAAGGATGGGTGGCGGATAAATACCTTCCCATCGGGAGTTTACGTATATTCCCGATGATGAGTAAATATTAGGTATTTTCCCGAGTAAATTCCTTAATAGTAGGTAAAAACCGGCCAATTGCGAGCGGGCAAGAAAAACACGTTTAATAAAGCCCCCTCAAATATTTATTTTGTTTCAAGTTTATTATTTGGTTTTATAGTAAATATAAAAATTAATATTAAATGAATACTTTAAGTGTCTGTCTGTTGTCATTATTAATATCGAGTGAAAAAACCGCAAAAAAAAAACACGTTTGTTGTATAAATTAAATATTTATTTTATTCTGATTATATTATTTGTTCTTATAGCATGGTTCATGAGATACAGACTGGTAGTGGACGGTGTAGGCAAAGCAAAAAAATATAGAAAACCGCAAATGTACAGGATTGAAATTTGGTACACAGGTACTTTAGGTTAATACAATTATTTTGTTACAATCATTAAGTAAAAATTAAACTTTGTGGACAAAAACAACCTAAAATTATACGGTGTTTGGATAAATTATTCTGCTCGAAATTAGTTCTCTAGTTTGTAACCTTTCGAACAGAACTCAATTTTATATCTTTAACGTTATATCTTTTTGATAAACGGAAACTCTAAAAATACTTTTACGATGCAAAATTGGCGATAGGAAAAGATATCGGGCAGTAATTCGAGCAATATCTTTAATTTCATCCTAATTTTTGGTCTTGATGCCGTAATTTCCGGTTTTTTAATAAGTAATGAATGTACACTAAAGTCTTAATTATTATTATTTTATGCTTCCTTGTACATTGCAAAGAATGCTTTCCTAATTTCGCTTAATGCTTTCGTTTGCAAGTTCACTATTTTTGATAATAAACTCTTTGGTTGACCGAAAAATCTTACCAGTCTAGCAAATCAAACCTTTTGTTGCAAATTTGGTACCGTTGGAGAGGTTACAAACTAGAGAGCTAATTTAGGGTAGAATTAATTATCCAAATAGCTCACATATTAAATTATTGTTGAATTTGAAGACCAAGTTTATTTTTTTAGTAAAAATATTTTTTAAAGCTCAATATCAGGTTTTTTAACCCTGGTTCGAGGTAAGTCCCTACGTATTTTTAACACAAATTTTTATGAATACCAACCAAAAATTAAAAAAAAATGGGAAAATTTCATTAAAGTATTAAAATTGACAAATCTCCTAAGCCATGAAACTTTACTTAGTTAAAGTAAGGTTCAATAATTAATAATTATTCTATATGTGGTTTTGCTATGGCAGGTTCAGTACTAGTCATCCTGTATAATAGTTATTGTTGTACACTTTCATTGGATTAAGTACAACAAAATACCTACGCAATGTTAATAATTCTTTCGAAAATGTTTGAGTTGGTAGATACCTTTTTGCATAGCATACAAGGAAATCATTTCGCCGCGCCGACACTGTTGTTTATTAGAGTAGGTATTTTAAGAAATAAGTTTGGAAGTTTTTTTTGGGCTGGCATCCCAAACAGGCCAGCTGCCAGCCAGAGTGCCTAGTGCGAGTTTTCATTGGTCAGTCACACGCGCTCACGATCGACTGAGTATCATAGAAAAAAAGAGGTTTTGCAAACGTGCCGCTAGGGGCGCTGCAAATTTTCGTCACACGGACAAGGAAGGTGAGAGCATGAAAAAACTCGCACTAAGCCCTTAGCTGTCAGAATGTCTATCTGAGGGCCTAATGCGAGTTTTCATTTGTTACCTACACGCGCTGACTATCTTAGAGAAGTTATTATAGAGGGAGCATAGACGGCCTTTCCCTCTAGCTAAAAATGTTGGCCATATAGTTTGACGGCTTATATAAAACTACTTGGTCGTGTCGTGTGTGACCGTTTGATAGAATCTATCGCGAATTGTCGCAACAAACATCTCCGTGTAGAGGATTGAAAATGGTAAATTGTGACGTTTTCGAACCCAAAAACCTCTCATCATTAGTAAATTTTCGGTATCATGGCGTGACTTACCATTTTTGATTACAAATACTTTTATTTACAGCAGTATTTCGAAAATCAGCGATCTTTACTTTGAGGGTATTTCGACAAGTAAGCGATACATAGGTACGTTGAGTTTTTTTTCATAGTAGGGGGGCTAGTAGCTTCATAGTGTGGGGACAACAATGGTAACTAACTTAGTTAGCTTATCGCCACAATTATAAATAATGAAGTGTATGTTGTCTAAATATTTAAACATATCATAGACATATAGGGTGATAAACGTTTTTTTTATTTCCGATAGATCCCGTAGAGGTGAAAGGAGAAAGGAATGAAGAATGGTTTGTGTTCAAAAATCACTTCAAAAATAGATTATAATCTTATATTCTTATATCTATATAATTATACAAGAAAGTCGTGTGTTAGTCTAAATAACTAATAGGTTCAATTTGACAGTTGACATATAGTGTCGGGTGTTTATGAATCGGTAGGTTAAATAAACGATTCATAGATCAAATCGACTTACGATCGATTCAAAACATTGTTAATCATTACAAAATATTTTACGTTTTAGTGGCTATTTATTTCATGAGTATGTTCAGAATTACGTTCTATGAACCACAATTAAAATTAAGTCTTCAAACTCAAAATTGCATGCTGAAAATGTGATTTGTTCAATACCAACCGATGAATCGACAAATCTGTACCTCCGTAACAAGTAAAAAGGTGACGACACTAAAATTATGAAAAAACAGAATAGAATATCGCCGTTTTAAGACGTCTGTCAGCAGTAAAGAATTTTGATTCATTGTATGCTTACGTAGAAAATATAAACTAAAATGTGTCGCATTTGCATAGTTTTAAGTCAAAGCTATCCATTATTTCTTGTTTTAAAATCAAAAACACTTTATTTTCATTGTTTTATGTGTTGTTTATGTAATCCCTCCAAATACACTGCTACCATCTGTGATAATTTTAAGATGTCAAATTGAACCTATTAGATTATTCAGACTATAGTTACACTTATAATAATAAATAATGTCCTCCTAGCCGATATCGACTACGGCGGCCTCTCTTAACAGAGTTTAGCCAACTGCGCAGGACATATTATAGTGCACAAGTGTGTGCGCAGTACACACGCGTACTCTCTGTTATTTCACTCTCATAATTCGGTGAGACGGCACTTCGACATGACCGTAGAGAGATCAGGCGCAGGACCAACAGCTCGGAAAGCACGTTAGTGCTTTCCGAGGCACGTGGGTGTTAACACCACCAACTTCCTGACTCCGGAGCTGTGTCTGAGTAATTCCAAGACAGAAAAACCCAAACACTCACCACATACATGAACGGTTGGAAAAAATATTATGATTTTTGTGTTTAATTTGTTTTCGTCTGGAATAGGATAATAAGTATTAAAATAAATAAAATAGGATATTCATCGAAAAAAATATTTATGGGCAGTAAACAAAATCTCAAGTGCCCCTGAAGAGAGATGATCATTCATTAATTAGCAAAAGTGATTATGGAAAAATATAAAGATCTCCTAAAAACTGTCTCTTTAGGAGCTAAGTTCACACTAATTTCACCAAAAAAAGCTATGTTCGTCAGTTGCACTGCACCATTTAATAAAAATTTGCAAAGCAAAAATGCGGTTTCTTTTAATTTCTCTCAAATACCTTACAGAATTAGGGTAGCCCAATACATTCACCATGATTATTCTCTTTTATTCAGATTAGATTTGTCTATTACATATTTTTAATATACTTTTCAATAAATAAGCAGTAGTATTGTGCTAAATACACAAACAACATTCTACATACTACTTTACTAAATCTGTGATTTCTTGACATACCACACATAACGGTCACTCCTGCAGAATTTTTATAAAAAAATGAGTTTTTATTTTATTTCGAAAATGATTCATTTTTTTCATTAAGTCAACAAACTAAGTATTTATTAGCTACTATTATCTTTCTGTCCTAATTAAGGACTAGTGTGCAACAGTACAAATCATAAATTATAATACTATTTTATAAAGTGAGTAGGTAATAATTACTTGTTGTAAGTGAGTAAGTAGGTAATAATAACTGGAACTCGAAATCCAAATATGTATAAGGATTACGTGTTCCAGTTAACACTTTACCATCATTAAGGACTTTTACCAGCTAATTTTAATGAATGAAACTAGTTTACAAAGGGAAATGTGTAAATGGTAATACTTAATTCAATTCCAATTAAAATTAATTTATTCGGTACAAATGTATGAGAATTAAATTAAAAAAGACTACAAAAGAGTTGTCCAACAATGGTTTTTTATTCGTCAATAGTTCTAACCAGAATAAATTAAATATTTTATGAAAGAGTTTACAAAAACCAGCCTTCCTGCAAATCATATTTTTTTCTTTGATTTGGCATCGGCACATAAATTATCTGTCATTTCTTAGCATGTTTAGTCCAGCGTACTTGTATTATAAAGGTCAGGCCTATTCAACATACTCTATGGTCAGGCCTGCCTGCCTGCTCTACTGACTGCAATCCGTTTAAAAAAAATAGTTACGTTTTGGCTGTCAAGTGGTTACGACGTTTATCGCTGAATTTTGTTCGTGAAAGTGCGGTGTAGTAAATTTTAAAATTATGGTGCTGTGATTTTCATTTGTTTTTATTAACTTAATTAATCTCGGTGGAGAATGACGTGACCCCAGCTAATTTCTTTTTAGCGAAATGGCTAATTAGTTAGGTTAATACATCGGTATTTCGTAAAACAAAGTGTCATTCTGTTCTCTATAATATTGTGATAGAAAAAGAAAATAATGAGTCTAACTATGACCAAAAAAGTTATTGAATGCCAAGCGGAGACTGTGCAGTTTATGCCTATAGAGAAAGTAAGTATACAATTAGTATGTAATGATTGGCTACCAACCTTGTTCAAACTATCAAATCTAGAGACTTGTCGTAGACTTCCACTCAATTCGTGGTCAGATCATTACCAAGCTAGACTACGATCTACTTCTTTGTGTTTTACATAAAATACAATAAAAACATTTTAATTTCAAATCTATGGTGGAGTTCTTAGACTTTCGGGATGCAACTTAGACAATGATAAGTTTTTTTTTATTTACCCATTCTGGAAGAAGCCTCAGTAATTGCATTTTTCTTTTCTTCAGTATATTTTAATTAAGTACACTATCAAATAGGAGTACCCTACTTTATTTCTCTCTTTTACTTCATTGGTTCTCCCTCCCAGCAAATTGATAAGATAATTCCATCACACAATTACAATAATGGCCACAATAAATAAATCTATTTAAAAATGAACAATGCAAGTCCATCCTTCTTTTTTTGCTTCTTGTGCTATACTTCAACAAGATATGTATATACATTCATTTGTTTTTGTTGCAGGTAGAAGATGAATGCAGCACAGAAAGCTATTGCACAAGTAGCACACTCCTCAGAAGGGGCAAGAAACTGGAAGACAACAATAACTTAACTAAAGAAGACCTAGATTATATAAATTACAGGCAACTACTTAAATATGATGAAGCTCCAGTGTACCTGCAACACAACCCATTCATCCGGGATGGCTATAGAAAATTATTACCTACAAAACTATGCTGGGAAAGGTAAGAACCTATTGTTATGTACTTATTGACTATAAGCACATTCCTTAGTTCAGCAAGAAAAAAATGCACAGTGGTACCTACATAAAATAAACAGAGATGTAGTACCCAAATTTTCTTATACCAATGAATGAAATACATCAGCCCATTATTACGAAAATACAAATTAAAGTATCTAAATAAGTTCTTTTTAAAAAGACATATCTACTTAATAAATAATTAAGTAAATATGTATTTTTTTCAAAGGATATCATATAATTCAGTGTGTCTCTTGACATTGGCCTCATCCAGAATTTTCCTTTGAGTTCTATCCTGTGCCACACTTTTACAGTGATTTCTAGCTGTGATTTTTGTGTTTGACCATAATGGTTGACAATGTTTATTGCATTTCCCATCTCTAGGCTACCAGCCTGTATTACCAGCTGCATTACAATGTACTTTAGATATATTTTTTATTTTAATTTTGATTTGACACACAGACACTTTTATTAATTTAAAATGAAAGACACCAATCATGCCTAAAACATATATATATATAGAGTATTTTTGATAAGTGTTTTTGCCATAGTAATGTGCCATAAACTAAAAATTAGAATTAAAAAAAAACTACTTTTAAACTGCCTACACCACAAACTTAAACTAAAAATTAGGTACAAAATAATAATTTAAATTACCTAACTATTTTACAAAATTATACAAAAAACCTATTTCCAATTTATTATCTGTTATTTTTTGGAGCTGGTGCCAGCCAAGAGATGGTTTAATCCTGTCTTAACTTGCAAAGAAAACATTAGAATTAGAATTTCTGGCACTGTTTTTTTTGTTACAGTATAACCCCCCCTCAAAAACCTTGACTACTGGCTTTTATAAACTTTATAGGAAAATTAAGATAACTTTATAAGTTTAGCAGTTATAGTCATTATTCTTGGGTGTTAGACAATTTTTTTCGAATAAAAACAACAGAATCGTTTTATATAGTGATAACGGGCTACTACAGAACCCTATACGGCGCGTGTTTTTTGGTTAGGTACTCACCACTAGTAGGTAAGGTACTAGCCACGTGAAAATCACAAAATCCTAATTGTATGTATGTAGTTGTGGTCCATAGATACTTTATTAATAGGATTCTGAAATGGTTAACTGGAGTGTGACGGAATAATTATGTTAGTATCTATGTTAGTATCTATCTAGTTATGTGTAAGACATACATATGAATTAGTGTGTGATACACTCTGATTTCCTAACATTTGGCTCACTTTCTAGCACATGATAATTATAGTTCTAGTTCTACTATAGATAGTTATAGTTCTACTATTTGTTTCTTACGTTTATGCGAATTGTTGAACTCATTAAAACTCAATTTTACGGATTACTTCGCGATTTATTTACATTTTATTTTAAACCTGACGTTTCGAACACTTTACAGTGATCGTGGTCACAGGGAGACTAAGGTATTATTTGTCATTAGAAAGTTTTGAAAAATTTTAACTACCGTCACTCAATAATATTAATTTACGTTCCTATTTACGCAGAAAGAGCTAACCGTGTCTTGACATCTTGCAGTGCTAGGTGTTGCTTTGGTTTTTGCTAGAATAGGATCCCATGCCGGTGGAACTTTCCAACCATCTTCTCTATTGAAATTTGGATGTTTTTTAATTTCAATGGCTTCACGTAGCATTCGAGGAATAAAACGCCGTTCTTTTGCAAGTATTTTAGGTTGGTCAAAACGAATGAAGTGGTTGGGTTTGTCTAAGGCATGTTCACACACTGCAGATTTCGTGTTCCGTCTATGTTTTACGTCAGCTATGTGTTCTTTTATCCGCACGCCTATACTTCGCTTTGTTTGCCCGATGTAGGAGAGGCCACAGTCACACTCCAGCTTGTACACCCCTGCATCTTGAAGAGGTATGTTGCACTTGACAGGTGGTAGGAATTGGTTAATCTTCTATTGCGGCTTGAAGTAAGTTTTGATTGAAGCAGGCTTCAAGATATTCCTAATCTTGTCAGTGACTCCCTTCATGTATGGTAGTACTGCAGGTTGGCGTTCAACTGTCGTAGGCTTGGCACGGGGTCTGCAACGACGTGGTACTGGAAGCTGGCTGTCCCGTTGTACCTTCCTTACATGCTGAAGCTCAGCAGCCAGGTGTCGTGTGAATGTAGTTAAAATTTTTCAAAACTTTGTAATGACAAATAATACCTTAGTCTCCCTGTGACCACGATCGCTGTAAAGTGTTCGAAACGTCAGGTTTAAAATAAAATGTAAATAAATCGCGAAGTAATCCGTAAATTGTGTTTTAATGAGATAGTTCTACTAGTTAAATTGTGTACCAATGCAAGAAGTGGAAATATAGTTGATGTGAAAAAACCCTTTGTACTCGTATATGCGTAATTGCGTATGCCTGTTTGATACAGCCCAAAAACCTTCAAAGTCAGAGTGAACAGGCTTCTTCTGGGTGAGCTCGCTCCACCGTCAACTCTGTCTATGCCATGTCTGACTTAGTATAGAGTCAAAAGCAAACCCATTTCGAATTAAAAAAACCTAGAATCGACAAGAGTTCATTTTAGGCTAATAGCCTTACAAACTAAATAAAATATTCTTCTTCATAGTCCTATACCTCATGACTGAGGGTCGTGATCGTTATGTGGAATGAAACACACACAACGACTTTCTTGGCAATGTTTAATGAAGTGGTTTGCTATTTCACACACTAGCCAATTAGTGTGCAGGTTTCCTCACGATGTTTTGCTTCACCGTTAGCATGGCCGTTAGGCAGCGATATCTTTGAAAAAGACTGTGCTTAAGTTTTTGTACAAACTCAGTGACAGGCAGGGATAGAAATCACGACCTCACGGATCGAATCAATAAAATACTTAAGAGTCCAAATTATGAATAACTCCATCTACTACAGCTTCTTCATAGGCCTTTCAAGTCTATTGCAGAATAGAAGACATATACTTTTTTATGTGGCTATGCAAGCCAATTTTCGTCTTATAATCCTATCCTCCAGTGTCAGAAACCAGTGTGTCATGCGTAGTAAGTGAGCCCGCCGAGCACCCCTACCTTCCACTTTCCCGGTCAAAGCTTCACTAGCGAACAAATTAACTAGACCGTATCTGGAATTGAGCAAAAAAATGTGTTGAAAATCTGTATTAAAGCCATAAGCCATAATCGTCAATCGCGAAAAGTTCTGCTCCAACAGCTATCTGCTTATTAGGTCTGCCTCGTTGGTCTAGTAGTCCACGCTGGGTACTATCCACGAAGTCCCGGGTTCGAATCCCGGGTCGGGCCGAGAGTGTTGGGTTTTTCTGTCTTGAAATAACTCAGACACAGCTCCGGAGTCAGGAAGTTAGTGGTGTTAACACTCCCGTGCCTCGGAAAGCACGTTAAGCCTTTGGTCCTGCGCCTGATGCCGTTCATGTCGGACTGTCGTCTCACCGAATTATGAGAGTGAAGGAACAGAGAGTGCACCTGTATACACAGGAACACTGTATACTGCGCACACACTTATGCACTATAATATCTCCCGCGCAGTCGGCTAATCTCTGTTGAGATTGGCCACTGTAGTCGAAATTCGGCTAGAATACTCATACGCTATTTCCTTCCAGCATATTCTGGTGGACCAACGAGACGATGAATATATGGACCCACATATTCGGATTCTTCTTGTTGCTGTTCCTCACCATCAACGACCTCGTCATCATCAACATCCACGCCACGGTCACAGACAAGATAGTAGCTGGAATTTTATTCTCTTGTTTTCTGGTGAGTAGGAGATGATAGCTAATTACTTGAGTAGGTAGGTACTTTATTTACGGAACAGACAATGCATCACTTATTTTTTCGGCCCTACTAGCGCTTCGTACGGTGGACAACTAATAAAGTAGTCCTTAATAGGGGTGACTGCAAATACTATGTACGATGAAGAACTAATAAAGTACTAATAGGGGGACTACATAAAAAATATAGACTGTATGTGCTGGCCACTATACCATTTATATGGTAGACAGGTCTAAAAGAAGACAGAGGTCTGGTGGGCAGAATTTGTACCTAGTACCTACATATCGTGTATTCGTGTTTGTGATGAGAAAAGAGCCATGTTCTAACTCGTACATTAAATTAAGGAATTATTGTTTGAAGTTTTCAATAACTTGTAAAGTAGAGGATGCTAAAGGTATACCTAACATTTTTTAAACGCGAGTCAAGAATCCCCGGCTTCTCAGGAACCTACATCCATAAAATGTTTTTGGCGAAAGAGTACCCTTTCCGTGAGTTCCGCAAATATCCCGTATCCGGCATATAAAGCAAAGCTGGTAGGTAGACTATAGCGGTTAAGATATATTTATTAGTTTAGCAGTAATATTCGTTGAACTTAGGTGTTAGCTAATTTTGAAAAAATCCTTAGAATAAATTAAGTGACTAAGGTGAAGTAGATAATAGTACTCGTGCGCGAGTCCGCCTCACACCTGGCGGGTTTTTAATAATGACACCTACTAAAAATTCGCGAATAGATAGAAAAAAAGGCGCTGAAAAACGTTTGCTGCCTACCCAAATCTGGCAATATAAAACTTACGACGGTAAAGCCACAGTAAAGCCGTCCATTCAAAGTTGCAAATTTACTATCTAATCGTCTATTATCAAGCGGTATATCTACTTGTCCATATACCGTATTAGCCATCACTATAGCGCAACACAGTGACGTGTCAAGTGTTATGAAATGCGCGAGCCCACACCATTTGTCCAGCCTCGATTCTCGAAAGTCTGCTCGCTCGGATGACCGACCTGCTTTCTTCAGTGAAAGTATAAATTTTAAAAACAATTTTTGTAGCCATGGAGATTGCAGCTAAAGGACTGTAAACTTTAAAGCTATGCTCGAACCTGTCCATATTAAAGTCCGAATAAAATAGTACGGCACCTACGGTATTTCTAGTGGATGCTAGTGGCTAGTACTTTCTTATGGCTGATTGCACCAAGTATCGGAAATTCGAAAACCTAAAAGTAACGATTACAAATGTGAAATAAACTAAGTTTTCTAGGAAGACGCTTAAAGTTTAATTTATCTCTATTAGGGAAACAAACAACAAGTTTACAGATTAGAGATGCGCAAAATATATCAATAAAAAGAAAAAAATGATTGATATCATTGTGAGCTTCTGATATATATCACTCTTTTATATCTTTAGCTCTTTTAACTCAGTGATATAAGATGCGATCATGGATGAATGAGTGATTTATTTGCTTGCTGAGCTAGGGATATAGGTGTTGAGTGAGAGAAATAGTAAGCTAGCTTGTCGTGTCTTAATTGAGTTACCACGTCAAAAGGGAAATTAACGATTTTCCGGTTCAATTGACTGTTGTTTATGAAAACAAATGCTTTATTTTACAATTTGACATAGGTTAATATAATGAACTTTATTGCATACATATACAGTGCATTTTAGCTTCTAAAATAACACGGCTCAATCCCTCAGTCAACTGATTTTGAGTAAGACCACTAGCTATCCTATTTTTCTCTCTCTCTTTTACATACTAGCGAGCAGTAACACCGTCTCACTCAGTCCTGTAGTTCAGTTCATTTCATTCAGTCGCTCGAAAAGGAGTCGTATATCAAAAGAGTTAAAGATATATTTGAGATGCAAGTGAGTTAGTGAGTGATTAGCTTCTTTGAAAAGATATATATCATTTTTGTCATTCACTCAGGAGTTACACAAGTCTATTACAGATAATTTTTAGTACTAAAGCCTAACAAGTTTATACATAATGTTGACGAGACAAAAGAGCGAATAATCAAAGGAGTTTTACAAGTGACAATAATCATACCTAAAACTTATTACAATGCTTACATAAAATATACTGGGATATACTACGTTGTACAACATCAAAAAAGAGAAACACCTACTAACAACACACAAAATTATTATAATAAAAGAGTATGAACAATAATCTGATTGATAGTACAAAAAAAGGCTCTAATTTCTACTGAGTTTCATGTCCTTGACTCGTGTTACATCACACATGCATAGTCTGTCATTCAATGTTAGGTAACTTTAGTGACCGGATTACTTAAATTCTTTATAATGTTGAGGCATGTTATTTACGCATACCTACGTGAACCAATACAAATTGGCATGCGCAAAAATGACCCACTTATTTACCCACTCGCCTACTTTTTACCCGACTGCGGAAGGAGGGTTATGTTTTTCGAGAGTATGTATGTATGTATATTTGTTTGGCACGCCCTACAGCCTAAACGGCTGGACAGTTTTTGACATATGACGTGTCGTTGAATTTGTCAAAATGTATGCTATTTTCATTTAAAAAATGGCGCCCGCAAATGGAAATAAAGGGGGGAGGGCGGATTGATTTTTCCTTACCATAGCAATATGGGTATCAAATGAAAGCCAGTAAAAAGACCATTTCAAATATGTAATAATTTTTGCAGTCGCACTAAGGGGTATTTGAGGCAAAAATCCGGTCAAAATTATTTAGGGGCCTATATTATCTCAAAACGTAATGAAAAACAATATTTAATGAAATTATCGATTTAATATTAAATAAACATAAGAAAAACATATAAGTACATTTTTTTTTCAATGGTTTCAAACAAATTGAATTTTATTAAGAGAAATCATATGCAATCTTATTCGCTGATGACATCAGAATCTTCTTCTTTATCACCATCTTCGGCAGTATTGTCATCAGACTTGTTTGTTTGGTGTTGCTGCAATTAAAATCGTCTTTGCTTCGTTGGTAAATGGCAAGATTTTCTTCTTATTCTTTGGCCGACTACAGCTGATGAAAGGATCGGATGTCAGAAGTAATCTATTTAAAACGTCTCTGTTACATTCAGTTCTCGAAAATTTCCGTGCAAAGTCCACCCGATATTTGCGCAAATGCTTATTTCGTGCTTCAGCAGCCTCCTCAGACAATTGCCCTATTGGAAGAATTGCCTCTTCCATCACCTGCGCTCCGTGTATTAGAATTTTGTGGACTGTAGGCGACATTGGATGCCAGCCGTACAATTGCACATATAATTTGGCAGTGTCTTGGGCATAATCATCGAATTTTTGGTAATCAATGTTATGACCACTTGATATTACCTCAAGAATCACTTTAAACCTAGTAATTAATTCCTTGTTGATGCCGGTGATGCGAGAAGAGCATTCTGCGTTTTGAAAAAATCTCCTAGACGTATTCCCATCATTACTATTTCCATAGCCAGCTTTGGGAACATCAACAAGCAGACCCATTTCAGCTCTAAAACATTTCTGTATTTTCTCTTTTGTTTCTTTAACAATTTTTTTATCTTCTGGTGTACGGGCTTGCCACTTTTTAATGGGTTCTTTATATGCTAAATGCAACAATAACTCAAAAAAGCGTATTCTGGCATGGAGTACTGAGAGCCCGAACCTTAGAGTTTCTTTTTTTACGGCATTTTTTTTAAAAATTTATTAAAGTCTTTTGATGTTTGACCGCATATATAACATCGCATAGTTGATGCAGTGTCCGTTGCGGAGTTGCAGACCTTTCCGTCTACCATTGTCAGCAAAATATTGTGACTGATTTGCACTGATGTTTCACTTTCTTTAGTTTTTATCAGATCTTTGGCTTGATTTTCGATGAAGTTTATTTCTTCCTTATTGACATCATTCGTTTCATGTACAAATCGAGCTCTGATAGGTCTGCAAAATCTCACCGAAGAAGTAGTAGGGTTCTGCCAAATGGTTTTTATTGTTTGACCATCAGTAGAAACAACCAACCTCACCGGAACAATCGAGCTCACAAATATATTTGAATCATCATCTGTGACATTTTCAAATTTTTGCTTAAATGGAGTTTGGTGAGATCCATCACATCCCCATTTTGATATCAGTAGTAAGTGCTGCTTTTCATTGTCAGTTAACGTATCTATGACTTCTTTTAAATATTGAATGAGGCGCAAAGACGTATGATCAAGCAAAGCTTGAAGTTCAACATTAAAACTGGTCTCTGTAACAGTTATTTTGTCATCATCTGGGTAGCACTCTTTTTTCGCCTTTTGCAGCAAAGAGTAACAAGGGTAGATATCTTTGCGTCCACCTTGTAATAAATTCCACTGGCTTCTTGTGAAGTTACCTTCAACAAATAATGATAACGCTTCCCGTGGGGTATATTTCATCTTCACATGGTCTTTTTTAGACGAAATTAATCTTCTGATCTTCTTGGCTCTTGTCGGCGTTGAAGTTATTTCTTTTATCATCATCGAAGTATCGTTTTTCCCTGAAGTGCCCTGACTCACACACGCAGCGAAAGTCAACTCCTCAACTGGTACGTGAGCCCGTAATTCTTCAGTTTTCCGCCGCTTGCTCCTTTCACTCAACTCGTGAAACTGTTTAACTGGGCGACCGCTCTTGTGTGACGACCACAAAGGAAGCTCTAGTGATGTTTTAAGCCATTCCTCATTATTTTTCAAAAATCGTACATCTGTGTAACTAGCTGCCGTCCATTTCTGCTTAAAACTTGTCTTGAAATGCCTCAAACAACTAGACAACACATTTCTATTTTTTGTCGCGCAAAAAGTCAGCTCGGCAAGCCTATCTTCTAACAAGTTAAGTTTCTCATCGATTCTTTTTCGTTTAAATTCCTTTAGGATATCATAAAGTTCCCGCCTAGTCATAGTTTTCACCATTTGCGGAGTACCTGAGAACAAATGTACATACATTGTATTTTTTTTTAATTACATCTACAAACTTATATAATATTTAAAAAAAGGGGGGACTATGGGGGACAATTTTATTTCTGTTTTGGTCAGGAGAAGGTTAACGCTTTATTATCATAATTAAAATGTTGCACGACAAAGCCCGACACATAAACAAAAACACTAATGTTATAAAATTTTAGGAAAAATAGCACGTTATGGAATGGCAATATAAGATTAAATGCTGAAATTTAAGAAATAATTTACTGTAATTTATTAAAATATAAAGTACATACCTTCAGCTTCCATATTCAATAACTAATTTTCACCACACACACACATATAAGCACCAAAAAATTTGCAAAGTTATCCAGAGCGCCGAGAAAAAAGTCATGCGTTTTACACAATGGCTGAGTTCCGACTGATTCTGTGGTGAGAGCACAGGTAGAAAACGGGTTTGGAGGCGCGCCCTGGATGCACCGGTTATTGTACTTTATGAAACGTGCATTGTTTGTGCCATTTGGCAAAGTTTGGAAAATACACTTTTGACCGGATTTAGGCTTCAAATACCCCTTAGTGAGTCAGGTGTTTTGTTTTTTCAAGAATTATGTTTTTGTGAAATTCTTTTTGAATGACAAGTTGTATTGTACTCCCCGACGCTTTTTCGGATAATTCCTTGCAGTACTCCAATTTTTGTATTCGTTTCAGTTAAGAGCACTCGCTCATTTTTTAACTTTAGTTGTTCTACTTTTGTTATAGGGCATAACCATCATTAGCCATTACCGAGGCAGTACATGAAGATTGACGACCGTCTTGGTGTAGTCGTTCGCGCACCGGACTTCTAAACTAGGCGGTTGCGGGTTCGAATCCCGCAAGGGGAAAATGTTTGTGTGATGAGCACGAGCATTTGTACCTGTCATGGATGTTCATATGTATTTAAGTATTTCTATCCGTTATCTTAGTCACCATAGCACAAGCGCACGCTTAGTTTGGGGCTAGGTAATTGGTGTGTTTGTTGAAACAATTTATTTACTTATTGGAATTTAAATGTCTGGAAGGTGTAGATTCTTATGGCAAAAGGCCTTTGTCTCGTAATTAATGAAATAAGCGGTGTAGTTGTTTTCTTTAAAATAAACTCAAGAAGATGATTTTCCTTAATCAGCAGAACAACATTAGTAAAATGGACGTTTCTCAAGACTTATTCCGGTTGGCAATATGCCCGTATTTTTAAATGCAGCCGTCCTTATCACTCATGCCCACTTGATAGCGCGAATAAGCGTGATGGCAAGACTTGAAAATACAGACATGTCATCCGGAGTATAGCATTTATTATGCCATACTATTTGTAGGAGATCGTCGGCGTGTTTAGCGGGTTGCCTCTCATGCGGGAGGTACCGGGTTTGATCCCACGTGCCGCCATGTAGTACCAGTTACTATTTCCGAGTTATGGACATTAGTCGTTTCAACCGGGATAACGCTAAGATGATGATGATAAATACTATTTGTATTACAGGGAACCTAGTTAGGAAATATGTAGATATGTAATCGAAGTAAGAAACAAATTGGATCCTATTTATCCTATTTAAGGTTCCTAATTAGGATCCTTGCAAATACATTTTAGCACAGGACAGATTTACAATTTAGCAAGGTCTAATAATTACTTGTGTGTGACTTTTATTTGAAACCAAAACCTTGCAATTAAAAGACCGTCAAATAAATAGGTCTTTGATACATTAGGAAGGCTGTATCATTTATTTTATTGAATTCTTAGTGTTAAGAAGGTGTGTCCGTCATCAGAATTTTGCATCGGTTTTATACCGTTTTTTGTCTTTTTGTAACCTCTATATGTTTAATAAAGGAATTTTTTTTACCAATTAATTGTACGGGTTAAACTGGTTTCTGGGGCAATTATAAAAAAAAGTGATAATCTTTTAACTAGTGTTCTGGCGTCTGTAGTTACTACTGTCATCATCATCATCCAATTGACGAGCTTTAGGTCTTGCTTCCATATGTAGACTGTAGGTACTGTAAAAAAAGTAAAGTCAGCCTATATAGATCCCACTGGTGGGAAAAGGCCTCACCTCAACTATGAAAAGGTACGAGCCCTACTCCACCACGCGGGCTCAGTGCGGATTGGTGGAGGGAGGGGTGTCTGTAAGGCAAGTTAGGTCTTGCTTACATATGTAGACTGTAGGTACTGTAAAAAAAGTAAAGTCAGCCTATATAGATCCCACTGGTGGGAAAAGGCCTCACCTCAACTATGAAAAGGTACGAGCCCTACTCCACCGCGCGGGCTCAGTGCGGATTGGTGGAGGGAGGGGTGTCTGTAAGGCAAGTTACAAACCTTACTGTCAGATGTTATCAAGCCGCCCCAGGGCCTCTGTCTAGGCTCAGCGACCAATACCAACAGATATAAGTTGGTACTGTATCTGATCCAAAATGTGTTTTATTGCAGATATGCATGGCGCTATCGGCTCTCTACCACACGTTTTCGTGTCGTTCCGAGAACGATTATAACACGTTCCTAATGTACGATCTCTTCGGCATCGCCCTGTCGCTGTTGGCGATATACACGTCAGGTGTCTACTACGCGTTCTGGTGTCATTATGTAAGTATATGCCTGTTTGGAGCCCTACCATGTGCTAACAAGTCGAAAGTCTTTAATTAGCTGTACCAAAAGCGATGATAATTTTTTCGCAACTTGCAGCCAGTGGAACAAAATATGGAAACTGACTTGGCGTTGGAGCAACATATAATTAAATGCACTGTACTGTCTTTTCGCGATGGTTACACAGAAGTTAGAATAGTTAACCTACCTAAGTGCCTACCAACAAGCGTAAAAGCAAGATTTGTTTTATCAGCTTCTCTGAAAACCAAGATTTTTTTTTGATCAGTAGAAATGTTAAACTACACATATGAGTTGCAATCGCGTAGCTGTACTACCTACATTTGCAACGCGACGTTAAATTATTATAATGAATCGTGGTAGCCCCATTATATTACACATAATAAAGATGGCCACTTGCGGTTCGTGAGCATGTCGGATCTACAGTTAAAGTTTCTCCAGCAATGGTGGTTCTAATATAATATTAAATACCTATCTAGTTCATGAGCAGTTTCACACTACCGAAGCAAAGTAATTACTTACAGCAGGTTTTTATGATGAAGCCGATGGCTCTATTCGGCGTACGGTAAAGCAGATTATCATTTCATTACTATACCAAATCACTTACCAGGGAGCAAAGTTTTGAACAAAATCTGAGCTTAGCATTGGCATATCAATACTACAGATATATGGTATTCATTATGTAATAAACATGTCTTGCCTTAATTTTTGAATATAATGTTTTTTGTTTAATTAGTGATGAAATCGAAATACCGTAGCTACAAACACTTGCATTCTAGTAGCATTTCTAACAATAGAAAATAAAATATTCGTATAATTGAGGCAAACTTTAACTTCCCTGTTGAGTGCGGCCTTCTCTTTGTGGCCTTAAAAGATGATAGAAGAAAAATGTACGCTATCAAAACGATTAATACCAGCTTTAGGATTATCTTTCTGCACTAACTGCGTAAAACAATAAATAATAATGATAACAGACATCCTTGAATGAGCATTAACATAATTACAAACTTGGGATATTTCAATTAAGTATCCAAATGATTATGCAATGCCGTTTAAAACCGAAATATGATATTAATCTGCTGTTTGTAAGGCTTAATTTAAAATATTTAAGGTGATTCATTATTGGACCATAGCAAAATAACGTGTTTGAGCAAACATGTTTATGGAAACAAGTTTTTTGTTTTTTTTATACTGTCCGCATAAATACAAGAGTCGTACGATGAATACCTAGCCTTCCATCTTGCGGTCATTAACGTTAAGGTGATTAACACTGTTTGCGCTGTAAAATTGAAATACATATTATCGTGTCTGCGCCATTCCGAATGCACGCTATGTGAACCGAAAATGTCAAAGGCCACCAGGCCACCCGCAATACGCTTTGTAGGTTGAATATTGTGATAGTAGGCTGTATGGCTGCCTCGTTTGTCTAGTGGTCAGCACGCTGGGTACTGGGTACTATCCACTAGGTCCCGGGTTCGAATCCCGGGTTGGGCCGAGAGTGTTGGGTTTTTCTGTCTTGAAATAACTTAGATATAGCTCCGGAGTTAGGAAGTTGGTGTTGTTAACACCCCCGTGCCTCGGAAAACACGTTAAGCTGTTGGTCCTGCGCCTGATCTCTCTACGGTCATGTCGAACTGCCGTCTCACCGAATTATGAGAGTGAAGGAACCGAGAGTGCACTCGTGCACAGTACACAGCTGTGTACTGCCCACACACTAGTGCATTATAATAAATCTTCCGCGCAGTTGGCTAATTTCTGTTGAGATATGCCGCTGTAGTCAAAATTCGGCTAGGAGGTCATTATTATTATTATTAGGCTGTATGGTGTAGTAACCTAGACATTTTCGTTGGTACGTAATAGATTTTCTGAATATTGAAAAGGCAGTCCTCATTAAGTATTCTCATTCTTGATTGACAATGTAAATGCTAGCTCGAGTGTGTAAAATATTAGGTACAACTTTATTCATGCTCAAACTGGTACGAGTATTAATTGTGATATTAGAGGTCCCCTCTCCTTAGCCCCTCTCTTAAATCTCTTGAAAGTTGTCGGATATTTTTTTCATACAATTTTAATTTTTCATACACTTTTACTTACCTGCTGCAGTACGTATTTTGTACCTATTTTGGTGTTGCAATAATTGTTATGTTTAGTTCCAATCAGAAAAAAACAAGATACGCAGTTTAATAGGCCAATGTAATTATATCATTCCTTATTTTATGGAGAAAATGTTTAGCAGACAGAAATACTTAAAATTGCTGTAATTAACCAAAAGAAATTTCACGTTTTCTTGAATGATTACTTTACCACATTATTGTCATCATGTCAGTGCATAATTATTACAGACAGTTATTTTTAAAACGAAAGTGTTTAGTAACTGTTTAATGATAGGTGGAAAATCACCAGTGGTACCAGCAATCACATCATAACTTTTGCACTGGTGGAGATTTCTGGAAAGACAGAATTAACTGGCTTAAATGAAAAGGATACAATGCTCGGGGAATTAATCGCTTGAACATTACCTATTCCACGAACAGGAACTGGAGAAGGAATGATAGGTAAGTTCATGTGGTCAACAACAAGCTCAGTAGTAAGAAGGCAGCCCTGAGCACCACTGTCACATAAGGCACGCGCTTCCACATAATATCCAGACGAGGTTTTAACATGAATCAAGGCCGTAGGCAAAAGAACGAGAGAATTGCGAGGTAAAGATGTAAAAGCGGGTATGGAAGGGGGGCTATCTAGTCAGAATTGTGGGGCCTCATTGTACTTATGATGAAATGCACGTTCAGCCTGGGTTCTTTGACCTAGAGGGGCATTATAAGTACGGTTACCGTTGGTACAAGGGGAGATCGCCCGCCCGAACGGGGAGGTGATACTCTACGGGAATCATGAGGTGGTGGGGTGCGAACACGGTGCCATTCAGTACGTGGAGGTGACACACGGTCCGTTAAGTGACTTTGTGGAGATTGCCGCGGTTGGTTAGAAGCTAAGGCCGCGACGTCTCGGTATGAGCGCTCGCGATCATAATTCACAGGAGAGGAGTCATCATAACACAGTGACGTGTGATGACTGGAACGGCGGCACGTGCGGCAGCGATAATTTCGCGTGCATTGGGATATGGAGTGTTTATCCAAGCATTGATAGCAGAGTCGGGCTTCTTTTACAAAAGTAACACGTTGACGTGTAGGAAGGCGAATAAAATCGGGACACTCGCGTAAGTAATGCGAAGTACTATTACAAAGGTGACATTTAGATGTCGTCGCAAAAGTAACAAAGGCTCTCGCAGGAGGTGGGGAACGCGCGTTAGGTTTAGGCAAACGAGGGGAGCTCACAGTAGGGGGGGTAGTAGTGTCAACGACAGAAGCACTACCTACATTGTCGTGGTGCCTACATTCATCTTCAAGAAAGGTAATAAGATGATCAAAAGTAGGGAGGTGATTAGGATTATCGCCATAACGACGTTCAAATCTCGATTTTAACTCTGAAGGCAGTTTAGCAAGGCATAAGTGAACTAATAGGTATGACCAATGTTTAACAGGAAGTTCCAATCTCTCTAAGCATCGATAAGTTGAAAGCAGCGGGTTCAGGAACGACACACGTAACCCGGAAAGTTTAGGCGTTAGGAAGCATCATTATTTGAGCTATGTGGGTATCCGCTAAAACACGAAGGTTATGGTACCTACGTTTTAGGAGGTCACGGGCCACGGTGTAATTGCCCGCCTCAATCTTGAGATGTTGTATCAATCGACGAGGTTCATCCGATAAGGCTCCCACTAAATAGTGTAGCTTCAAAGTCGGGGTAAGGCTAGGCTGGTTGTCAACCACGCTATCAAACTGGTCTATAAAACTGATCCAACTATCGGGACGGCCATCAAACTTAGGTATAGGTAGGTCAGGCAATTTACTAGCCGGGTTATCAATAGCCAGAGATTTATTCTCCTTGAAGGGGGTGCTAGTACGGGACGTCTCAAATTGGTGAGGTCGTATTTCGTCTAACTTAATTTTTAAGTCGCCTACTTTGTCCCTTACTACGCGCATCTCGTTCTTAACTTGTACATATTCTTGTTCATAAATAGCAGGATCGAGATTACCTAACAGCTTGGAATAAGCGGCAGAAAACTTATCGCACATAAGTGGCAGGTCGGAAAGACGCGCTTGCATACGTTTGGAGGAAAAGGTCTCAAGAACTCGGTGGGAATCATCAACCCAGTCACTAATATAACGGAGTTCACCTATACCTTTACTGTATTCAGCTGTATCCGTATAAAGTACGGCCCTTACGGTCTCGTTGCCGGTTTCGGTATCCGACATTTTATTTACTTTAAATCGCAAGAAACAAGGTAGGTAAATTAAACTCACAAAAGATTCCAATAGGATGCGTAAAGAAACAAATAGTAAGGGACGGCACAGATGCACCGGGTATAGCAAACGTAACTCGTAAACAACTTGCACGCGGTCACGCGGTAATGGCGTGATCAATAGGGAAACAAAGCGCTCGCGCACCTCACTTGCACTCAAAGGGTAGGTAATTAACGCGCTAATCGATTTATTCGACACTTATGTAAAAGGGGTTGTACTCGAATGGTATTAAGGAATTTACTGTAAATAGGTTAGGTATATGACGAGACGTTTTCTTCAAATTACAAAGGAAAGTAGCAAATAAATAACTCTCAATTAAACAAATTACGTTACTAACAAGGGGTCCTAATAAAAAACTACGCTCTGCTACCAAAATGTTTGAGAGTTTAGGCAGTGGATTACACGTGGAGGGCGACAATGATAGGTGGAAAATCAGTCAGGTCTGAGCACTTATAGCTAGGTACTTGCCACATCCGCTTTCTGGGTTCAGGTATCACCTCACAGGCCACAATCACTCGAAATGTCTGTAAGGAGCTTCACAGGATACACACGCGGCGAAAGCGCACTGGTCAGTCTAGTACATGTGTCATAGGGAACGTCTCGATGTCGACTCGATCTGCGGGGTTCTCACGGTACGTTTTAAACAAATAAAAATAAGGCAGGTATGCGTGTGAGTGTGCGCGACGTAGTATCAATAGGGTACACAAACAAATCAAAATATTGTAGTAAACAGTAACCTACAATTAAATCTCTAAAAAGAGAAATGCGTTTGCGTTGCTTTTAATGTATAATGTTTTCTTTAATACAGTTACGGCATTTTTTTTCTGAGTGTACCTAATTGAGATTATTGATGTTCCATACATAATGTGTAGAGGAAAAAGGATAAAAACAAAAGTACGAGCCGTTATTAAAGCCTCTAATCTACCATATATAAATAATGCATACAAATTAATAAACCAAATAAAATCTTTCCGAAGGCGTAATTAAATTTAAATAATGCATGCATATACATTTATAATAACTTTACTTAGAGTAATATAAAATTCCACCATTCCATTACTGATAAAAATATTACCTATTAAATTTATCATAAAATATTATTAAAGATTTTTATTTATTATTTATTTATTTATTATTATTACCTACTCAAAAATATGAATACTTATGATCAAGACAAACGATAATTTTATATGCAAACAGTAACTCTTCGAAATTTTTACGCCACATGAAGAGAAAGAAAACATCTTGAGGAAACATGCACATTCACATAACAATGACAAAATTGTTTGTTTCCATTGTCTAAAATCATAGAATACCTCCTTATATCCAAGACATACATAGGTATTTATCAAATATATAAAGTTATCAAACTGACAGTAAATTATTGTTTTTAAGTGATAAGTATTCACTTTGCAAGTGAACAAAATTCATCGCCCGAAATTAATAACCTATCCCAGATTGAAGATTTAAGTCAATTTCGGTTGTCTGCCCACGCAACTAGCCTGCGGACATGCAAATAGCCGTTATTGTAATAAATACATTTAATGAGCCTTAGATTACCGATCGATAATTAATTTCGGGCGTCAAAGGAAAGGTGCTAGTAATGCAGCATGATTAGTTTAATGACAAACAAAATTTAAATAATCTGCGATCGTAGCCACATACACAGTGGTACAGTTAGTCTAACGGCAGGTATAATAGCCCCATCAAATGCACAGTGTGCCAATCTGCACCATCGCCAGCGCAAATCGCAGAAGACTTTCACTTCGCTGCGTCCACGCATCTGACATTGCCCCTCGCCGAGACTTTGTGTCCGATTTGAATGACAACACGCTACGTTTTCTTATTTTTAAAAACCTGTTCGCCGGTATACCTATAAATATTATTGGTGAATTGATTGCGTTTGGTGAATTGATTGCGTCAAAATGTTTGGGGCTAGATGTCAGCAGGGTGATGATGTTGCAGGAACGGTATTTCGTATGACAGTCGTATGTGATTGGCGCTACCCCGCCCCCCACACATCTTGCGGAGCGCTAGGAGGGTCGCGCACAAATTTCCGGACTAGTTGTAGTAGTAAAAGTTGTTAAAACGGTAAATATTCAAGCAATAAAATAAAATCTGATTCTGTATTTATACGTTTTACATGACATATACTCACCCTATATGTTCCATCTGTATGCGTATGCGCACCTAGAAGTTACGAAATGAAGCGACACTGACGTTAGCACGTGTCGCGCATTACATTTCTTTATTCCATTACTGCACTTGCCGTAGGTTCGTACATGACAACCAATAATCTGATTTAATACGAGGGTCAAACTGAAAGTTCTTAGAACTGGCCACTTATAAACAATATAATAAAAAAAATATTCTAAAATTTGAAAATAGAACTCTTTGCCAATATTACTGAGTATATATTTCATTCATTTGTCATTTGTTTTACGATTTGGCGGCAAATTGAAAATTGTCTGTGTCACGTCAAAATGAATTTAACACGAGAAAATTTTCGTGCAATGATTTTTTATGACTTTCGATGTCATTTAAGTCAACAAGAAAGTTATGATAGACTACGATTGGCCTTTCACGATGAAGCCCCATCTCGTGCGACTGTTTACAACTGGTTTAATGAGTTTAAACGTGGTCGCACTAATCTCACTGATGATGTACGTGAGGGACGGCCTTCTACGGCGACGACTGAAAATAACATCTGTGTTGTGCGGCGTATGATAGAGACTGACAAAAGAGTGACCTATCAGCAGATTCGGACAAGCTTAGGCATCGGTATGAGTCAAGTGCACAAAATCCTCCACGAACATTTAGCGGTCAGGAAGCTTTGCGCCCGGTGGATACCTCATAATTTGACTAAGGCTCAAAAACTCCATCGTGTGGATTGGTGCCGTAAAATGATTGAAAGATTTAACGGAGGTGACTCAAATGCTGTGTTCGACATACTAACAGGTGACGAAAGCTGGATTTACTGTTATGATCCTGAAACCAAAAGACAATCTGCTCAGTGGGTGTTTCCTTTCGAGGAGTTGCCAACTAAAGTGAAGAGAGATCGAAGTGCGGGAAAAAAAATGGTGGCCTCGTTCTTTGGAAGGATAGGTCATTTCGCAACAATTGTGTTAGAGGATCAAAAAACAGTTTCTGCAGAATGGTACACTACCAATTGTTTGCCACTTGTCTTGGAAAAAGTTCGAGAGAAACGACCTCGCAGTAGGATCCTCCTTCACCACGACAACGCCTCGTCGCACACCGCCAAGCGAACGATCGACTATTTGGCGACATCAAACGTTGAATTACTGGGTCACCCGCCGTATAGCCCCGACCTCGCGCCTTGTGATTTTTATTTATTTCCAAAAATTAAAGAAAAACTTAAAGGAAAGCGGTTTATGAATGCTGAAGAAGCGGTGGCTGCGTATCGCGATGCCATTGAAGAGACCCCTAAGGACGAGTGGGCAAAGTGCTTTTCCCAGTGGTTCCATCGCATGCAGCGGTGTATTGACGTCAATGGACAATATTTTGAAAAGATATAATAAAACTAATAACTGGCTAATGTAATCAGTTTTTGATTTTCTAAGAACTTTCAGTTTGACCCTCGTAATTAGATTATTGTAATTGTAGTTGATGCATCAAAGGGTTAAAGATTAATAAAATAAATAAATAGTTTCACACCAATGACTTACCCCTAAATAAAGATTGAGCTTCTGCTATAACGACTAGGATAACGGATAGACGTACTTATTACGTTTATAACATCCATAATGACTCAGGTACAAATGCTCGTGCTCATCACACAAACTTTGCCCCTAACGGGATTTGCCCCTCTGGTTTTGTATTCCCGAGCGCGAACCACCACACCAAGGACGGTCGTCAGATTCCCATAGTAAAAGTCCGATTTCCACTTTTCGCAGGAACTAAAAACGTTCTACATGACATCAGTGACGCTGATCTTCATCCTCGCGATGGTGCTGCAGATCCCCCGGCTGAACGTGCCGTACCTGGTCAAGATGTGCGTGTTCATCGGCTGGGCGGCGTACGGGGTGCTGCCGACGCTGCATTGGACCTACGCGATGGGTGGCTTCGAGAACCCTATGGTGCAGGTGAGACATCGTCTATTTCCCCCACGCTGAGGCTCCGTGCACATGGGCCACCGACCACCGTCACCAGTGGCTGTAGCGCGCCACGCCCGCGAAATGCCGCGAAAATGAAGGTGGCCGCAACAATTTCCGGGTCGGGCCGAGTGTTTGAGTTTTTCTGTCTTGAAATTACTCAGACACCGCTCCGGAGTCAGGAAGTTGGTGGTGTTAACACCCCCGTGCCTCGGAAAGCACGTTAAGCCGTTGTTTCTGCGCCTGATCTCTCTACGGTCATGTCGGACTGCCGTCCCACCGAATTATGAGAGTGAAGGAACAGAGAGTGCACCTGTGTATTGCGCACACACTTGTGCACTATAATATGTCCTGCGCAGTTGGCTAATCTCTGTTGAGATAGGCCGCCGTAGTCAATCGGCTAGAAGGACATTATAGATATTTTGTCAAAATAGCGAGTGACCGCCACCGGTGGCGTGCGTCCACTCAAGTGTGCGGCGACTGCATACAAAACGTATAAAAAATGTAACCAGCTTGTCGTTAGCCACCAGTGGCTGCGGTCGGTGACCCATATGCGCAGAGCCTAATGGAACACATTTCGAGAAAGGTAAGTCCTTAAGTAGGTGCCAGTGTGTGCGTTCCTTGCCAGTAATTTGACGACCGTCTTGGTGTAGTCGTTCGCGCAGCGGACTTCTGTATCAGGCTGTTGCGGGTTCGAATCCCGCAAGGGGCAAATGTTTGTGTGATGAGCACGAGCATTTGTATCTAAGTCTTGGATGTTTATATGTATTTAAGTATTTCTATCCGTTATCCTAGTTACCATAGCACAAAGTCACGCTTAGTTTGGGGCTAGGTAATTGGTATGTTTGTTAAAAAAATAAAATAAAAAAAAAAAAATTTTGTTTTAACGGTCCATGGCTATAGTCCGATAAGGTCGCATTGGACACTCCTGCAGAGCGCCAGACGTGCGGGGATAGAGCATGCTAGGTATATGCCAGCGGGGATTGATTGGTGTTGCGGGGCAATGGATTTCGGTTACTTCTAAGAATAATGCAAAAGTTCTTAATCCGTAGCTCTAAACACTCCGCAACAGGCCTCGCGGCTTGACCGCATATATGCGGCATTATAAGTTTAGAAAATCAAAACAGACACATTCATTCATATCAACTTCAAAAAGACTTTCTAAACTGCTTTTGAGTGGTACTGCAACTTACGGTAAGTGGTGGTGGTGGTTTTAAGTGGTACAGTGGACTAGTGGATTGTTGTGGATGCCTTCTCATGGTTTGCTTATAAACACAATAGCTAAAGTTAGGCAGTGTTTGTCTTGGTACTACTCGACCATCACCACCACCACCATATTTACCATCGGTACCGTTACCATGAGTTTACGGCGGTTTTACTCGCTAGCGACGACGTAAAAAAAGTGTATTGAAAATTGCACAGCCCCTCTAGCGGTTACCTGGAGAACTAAAATTTTCCATACACTTTTTTTACGTCATCGCTAGCGAGTAAAAGCACCGTAAACTCATGGTAACGGTACGGTATCTTCGTTGTATACGTCGTCGTAAGTAGTTTGACATTCGTCAAGTTGGCTTGGTCCCGACCAACCGTAGTTACCTATCTAACTACTACCCGTAGTTAACTATTGCTAATTGACTTGGGACATAATAATGGAGCAGACAGTTGCCTAGCTTTATACTTCATTGTCTCATTATTATGCGGCCTACCAGCGCTCCGACAAACACCACACAATTATTATTAAGCAAGTGTTGCAAAGAAACGCGCCGAAAGAAACTCCGTAAATGGAAAAGTCATTTGCACGCGCAGAACTTTTATCTAATCTGTGGTTAAATGTAGCAAGAGTTTTACACGAGTTTAGACTGACTGGTCACATTTATAACCACTAAGCATATAATCACTTTTATAACATTGAAAGTAAATAGACGCCTTATTATTATTATTTTCTATTGCAGATGTTCTTCCCTAGGGTGATAGGGATGTACATCATCAGCGGGACAGCGTTCGCGATATATGCCTTCAAGGTAACTGCTATGTTTTGTTTTTAACATTAGACATTTGCTCACTAACTTGTAGAAGTTAAATGAGGTTTAATACCTCATTTGTATCACATTTTGACGTATATTGTGGGGATCTAGGCTTTGAAGTTCAAACACTAGATGGATTGATAAAACTTTTGGTTTATACCTCCGTTAGAAGAACTCTCACTTGCTAATCGTAGAAAGCTGAAATTTGTGTATGTTCTTTGGGGAGCGAAAGGCAGCACGAAGAGAAGATATCCCGAAATTCAAACGGGACGAAAAAAAAACGAAAATGGGTGCTAAGTCTCGGAAAAAAACTAGTAAAGAAATATAAACTACTCTTAGTTCTCCACAATACAAACCGCAAATTTTGTTGATGAAAAGCAACAAATAAAATTTATTATGTTTACTTTATTTTCTACTAGCGACCCGCCTCGGCTTCGCACGGCTGCAATATGCATGTATAAAATCTTTTCTTATGAATAACTCTATCTATTGCTGATAACTGCATTAAAATCCGTTGCGTGGTTCAAAAAATCTAAGCGAAAAGACCGCGGGAGTGACTTTGTAATATAATAGTAAGATTTATTGATTAAGCAAAAAATATTGGATATGTAGGTAGAGGTACATAATATAAAATAATAAATTATTTTCAGTTTTTTTTGGATGGCATATTAATATGTCATCCTATTTGTAGCTCTGCCCATGTTTCATACTTCCACACAATCGTATTTCCACGAATTGCATATCGAATACAGTCTGTTCTTCCCAGGTGCCGGAACGCTGGTTCCCGGGGCAGGTGGACTACATCGGCCACTCGCACCAGTGGTGGCACGTGCTGGTGCTGGGCGCGCTCTACTACTGGCACAACTCGGGCATGATGTACGTGCAGTACCGCATGAACCACGGCTGCGCGAACACCATGCGCATATTCTGAACTGACACTGTGACATTGTTTAACGACGTAACAGAAAATATTGACATTCCGGTGACATAGTTAAACGACGCGACAGAAAATATTGACATTCCGGTGACATTTATAACAACGCGACAGAAAATTTTGACATTCCGGTGACATAGTTTAGCGACATGATAGAAAATTACAAGACCTAGGTTACATAGTTTAACAACTTTACAGAAAAAAGTTGAACACCGCGATAGATATGCAGATTAAATTTTTGAACGAAGAAGAGTTGTTCGTGAAGGATTAAACCATGTTTAAATATTAGCAATGTCTCATTATTTATTTTATTCAAAATGGTCGTCTAATATTTAAACAGGATAAAATCTGGTCTGTTTTTGAGCAGTAACACCGTTTACTATGGTTCAGGATCTATTATAGCCTGACCAGGAATATATGGGACCTGAATTAGGGGCGCTTCGAATCCACTTTATATGACAACACTTTGTATAGTCATGCCAGCGTAGATTGGCAACTAATCATACAAGACATTTTTATATGCTTACATTCATGTTAATATTTTAAATATGCTGCCTAATGATAACAGATTCTACTATAAAAGAACACGATAGAACACTCGCAAATTGAGTACTTATTAAATTCAGTTACTATGTGTAATATTGGTCTTGAATTTTGGACCAAAACACTATTATTTTTGCAAAACCATTAACGGATAAAAGAAACATTAATCGATTGTTCTTCAAAATGATATTATTTATAATGTTATAATAATTTTGAATAATGCGTAGGAAATCATGGAAAACTCTACGAACTATTTTAGTTGAAATATCCAAGTAGAGTTGAAATTAAGAATAAAACTCAAAACAAGTATTTATTATAATCATTTTTAAAAATTGTTATTAAAATATTCTCCGTAGACATCAGTAGCCAATTTTCACTATTTGCACTATATGACATACCAAAAACTTGTAATGACAACTATCGGAGTAATTATTTTACAGAAACCGTAGTGATCACATAGACTTTCTTGTCGAAAAACAATACAACACCATGTTAAACCACTTTTCTTTACGAAAACGCATAGTTCTCGGTAGTTTTATTACATTAAAATTGGACTTGGTCGAAAATTAGATTACGCGTCCACTTTGACACTAATCATTATGACTGTTGATGACATGTCAATGACGATTAGATTTTTCTGTTGCCAGTAAAAGAAATTAGTTCCAGTTGTTTTCCGCAATATGGCGAGGTCCCATATATTCCTGGTCAGGCTATATTTAGTTATTAAGAGATGATATCGTCGAAATGCCAGGGGCCCAAATTTCACGCCTTCGATACTGTGTCACCGATATAAACATGACGGATATCACAATATTTAAATTTTCGGTCTTGTTGATGTATATGTAAATGTTTGATATTTATCTAATTTTGTGATATCTGCTATGTTTTTAGAGAAGTATCGTATGTGGCATAATATCAAAGGCGCGAGAATTGAGCCCGAGCTGCGTAACATAACGTTTGAGTACCTATTCAAAAATTCCATTCAAAAATATACCTTTAGCACTATAATGTTGAAACACAAAATAAAGAATCTCACTTTAACCATACGTATTAAAATAGTTTAGTCGTACTTATGTACCTACAGTATTGCTCAATAAGGGTGCTTTGTTTATTCTAGACCAAGAATTAGAAAATTGCGAAAATCGTCAGAAAACCGAAGGTTGAGTAGTTTCTTAGGAGATTTATTTTAAAATCTCTTCTACTTGATTGATACTGAGACCCAAATACACTTAGCAAAAGAGAATTAAATGACTTCAGCAAAGTTGCCTTAGTGTAGTTACCCTATTTATTATGAACTAGACAAATATTATTATTAAGAATTAGTGTAATAAGACTTTCTTGTTATTTAGGCAAAATCAAACTTGCTATTTTACTTGTTACTTATATTAAAATTTCTCTGTTATTGGAGCATTCTGTTTATTGCATTTATAATTGCTAAATCTGTGATTGATCGAATTATGTTTGTTTAAACCTACGACTTTATATTATTGTTTGTTCAATGCATCTTTACTTTTTTATTATGTTGGGACTGGGTTATAGGTATTATTATAAAAATGTTAAAAATTATACATTTTTTAATTATATTAGTCTTTTATTTATTTAATTTTTGCACATTGCATAGCAAAAATAAGTATTTACCTATTTCGTTTAATTTCACAAAACATGAATGTTATTGGTAATGGCACTTAAAGTAACAGGAATTAATAATAATTAATTTACAGCAGATAAATATTTTCAGTAGTCTACCACTTACGACTTGCTTACGATTGAACAATTTGATATTTTATTCGCCACCACCATTTATTTTCCCCGTGAAACCTGCCATCTCGCGGGCAATAGTGCAACTAATTCTACTCCACAATAGATGTCACTGTTCTGCTTTTCTGTTTGCATAAGAAGCTCAACAGATGGCTCTACAAGTTTTAAAGGCAAGGAAAAGGCAAAGCCAAGGCGCGAGAAAAAGTTTTAAAAATTAAGCTAGTGGTAGTATGTCCTCCATGTCGAAGCTTATACAAATTTCACATAATTTATCTATCTTTTATCCCATAGAACAAACGTGATATTTTTAGCGTTTTTTGCTCGCTATTAATAACAGCAATAGGTAGACGCTTGAAATATTTTACAGAATATTACATTGTATATTCACTTCAAAAATAAATAATTAAATTAAAATAATAATAATATTTAAGGGGGGCTCCTTTATAACAAACGTGATTTTTTTGCCATTTTTTGCTCAATATATGGCAACAGGCAGACGCTTAAAATATTCACAGAAAAGCATGTTGTATTTCACTTTAAATATATATAATAATAAAAAAATAATAAAAAATATTTAACGGGGGCTTCCTACATACAAACGTGTTTTTTTGCCTATACTGTCCAATGTAATGTTGTAAGTTAATGGTACGGAACCTTTCGTGAGCGAGTCCGACTCGCACTTGGCCGGTTTTTATTTAAATAAAATAATGTCAATTTAGCATTTTTATTTTATAGGGAACTATCACATTAAAACACGTAAATTAACCAAAACACATATTATTGTAACTAATTGATTTGAATATGCATGATGCATGCACGGAGTAAGTAAAATCTAGTTTATCAATCGTGTCTGTAATTGTCTAACATTACCAATTGTAAACCAGTGGCATAAATAAAAAACGCACAATAGCTTTAGCACACAGATTTAATCGCCGAATCACACACTTACAAAGAATAATGATTATAGTTACTCAAACTGGCAGAGTTTCAGCTTACTCAGTGGCTGCTGTGTACAAGTCTGCTAGACTGAGCTGTCCGTCGCTTATAAAGGCTTTCCCCCTCCAATATAGGCACATTGGCGGTGGGGAAAAGTGGAAAGTGGTGGCTTGGTGGTGGCTGGCTGTGGTGGCTATGGCTGGCTTTGGATATGAGTGGCGCTTGTGTCGAGTGAAGTTTCCGGTACCGTTGGTCATAAATAAAATATATTCCCCGGTTGTGATTTAACGGTGCCTGAAGCGGATGTAACACAATTAAGACTTGAAATGAAATAACTTATTAGTTAAAGACATTTCGATATGTTTGTATTTTTTTAAATATCAGATTTACTTCTACCACTTAATTGCTACGTGTACGTACAGCTTTAGAAACGGCTACCGTACGAACAAATTACGTAGGACGTACATATTAAACAACACAAACACATAAATACCGAACCTTTTTTAAACATCACTCATTCCGGCGGGATTAACTGTGATGCGAGGATGCGACGAAAAAGGTTACCTATCTATTTTCCAGTACGTTGGGTCAACACTGACTCCATTCATCGGTGCAATGAAAATATTGGCCGTTTATCTTTTTGTTCGCGAACTCCCAGCGATGAGCGCGGCGGAGCGCGCTGTCACAATGTAAGAACGAGCAGTAGCCTGTAATTTGTCTGTCCTCTAAGAAGGTTATCTGGAAGAAATTGTTTATAGCAATAAGAGCGTTTAATTGTTAATTTTTTTTTAATGTCTACTTGGTAAATGTGGTGTGCCACTAAGAGTAACCTATTCTATCCGTATGCGTCGGGTGCGAATTTTTAATTATGTAATACGATTTTATGTTTCTAGAAGCGATATTCAGGACGCCCGCTGATGGATTAGTTATAGCTTCTCCCCCAAGAATTGGGTCGACGTATCGACATGTGTCTAGTGCCGATATTTTAAGTAAGTTAAGTTGTAAGTACTGACGGTGATATCCGCAACCAGTAAATAACTGTGTCGCGGCAAACCTGGGTGTTATGACATTTTTAAATATTTTTTCATTTCCAGGTACGTAGGAAGAAAAGTTTTTGTGTATAAGCATTTGTTAGGTTAGGAGCCATATAGAGATTCTGACTGATTTCGTGCCATTTTTATTTGTTGCGGTTTTTTATTTTTCGAACGGATATATGGTAAAAGTTTGGAGATTTATGTAGAAACTGAGTAGGTACTTTGGCGGTCTCTAAATTAAAGTATAAAAAAAACAGATATCAGTACCTACTAAGTTACCTACAGCAAGTTAGACCATTTTATCAATTCATCAGAAAGACAGAAATCTGTGAGTGCTGATATAAATAAATAAAAACGTTTTCTAATGTGCCTGGGTAGAAAGAAGTGATATCTTGGCAAGTGGAAAGCTTTTAATCCGTCCTTAAAGTTCATCGTTATTCAATATTCGATAAGACCTTCTGTACCTTCTTTGTTTGTGTAGCTGTGCACTCCGAATTCGTTTATTGCAACAACTAAAAGGATTCCCACTCGCTGATATGTGAAATCACTATTTGGTTTGATACTGCCGGTGCGTTTTATTTCACAGTTAGCGAACAAATGGATTTTGCGATTCGTAGGCAATACGCGCCGCTGTTGTTTTCTACCTATGTAAATAGTAATTTTATAATTTTACTAGCAGTTCCCCGCGACTTCGCCCGCGCCAAAAGTCGGATTTTCCATTTTTCATCCCCCATTTCACCCCCCTGATGATTTTATATCGCGACAAAAAGTAGCCTATGTCCTTCCCGGTGTCTCAAACTATCTCTGTGCCAAATTTCATTTGATTCGGTCCAGTAGTTTCGGAGCCTATTCGATGCAAATAAACAAACAAACAAATCTTTCCTCTTTATAATATTATTAGTATAGATTTATCATAACTAGGACTTTGTTATTTTTTTTAATTCAGCTTTCATAGAATACTGCCTAAGTAAGTCGCGAAAATGAACATGGCGGCAAAACCTAGTGACACTTACCCATACTGAAGTCCCCAGAGTGTAGGTAGGTTAGGAATTGTTATTACCAGTCCCATAATAAAATATACCTAAGTATAAATGAATTTTCAACGTGCGTTTTTAACGCAAGTCATCGTTACAGCTCTAGACATTTATTGCAGACACATTGTCAGTGAAAAAAATATTTAAGTTAACTAGTACCATCTTAGGGGTTGATCAGTGATCAGCAGAGCATCCCTCGTGAGTAAAATATGCTTAGATACAAATGAGACAGGAGCAGGGCTAATCAGGCGCAGGGCACGCGACGGGCCCCGGGGGACCTTGTGAGGGCTGCCACTGCCAACCGCTTGAGTGTTTTAAATCGAAATGCAAACTTGCAGAACGGCCTACTTATTTGTGTTTACACGACAGAAAAAAAGGGTAAATCACTTGATCGAGTGAGATGCTTTGTATTCGGCATTAATTTCCTATACTATGTAAGATATCTTGTACCTATCGTCAAATCTTCAGTTTTGGCATGTTTTTCTAAATTGAATTTAAAAGTCTGTTTAACTGGCTTTAGATAAATAAATAAATATATTTTTCAGGTGCCGTGAAGATAAGTCTTTCTGTAACAATTATATCTCGCGAAACTGAGTCTGAACATAGCGAATTTTGCATTAATCCCTTTGCACATAGCGAATAGTGCACAAAACACAGATGTACTCTCTGTACCTTCACTTTCATTGTTCAGTGAGGCAACAATCCGAATTCAGACGTGACTGGAGAGAGATCGAGAGAGCGCCTACGACTTAATGTACCTTCCTACTTTTCGAGGCATGGCATGGGATGTCAATACCACCAACTGCCTACTCCAAGCTTTTTCTGAGTTATTTTATGACTTTTAGTTGTTGGTGTTAAGACCCCCGTGCCTCGGAAAGCACGTTAGGCCGTTGGTCCTGCGCCTGACTTCTCTACGCAGTCGGCTAATCTCTGTTGAGATTGGCCACTGTATCGGCTAGGAGGACATTATATCTTAACCAATTAAACCGTTTCCCTGTAACTGTTCTCCCAGTTTCCTGACACTTTCTTCACTAGTGTCGGCAACCCTGGTCGTCCTACCGCAGGCCGCTGCCGCAGCACGCGCCCGTTGACGGATTGCCGCGCGATTGCCGGCGACGCCGCCATATTGCCCCGATTGTCACATGTCACAATCGCTCCGTGTTACCCGCCTGATAAACCGTTTGATGTTGCCCCCGCTAAGTTTTCCATTTTCGTAATACTGTTTTGTTTTCTTTTTATCAAGATAAGAGGTTTTATTAATATATTATTGTCAATTTTTGTTATCTTCATAAAAAATTCAGTGGATAATAACAAAGTTTCCTATATCGACCGTCGGCCACTCATCAGTCATCAATCGACCTGCTTTTTAGAAGATGCGAAACACAGTGTCATTTGTCATCATTGATTTGGTTAGTACCTACCATGGCATACCTACAAGCTACATGTAAGTAGGTACACCTAACTAACCAAGTAGCTACAGTAAGTACTATTCTTTCCAAACGGCAAAAGAGCTGAATTGTTTAATAAAAAATGAAAAGTTTTATTAGACAGATAGATACTCTATAATGCACACAAAATACAGTAGACATTAACAAAATTTACATAGAGAGTCGCACAATTTAAGCTGTCATATTACTTTAAATATTTTAATAAATTATTGCTTTACGTAGGTAGGTAGGTACCTGCTTTATTACTTGACCGATAAAATGAATCGAATACCTGTAATGATTTAGCAAACTTAATTCCTTTGTTCTAATAGGTATTCAGATTACCTCTGAATTGTAGAAGCAAATAAATCAATCGGAAACCATCACGTACCAAAATTTACATACGAATTGAACTTGCATTTCTGTAATATCGTTTGCTAATCGTAAAACTAGAATTAGCATAAATTCCACATGTATCGCGCTCGCGCCCGCCCACCGGCATATGCGAGCTTTGTAATGACTGTAATGAGTTTCCCGTATGCTAATGTTACCATTTTATACACGTCAAAGGCGCGTTGACATTGTAAACTATTTTTTTGTTAAATTAAAAAAATTGTGGGCACGCGCGATGTAATCCGTGGGTCGCGAAATAAATCACTGAAGTTTGAGGTGGGATAGCTTAGTCAAACATTAAAACTGTATTATTTTTTGTTTACAATGATTAATCGTACAATTATACATATTTTCTATGACTTGAAGTCACCCAGTCAATGTTAACTTATTTATTGGTGATGTGATATTTAAAATTTCACGCTTATTTGTTGGAACTGATGACGTTTTTTTAAAACAAGAAGACTGAAAAAAACAACGATACTAACGTATCCAAGTACCTTAATAAATATTTAAGATTCTGTAGTAGGTAGGTATAGACTAACTAATGTACGGCACGGGTCCTAAATTAAGCGGCCATTACCATATTCCTTTATCTGAAACATGTAGAGGCTGAACGTCATGTTTTATGTACGAAGCAGGTAGGACACGTTTAATTTGATATTATTTAAGGTGCCTGACAGCTCTAACCCATGCATATTCATGTGATTAATCATGGCCGCCTCCCTTCGCAACCGGTCTGACGCCCCGAATTTCCATCTGAGAAAATATCACGTGTGTAACGTGATGCTCGCAATTTGTAACGTTAAACAATGCCTGGTAAACGACATCGAACGGTTTAAGAGGTTAATAGCATTCTCTAGTGTCAGTAAGAGATCATCTACCTAACAGTCATGAATTGATTCGTCAATAACCAGATGAAAACTCGATCTAGGCATGAGCGTTCGATAAAGAAGGTTAGAGTATAGTATGTTGTGTATCATAGCACTTAAAACAGCAAAGTTATACCTATATTACCTTTCTTGATAAGTACCTACTTATCAAGGAATAAGGTTCCTAATGTAAACGATTAAACTATAAATATTTTGTAATCCTAATACATATTACCTTTATGGTTAAAGACACTTTATTTCTCATTAGAAAATACATTTCACTTACTGAGAAACTTAAATAATTCAAACTTAAAAAACATTATTTACCTTTAGTACCGATAATGTTCATTTAATTTATTCTATTAATCTATAATTCAATAACTGATAACATAATGAACTAATATTATTTTTATCTGATTTCTACGGCAACCATGGCAGAATATTTTTTAGTTTTAAGATCTTTATATTACCATATTCTCGGAAATAAATGATTTGAATTTAAATGTAAACAAAGCCCATCGTAACATTCAAGATGGATGCATAAAACATCATTGTATCATTCCGAAATGTTCAACGTATTTGCACGTTAAATTTCTTTGGAATAGCCCTTAACTGAAAGGAGCTGTCCTTCAGTATAATTCGATATCAAACATTGCAATTTCGGAAACTACCACGCAAAATAAACAGTAACTGCGCCCATTATTATTTCTCGCGGGCATTATCATCTAAATCGCATCGTGCACCATTACCGTGTTTAGGTATTTGCGAACTATTGTTAGTGGCTGTGTATAAAATAAACATTTGTTACGGAGGGGCCGCAATACCGGCGCGGGCGCGTATATCCCACATTACCATTAGAATAGCTGATGTATGGTGCCCGCGCGTCATGGCCTTGCCTGTTTTAATGTTAACGGATATATTATAGGTTGTATCTTTTGTGGTCAGATTTAATGCAGGTTTTAATAACGTTATCTGGTTGGGGAATCGCTAAATTTTGCATTTATCTCATCATGCTCAGTAAAATACGACTTTGTTAACTAGCTCAATTTGATAACAGAAATTCACCGTATTAATGCACTAAAATTTACTTTAATTTGTCTTTATTCGTTTGTAGATAGAATAACTCTACATATTCAACAACGAAAATTTAACCATGAATAGAAAGATACCTACCTACAGATACAAAGAGTTTTCCCATGAAGTATTCATTAAACAAACACAAAAACGAATCGCACGAGAAGAATTTAAAACAATCAAACGAGTGTCGAGATCGTAAAAAGGCCCTTTCTGCCAACAAAGGAAGCACTCAAAACAATTAAATAATTCGGGAGCGCTGTTTGCTTTGCGCAACCAGGGGGCGCTGATGAAATATAAACTGGATCCGCGTCAATCGGATGACACGATTCGGATGAGATTGTAGTTGGTGAATAAACAGTGGGAGTGAGATGATCGCGCGGTCACGTGACCGGCGCGTGCGCCTCACGCGCGGCGCCCTCCGACAACATTTTGGCGGGAAAAAGAGGGCATTTATAATTCGGAACGGGAAATATTACACGCTAATTTTGTCACATTTGGGGTATATTGATTTTGAGGCGAGATCGGATTAGTTTGTGTTGTAAGGATAACACGTGATTTTCTTTCGTGTTGACGTTGATAAATTAGCCTGGAATAGAAATGACTACAAGCTGTGGTTAAATAATTCCAATAACAAAAGGGAATTATTCGTTTTAACAGTTATATCGTCAAAAGACAATAATTTCCAGGTAAAACTTGTTAAAGATAAGATGGTATATTTGTATTTTGTAAAAAACATTCATGCTTCACGAAATATTTAATAAAATATCAGTTTTTGATATAGAAGGAGGCCAACCGCCTACGGGGTATGAGTACTAAAAAGAATACTACAGTGACTTCTGATAGATTTCAGTTTTATACAATGATATCGAATGAATGTAATGTGAACGAGTACATTTGTTCACATTACATTCATTCGATGTAATAAAAATAATAATGTGTACCTATATGCTACGAGGCTACGAATTTGCTACGACTACGGGTGCCACGGCTACGACAGAATCCTTTTTTATATTCTATGAAATTTCCGTAAATGCGTCATTCACAACAACTGTTTATTTTGCGTAATACTTCAGTTTAATACATCTAAGCTAATACTGTGTAATGTTTATGCTACGCTACCTACGACGTTGTTGCTACTCAAACTATTGCTAGACAGAACCACAATATTGCATGATATCACGCATAATTCTGTGGATATTATGTATAAGCCTCTTTCTGTTCAAGTGTCCATTTATTATATTTTCGTAAATGTATACACACACATTTATACTTACATCTTCGATAAATAGCCGCTGAGTTGATTGGGAGACGGGGAGGTCATCTTCGATAAATAAATAATAATAATAAATTAAGTTTGGACAATCGCTTACATACGTTGTATCTTATTGCAACTACGAATGCTAGTCTAGACACTTCTAAAGCATTCCGAATGCGCAGCAAACATCTTGTAATTAAACAGAACTAACCCCGCACCCCGACTTGCAGTCGCAGCCATAATTCCAATCGTAATTATATGTAGTGGAAGTAACTGGAACTATCGCGACGGTTTTACGAGCCGTGTGATTGGGCCTGCTTTATTGATTCTAAACGACGATTAAACTGTATGAGACTGGATGCTACGTCTTGGAGTTGAATTTGATAGTTTTAGGGGAGTACGTTTTGTTAATTGGTTCGTAAATAAAAAGGATTTTTCTATCTGGTTTAGTCACAAAACCATTCCAAGTAAAAAAAAACAGTAGTTACAAACGGCTGTAGACAACATTATGTTAAACACGAGAATGGCTCTATTGCCTTCGCAATAAAAGCTCTTTTCGTACTCTCTTTTTGACTGTACTTCTATACATTTCTAACCACTAAGGTAATTTTTTCATTTGTTAAAATCACACTGTTCGGTAGCTAGTAGTAAGTTACTAAGTGTTGTTATATTACACGTTATAAGTACATACATTCTCTAACGGAGAAGACTAATAATTACTATTTCTATAATATCTGTACTTTAAACTAGTAGTTTGGCACTAACTACTCAGTTAGTGCCATAGGTTTTTCTTTGCTTTCTATCTTTTTGGCTTAATCATTTAGGTATCATGTTTCTAAAATCCAGACGCAATAGATATTCATTTATTATTCGACCATCGTAATGTTACTTTCGATAAAAAAAATACTAGGAAGAAGCTAAGACAAAACACTGTATAAAAACACAGAATTGGGTGTACTTTCAACCACCCATTACTGCTGAAAGCGTCTATTTAGCGGTGGCATCTTAATATATATAATAACATTTTCTCCAGGTAATTCCTAAGAAAACGTTGTCTCAGTAATTAAGGGGAGGTCGTAAGCCAGGGAAACGAGCGAACAAACAAACCGAAGAACCTAAATTAATTTAGCGGGAGATTCGCATTCCGAAGCCTTCGCAAGTTCGCAAATTGAGATCTTATCTTTTAATACGGCCGGCGACCCATCGGCAATTTGTTGATTTATTTAACAATCTCTACTTAGTTTGTTTCGTAACTTTGAGAAAGATTTTCAGCGTGGTATGATGGCGTTTTTGGTTAACATTTTTTTTAAACTGTACCGAAATGGACGTTGCAATGTTTTTTCTGACGTGGAGCTACGTGGACTATAGGCCTTAGGTCAGCTTTTCCATCCATCAAGTACTGTAAATACTTATAATTTAAATTCATGCTTATTTAGACCCGTCATGTCTAAAAGTTATTGTTATGCAACGCGAAAGTAAAATATGACTATTACCTAGATTACAGAATACTTTGGCACCAATTGAGTTTGACCAACAAGGTAGAGAGCTCCCAGATGGATGGCGGTTGCATTTATAGTATTTTCAGAAAAATGTTCTGTTGCACTACGCCCGCGATTTTGTGTATTTTCTTAAGACTTGTACTAAGCTGTACCTACCCTAAACGTGGGTAAACAAACATTTAGCAAGACGTCGACAGTCAGAGTGAATAATTTCGATTGTTTATCCGAGAAAGGGGCAGGATTTATCTGGGAGCCGTTCTTACTGCGGCCGGATCGCGCCATTGTGATCGCGGGCATCTGCATAATTTCGCTTCATTAAAGCAATGAAATGATTAACAATGGGGATCTTTACTCTACGTTTGTTGTAGGATGACCATTCAGTAGGGTGGATTCTGAAAGTTTTACCGCAGTTTTTTTAAACAAGAGGCAGAATGACTGCCTCTTATTTATAATGAACTCGATGTTTATTTATTACCCATTTCTGGTTTATTAACTGCAGTAAAGCTACACAAAAACACAACTTATGTAAAGTCGAGATGCGTCGAATGGATAACTGGATAGTTATTTGCTGCAAATGGCCCCAAAGTAGTCTAAGTTCTTTAAGGTTTATTTTGAATCACATCACAGGTACTAAATTATACCAATTGTGAATCATACTTAGTTAGCTCAGCGCCCCAAAGTGCGTCTTTGTCTCCAACACCAGAAGACGGCGACGCTCCTTTTTCGGGCCAGTACTCTTTCTAATCACCTTTTTGAAGCCTGGTTGAATGCTCCAAATATCACTTATTGTGTTCTAATATAAGCTGAAATTTAACACTTACGCTTGGACATAGTTTCCTTAAGTTCTTACGGCAACAACGGGCGTACAAAGGCACGGGCAAAAGTTAGTATCTTTCATCTTGTAAGACTACAGGAAAATCTGGCGTAAAATAGGACAATCTATAGCATGTTTCGCCACCTGGTAATCGAGTACAGGACCCAGCCTCAGCGCCACTGACAGCGTTCACACAGGCCACGGCGGCATTCTATATTTTTATTTGTTTTATCGCTACATGTTCTTGGTCACCCTCACCTAGGCAACAATTGGCCACGATTTTCGCTAAATATTATCTTGGGAGTTCCTATTGCTATATAGATAATTAAAGCAGTATTGAGGAGCATACGCTTGAATATTCAAAGGGAATAAATTATGCAAAGTGAGCGCTAAAGGCCGGGAGCAAATCGGCGCGTCATTACCGAATCTAATATTTTGTTAAAACAATTTGTAACTGTCTAACTTTCATAATAATCTACGTACTGAAAACATGGATTAATGTGAAACTACCTCTATTTACACACATTAGAATATTAGAGACTCGTCAAAAACAAGTTACAGTTGCAAGCACATCAGAAGACTATATCTTAGATAAAAGCAAAAACCGGCCAAGTGCTTGCCGGGCCACGCACAGTGTAGGGTTTCGTAGTGGCCCGTTATCACAATAAAGATTGATTCTGTTTTAAATCTGAAAATCCCGTTATTATAAAAAACAAGCAACTTATTCATCTTATTCTGAAAAATAATTTTATTCTAAGGATTTTGTATTTTGTACAAAATTATTTAATAACCGAGTTCAACGACTGTTACTGCTAAACTAATAAAGTTATTTATCTTAACCGCTGTAGTTTACCTTTAAAGTTTATGACATGCATTACCATCGTGAATTTTCCTAGTTTTTCAAGCTAGCAGTTAAGCTTTTAGGGAGGAGGAGCGACGCATTACTGGAACAAAAAAATGCACTTGAAAGTTTTATATCAGCCTATTGCAGTCCACTGCTTGAAATATGCCTCTCCAAGACTGCGCCAACTTTCACTGTCCAACTTTCAACTTTCTTTCACTTGAAAGTTTAATATTTCGTAAATGGAGCATTCAATCGAAAATCTATCTAAGTCATTTCAAACGACCTAGTTTATGATACCGCCCATGATTGGGTAAAAAAACATCCCCACTTCACATGTAGGGAAGCTACCCTAAAAAATATTTTCCAAAATTGTATTCTACCATTATTTGGTATACTTACATACACTTACAAAATAACAGCTTTCTAGTACTTACGGTGTCTTAACAAAACCTCGGACATGACGAAACGTACGTACGTACGTAAACGTACATTTTGACTATGGCAATATTATATAGTAGTCGTTAAAGTTTTGTTTGACGTTCTTATGATTATTCTCTGAGGTACCAGGTTCGATCGCCGGTCGGGACAATAATAGTAAACCATATCTTCTATTCTAATATTGTCACAACACCTAGATTGTGGTACTACCGCTGTTTGTGGTTGATTTCCATAACACAAGTGCTTGAGCTACTACTTCTGGGATCCCAGAAATGTATGTGATGAAGTCTAATATTTATTCATCTTTACATAGCATAAAAAAGTCGCTCCAGCTTTTAAACAGATTCTATTGCACTTTTCATTGGATAGAGTGATTGGATTGGATAGCCAAGAGGTTAGTTTAAATGATATGAATACTTATCTTATCCGTGTGAAGTCGGGGCAGGTTGCTACTTTATAATAAACTAGTTCCCCGCGACTTCACCTGCGCCAAAAGCCGGATTTTCTAGACCAACTTTCATCCTCTATTGTATCCCCTTGGTAGAACTGATCAAAATACTTTCTTAGCGGATGCCTACGTCATAACATCTACCTGCATGACTAATTTCAGCTCGATCCGTCCAGTGGATTGGGCTGTGCGTCGATAGGTCACTATGTCAGTCAGTCAGTCACCTTTGAATTATATATATTTAGATCTTAGATAACTTTTTCATACGGTATTTTGTTACGTAATACGTTACTAAGTGTAGTGTCTGCTATACACTATTATGTCCTACAATACCTCCTATTCATAGGTACTGCAGCGTCGGTACTCGGTAGGCCTCTCGGTCAAGTTCACCGGAGGCCGGGATTATGTTCTTACGGCTAATCTGCGGTAATCTTGCCGTTCCGTTGTTTGCAGCCTCATTACCGTCAAACGCACGAAAGCAATTCTGTTTGTACGGCTAACGGTAATGACTTCCAGTTCTGAACTTCTCGTAGTGATGTACTTACTTACCTTACGTTAGATCTGACACATTGTTTTTTTACTTACAGGAATGTAAAAAGGAAAGGGTAGATAGGAGGTATACTTAATACCTAAACGGTGAAGGAAAAGCATCATAAAACCTGCACACCAGTGTGCAGGTTTTATGATGCTTTTCACACACACACACTATCGACAACCCACTGGTTGTCGATAGTGTGTGATTTGGAGAAGGCAATAATCGTTGTGTGTGTTGCTTAGGTGTGTTATTTTCATGATGTAATCACGATACTGCGAGTTATACGACTATAAAGAAAAATACACAATCAAACAATTACTCAGAATGAAATAATCGCACCTTTTAAAAAACAATTTAATCACATGTTGGATATTGAGGTACCGTATTGGTTTCACAAAACAGATGTAACATGCCTTTGGGTAACCATACTCTACTGACTGACTGCCTCGTTGGTCTAGTGGTCAGCACGCTGGGTACTATCCACAGGGTGTATCCACGGCCGAGAGTGTTTGGGTTTTTTCTATCTTGAAATTACTCACACACAGCTCCGGAGTCAGGAAGTTGGTGGCGTTAACACCCCGTGCCTCGGAAAGAACGTTAAGCCGTTGATCATGCGCCTGATCTCTCTACGGTCATGACTGCCGTCTCACCGAATTATGAGAGTAAAATACACTTGTGCACTATAATATGTCCCGCGCAGTTGGCTAACGGTTGAGATAGGCCGCCGTAGTCGAAATTCGGCTAGGAGGACATTATTACTGTACTAACATACAGGGTGACTCTTGTATCAGTATCCAATTTTTTTTCCAGACATTACGTATCGTTTAAAGATGCTATTTAAAAAAAATGGTACGTCAAGTTATTTTTTTTTATCAAAAAACATGGTTACACGTACCTGCGTATGAATAAGATGAATGTGATGCGTAGGCATTGGCGTTGGGCTGATATTATTATGATGACTTGATGGGAGGCAACGGTCTTGAGCTGTGATCACCGTTTTAGTGATTTTTTGGGCGGTTTCTAAGGGTATCTCGATATTTTTGTACTGCACGACCAAAATTAAAAATACGTGTTTTGTTTTTGCGTCAAAGATATAAAAATATTTAAATTTAGATACTGATACAAAAGCCTGATACTGATAAACTGGCTTGCAAAAGTAAGTACTACACTGATTTTCAAATTCAAATTTTTCCTAAACTATAAAAGTTAGAGTATCAAAAAAGAAACCATTTTACAGAAAATTTCATGATCTTTCTAAGAAGCTAGTGCATGAATAAGTAGTATTTTAAAGTACAAATCTAATTTACATTTTAAAATATACAAAATCACTCCAAACAGCATTCAAAAATATTTGTTATACTTTATTTACATTTTATTAATTGCCTCCTTGGACTGCTTGGACCCTAATTACCGCCTTGAATCGTTTTGGTATACTCCGACGCAATTCGGGTAGGACATGCTGTTTATAAAGCTTTTTTCGGAGTCATTAAAACACAATTTTACGGATTACTTAGCGATTTATTAACATTTCATTTAAAACCTGACGTTTCGAACACTTTACAGCGTTCGAGGTCACAGAGAGACTAAGGTATAATTTGTCATAACAAAGATTTGAAAAATTAAACTACCGTCACTCATTAATTTTAATTTACGTTACTATTTACACAGAAAGAGCTAACAGTGTCTTGAGATCTTGTAGTTTTTGCTAGACTAGGATCCCATGTCGGTGGAATACGCTGCTGAGCTGTTTGAAACGTCAGGTTATAAATAAAATGTAAATAAATCGCAAAGTAATCTGTAAAATTGTATTTTAATGAGTTCATCAAATCGCGTAAATGTAAGAAACAAATAATTTTTTCGGAGATTTTTTAAAAGGAGGCGAGGAGGAACTATGGAATTTTCATTAAAAATATTATTCTTTCTAATACTTTTTATGAAATAAAACCCTTGCGTATTTTATAAGCATTGCAATTTTAGAAGTGTAATACTTACTTTTACTGGCCGGTGTTTATTTCACTTTGAGTTCGAAACTGAAACGTTATATTTAAAGTAAGCAGAATCTGAGCAAAGCAAAAGGGTAAGTGTGAGGTATAAGATATAAAGAAAGTCTAATGATTACGTTATTTAGTATAATTGTAACTGTAATTATAAAGTTTAAATAGTTTAGGATTCTTTTAAAAAAAATTCAAGCCGACAGGATGACCTTAAATATTTAAACTATAACTATATGTCATTAACTTCATTGATTAGGTATTCAAATCCGATCTTTAAATTACAAAAACTGAAAAATGCCAGATTATTTTTATATCAAAATTTGTCCTTAAAACATAGGTACCTACATATAAACAACAAAATTATTTTAATAATATGAATACCAAATTAGTGTGAGTCAGGTATGGCAAAATGTTATTTATTCTAAGTTGTTTGATGATTAGTTATCGTTTAAAAATGTATGTTTACATAAACCAACAACTAATTAGACCAATAAGAATCTTATTATAAAACTAAGTAGATAGATAGATAAATCTTTATTGCACACCATAACAGAAACATACAATAAGTACAACGATTTACACAGAAAAATGTACAATATAGGCGGTCTTATCGATAAGCGATCTCTTCCAGACAACCTTTAGGTAAATGAACATACTCATTTACGGTTTTATTTCTGACAAAAGCATGACATTTTTTTTCCCAATGCACAACAGACAAGTACACAGTGCTGCGTAGGTACCTACTGCAGAGTTCGGAATCATGCCTTGTTTTTCGGCTAGTGTATATTTTCATTGTGTTCAATTAAAAGTAAGGTTTTTATTAAATGCAATTCAGTGTAAATATTTTAGCCTAATACAGATAAACTAGGTATATTGATAGTATCTAATTTGGAAGTAAGTAGTTTACTTAAATAACTCAAATAGAGAATTGTCTGTTGGAATAATAAGTATCTAAGAATTTAAATATAACATTTGAATAAAATTGCAAAAGAGATCTGTATATATCCAGCTGTTCAAATTGTCCATTTCAAATTATTATGTATTTTAAATTCTCAAATTAAAGGCTAGAGTAGGTATGCGTACCTTCGACGCTGGTGTTAGGTTAGTACTATTTTACTACTCATATGATTGTTTTAAAGTTATAAGTGTTTACAGTTGACACTAGACTTCTAACTCTTCAATTATTATTTTATTAATCGTAACACATATTGATAATTGTTACTAAAATCTTTAAACAGTTTACGCTGCTGATGTAAAGTTCAACAACATAGTACCTATTTGTTTCTTACGTTTACGCGAATTGTTAAACTCATTAAAACAAAATTTTACGGATTACTTCGCGATTTATTTACATTTTATTTAAAACCTGACGTTTCGAACACTTTACAGCGTTCGTAGTCACAGGGAGACTAAGGTATTACTTGTCATTACAAAGTTTAGAAAAAAGTTTAACTACCGTCACTCATTAATATTAATTTACGTTCCTATTTACGCAGAAAGAGCTAACCGTGTCTTGAGATCTTGCAGTGCGAGGTGGATCCCATGCCGGTGGAAATTTCCAACCATCTTCTCTATTGAAATTTGGATGTTTTCTAGTTTTAATGGCTTCACGTAGCATTCGAGGAATAAAACGCCGTTCTCTTGCAAGTATTTTAGGTTTATCAAAACGAATGTAGTGGTTGGGTTTGCGTAAATAGGAACGTAAATTAATATTAATGAGTGACGGTATTTAACTTTTTTAATCCGTAATCCGTAAAATTGTGTTTTAATATAGTACCTACTAATAAATGGATTGAACAATTTTGTTGCTTGCAATATAATATTACAGGAAAAAATTTGAAAAATATTTAATTTTTAGATAGAATGCTACGTCAACCTGCCAACATAGTCTGTTTTTTTGCATGTCGAATATTGTAAGCAATCTTGACATTCTTTTTTATCAAAATTATTTATTTTAAAATAAGATGCACACAGAAAAAACAACCTACAATAGTAATTTATTATCTAACATATAAAACGTTTTATATCTATAAGATTAATTATTTTTTTCACTGATATTATTTTAAAAGTCATAAAATATTGTTTGCAATATACGCCAAGCAAATAAAAACGGACTTTAACTGTGATTAGAAAATGTTATTGTAATGCATATCAAATACCGATTACAGAAGTAAAGACATAAATTGAATTAAAGAAATAGGTAATTATTTTTGCACTTTTCCTTTATGATTGTTTTACATTGGTTTGAATTTTATAATAATGTCAATATTTATATAAGAAGTTCAAATACCTGTACGTACAATACACTTTTTCTTTGCCAATACAATATTTATCACAACACTTCACATTCCGTCGGGTGGCTGGCCCGTCGGCAAATCTCTTCAGCTGACCCCGTCGTAGCAAGCTCGTAGTAGTTCGTAGCATCATCGTAGCACCGTAGCATCTTTGCAGGTCCGTTTTCTATTCAGTATCAAACCTCAATTATTTAGGCGTCCCGTGAAAAAGCCGCACGTGAGCAATTTTTCCGTGAAAAGCGAGTTCGTGGCGCATTCGCCGCGACCGGCGTTCCTCCGCGGCCGCCGCCGCCATGTTGCCGCGCCACGCCCGGGCCGCCGCGCGCGCGCCCATTGGCCGCTTCCCACCGGCCCCGCCCCCCTTGCGCCTAAATGTTGCCAGCTTTCTGAATAAATAATTTCAGTAATTTAAGTAATGAAGGCAATTATGGCGTTGTTTAGCTAAGTTTGCGCGGCGGCGAGTGGGAACTTTATATTTATACCGCTCTCTTTATGTACGCCGACGCGCGGTTAATGCGCCCGATCTGTTTACGTTGCGAAGCGGGGCGAGCTTTTATTTATTGCCAGTGACTTCGTTGCACGGCACGCGATTTAAACTGCAATTATTTTGTACGCTATTAGGAAAACATATTGCTCGGTTTAAACGAGTTTGAATATTAATTGCTTTAAAGATATAGCAGACTGAATAGCTTTATCTTAGAAGACACTTCTAAGATAAAGTTATTTGATCAATATGAGATCTAAAGTGCCACAATCAATATTTGACTCTGTAAAGCTAGTCAGTTCCGTAATAACGTAACAATCGCAATATCAAATGGCAATAAATTGATAAGTAAACAAAAACATCGTAAACTCGAGTTGGATGTCACGTCACGGCGGTCCATCGAAGATCTCGTGTCCGCTCGGCGGGTGGCGAAGTAAACAGTGACGTCACGAAGCGTCATCGAGCCGATAAAAAGTCGATTTTATTCGCACAAGTTCGGCCAGCTGACTGCGCCCTGCGCCCCGCGTCGCACGCACTGAGTCCGCGCGAGATTGGAGCGCGCGAGCGAGAGCGCGACCGGCGCGGCGCGTGCGAGCGAGACGTCGCGAGGGGCGCGCGCGGCCCAGTGGGCGGGCGGCCGGATGATGTATAGAGTGGTGGAGTTAGGTTCAAATTGCTCCGGGAAGTGGCCGAGATTAGAGCCAGCGCGGGCCGCACCGCGCCGCGAGCGTAAGCCCACTTAAGACTGTTTTTAATACTAGTATTTTTTACGCGATCCCGACAGGATTTAGCGGATAAGCGACGTCGCCGCAATCGTGCGCTTTGATTTATCGGTTTCAGATTCGGTTACGGTTTGTTTTCTGGTGTTTACGTTAGTGGGTGACGGCTGGCCGCGGGTGGACGCGCGTAATCCCGTGGCTTGTACCAGATTATGACGGATATCAACGGATTTCGTGTACACACACTGTGAAAATTGACTTTCCGTGTAATCAACGAACTTAAACCCGCTGTGGCACGTGTCTAAACCAGACTGTAAAAGTGAGTATGTGTTGTTATAAAATTATTGGACGTCCAACACCCTTAAACTTGGGGCTGCTTCCAAGCATGATAATTGTTGAAATGCTCTTTCCAAACATACTTTACAGTAAACAGCGTTACTGCCAGAGATAAAGTAAATAAACATACCTATCTACTTTTCAAAAACGTAAAACTTGCAATGTCTGGCTAAAGGCTCAAATGTGTCACAATCCCTATAAGAATCTTATAGCAAAACTGTCTTGTATACATTTTAATTATGTTGTGTAATTAGACGTGGCATACCAAAAATTTGACATATTGTACCTACCTACTTTAAAAAAAAACGATAAAATTGTCGAAAAATAAGTGATTATTTGCTGACCAAAAAAATAGAGACACATAATTCATGGCGTATTCCTTCTGGAATTTAGATTCAATATTTAAACTTTTTTGTATTACTTATAACATACCATACCATTCATGATTACATAAATCACGTAGAGGCAACCTCTAGAGAATTCTAGATTAGTGAAAATGCTTGAGGCCAATTTTTCACGAATTATCTGACATATTTTATGATTTTATTTATTGATAGAGTATTTTGAAGATAAACCTGCATTTTAAGTTTTATTTATTTTCTATAACCTCACAATATTACTACTCGTATAATAAAATAGATGTAAGTAGGTATTTGTCTAATCTTCATGTGGGTGTTAGACTTGATCTACCTGCCTATCTAAATACTTACATAAGTTTAGTCGATTTATTTAGTAAAAAAATAGGCGGACCGCAATTAAATTTGTACTCACTAATATACAGTGCACTATAATAAATAAAGTTAAACATCTTAATAATACAGATAAATAATTGGACAGTGGGTATTTTAATGAAAAAATATGTAGGTAGGTAGCCTAAAACACGTACAATCTTTATTGCCTACAAATCAATTAATCATTTAATTTTCGCTTGAATAATCATTTAGCTAGTTACAATTCAAGTGCATCTAAATAAAAGAACACAAAACTTATATTTTTTGAAATGTTAGAAAATGGCATATGGTATAACAACAATTAATTAATCTACTCCATGGATCCCAGATTTTATAACTTTAACCCTTAGCCAGGCCTAGCGTTATTTTTTTATTTTGAATACTGATTATGGTAGGTGACAGGATTATGAAAAAAATGATTTCTTGTTTTTTTTCTATTTTAACTTATTCTTGAAAAAGAACCATATGGTCTCTATATGACAGCCTAGCCACAGCCTGTTGAAAACAATGAATGTGGTCTATGTGACAAGTGCCCGGCAAGTAATTTTTAGATTAGTTAACTAGAATAAAGAAAATACGTTTTATTTTTTTAAAGCCATTTCAATCTCATGACATCGATTTTTTTCCGTGGGTTCTAAAAGGATTAAATAGTGCTATGAAATGATTCTTTTTTTGGTTTCAATGGGTTTAATCATAGGTTTTACATGCAATGTATCTCGTGAGTGAGATCTAACCCTTAATAATTAGCTGGATAGTTAAAAAGAAAGTGACTGCATGGAGACCACATACACATTTTTTAGACGGGCAGAGGTCGTATGAGGACCACATACTTTGAGAGTAATTATTTCACAGAAAAGCGCCGAAACACATTACCGCGTTGTGGCACCGCGCCGCATCTCAACGCGCCACCGAGCATTGCGTTGCGGCGCCGCAAAACAAAGCGTTCTACTGCCGATCTGTAGGGCAACCATTGCTTTATGAGTTTTTTTAACGTTGGTGGACGTACCTCTAGCATGAATCGCAATAAACGTATTGCTCTTTTGTTGTTAAAGAGACATTACACCAATTTAAATAGACGATAGAGAAGATATTGGATATATCCATTTAGCGAGGCAATGAATCCTGATGGGAAGTACTTTTCTCGAAAATATATTACGAAGCATTAATAATATATGAAATATTTTTTATGTCTTCTTTAGAATGAGTGTAATATCATTTGAAGAGCTATTAAGCATGTTATCCCCATATTGTTGTCATCTTGTGAGACGTCATAACGCTAGAATGCGGCGCGGTGCGCACCGCAAAATTCTATATAGAGGCGGGCGGCACTGCCGATTTTGGCGGTGCGGTGCGGAAACTTGTTAGGCTTCAGCACTCAACATTATCTGTAAACTAGATGTAAGATTAACAGCTGTTTTTTCCCTAATAAAAATAAATAGATTATAAAAAAGTAAATTTGGCACACAATATCTATCATCTGGTGGGACGGCCGAAGAAAAAAAAAATTGTTAATTTACTAAAGTAAAAACTTGCAAATTGTTTAAGTTATAAAAAAACGGGGTAAGTGCGAGTCGATCTAGCGCACAGAGAGCTCCGTCCGTTTAATTAAAAAAGGTTTCTTCTACGAGGTAACTAAGAAAATACGGTTTTTGTCATTTTCTCTTTACTTATGCTGTAAGATCTTCTTTCTCGCTAATTTTCATGGTTCTAAGTCTACAGGATACGGGAAGTAACTTATTGGTTTTGATTCCCCTACGAAATGTAAGGAAATAAGGCTCAAATGCACTGCTAAGATACTGCAACTTTGCGATTTAAAATTTTAGATGATTAATTTACAGCTCCAAGGGGTCGCACACATAAATATTTGATGTAAATTTCATTTTGAGGTACGGAACTATAAAAAACAATCATACACTTAGACTGAGCTGCACCACGTTAAATTAACCGTAATTATAACATACTCGTTGTTTTTCTTCTTTGTAGTTAAAGTAAGATCGTTCAAGGCAGCCTAAAAGAGGTAAAGATTGTTTTTAGGAAGTAATTTCAGGAACAAATAAAATAAATAACTAAAAATACTGGTACCTACACCGTACTGATACTACTAGTACAAGTCATCATCATCAAATTTAAGAGCTAGGCTCTTGTCGGTGGAGTTTCTTCCATTCCTCTCTGCTTTCCGCCCTTCTCTTAACCTCCTGATACGACCCGACATTTATCTTTTCTTTTATTTGCTGCATGTAGCTTATTCTTGGTCTTCCTCGCTTCCTTTTTGCTTCTATTCTTCAATCTATTATCGTTTTAATAAAATTGTCGTGTCGAATCAGGTGGCCTAACATTCGTCCCCTCCTACACTCTATTCGTCTCTCGTTCTCGTCCCTCTTTGTCAATGTCCACGCTTTACATCCATAGAGTGCTATACTCCAAATGCACACTTTAACAAGTTTTTTGCGAACTTTGCTTGATATTCTGGCCTTGAGCAGGTGCTTTTTTGCATTATAAGCTTGTCTCGCCATCGCTATCCTTGCTTTTATATCTGGTGTACATCTGGAGTCACTAGTTATCAAGCTACCTAGCTATTTGAAGGTTTTAACCTGTTCTATTTTTGTGTTATTTATTGAGATAGGGCTATATTTTTCCTTTTTAGAAGCAATTAGTGTTTTTGTTTTATTTATGTTAATTTTGAGACCAAATTCTTCAAAAATTGTGTCCATTTCTGTAACTAGTTCTTCCAACTCCAATCTGTTTTCTGCAATGGCTGCAATATCGTCGGCAAAACGAATGAATTTAAATACGTCCCCATTAATTTTGACGCCCCCCTTTTTTGATTCCGTTATTCTGCGTATCGCACATTCTATGAATAAATTAAAAATTAGCGGTGAAAGTGGACATCCCTGCCTAACTCCCTGTCTTATTTTTGCCTTTCCGTTTTCCTCTCCTACTTCTATTACCGTTTCTTGGTTTTTATATAATTCATAAATAATCCTTCTGTCTCTATAATCCAATCCAGCTTCTTTGAGTACTTCCATCATTATTTTCCAATTGACCTTATCGAACGCCTTTTCTAAGTCGATAAAAGCTATATGTCCATGTCAAAATCCAGTCTCCTGTCTATTACCAATCTCAAAGCTAGTATCGCTTCTCTGGTTCCCTTCTCTTGCCGAAACCCATATTGATCCGGTCCCAAAAAGCACTCTGTTAACGGTCTTATTCTGTTCTGAATTATTTTTATTAAAATATTACTTGCCTGTGAAATAATACTTAGTGTTCTATGTTCTTCGCATTTGAGTGTGTTTGCTTTTTTCGGTAGTGTTACAGTCTTGCTTAAATTAAAATCTTGAGGTATTTTGCCTGTTTTATACATTTCTTAAATTAAATTAAAAATTTCCTCTTTCAACTGATTGCAAGCTGCATATTTAACCATCTCAATATAAATATTATCAACTCCTGCTGTTTTCCCGTTTCGAATACATTTCAAAGCTATTTTGAATTCTTCTTTCAATATCAGAGGTCCCAGTTCTAAAGTATCTACATCTTCTTCTTTTTCCATATAGCTTTCTGACATCCCTTCTCCTGAATAAAGCTCTTCTATATACTCTATCCATCTTTTGACAATTTTTTTAGAGTCCATTAGTATTTTCCCTTCTTTGTCTAATATAGCTGTACTTCGTCTCTTATGTTTCTTGTCCATTTGTTTAATTATATTGTAGGCTTTTTCCATTTTCCCCCGTTTCATCATAAACTCTATTTTATTGCATTTCTCTTCCGTATGTTTTTCTTTCGCTTCCCTGCACAGTCGTGTTATTTTGTTTGTTAATATTCTGTACTACTTTGCCTTGACATCATCCGTCTTGTTTCTTAATTCTCTTCTCTCAAGCATTAGCGCTATAATTTCTGGGCTAAGCCAGTTTTTCCTCGGAATCAGCTTCTCTTTCTTTATCGTCTCTTCTGCGCTTTTGACCATTATGTTTTTGATTTCATTCCACCTTTCTTCAATATTAATATTTTGACTAGTGCAAGTACTGGTAATTTAATCCGATTCCATGTGAAATCTAATCAGGAGTACCTACTAAGCAAACATTGATAGACATGCACGTTTTATTAGAAGTTATTGTATGGAATTCACTGTGATTTATGCCTTGAATATAATTTAAACAAAAATAATTAAATTATACCTAATAATTTAATGCCTTATACCAAATTAATTTACAAAATCATGTCGTACAACAACTGTATAGAGCAGATAGATAGAGCTAAAGTATGAATGCTGCCATAAATATAGAAAAAATATTTTAACTTTTTTTTAATTCACATCAGTACTGCACTTTGAAGCCCATATACTTACTGTAAGACAGTTGTTTATACTCACTGCCGTTCTGAAAATACACTCTAAAACATCATTCGATAGGAAGTTGTATAATAAAAAATCCAGAAAAGATAAAGTTTGTCAACAAGATTTTCTTACTCATTTTTTACTTTAATAGAGTAAACAAAAGGATCTTGACCAAAACTCTATAGAAACTGGGCGCACTTTGCGTCAACATGCGTCTTTACAAAATGTTCGGATAAATATATAAATATTTGAAAGAATAAAAAAAAAATTTTTTGAAAAATAATCAGGGGTTTACGAGGAATTCAATGGCAGATTAGGCATTTTGAGATTATGTTTTGTGATTGCAGAATTATTTATGTAATTAATTTATGAATTTTGTGATTAAGTGTTACTTTTGAACCCCTATTCGTTAGATTATTTCAAAAATACCAGTGCGATTACAATTCAAAGCAAGATTTTGGAAATATAAACTACAAAGACGCAATCTGGGCCCCGGCTTTGGCCAGTATCCTTTTAAATATTCATCCATTGACCACTAAAGATTGTAAGGAAAAACTAAATATTATTAAGTCTAGATTATGACAAAACCGAGCCACTTCTTTTTATACATTTTTTTTTTTTAAATAATTAACATTTTTATCATCACGCTTTTAGAAAAGTAATACACTTTGTTTTGTGAACCTAATTTTACTTTATAATAGTTTTGCTTTTAATCATGTACTTGTAACATGTAACGCAGCGTTACGCAGCCGTCTAGTTTTTGTGTCACTGGAAGTTTAATTGCCTACGATACAGGTCTCATCTAGTGTAGGCGATTATTGATAATCTTGAAATGTACTGTAATTTGTGCCAAATAAATACTTTAATAATTATTATTATATTAATGATACATACAATTAAGTTTCATTTATTATGTACAAGCACATAAGCATTTTACGTTTTAACCATTCACGTTTCCGTGTGCGAGTCTGACTCTACTTGGGCGGTTTAAATAAACCTGTTTTTAATGTAATTATTTTATTTGCTCAAAACATAACAAAAAAAAAAGATAATGGTAGTGAAAATCATATCGTATTCTGATCACATCATTTATCCCGAGTTGATAAGTATCTTTAACCTTTTTCCCGGACCACTCACAAAGGCGGACAGTGACCGAACAGCTGATGTCCAGTGCTACTCGTAGCCAGTTCTGAAATTTATATTTAGTACCAACCTACTTATTTCCATATACTTATTCAGTATAACTTTTTTGTAAGCTAGATATTTTCTTCCAGACTTAGTAAATAGACGAAAATAAACCAAAATAAGTAAAAAAATAATATTATAAATTACTCAAAGATAACCTTTTTGGGCATATCTGACAAAGGTGGCAATGTAAATTGATTCTAAAGATTATTATTAGTTACCTTGTTACCATTGTATGCTTTGTGCAATGGAATGTCAAAGATATTAATTGAGCGATGAAATGAGTCACTATTTATTATGATAAAAAAAATCCCTGTATCAATCCTGTCCATTATGAATTTTACATATATTTGCATGTCTAAATCTGTATCTAGGCATGCTATTATATGTAAAATTTCAAAATCAATTATCCGCCAAAATTAGGTTTCTTGTTTCAATAAGAACGCAATAATTAATTGCATCCATCAATCCATTTACATTAAATGAAATCATACAATGTGTACACGATATTATATTAATAGTTGTAAGTACATCGTGCAGCGAATTTGGCTGGTTTACACAAATTATTTGGTGTGCCACGCTCCCTATCAGCCCGACGATAATTTTATCTGTATGATAAATTGATAACACACAGATAAATTGACGTGACGCCACGACAAATGTAGCTGCGACTCGAATTTTTAATTGAAAATCGGATGATGAAGCGTGACTTAAACAAGGATACCTTTTTCGTTATGTTGAACGTATAGAAACCTCTTCGTTTTATGGAATAATCGGATGCGCTGCGGTCTATGCGACTTGGTAATGTGTTAACATGCCATACCAGCCCATTGACAATGCCATAAAATCGTGTTATCAGCAGCGATAGACACGATACAAACAGAGTTGGGCAAATATTTACCGATGTTCGCTGTCAAACGGTGCACGGTACACATGTCGAACATGAGTCGTTAGTATGTTTCATGTCCTACACGAAGATATGATCTGATTTTGAGTGAAGTGTTGTTCTCATCGGCCACATCAAAGTCCTAGAAGGACGATAAGATATTGTTTTATTGTCAACTCGACTGTCTAGTGCTGTGTGACCTTGCTTTATTATTGCACTTTTTGAGCTGAAAGTGAAGAGTTTTCACATTCAAGTCGTAATTACGGACGTTACCTACTTACACATCCGTTATTGTTGTTTTATTATTCTTCGTACATTTTTATGTTATTTCAGTTTTATTCTTAGTTATATGAATGCATAAATGGATTGTAAGTATGATGTTACCTATTGCGTAAGCATTGTTATGCAAAGGTGCATTTTTATTGCTTAAACTTTAGGTGTATAAAATATTTAAGATGTGATTAAATCTATCACAGACTCGTAGCTATTTCGTACATCAAAAAGAAACATTAGAATAAGTAAGTAGGTATTATTTATTGTACATTATTATTACAGTAGGGAGGTCGCGTTTCTGTAGCGCATAGGGCAAGTTTACTGAGATACAGACATTGCTATCATTAGATCCTGAAAGGGCAGCAGCAACGGTTCCGCAGCACCATCAGCATTCTAAGAACACTAGCGAACATATGAGACTCGCCAATGGTGGATACGTCAGCACACTACTGCGTAGTGCGAATAGTGTTCCTTATTTTTTTTACAGTTTCATTTTATTTACATAAGTGAATGTTTTGGCTACATTACATATCTACTTGCCTGCATACTAACACTATATGAGTAGTCCGTAGCATCATCTATGAACCCATATTGACTAAAATACATTAATATTATTTATTATTGTTTTTATCTAGTTAAAGACGACCGTCTTGGTGTAGTAGTTCGCGCTCCGGACTACTAAACTAGCGGTTGCGGGTTCGAATCCCGCCAGGGGCAAATGTTTGTGTGATGAGCACGAGCAATTGTATCTAAGTCATGGATGTTTATAAATGTATATACTCGTACGTATGTCTATCCGTTATCCTAGTCGCCATAGCACTAGCTCACGCTTAGTTTGGGGCTAAGTAATTGGTGTGTTGAAAAATAAAGTAAGTCAATAGTCTATTGTCTACTAAGGACCGTGTTTACCAACACATGTTTAAGCTTTATATAAAACAGCTATAATATTATTTAACATAAATTTGTACGGGGATTGTCTAAGATTAACCGTCAAATGAGGTTTACCGGGTATTTAAACATTGGTGAACTCGGGTCTAAGTATTTTGTATTACCAAAAATTTATATCAAAAATAGCTCATAAACATCTTTGATTTTCAAGATTGTCTGTCTATTACCTGTCTTGGCTCGCTTTAAATCTGCATGTTAACTGCCACATTTGCCTGTACAATATGTGTTGACTGCATCAAAAACTGTACCAGGAAAACTACACCACATTTACGCCGGCATGAAGTAGGCAGAGCTTCAAGTGCATAAGGTAAAAAAGCGTGAACCAGCCATCACGCGCGATCCGAAACGGATAAAAGTTACGCGCGGCAACGATCGTGGAAGTAAAATTCGAATGAGATGGCGTTTTAATAGAGCCAGCCACTTTCTGCAACTTAAATCTTTCGGCTTAAAAAAGGCTTTCGGTTGGTTTAAAGGGATAACGCCGGCTCAGCGGCTCAATCGCAGCCTTCGGCTTTGCCCAATTACTCACCGCCAGCGAGATTAATATCGCCTATGCGATTGTTTCGATGTTTACGCGACTTTCGATTGCGGATTTAATTGGTATTTTTTGACTTTTGTTTTATTATAATAGTATATTTACAACTTATTAATAAAAATTAAGATAAATTATTTAATACAATAGAATAACAAAAATTATAAAAAGGGTCCTTGTGGTAAGGTTCCCAGGATGCTGGCAGCATTACCGCATTGGATAGCGATGCTTATACGCTGAGTAAGGTAGCTGCCAGCTCTTGGGTCACCACAGATGTCAACCAGGATCCTCTTGGAAATATCTTTGTTTTATTATTAGAATTATTGTAGTGACTTTGTCACTATGACTTTCTTATACCTAGGCGAGTTTAGGTGGTACCACCTTACTTTTACCGTAATTTTAACCGGTATTTTTCGTAAAGTTTGTCAGGTTTTTGACTTTTGTTATAGTTAAATTATAAATAAATTAAATTGTTACAACAAACACACCAATTACCTAGCCCCAAACTAAGCGTGAGCTTGTGCTATGGTGACTAGGATAACGGATAGAAATACTTAAATAAATATAAACATCCATGACTTTGGTACAAATGTTCCTTATCACACAAACATTTGCCCCTTGCGGGATTCGAACCCGCAACCGCCTGGTTTAGAAGTCCGGTGCGCGAACGACTACACCAAGACGGTCGTCTATTAAAGTACTATGACTCTTTCATGCGACTTCGACTAGATTTACGTATACTTTAAAAGATATCCCAAAAACCCAGATTTATTACAACTTCTCTATTAGTCATCGAAGAAACTTGAAGATTACTAACGTTTTGTGTGTACATTCTGGTGAATTTTATGATTTATTTAGGAACTTGTTTTTTTCGGGGATCATGTCCAAAAATTCATATTTTTGAAATAAATATGTTTTAGGTCAGATTCACAATACTGGACATATTTTACAAGTGGATTTTTTATTGCAAAGGCACCGCAACGTCAAAATAACTTAGACAAGTCAACAAAATAGGCATAAACTGTAAAGATATCTGCGCCAGATTCTTGTTTATGCACGACGTTATCCATTGAGACTGAGAGGAAAATTCTCGCCCATTCGCGCCTCGGTTTCTTTTTTGCCGGGAATTGAAATCGCCCGTTAGAGCCTTGCACGTGAAAAAAGACAATTAAACACATAAATCAGTTATGTGGAGCTCGGATACCGGCACTTTTGAAACCGGTATTGCTTTCGGCATTTTCAGGTATTGTCTGTTGACAGTCACATATATCAGTATGTTCAGATTAATGCAATAGACTGTATAGGTTTTTAAGTTAGTCTGTGAATGATAACTGAAATTATAATAAAACTAGTGGTTCCCCGCGACTTCGCCCGCAAGAGTTGGATTTTTCATATAAACTTTCATCCCCCATTTCACCCCCTTAATGCTTTTATATCACGACAAAAGGTAGCCTATGTCCTTTTCAGGGTCTCGAACTGTCTCCATACCAAATTTCATCTCAATCGGTTCAGTGGTTTAAGCGTCAAGGGGTAACAGACAAACAGACAGACAGACACACTTTCGCATTTATAATATTAGTATGATAATAGATTAGTTAGGGCCTAAACTATTTTTATGATTTCATGCAAATGGCCAAGTTAAAGCTTCAATGTATATCGTACCTATAAAAGTTATTTTTGAGTTTAGTGTAGTTACCAACCAATCGCTGGTTTAGTAATAAATGTAAAATCACCATAAACATGGATGGAATAGGTAAGCCTTGTATTTAGTAACACCTAGCCTGACTTACCCCCCTTCGAAAATTACACCGTTTTTGTATTTTTCCAGATACTGGCCCCTTATTTCCTTTCCCCACTTTTTCCGCAGCCATACCAATGTTTCACCGATGCCCGGCTGACAGGCTATTTGAATTATGAAAGTTGTAAAGTTATATATCTCGGTGGCACCACATTTTATGGCGCTTGCTTTTTACAACGCAAACACGCCTGTGTGTGCCGGCCTTAAATCATCCTGATACAGTGTGCACATTGATTTATTCGGCTCTAAGAACTTTTACACGGTCATAGTTCTTAGAAGGAAAGTTTAATTTAGAGGTTGGTAAATTAAGTTGAGGACTTTCTTTCCATGTTACCACACTGTACAACTAAGTATGATTTGAATGTTTTAGTGGTTTAATGAAATGGGTACTACATCTAGAAATAAAATAAAATAAAACCAATACACTTACCTAGTTGTAATTATAATTCCGTAATACATCAATACAAACTGACTTTCTGGGGTTTTCTGCCATATAGCGTGAATATTATAATGTTCTGTCCTTTGACCTACTCCAATTAGGCTCTGACGCTAATCAGGTGAATGTGATAGGCAGACATTTGACATTTATTTGTAATATGTGAATATTTGGTTGTAGCCAGCCATAGGGCCTCAAGTAAAATGTTCGAGGTTGTTTCGAAACTCATCAACGACACTAGGTGCTGTGCAGACCATACTAAACATTAAACACGTTAAAACGGGGAGTAACGCCACGGATTGTAAATAGTAGAGATGGACCGACTAGTCGCCGACTAGAACGTACCTAAAGCCTACTGAACATTACTTAGAGCAATACAGTCTTTAGATACCATGTAAGAACATATTAATCAGTCGGTTATTAATTAAACTAACTTAACATCATTATTCAACGTATTATGCCACATTATATAACTTAATAACATGGCAATGAATGGTAAAGATTAGTAAGTATTAAAGTTACAAATAAAAGTAGATGACGAAGCCGCGGGCTCACGAAAAAGCCCGAACACCACCGACAAGTAGGTATCTTGGTATGATCAGCATTGCCGATTAGTCGGCCAACTAATCGGCAATTTGAAAACCGATTAGTCGGCTAATCGATTAGTCGGCAGACACTATCGTCGGCCCATCACTAGTAAATAGGTAAAAAAAAATCGGAAGTTCCGAGGACGGTATTGCTTCAAGTCGCTGACGCGTGTGACTTCATTTTATATTGTATGTATCCTATAATTTTCAGATATTATATGGGCCAAACTTTTGTATAAAATTTAGTTGCCTGAAATAACAGATTTATTAATATTATCATCATTTACCTTTAATTTGGTCACAGACGACTGGACTTCAATTTGCCTGACGATTCGACCGCGCACCGATCGTGGTCACAAGCCGTCTAAAGAACTTATAACATGTTAACTTTTCTTCAACAGATCAATGGCCAACCGCGCGTAAACCCACGCGCATCTTTCCCCAACGTGCCAACAAGCTATCATCATTCATCTCCGCGTGTACAAAGAAGCGCTAGCGGCCGGCATGGAGCCGCTCAGCGAGAACGGGCTCTGCTTATCGGAGCTGGAGCTGCACGGCGGGCATCTCCACGAGTCGGTGGCGGTGTCGGTGGGCTCCGCCATCTCCAGCCTGATGGCACCGCTGCACCACGAGCCGCAGCACGCGCCGCTACACCACGCGCCGCCGTTACACCATGAGCCGCTTGAGAAGCTCAAACGTAAGTCACCTGTTTCATTACACGTCGAGTCGACTGTCGATCTGATGCTCATTTGTTTTTGACTCTCGGTATAGAATCGTCGATCGTCTTTTGTTGACGATTATTTGACTGCTTTCATCTTAATAATTGGGTGGTTTATTTTTACTTAGGACTCCCAGCGTGTCTCGTACCACGAGTCTTGACTTGTGGTACGTGACGCTGAATGATCTCAAGCAAAAGTAAACTGTTTCTTTACTCATTTTGTTGTTGTTCTTTTTGGTGTCGATCGACATTCGTAATTGGTGTTTTTATTAGTTTTATACCCAAATAGATAGTGGTTTCAGACTATCGTACTTTCTTGTGCTACAATTTTTCTTGCATCTGCATTGCGACCGCTGCTGGCTCAGATGAGTGATAGATTGATTGATTGACTTTCATAGACTAACATGTCTTCTTGGTTTTTCTCCTTCGCCTTAATGATGATATGGTATCAATAGACGTTATGACGACTACAAAGACCTACAAAGACTAACATATGACGAGACCGAAAACATGATTCTACCTGTCAAGTAATCCCTCCTTGCCCACACATAACACAACACACTCACACGCACACTAATGACACACACCCCACCCGTATACACATACGTACACGCACACTCACACACTACTCACTCACCCTCGCACACATACACATACATTCATAACCACACGGACCCACACTCTCAAGCTCATACACATTCACGCACAATTACCCTCACAGGCACACACGCCCTCACACTCACCCACTCATCCACAGGCTTACATACTCACAAGCTCATACACTTGCTCTTTTCCACAGTTATACACACTATTTAAATTGTATTGTTGAAACATACTGTACTCCTGACCAGCTTCAAGTGAGGAGAGTCCTGGAGTCCTGTATTACAGGCTCATTGCCTAGTTCAGGCCCTAGTTCTCTCACAATCAAACCAGTGAACCTAGTATAGATGGTTCTGTAAACCTCTGTTAAATTGATTATGGAAGGAAAATAAAGATTATTATTATTATTATGTTATCGTACAAGAAAAAAATCAAAAGGATATAAAATTGGAATATCTATTGCATTCAAAAGTTGGCACAATAAACTATTTCATTTCCTCGCTATTTCCCAACTTGAAATATGCTGGACTGACGGCAACGTAACAAACTACACATTTCACAACTTGAAATATACCGAACGTCAATTGTCACGAGCGAGTCCTTTTAAAAGGCATTGCAGAAGCAAACAAATCGATCGGTTCCTGCGTTCGCCGACGGGATTCCCTTTTATATTGGCAAATAAATCCCGTTTTAAACTCGCACGGGATAGTAAATAAAATAAAGGCGACTTTTCGTGTTTCATTTAGTGACGACGCCGAACGATAGTCATTTCTGAGCAGTTTTATTTTTATGAAGATATGTGACCCACGCTCTGAGATAGGATAGGGTTCAGTAAGGGCAGATAAATAAGCTTTTTACGCTTTTATCACGAAAGCGTATTGGCTCTTCGATTGCGATTGAATTTGTAAATGCGCGGCTTTAGGCCGGGTTAGGGTTGAGACGAGTCTGCTTACTTGTTAGCTCAACCAGCTGTTGCCCGCGACTTTGTCTGTGTGTTCTCGATAGAGAAAAATACTTACACTACCATCGCTTTCTAGTAATTCTCATTTGTACACCATGATATGCAATGGCATATCATATGCTGAAGAGAGGTCACCCACGGTATTTCTCAATATAATTCAAAACAGTCTCTCTCTATTACCTCGTTTCTTTTAAAACATATAAAATGCGCTATTGATAATCTTATGAAATATACTGAACTACTATAGTTGGTACCTAAAAAAACAGATAATTTCATTACTTTTCGAAAAAAATAGTATTTAATAATGTGTAATAAACATTCAAACGACATTCATAAATAATTTTTTTCTTCGTTTATATTTTAATACATTATGGTATAGCCTCTTTTGGCCATAATTACAGCTTTGATTTAATTTAGTAGGCATACCCCGATAGCGATTAGGGCAGGGCTTATATTTAAAGCATTTATAAAAGTTTTTTTTTAAATAAGGCATTTTATAAGAATTTTTATTAATACCTACTTTTTATTTAGAAAATAGTTATAGGTAAGTGAAGTATTTTTTTTTAATTTATTAACATATAAAAAGAAAAACAAATTGTTACAATAAACAAACAGCACGAGTAAACCACTAAGGTTTGAGATAATGCTGCTTCAACTCACATCGATACTGATAATAAACTATTGGTTATTTATTTACAATCATACTAAACAAGAAACAGTTGAGATAAAAACAATATTTCAGTTTTAAATGTCCTTACGAGTGGTGACTACATTCAAAGCAAAAGTTGTAAATAATGAGTTTTTAGTTTGTATTTAATGTTCAATGGTGTGATACTATTGAGAAGGTCACTAGGTAACTCGTTGATAAGTCGAGGAGCGATATAGGCGGCGGTGCGCTCGCCGTAGGTATTGTTCGCGCCGATTGTGTCGAGCCGGTTCGCTGCAACCGAGCGAGTGTATACCGGGCGTACACGTTCTTTCCTTACGGAATCATCAAAGAAATATTTCTTAAGAAAACATTTTTTTACTAAATTTAATTAATAATTATTGTAATTTTTAATTTAGTACTAAATGTTTTACTTAAATCTCGGCCTCCATTTGTCCTATGTATTCATTGGTCATAACATAAGAAATTGAATTGTAAAGAACTGCGAGGGTGGCCTGGTTGACCTGTAGAACAGGTTTTGTCCAAAACCTATTTCAGGCTCCAGCCTCTCACAAAAATTAGGATTCAACTAAACTAATTAAGTTACATAATAACCTAACTGTAAGGCCTAATTTTTGTGAAGGAAATAAATAAACTTTTATTATTATTATTAATTTTTAAACTGTACATGAATAGGTAAGATTTTACAGTGTTTAAATAAGCCATTTTTTTTTGCAGGCCAATGTATTTCACTCCAAAATTCAAGAGAGATAAAGGAGAGAGATACTGCTTAAAATTTTGTATTATAGCTTTCAATTTTTTTTTTAAAGTAACGATAGATATGTATACATAATCCTACAGATTCGGTGCTGTGTATGGGGTTAAAGTGTAAAATATCTACAGCATTTTGTGAAAAATCCAGCAAAATGGCACGTGTTATGTTATGCCCCTATCCCGATGAGTTTATTTATGACGGCTTGCCAAAAACGAGAGTGGCAGCCAATCAGGCAGGACCGTGACGGTACAGGGCTATCAAAATTGGTAAATAAAAAAAATACCTGGGCAAACCAGTTTTAGAATTTCAGTGAAATCATTAGAGCCGTTTTCTATATAGATCAAAAATAATATTAAGGGATTAGAGTAACTTCAATCACACTTTCTTGTTGTACATATCAGTATTCGAATGTAGTTTAATTATGTAAGAAGATTAATTTTGTTCTTTAAATAAAAACTTGGTCAATTTATAAATATCAGTTACTACTTAAGCATTTTATTTTATAATTCATTATAAAAAAAAGTTCGGCGGATAAACAATTATTCATTTGTATGTCACTTACTTCCATTTGTCAGAGTTACAACCACTTTTTTAATAAATCGCCAGCCCTACATCCACGTACGCGAACGCAATGCACTCTGTATACAAAATTAGGGATTATTCACCTCGCGACCCTCGCCCGTCTCCTCTATTATTCCATCGACGTGCCGCGTCTGTTTCGGCGCTCATTTGTTTTTTGCCTGTGACGCAGGTGCAGTGTCATTTTTTCGCAAACGTCAAACTTTTTTATATCGAGTAATTCAGCCAGTTTGATTTTTTGCAAACGTCACACGATTTTTTTATATTCAGCCGGTACCTACATTTTTTATAAACCCCCGGGATCGGAATGTACACGAGGCTTTAGCTTTCCAAGCCAAGTTACATGCTCGATGGCCAAGTGGCACTAGATTGTTAGTTTACTAGAACTAGCTTGCTATCCTGGTTGGAAAAACTAGCCTGTTCATCGGGCCTTAGCGCTGACTGACCAACTACTAGCATACTGATCGTGTAGGTGCAGTCGTGTAGGTATAATCATTGCGGCTGCGGTTAATGTAATTGGCTACATAAGCCACATGCGAGCACATCAACGGCAAAACCGGAGTTAAAGACAGTCGCCGTGGCCGAAATCGGTCGGGATCACATCATCATCAATGTAATTTTGTAGGTAGAACAATATTTTCAGCAGAATCTGAAAACTAGTACAAGGTGCCAGAATAAATGCTTTTTTTTTCTTCTCTCAATATTGTATTTTTGTGTATAGGTTGTATCTATATATTAGCTTCTACCAGCCTACCTCTGTATGTCAATTATTGTCTCTTTTTTTAAGTTTATCAATCAATTGTTGTAACTCTGTTTTGTGTACCAATTAAAATAAATAAATAAATAGTGTTTACCCTACAGAACGATATCAGCGGTCAGGAAGATTCTTTACCTTAGCCTTCTGTCAATATCTTATTGGGTACTTTTTAATTTTCCTCAATTCTTTTAGACCTATTAATCAGAATGCGAATCGCTCGAACAATTCCTTAACAGACACGTAAACATTACAAGTGCATCTATCGCGAAATCGCATACAAATTGTACCCCGGTCCGGGGTTAATCTGATAGTTTTTACAAACACATCAGTATCGGATTACGCACCCCTGGTGTTTAGTTACGCAATTAGTCATGCCGAGGAGCAGGGTGGGGTTTTCGACTCGATAGATGCTTTACCATGAGCTTCTAATAAGTAAAACAAAAAAAAAATACGGCAAAGAAAAAAGGGCAATTGCATCTCAAGAGAAAAACAAAAAGTATTTATTTTATTTTTATCTTTTTTGTTGATGAAATATAGCTCCCTAAAGTGAAATTAAAATTATTTTACTATGCACGAAGTTTAAACGTTTTTCTAATAAGGTTACCATTTTGCTTTATGTTATAGAAATTAAAAAAAAATCTTTGTATAGTAAATTATAATTTACTAAAATGCAAAGTTTTGTATGTTATTTTCGGAAACTAGCACGTGATTTATGCTCTTTTCTGATAGTAAACGAACATAAATAAATATACTTAGTGATATGATTAATTACTGTCGTTCAAATCAAACCATTATGATTTCCAGCCAGTATTTAAACATGTTTTTTTTATTCTATGGTATGAAGTAGAGTTACTTTCACAACTAAGTGTCCCCTGGATAGAAGAAGCTGCCGTAAACGCAATCATTTGCAATCCATCACCGCTGGACAAAAAAGGGCAATCATTTAAAGTCAATTCGAATGAGTCGTGCGATGCACTATCTCGCTCTTTTCTACAATTTCCTATGCCAAAAAGTGTTACTGTCCCGCTTGCACTATAAAAAAGCAACCCCTCAGAGGCAGTGGAGCATTATATTGCGATGATTAGGGCCTGCACTTGCCGCGCCGCCATTGAATTTTAAATGGGGGATTAAACTGCTCTGTGCATTTTATTTATTAAAGCCCTATTGTGTTTTAGTTCATTAGGTGATTGCTGTCGTCATCTCGCTTTGTTATCTGAAAAATTGTCTATGTATGATTTATGATTAGCGCGGGGTTATTGAATTGATGATTTTTACATCAGTTTGCCTTTAGTGTGTTTGTTGCATTATGACAAAAAGTATTTTTGGGCAAAATATTTTTTTTTTAAAGTTTGGATTGTTTTTTTTTAATTTTTTGAAGACACATTTATTTGATATTGAACGTCACATTTTAAACGTGCAGATCGAAATTGATATTTCTACAACCAATTCAGTATATTCCGCTCCAAAATCTGATAAAACGGATCCCCATTTTTAATAAGATGCAGACGCCTATTCCAGCGAATTTTTTACACCTTTTTTCAACGTGGCGTTTAAATTTTCTCGCCGGTTCTGTGTATGATATTGGGTCCGCTTATCCGTCGAAGATTGTTCTCATAACCCGAGATTTTTATAAAATACGCGAAAAACACGTTTCATGGCTTTAATTTTAAATTGAGCAGGTTTTGCGGAATCTTGGTAAAGCCTTCGCTCGTTGATTTTGTCGCCAGCATTTTTTCGCTTTGCGGGGTAAATCGAGGGCGCCGAGTAATCTTATTACTTTTTTCGAAAATGCGATGATAGATCTAATTACTCCGGGGTTAGCGGGCTTAGGGATGGATTTCGTATTATAGCGGCAACCCTATATTGATATCAAATCAAGATTGTACTCGGCTACCCCTCTGACCAAAGATAACATAATGGAGAATTTTACTTTGGTAAGACTAAACAGGTATCTCTCATTTCGGTATCAATGAAGTTGATTGCTTAGTGTGACAATATTATGTTTTGTTCTTTTATTTCTTGTTTCTTTTAAGTAAAGCGTAAAGTATTTTTTTTTCTGCTAAGAACCGTCAATAAAATCATGGTATGCGGTGTGCACCTGTTAGTGCTAATGCAATTAGTTTTTAAATATTGTTAGTTTAAAACTAACAATATTTAAAAACTAATTGCATTATTTTTATTATCGTTGGTGTACCTTATAATAAATAAATAAATTAACTAAAAGCCCTTACTTAGTTCCTTAAGGTTATTGGGCATTAACATTTATAAACGTCGCGAGTGTCTGTTTGAACTGGACGGACCAACAGTCAATTGAACTAGGAAAATATTTTCCTGAGTTGCTAAATAACACCCTCATGCATGAAACTGAAACTGATAGTCGCGGGTCATAGCCTGAATCCCCAAAACTTATCAAATGGGGCCTGAGGCCCTACTCCTGCTAAAATCGTTCAAGTTGTCATTCTGTCCGTGAGTGAAAGGGACGGCTACATTCGAAAATACGAACATCGTCAACCGGAGTAAGGCCTCAGGTCAGGTCTCCATTTAACAAGATTTGGGGACTTTGAATCCAATTATGCGTATTCATTGTCGCTAAAACTTCTATGTTAAAAAATAACATGTGTAAAATATAACACCGTAAAGTATATCTAACTGTCACCTTAATTGTCATTTGATTCATCTAAAAATAGCCTAGATAGATGCTATATCGGAAATTTTGAGAACAAGTGCGCCCTACCAATCTTGGGGCCGAAATTGTTTACACATCGTTTTCTAAGGACGAATAAAACCAAATACTTAACTATTTAAGTAGCAATAAAATTGAAACTCATTCGCTGTTACACTGAATCCAAATTTTTTTAAAGTATACTGACCGGTACTGATTCCAATTTTGAAATCGCCTGAGGCCTGCCAAACTAATCTCTCTGCAAAGTGGTAAGGAGCAATTGACCCCCATAGTACATGAGACTATAGATTTAAGTCAAAACAGTTTTTTAATCAGCTAATTTAACATCCCGTAATACACCATAATACGACGTCTCCGTCAATGTAACATCAGAGCAACAATCATACTTTAAACGAGTGTTGCCATAAACCGGGGCAAATATTTGCCCGTCCCGGTCCGTCGGGAGATAATCACTATCTGGGAGCGCCTAAATCTCAAGCGCACGCGCTGTTTGAATAACGAGGAATGCGGGAGGTTCGTGGACCGTATAAAAATAAATGCTGGAGATCTTGTACTGTTATAAGTAATTTGTGTAATGACTACAGACTACAGCGTGTAGATGAAATTAAAATAACTCGATGATAGGTATTCTTTATTGCACCAAAAACACATTGCAGACACATACATTTTATATATTAGCACAATGTAGGTGGTCTTTTCTATAGAAATAAATGACAATTACCAATCTTAGGGCCATTGGACACATTGAAGCTATCTTTTATTTAATTACTCACTTAATACAAATATTGTGAGTAGGAATCAACAAGCCTAATTTGAAAGATCGTGATTACGATTGCATTTCCAAAGTAAAGACATTTAAAGGCTACTATTGCCTTCCTAACTTAAATATATTATAAAGCTCTTACTGTAATTAAAACTGAGTTTGGCGGTAGGCCTGTAGACCTACCGCGTAACCTAAAAGGCCTGAAAGCTATAGAGATTGAAATTTGAACATATAAGTATACAACTTATCAATAAAAAATAAGATTAATTATTTAATACAACAGAAAAACAAAAATTAAAAAAAAAGTTGAACCATTGCAAATAAAGAGGAATCGTGATAGGTGGGTAGGCCTGTCACAAATTCGAAACTCATATGGCGTTCTGATCGATTAATTCGTACGTAAGTAAGGTTACTAGTGTATAATATTAATTTGCTGAAAAAAGTATATAAATCTGTTTATTTAACTAATTTGATAAATATTATACTTCTATGAATTTGATAGAGATGGTACTACTAATACTTACAATAGAGTTAATGTTTTCACATTACTCATTCCACAAAATTTTACAAGCACCATACAAAACTCTACGCAAAAACAGCCAAACATAAATATTCTCAGCGTATACATTTCAAAGGCTCACCGCATCTCGAGACACTTATTTGTCTACATCAACTAATACCGGAGCTTTTGCTAAGTAGGCGTGATTTATTTGAACAAAAACATGCAAAAACCGACAAAAAACCGGTGCCACAACGTCTGCTAGAGCCGACGTCACTATAAACTATTTTTTGCGACAAAAGTTTGCAACCCCTGCATACAAGCGTTCATCATGGGGTGCCTTGTCACCTCACTTTGATGTCTGGCAGATATAAATTATATTTTTTATTTGTGAATTATCATTTTTTTGTATTTAAAAAAATCCTAACTTTCGTCTCAGTCTTTTAAGGACTTTTAGATAGTGAGCTAGTCGAAACACAGTTTCATTGTAAAAGAGATAATATAAAATGATATTATCTAATTTATGTTCTACGTTATGAATGACGTTTTAGTTCGCATGATAAATAAGAAGTACAAGTAGATTGGGACTAAAACCTATTACCTACTATGACATACTAGGTAGGAAATCTGGGCTCCCAGAGAAGCATCGTTATCGCTAAAAAAGGATGAAACTGACATTAAGCCTTAATTTTGACAGTTATAGAGGTTTATTGTAGAATAGATTGCATTGTTTTGGGGTCTTGTGGTATTACGCCCGTCTTTGAACGTATTTTAAAGCAATAATCTATACATATAATATGTCTAATAAAAACCACAACTCACTACCTACTTTTCCCTCATCTTTTAAACGTCTATTTCTATAAAAGTCGTAAAATTAGAACAGGGATTAAGTCTCGAGCATCGGCACTTCCCGCTTTTTTTCGACCGAGAAAACAACTATTAACATGTGCACGAACTATTAAACTTTGTCATCGACAATTAGTGAGGGCGAGCCCAAATAAATCTGTCTGAACGGTAGAGCGAAGGGATGTGCCATTAGTGTCGGAGAAGTCGATTGATCGAGTCGATAAAAAAGGAACAGCAGGCTTCCGCCAACTCGATCGACATTCAAACTGACGTCTCCTTGCTTGACGTCAGTTTAAAGCGATTAAGTTAGGCGGTAGGCCTAGTTCTATGTTGAAAGATTTTTCTTCTCTATATTGCTTTTCTTTTGTAGCATTTCTGCCTAGGCAATGCTGTTTCTATTTAACGAATTTTGTCATGATATTATAAAAAAACTGTAATAATTACTAAGACCAATATTAATATAAGAGTATGTAAGAATTTGTGATGAAAACCTAAATGTTAAATAGAGGTAATTCATTTAACATTTGAGTAAATCGTTGGTGTGTTATTATTTGAATGAACCGGCTGACTTATCCACAATATTCAATTAAAAATTGAAGAATGTGGTAACCTGTAATTCAACTACGCCGACTCGATGTATCGCTGATCGATACGACCGCATCGCTAGCGCAGCCTAAGACATGTGACACGCATTTCGGGCGGCTGTTAACAAATTAAGGCAATTTGTTCTGTTATTCTAATAGGGCGAGGTATGGGAAGTCGGAGCATATTTTGACATAATTTATAGCCACCACGCCTCCCGGCCGGGGCGGATGGCTTGACATCTGCCAGTGGTCACGCCCCTCGCGAAAACATCATGAATTCACAAAATGTGGTCCTGGCTTTTTTGTGGACCCCTTTTTATTAATAAAATTTGGGTGGCTGTGTTTTGGTGGAGCGGTTTTTGAAAGTTTAGAATGAAGAGAAAACGCGATATGCAACGAAGACTTTATTTCATGTAAAATTAGTAGATTCAACTATTATAGTTCTAGTCTTTACATTATAATTATACTAAAATACATTTATGTACACATAAATTTAAAAATATAAACTTAATTGAAAATATTCTAAGGTACTATAACATAGATATATAGTTTCTTAATTGTAAATCTTGTATGGAAAGGTTAACTTATGACATGAGTAAGGTAGATAGAGTTATAATATTTGCTGAAACTTCTTGCAGATTTTGAATATACCTAATAAACTTTTGTATAGAGATAACAAATCGGTTCCTAGTTACCTTGTTCACCTATCATTAATATCCCCACCGTATTATAGGGTTACAATGAGCATCGATCTCTTTTTTCCAAATTGCTGCCTGCAGAAGTCAAGTAATGACAAAACCCAGCGTGAAATCGCGCGTAGTGTCGGCAAACACAAGTCGATGGTACCAGCACAAGAGATAACACATTTTCTTCGCAAAATCGCTCTTATTACAACCGCATAAGATGCTGCAATGTTTAGCTTGACATGTTGTCATACGTACAAATAGACAATATTTACAATGCGGATGATTGATAGTGGGCGACAGATGCAGTAACCCTTCGATGCCGGTCCATCTGTCACTGAGTCCGTTAGGTGGTCAGCCAGACCGAATGGGACTTTTTCGCACTTTCACTGTTTGGGGTAGGGTTAAGGTCAGGGTTGGAGAGATTGCAAGTAATTATAGGTGTTTGACTTATCATTTTATAGCATGTCAATATTAGTAGTTAAATAACTACTAGCGGGTCCCCGCGACTTCGTCTGCATATGTGCCAGATTTCCCATACAAACATGTTTTCCTCCATTTTACGCCTGTATTAAAAAACATTCGGTGATTTTTTTATTATTTTGTTATTCGGGGAAGAAAGAAAAATCTAACAAATCAAAGATCAGTACAGTCGGCCCAGGCGTTCTGGAGTTATAAATAGTGTATCTCTACACGTATAAAACAAAGTTGGGTGACTTTTAGATTTTTATCATGATTTTAAGGTGCAATTTTAAAACAAAAGTTTTATAGGAAGTCCCCATTTCGTTGATAGTGAAATTATTAATATGATCTTGTAAATCAATCAGTTTAAATGTATTTTATTAAGTTTTAGATACTGATAGATAATTAGTCTGTTTTTCACCTAGGAAAGGAACGGTATAAGGTTCATTTTATATCGCAGGTACGTAATGCGTTTCCGAAAATTATGTCCCCATCTCTCGTATAATATTACTTTTCGTTTATACTCATTTTATTTGCCGCTATAAAAGGGACGAATAACGGTTGTTAAAGAGTGGCTGCACATTGTACACCGAGCGATAAATCTTTTTATTTTATGACAAATTGTTGTCTGTTGCTCTGTAATGCTGTCACCCCCCGGGACAAAGGTTTAGAACAAATAGCGACATAATGGCCTATGATGGCCAAACACTAAAATCACAACATTGCACATTGTAAACAGAAACACAATGCCGGCCTTACTCCCGTTTTGGTTGGGAGTACACAAAATAGTGTATTATGCGGCTGTAATTTATTATTTTTAGGGAAGCCAAGATATTAATAACGTATGTCGAAATTAGATTGTAGGTATGTTTTTAGTAAAACCGTTAGCCGATGAACAATTTAACTAAAATAATAAAGTCCATTCAATCTATAATTTTGAGAAAAAAGCTTGCGACATGTGTAAAAATACAATAACAGAAAATTATTGTCCTCAGACGCATTTGGACATTTCCGTGAAGTAACAGGTATGTAAAGTACGATAAATTATTGTTTTAAGTGATAGGCATTCACTTTGCAATCTAAATATATTATTGCACTTGAAAAAAAGTTATCATTGCTTGTACTCGTATTATAAATAAATTGTTCAATTAGAAATTTAAAAAAGTTTTGTAATAGCCACTCCTTAATATGACTAGAATACCTTCAAATACCTACATTACATTTCTAAGGCATTGTTGTAAAATATTGTACGTCACGTGACATATGAGCTCACAACAATAGCGGATGATTCGGTATACCTCGGTCGTCCGACCCCAGTCGGTAATTATGGTGTTATGACTTTACATAATTCAACAATTTATTTAAAAAAAATAGTTTGCTATAACCTGAGTTCACTTATTCAGAGCGCCAATGCAGAAAACTTAAAGTTAACTCATTAGGTACCGATACTTATATCTGACTAATTATTACTCTAAGACGACTAAGAATTAAGAATACGTAACTAATAAGCATGGACCAATTATTAACACTCCCTGGCTTGTTTCTGTGGTATCTATGACCATGCATTACTCAGGTAGGTATGCATACAACTAAAAATTTGATAATATACTCCTTATTTCATTTAGCGTGGACCAATGTCTGATGTAATAATGATGATTCAGTGGCGAGTGACAGGATTGTTGAAAAAAGAAAAAAAAACTTACCCAAGCACAGGGGAACTAAAAAAAGTGCAAGCAAATGGTGAATGATGTCGGAAGCAGGCTATTTGTATCAAATAAACTATTACTTACCATCATGTAAAATATACGCAATAGCTATGAATTTCGAAAAAAAAGTACCCGCTTTTTTGTGATCTTTTATTTTTATTTTCATGCCCACCAGTACGAATATCCGATATTTACATACCAGGCTTAAAAGTATGTTTTAAAAAGAATAAACACGTATTCGGCTTGTAAAAATTATGCAACATATATCCAAGTTCTTATATTGAATTCGTCCAGTAGTGGTCGACCGTTTACGTATATTACGGTACCCTTGTCACTCGGTTTATTTATCAAAATGACGTTTTCGGGCGGTGCGTCTCGTTCCCTGAAATAGGTCTCTTCCAGGAAGCTATTATTTTTTTCTGAATATAAAGATTCTAAATATGTATTACAAAGTAAAACATCATTACATTAGAAATGAAGTAGTTTTCTCGTAATCTTATTAAGTAGCTCCTGCCTTACTGCTAAGCGGCAATGGCAGCGGTTTGATAACAAGTAATATAGTTTTGACATTGGTCTCAAAAGCGATCGTCTACTAGACTATAGGCTACCTGAGTCCTTACCTGCAGGGTACAGGAGTGCGGGAACGGCAATGAGCGGTGCAGGCGGCGGGCGCTTGTGATTTGATTGGGTAATTTGAATTTTGAAATTCTAAATTTCGAATTTAACATTCTTTTCAGAATTCAAATCACCCAATCAAATCACAAGTTAGACTCACTTAGGCGGTCGGGCTATACCACCTTACGATTGTTATCCCAAAGCAATGCTATATGAATTAACATTATTTGTCATTATTTAGAACGCTATCATTGCTTTCGTTTATTCAATGCTGTCGCGTCGGTTTGAAAGCTATTATTGCTTTCTGAAAGTGGTAACTGTTGTCATTAAAAACTAATAAAGTTAGGCAGTAAGCCTTCTAGATGGCTGAGGAATCTCCTTTGGATTGTGAGAAGAAACTTTATTTAATGCCCAGTACACCAATGTATTTACTGATAAAAACTGACTACAGTGCTAACTAAAACCTAAAATTTTATAAACAAATTTAAACTAAAAAGTACAAAATAATATTTAAATGACCTAGCTAAGATAATTTAATTTTGTTATGAAAAATCTCAAAATCAAAATCTCATCTCTATAACACCATCCACATCCCTTTTCTTGTCGAAGCTGTTGACGCTTGGAGGGCCTTGACCCCCGAAGACCTCCCCGGTGCCCAATCAACTCAGCGGCTATGGGACGAGCCTCTTTGTAGAGTTGTACGTGAAAATCTATTACATACGACTACGAACTCTACAGACCGTGCTCGTCTTTTAGCCGTTGGTGAATGGAAATCTAATTTATAGTTAAAAACGCTCCCCTCTCCTGCCCTCGGTACTGTTTTTGATAACCTGTCTTTTCGTATAGCAATAAGTCTACGCCTTGGAGCTTTTAACTCAGTAGCTCATCGCTGTCCTTGCGGGAAGTTAGTAGACCAACTTGCTCACCACGGCCTCTCTTGCAGCAGAAGTGCCGGCAGGATCCCCCGCCATGCCAGCTTAAACGATGTAATCCGTCGGGCCCTCGCTAGCGCACGTATTCCGGCGGTTCCAGAACCGAGCGGCTTATCACGTAGCGATGGCAAGCACCCCGACGGCATGACACTCGTTCCTTGGAAGATGGGTAGGCCATTAGTGTGGGACGCTACTTGCGTTGACACTCTGGAACCTTCCCATCTTCCTTCGACTGGCAACAAGGCGGGTTCAGCTGCTGCTTCTGCTGGAGATCTCAAACGGCGGAAGTATGAAGGTCTCAGTGAGTCTTTCATATTTCAACCGTTTGGAGTCGAAACTTTGGGGCCGTGGGAACCAAGCGCCCATAAAGTTTATCGTGAGATTTCGAAACGTTTAGTTGAGACATCTCACGATACGAAGGCTGGCCTATACCTCGGCCAGCGGATAAGCCTGGCCATCCAACGGGGTAATGTGGCCAGCCTTATGGGCACCTTCCCACGGGACAGCGACCTAAGTCAGGTATTTTATCTATAGGTTTTTTCCTATTAATAAAATACCTGACTACTAGTGTGTAAATAGTTTAGTTTTTAGTTTTTTCTTTTTTAATGTATGTGTATAGATTTGTATTTCATAACAAAATTAAATTATTTTACTGATAAAAAAAAATGTTCAGCATATTTTTCAACTAATTTTAGTTGACAAATCTTAACATATGTTTGGTATAGATCCACCGAGAAGCAGTATAACAACCGCGTACATTTTTCGCAAATGTCATTCCACCCCTGCGGACCGCGCTATAATTCTGTAATCACCATAAAATGTATCACCGCTAATATATTTATGACATTACGACTCCCGCTAATGTTTATGCAAATTGAAAATGCACCGAATGGCATCGTTTACTACCCTAATCTCGCGTCAGAATGTTACAAAGTTCTTTCATAGACAAAGGATTCAGATAAACCGTAAAGCTTTAATGTTGTATGACATATCTCTCACTGACAGATCAGAAGGTTTAAGATCTTTATTTATTTCTCTAAGATTTACAGTCGCTGACGAGAAACAGACAACTTAACGTCTTAAAATGAACTTATTCGTTACGTTCGAGTATCGAAAAAAAAACATGATCTACGTAGATAGTCTAATAAAATAGTTTCGTCCGACTGAAAGTAACGATACTTCTGGGCATCACTTTATATAATATATACACTTTATATACAAAATTACTCCCGTACTATTCATGCCACGTACCAATCAAAGCATTTTGCTTTTCATCCCGACCGTTTCGACCCAATGCTAAATAAGCTGTGGGTCCTGCGCCTGATCTCTCTCCGGTCATGTCAAATTTCCGTCTCACCGAACTATGAGAGTGAAGGAACAGAGACCGCACCTGTGTATTGCGCACACATTTGTGCACTATATCTTCTGCGCAGTTGGCTAATATCTGTTGAGATTGCCGCTGTAGTCAAAATTTGCTTGGAGGACATTATTATTACACTCCTGGACTATGCGATTTCGGATTTACAATGTGAAAAAAAGGTACTTACAAAGACGTTTATTTTTTGTTCTGCCATTGCTTATTCCAATTTATGTTTCTAACTTCACCTACAAATTTTCTTCAGCTCATTTTGTTTACGCTCTTGTTGATTTCGTTGCGTGCTAAAAACTATTTATAATTAGCTATTATTAAGCTTTCTCGGAGACTACTAAGTTATAATATGCTCCTTTTATTGGTTGTCCATACAAATGCTGGGTGGGAAGTGTGGTAGGAAGACCCGTTCTTCATTTAGGGGCTATTATTTATTATTATTGAAAATTTGGGCCAAGTACAAACCAGCTCGACCAGTGATAGGTCTATTGTGGCAGCCCTTTTGATAATATCTCTGCATATGCCCGTTGAATCCAGAAATCGCCAGATTTTTCTGGAAGTGAGTTCTGTCTCTTGAAGGAATGTTTACTGAATACATGTTATGAAAGTTATATTCTGTGTGCACGTCGACGCTGGGCATGCTAAGAGGTATGTGTTTAAGGACTGATTCCTCAAATTTTGTCAGTGTCTGAGAGGTCCATCTGGTTTTAGTGTGGGTGCATATTCACTGCTTGGCTTTCTTTTGTACCTGCATATGCAGTGCTTTAAGGTGCAACAATGACTTCAGCGCTGCCCCTGGTGTTGTTGACAGAGCTCCGGTTGCAGTGATGCAAGCTAGCCGTTGAAGACTGCTTAGTTTATGTGTTGCTGTCATTTGTAAAGACCAAACGAAATATGTGAAATAGATAGATACAAAACTAGCTTTTACAAACGATTCCCCTGCTTTTTGGGACCGTTTTTATATACTAAAGTACATAAAACCATTGGAATCTACAACTTACAAATAACCTTATGTAAATTCAAAATAAAAGATTGGCTACAACACCTAGACTACAAAAGCACTGAAATTAAATTAAACTTTTGCTTGAATATGACTTAACAAATAACTTTAACTTTATTAAAAATTTGGACAGGACTGACTCATTCATACACACACACACACACACACACACACACACAAACACACTCGCACACGCACACTTAGATACTACTAATATTATCGTCTACAATTTAATTGTTGTTTTATAGTACTATAGTCTACTTGCATTTTGTTTTATAGCTTGGGAAGTGTATAAGTGCTTTGCACTATACTATCTAATGGAAGGAACTGTTTCCTAGAATACAGGATAATCCTAAACAAGGAGGCAGCGTCATGTTATTAGTAATAAGCACTGTATCAAGACTAAATTATGTAATTACTATTAAGTTGTAAATGTGGTAATGCACAACAAACTTTATTATTATTATTATTATTTGGTGGGTTTTGTCGTACCACACAGCGGAGGCATACGTGGCTATTGGTCTGACGACCGCTGTGTATAGCCAAAGTGCGATGTTGGGTTTTAATCCCCATCCGCCATTCGACAGCACACATAGCCATTTTGGCCTTTTGGATGATATTGTCAAGATGCGAATTCCAGGTTAGCCTTCGGTCAAAAGTAACCCCTAGGTACTTGGTTTCGCTAGAGAAAGGAAGAGTTATACTGTTTAGCTTTGGATTAACCAGTCTTTCCATGTGAATGGTATTATCACGATTTTCTCCTCGTTAATGGATAGTTCATGTACTCTACACCTCCTACTGATGATGTTAAGAGCTCCCTGCATAAGACACGAGATTTAAGTGAGACAGGGGCCTCTGATGATGACAACTATATCATCGGCATAGCCTTGTGTGTCGTAGACTTTGTCTGCCATTATTTGCAGTAGTTGGTCTACTGCTACGGGTCACATTATTTAGCGGTAGGTACTTATAGCATCAAAAATAGAAGAAGTTCAATTCTAAAGAGGACATTTTGGTAATGCCAATGCTTAAAAAAATAACAGTATTATACTTTGTTAGGGTTAAAACCAGGATGTTTATTATCACATTTCTCGGTCTCATAAATTATTGTAATAGGATTACTTTTATCTTAATGCGGACTCAAGATAAAGTAAATATAAAATAAATGCGATTGTACACGGGATTCAGTTGTAGCTACTGCAAGTGTGATTAGATTATAAAGAATTATTTATGTTGATTGAATGCATCAAAAATAATTATCATCTTCGGCTTATGTCGTACCTACTTATCTTTTAGACCCGAGTAAACCAATTTGACGGTTAATTTGACAGAATTTCCATCAAATTATGTTAATTTTTAATGTTTAACCGGCTGATCAAGAAATAAACATGTGTTGGTGAACTCTACGCTTAGTATTTTGAAAGGTCATTGCCACTGACCTCTATAATACAAGTACGCTGGACTAAACATTCTCTAAGAAATGACAGATAATTTTTGTGCCGAATCATAGCGCACCCACCGAGTGTACAGGAAACTATACCCGGCCCGGGGAACCTTGATCCCTATGACAGTTCATGTTAGTGATGGGTCGTGTCGATGTAACTTAACTTTTTATAACTTAAATGATTATAATAAAATAATAAATAAATTGTTCCAACAAACACACTAATTACCTAGTCTCATACTAAGCGTGAGCTTGTGCTATGGTGACTAGGATAACGGATAGACATACTTAAATACTTTTATAAACATCCATGACTTAGGTACAAATGCTCGTGCTCATCACACAAACATTTGCCCCTTGCGGGATTCGAACCCGCAACCGCCTGGTTTAGAAGTCCGTGGCGCGAACCACTACACCAAGACGGTCATCAACTGCCGATTATAAATCATGTACACTCGTTTCCACTATCGATATTTTTCCGCACTAGTCGATATCTTTCAAACGAAGTAACTACAATGTTGTGTCGTAGAAATAACTGTCAATGTCATAGGGATCAAGGTTCCGGGCCGAGTATAAAATAGAGTAATTGCATATGTTTATGTCAATTCTTATTAGTTCCGAGGACGGTCACCACACGCTCACTACAGCCGTCAGCGCCATAATGGCGATAATCAAATGTCTTCATTTTTAGGTTGACAGTATGCAGTCCAGTGTAGGTACTGCGTAGGTACTTTTATTATAGGGTTATTGCCATTTCAGAAAACAAAAGAAAACGTTGGTATACCGATTGACATACTAGTTCAATCAAAACTCTAGGTACGTGGTACGGCTTTCTTCTATGGTGTTTGCGCTTGCACCTAACAAAAGATGAAAAATAATTAAAATCAGCCCATACCAACTCTTATTTTACAAATAAAACATTACTGTATATTCTTGTGTGTAATACCACCGTGTTGTTTCTGATTTCTATAACACAAGTACTTTACATACATAAGCAGGTATTAATTAATTAATTTAAGTATAAATCATGATAACAAAAAAAAAACTGTTTTAGACCTATGTTTGACTAGCAGAGTCTGTGTTTAGTATTAAGTTAGTCATTGTACAGTTTGATTTTTGGAGAAATGATAAATAAACAAGTAATACAAAGAGAATTACCAAACATAACCCTTTACTTCTCTCTGTGTCTATGATACCCACACCACAACCAAACCACATGCTTCAAATCGCGGCACCCCATTCCAGTTGTCATCGCAGTGGATCTGAACCGAATAGGAAAAGTAATTTGTGCCCATATGGGACCAGTGATTGCCTTCTGAACGCTCCGCCCGGGCCGCCGCAAAATAGTCTTTTCCCGCCAATTCCAGTCCCCCAAACTTATTTTCTTAGATCTCTCTTAATATTGCGGTGTGTGGACAAACATTGTGTGGGTAAGGGTTCGATGTCATTTGTATTGTGATTGTAATGGGCACAATTTGCTGGATACTGTTGTTACGTTTGACTTCTTTTGAGAGTCATGTTATGATTTCGGTAATACGATGACTATTTTAAAATATAAAAGGATTATAGTGGTACAAAGTCAATATTTTGGTTTTAGGCGAAGAGTATTTCTGTAATACAGCTAATGATGGTGATTCGATTGCCTTTTCTGGGCTTTTCTGCTATTCGTATAATAAAGACTCTGTGTAGAACCTAATTAAGTAGAATGTGTGTACTGTGTAATTGTAAAGGATATTTTATACAGTCACTTTATACATTTTTAAGGTAATTTTAAGGAAATTAGAACTTACAAATGAATAACGAATAAGCGCTCATGTTTACACTATTTACAGTCTTTTTTAATAACAGCATTACTGTCGTACTGGGAAAGTATTCTCCGCGTTGGGGATTCCGTTCAATTTAGGCCTGGTTATTAATTTCGGCCCCTTGAACTGTAATAATTCTGCGGGTTTTTTACAAGGCTCAGGTGCTGGCGCTGGCTGCTTGCGAGGAAGGGTTAGCAGTGATTTATTCCGCTGGTAACGCGCGCGTTGGGACAAACTATTACCCTTAATAGGAATGCTCATAAACACTAATTTATTGGACCGCCTAAATAAGATGGTTCGGCAAAATGTTGCGAATGACTCTAACCACATGTTTGCTAATATGGCTTTAGATGGACCAACGTCAATATGGTAGGGCAATATTGCAGGTACATTAGAACGAATTGCTCGTATAAATAATACTCAAAATTTACTTACAGGTAATTACCTAATATTTTTAAAGGTAATGCCATTTACTATTGATTCAATATTTTCGTTGCAAGTGAACTTCAAACATATTTTTCAGAAGTAAGTATTTTATACTATATCGCCTAATTAAGAAGGTACCTACTTAATGAACTCTGCTTACATTTGAGAGTGTGCAAGATTTTGAAAAAGGCCTAGGAAAAGTGGATCCGTATCACACGTGCAAATTATTTTCTACAGGACCTACAAAACTGAAAATTGAATTGAATAAAAATACAAGTATGTATGTATATCGTTCGCCTTTATAATCCTGTCACGCAAAAATGAATTACCTACTGCGATTAACTAGAAACTGATCTATAAAACGCAGTGGAAGAGAAATTACTCAACTTTGAAGTAGGTTATATGTAGTAAATTTTACCGCAATTTGTAGTCACAAATTAAAATCATACGTTAACTAAACATGTTTGAAGCCGAGAATGTGTGACATTTAGTATCTTTGGTGTAGTGTGTGAAATATTCTGAACATGTTTAAGAGTGTAAATCTGGTATGTATACATTGTTGCATAAACTTAAATGCCTAACATAATGATGCAAAATATAGCAAAAGTTGTGGTTTATCATCCACTGATATCGTTTTCAAGGAAAAATAAATTCGATTTAATAATAACTTAAAGAACCTGTAAATAGAATGCAAATGTTTTAACATAGATAAGGTAAGGGGCTGTAGAATGTAATTTATTCAGCTTTCAGCCTATCTGTGCTATTTTAGGAAGTGTCAAGTTATTTTTGAACGTCATGCAGACATATTAATGACTGATGGAAAGGGCCATTCAATCTCTTTGCCTGCGTTATTATTATTATACAATCTATCTTACAAAAATAAACTTAACCATAGACAATTACGGTCTGCTGCATTTTGAAAGCTCATTAGCTCACCAGAAAAATCTTAACATGAAGATACATGTATGTTAAACAGAAGTAGGAAACCCCGCGTTTCAATGTTCAGGTAGAGCGACAGAGCTAGTAACCTTGAACGCTACGTGGCCAATAAACAAAACGAGCGGAGTCCTCGAGCCGTACGTGTACGTGTCACGACGCCGCACAATAACGAAACATGAAAAATTTCCAGACGCCCACATCAGACTGATAAATGGCTTCCGAAAATCCAAAAGGAAGTTACAGCTTACTTGGGATTTGGTCTAGAACCTCTCACGTCCCATAACTGCTGCACTCCGCTTTATTACAATTACCATAAGCCTCAAAGTCCCGCACTCTACGCCCAGATGATGCGACTTCATCATTTTGAACCTACTCACAACAGCGGTAAGATCGTTATTGCTTGGGTGAAATAGAAACCGCGTCTGGGCCGTAGTCTCGGGACAGTGACGAACAACTTTGGCACTTATGCACTTTATTTTAAGATCGAAGTTTGTTGTAGAGGAGCCCGTTGTGCGAAAGTTATGCGACGTTCGTGCTCCGAGAGCGGTCCACTCTTTTTATGTACGCGTACGATATGTCCGTGGCTATTTGAAATACTAATTGAGACCGTCTAGTAGAGATCTTGAAAAAGTAAATATCTTTTCATCAGCAATGCGTTTACAAAATACACATGTAGTCCTAATTATCTTATCTGTAACACGTGCAAATGATTACGTACGCAACGTAGCGTTCATCAAAATCTCGTCACCTACAACTATAAATAAAACGTCCTACCTAGCTACATAATAGCTAGGTAGAACAGGTGAATACAGTAAATAAATCCGAAGCGAAAACGGTGTACGGGAAACGTTGATAGCATGACGTGAATGGAAAACCAGCAAACCGCGAAATGATGATGAATCGCGTCGGAGAGGAGGGTCGAAGAGGGAGACGCTAGATAGCCGGGTGTACAGCGAGCAAACGGGACGGGGAGAGGGAAAATTAGCCGATGCTCCCGTGAATTTGTGTACGTATTCAATGAAGCTTCTTTACGGTAGGTAAAATAGGAATAAAATGGATCGTCCCTAATCCGGCGGCCATTTATAACTTACACGCCATTAATTTGAGTGATAATTCATGAATAGCGACGCGATTGGCCGTAGATATTGATTTCGGTAAAGTACACAGTAGCCGCGTTATCGGCCTATGTAATCGAATTCCCGAGTACCTACACCTATGGGTGGAGTGCGTTTCATAAAGATATGGTGTTGACATGATTTGGCATGCTACCGTACGTTTTTAAATCGCGCAATTATTCCAGTTCGAGTATCGAGGATTACGCCGGTCGTAAATAGAAAATCGACATGATTTCGACATAGTATTACACAATGTTTATCTAAATACGCAGCTTTGGTGGCTTTGTTGAACAACATAAGTCTGAGTTTACGCTAACATAATCCATTTCTAAGTTATTTATTGTAATAGGATCTGTAGAGCTCTATTTGCAAGCAATAGATTAACATCTTAAGGTTTTCAAAGTGAGTAGTTATGATAACTTACATTTTTGTTTTATCTTGACAAGGAAACTGTATTGTAGAGGTTGGTCGTGGCTAAATTAAGCTTTAGTCACACATTATCAAGATATGAGAAATATAGTGGTTTGCTTATAATGCTCATACGTCTGGCAAATTGAATACAGAGATGAGTCACGGTTAGTGCCTAATCCAAAATTTAAAAGATTTTGTGTTGAAAATTAACAATTCACGTATTTATTCAATAGGCAGTTTCTATTTATTGTTCACAAAAAACATAATAAAACATTTCCAGTTTTTTAAAAATATATTCAAGCACCAAGTAGTTGTACTCATGTTCATTTAATAAGGTGTTGTACATTGAAAATTACGGACCATGAATATGCTGATATTCATGGATAGTCTTTTGTTTCTAGACCCTACTCGTAGCAGTCAAAGTTCAAGAAATCGTAGCATCGTAGCAAAAATAAGCTTCGTAGCAAACAGGAGCTTCGTAGCAATATTCGCAAAAACTTATTGCTTGGGACGCTATGTTTCGCGAAGTGATATCGCAATTAGTTCAGTTTGTTTTACGTCATGAATGACTATTACAGGGCCTAGTTAGTTTCTTTTTCCCTTACTTTACCTCCTGTCTCCTCAACATATCTGTAGCTCCTTATCTGCCATCACCTCGACCACCGTCCGAGCATCCTAACAAACACGGTTTGTTTCTTCTGCCTAGCTAACATCACCCTTGTTCCCATGGCATAGAGTTGTTGACTTGTGTATTCAACACAGCCGGATGCGAGCTCTCGACAGCTTCCGTGGCTAGCGGGATTACGGTGCACAGGCACACGGTGGTCCAGATAAACGGTTCAGATTAACAAGTGATTTCATTCATGTGGTCATAAAGAGGTTAACTGTCCGAACTAGTGACGGACATGTTATGATGGTAATATGATAAGGTGCATCTATGCTATCGTGTATGAGGTAACTATTAACTAATTGACTCACTAGGACTCTAGGTGACTGAAGTTCATCTTTGTTTAAGATGTCAATAAATTAAGTACGCACGAACGACATCACGTGAAGGTAAATACTTTGGCATCTTAAACAATTGTATTAGGGCAGATTTTGCAATAATAATGTATAGTGATGTGCTGCCCAATGTAATACACGGCCACACGTCATACTGCCCAACTTTGACCTTGAAATAGCATTTATACCCTACGTAATCGAACCCGTTTTCGTAGTTCAAATGAATGATTACATTATATTCGAAAGTCATACTTTCCCTATGAATGTGCCCGAGGATTCGATCAAATTGCCTTTTGAGACTTACAAAATGAGATTTTAGGTCTCAAAACGTTTCTGCTAAATTTATTTAAGTCGCTAATAACGTCGTGAACTAAATTGTTTACGTTGGTCTAATGGTCAGCACGCTGGGTACTATCCACGAGGTCCCGGGTTCGAATCCCGGGTCGAGCCGAGAGTATTTGAGTTTTTCTGTCTTAAAATTACTCAGAGACAGCTCCGGAGTCAGGAAGTTGGTCACCACCAACTTCCTGACACCCCCGTGCCTCGAAAAGCACGTTAAGCCGTTGGTCCTGCGCCTCATCTCCCTACGGTCATGTCGGACTGCCGTCTCACTGAATAATGAGAGTGAAGAAACAGAGAGTGCACTTGTGTATTGCGCATACACTTGTGCATTATAATATGTCCCGCGCAGTTGGCTCATCTCTGTTGAGATAGGCCGCCGTAGTCGAAATTCGGCTAGGAGGATTATTATTCAATATAATCAATAACAAGCAGAAGTATTAGTACCTAATCTTAGAATTCATTTCAAATATTAAACATTTCAATAGTATTTAATAAATTGAGTTTCGAAATAAATACTCAGTCACAACAACTATTGTCTTGGCGGGATAAAGCTCGCATGAAATATCGGCCAATAAATATATCGCCTGACTGCCTGACACAAGGATTCAACATGTGATGCCTTCTGTTGTCCGAGTTGATCTGATTAATTCAATTGGATTAATTTTAAGAACATAATAAATGTATTAGATGGGCTACTGTAAGATACTTGTTAAAACCGAGATAACATTTTATTTTTTACTATACATCTAAGATTTATGTCTATCATTCTACGCAAGTTGATCAAACGATAAAAACGTAGATAGGAAATGATTTTGTTCGTAATTATTGTACTTTTTTTGTACAACATTATGTAAAAACATTTAAACTGCATTTCCCCTAAGCTCTTTGTTATTTATTTCAGTTACGCGAAAATCTAATGGGCAATTTGGGGCTTAGAATGCTTTTACTCTAAGTAATTTGAGAAAAAAGTACACTACATAGCTAGCATATAATCATGTGAATAATATAACATTTAGAAAACCAAAACTGTCTTTTGAAATTCAATAGTTGATACGATTGCATCGCAAAATCGGAGAATGCAATGTAAGCCAAGAACTTAGAAAATACGACTTTACCTATAAGTTCTGCGATCCCACAAGCCGCCATGTACCAATGACTTTTTTTGTTAGTTATGTACATTAGTTGTTTCACTAAACGATGCTCTTACGTTAAGGGAAAACATCTTGAGGTAACCTGCACATTAAGGCAACTGAATGTGTACCCATGATCCAAACTGGTCAGGTTCCCCTGTTAACAGGGTCACGGTCAGTTGGAATTCGCCCGACTGTCATTACCTGATCTGCCAAATCCTGGATGATGGTCAGCGGACCCTGGGACTTCGTGCGAGTGCACAACCGAGATAACGCTGGAATGATGATGAAATTATCTGTTAGTTCTGGTAAGGAATTTGTTATTTTATTAAGGGTTATTTATTTGACATGTATTTTAATAATAATTGCATGTAAGTATATATTATATTTAGAACGTCTAAAAGAGCTTGACATGAAGTTTCCAATATAATATACTAAAAGGTGAATACGAAACACAGCCTAGCAATAAGTAATGGCTAGGATGATGATGATTTATCTATTAGTTCTGGTAAGGCATTTGTTACTTTATTGAGGGTTATTTGACGTGTATTTAAAAAATAATTGCAAGTAAGTACCTATTTATTATATTTAGAACGTGTACAAGAGCTTTACATGAAGTGTCCAATATAAAATACTAAAAGGTGAATACGAAAAACAGCTTAGAAATAAGTAATGGTTGAGAGATTTTTTCGAAAGTGCTAAAATGTACGCGTTATGTTTTCCCCTCGTAAATACTGTCTGTATTTTTTAAAATAAAACTGTGTAATCTTCCGTCGTAAAAGTTATGGAGCGATGTGTAATAGCGGTGATACAATTGCTGTGACAGGTGTGAGGTACACTCGTGTACACAATTTACTTTGTATAATTAATAGCAGGCTTTTAACAGTGACTAAGACACTAAGATGTGTGTTAGATAAAACTAGAAATGTAATTTGTTAGTGAAACTTATAAAATAGGTAGGTACCTATTTGTAACAAATCGTCCATACCTAAACAACATTTTGTTTTTTAATCTACCTTCATGGGATTCAGGTATTTTTTATTTCACCGCTATAAAGGTTTCTTAATTACCGCTAAGGTGATTTTATAATTGTGTTTATTTATGTTAGTACATCAGAAAACGCCCATGCGGGGTCTTTCAACTCAACTTTGGACAGTTCGTAACGCAGTTAGGTACTACCTACGATATTGTACCTAAAAACATTGTACTTTTAAATTCGGGAATACACATCGTAGACTTGCAGTCCATTATTCCAATATCTAAACACTTTTAAGCCCGAGTGCGTTCAGTTCATCACTGTAAACGAGCTGAGAGGCGGTTTACAGCCCCCAATAAAACAATGAACGTACGCTTATCACGCTTTATCATAGCAGCAAACATAAAATGTATTTGAACGAGTGCCGTTTGCTCTGTACGTTTGTACGGCCCGAAGTTTGCTCTGTGACGATAACGTCCACTCTGACTTTTTTCTTTTTCTTTTTTACGGTGTAAGCACGCTGTTGGCAACTGTACTAGGTTAATTTATGGATATTATTATTCTGTACAAATACTCACGGAACGTATAAATTATTTTTGGATTCCCAATTGGAATAAAATGTTAATAAGTAATTATTTTTTAAATAGGAATTTCCACGGGCAATCACACCGACTCTACATTTCTTTCAATGGACGTACCAGAGCCTTAAAAACCTTACTTATTGTTACCACAGAATACTTAACAGTATAGAAATATGACTTCCAATAAGAGGATTGGGCCACCGACCACCGCCACCAGTGGCTGAGGCGCAACGCCCTTTTGGTCCCGCGTAAACTAGGCCGCTGCAATTAACACTCATTAGCTAGATCCTTTGTCAAAATAGCGACTTGCCGCCACCAGTGGCGTGTCGTAAACACTGAGTCGCGAGTCACCGCCACTCGCTTCACGTGTGCAACGACATATTTAAAATAATGTCGTGTAGCTTGTCGCCAGGCACGGTAGCCACCGGTGGCTGTGGTCGGAGGCCCAAGTGCGCGAATCCTTGTTCAAAGATAATAAATGACTCCATCTTTAGAAAATTCAATAAGATAAGATCATATTAAAATATTATAAAAAGCATTTTGTAAAGAAATGCATGTCGGTACGACAAAATTAGTCAACTTTTAAGTTAATAGCAGGATACCTACACAATTTTTGGAAAATCATAACTTTAAACCTAAGACGTACAAAAAAACGTATCGGTTTTTATCAACACAAATGGTTCGTGCAATTAAATGATGTAATTGAAACGAACGCACCGCGCAAATACTGAGGAAAGAATGAGGGAAAAAGAAAATACACTTAATATTTTTAATTGCAACAGCCCGTGACATCTCGAGCCATCAGTCTGGTGGTTCGTGACTTTTCACAAAACAACCGGATCAACGTTGTCTCGACTACAATAAGATCGTACTTAAAATAAACATTTAACGTCAATAAAAAATAACAATGGGAATCGACGTGCGTTTGCTATCGTTAAGAGAAATATTTTGAAGATTTATGAGAATTTTCCTATACTTTTAGCTAACCTACTTTATTGTAACGTGTTCCAGACCTCCTTTTGTAAACTGTTTTGTAAATTACAAAAATGTGCGTTCCCTAAACTGGCCAGTAATACAATTGTCATAGAATGTAAACTTTTTTATACTGTCAAAGCATCGTAAAAAAGAGTCAAGAGATAACACTAAAATAGTTTTGATATATTTTCAAAAGATGATACTTAATTGATGAGCCACAGGAATACCATTATGTAGTAGATAAGACACAAATCGCAAAATTTTGCTCTCGCCATTTAGGATTGTTACAAAAACTTACTCCAAAACTCCGCATTGCATTTCAAAACCAAAGCACACGTGTGAAGTTCCATCCGTAGAGATCGGTAGCAATAAATTAAGGTGCGCACACACGGTCCTCCAATCTAATTTGTTAACAAGCATTTCGGGGTTAACTGCCGCATAAGCGGCGGGGCGTCACACTCGCTCAGCGAGTCTACTTTGTCAAGATTCACCTAAATAATGGGCCTATTAGTAACTTTAATTGAATTTATGTGTGCGCGTAAACACATCGCGGGCATCCCCGAAATACGCTGGTACTCGTTCTAGCATGATTTGTTAGTAATAATTTCGTACTAATAAATGTTAGAAAGTTGTAACGGCATAATGTAGTGGGATTAAATTTAGATTAGTTTTTGTTGGCACAATAAAGTATGGTTACAAGAAGTAGATAGTGTTGCAAATAAAGCTACAACAAGATCCAATAAAAGTATGGGTTCTAGCTCTCCTTTTCGCTTTTTGTTTTTCTCATTCAACTTTAATACAAGAGAAGGAGAAAGTTTTCATAGAGGTTACGATAAGTTGCAGTTGTTTTACAATTGTGATCGTTTTCTGTTCTTTTATACTTTGGATTTCTTTTCTTGCAGTGGTATACTTATCGTGGCTTTCTTTTCAGTATGGGCAGAAACGGGCGAGTTCCGGGACAGTGGACACTCATCCTTGGCGTCTGGTGGCTCCGGAGTAGACCAGTCGCTTTACGCGCCCCCGCGGCCGAGGAGAGACCGGAAGCATACAGACGACAGTGAGTGCTCAGCTTTATATTACCACCATTTGATTCTATTAAGCGTTAAATGGTACAGACAGAAGTACTACGATTGCAAGCACTTGCAAAGTTATTTAGCACAAAAACAATATCAGTGTAGGTTTTCAGTTTCTTTATTCATTGCTCTATCTACAAACCGTGAACGTTGTCGTATAAGTTTCATTCACATACATAATAGACCTGTCGATGTCGGTAGGAATATTTTTTTGCTTAGGGGATTGACGCATGAGTGCTCCAACGAAGACCAAAGCTACATAGGTTCAGTAACTATGCTTAGACCGCATGATCTAGTATTTTTAGGGATAAAGTCAAACTATAGTTTGACAAAAATTAGTAAATTGATGTCCTAATGATTATATGGTACTTAAGCTATTTAGTAGGCATAGTCACGAGCATTAAATATGTATATTGCCGCATTCGATTTGGGAACCTATTACAATGACAAAATCACGTCTGTTTAATTGAAATGGCCGACTCTTTATACAATGTTTGTACCAAAACATAAAAGTCCATGCATTACAATCAAACTTGAGTTTCTAGCTTTGTTTTTCAGTTATATTAAGAAAATATAAAAATTGTAGCTGTAGCCAGTGGAGTTGTAAAGACTTTGTTACCGTTGTAGTCTTTAATATTCTCACATTTATTATTTTATTTACTTTTATACCTCGCTAGATATATAGTGAGTTACTACGTACGTTTCTACCAGTAACTTATTACTTGTAGTAATAAGTTACTGGTATATTATATAGTTTAATGGTTTAGTATGATTAGGTCTTACTTTTTTAAACATAAAACGACTATCTATGGGGCGATTTTCTCGCTTTATTGGTCGTGACTATACATAAACGTATGTCCAAAATATCGGACCACACAAAGTGACAAACTTAAAACTCAGAGCAAACCGAGTAAGCGCGGGGAAACCTATGGCAAATAGCGAGCGCGGTTTCCTAATGCTTCTGTACACACTCGTAGGGCCGTTCAGGAAGCAGTCTCGATATCGATATTGTATGAGATATTCAAATGTACGTCTTCTTCTTTGCTCTCGCTTCTTCGCGGTACACGAGGTCGACTTTCCTAATCATTTGACGCCATTTACTTTGCTGGTAAGCATCGTCAAGCAACTGCAAGGCTAATAAGTCTTTGCTTGGCCTTCCGGACTTTTGTCATCCAGTAAGTAGATGAGTGATAAATTATAATGTAACTCAAATTGGAAATTGCCTAATAGGTATTTGAATTCGGATCGACGAAAATAATAACTGCGACGTACTAACATGGTAATACTGGATACTCATTTTATTTTACTACCGCCGCTTTTGTGTACCGACTTCATAGTATAAACACGTAACTTATTACAATTTAAAATTAAAATTTTCAAATCATATAATAAATATCAATAATAATAATAATATCATTTATTTCAGGCAACGAATTAACAGAAAATTTTGGCCCACATATAATAAATACTTAATACGGTTGAGTCGAAATCAAGATAACACACAGCACTAGTCGTGAGATGTAACTCGTCCCATAGATAAAACAATTTCATAATCTCTCTTGCGACATCTCTCTACCTACATGCTTGTAGTTAAAAGTACTTTAATATGTTAACATTTTTAAATAAAAATTGTGTTTTCAGTCAGAAGCTTTGATTTCAAGGAGCTTAAAAAAACTTACATTTTATAAAATTAACAAGAATAGCTGCTTCTGTGTAATTTTTGTAAATAAAGTACGGAGTATATAATAATAATAATAATATAATTATTTTATTTCTCTTACACAAAATTGGCCTTACAGCTAGACTATGGCTAGGAAACCTAATTAAGAGTGCTTCATTAGGAGTTTGAAGTTAACATAAAATAAAATTTATTCCAATTTTGTGGGAGACTGACGCCTGAAATAGGTTTTGTGAAAAACCTGTTCTACAGGTCACCAGGCCACCCCCGTAGGATTTACATTAATAGGCTAGGTAGGTACTATAAATAAATTTAAAGTAGAAGTAAATATTGTAAGTGTAATGTTGCATGTGCATGTTGAGTATATGGAGGAGAGTGTAATGTATTACTATGTAAGTAGTGAGGTATGTGAGGTGTTGGATGTGTATGTAAGCGTCGTGTCATCGTATCGGCGGAGGTAAGTACGAAGGTGGGTAAGTATGTACGTAGGTACTGTTACTATTATTAAATTAACGCTGAGAAACAAAAATATATAAAATGTTAGGATTATTACTAATACACCAACGGGGATAACATATTTTCGGTGTCATCATAATTAATATACTTTAGATAGTCGGTGACGAGTTTTTTGCATTTGTATTTAGTAAGTGAATAAATGCCAAGAACATCGTTTAGATTGTTGTAGAGATAAGGTCCCAGGAAGCAGAAATAGTTATGAGAGAAGGCAGTACGCAGGGAGAGTTTGGGATAAACATATGTTTGAACTACATATATTTTTTGCAAACTTATTCCCGATTCGGTTAATTATTTTTTTCTAATCATAGCAATTGGGGTATCAAATAAAAGCTAATAAAAATATAATTTCAAAAATATTATAATTTTTGCAGTCGGGTGTTTTGTTTTTTCAATAATTATGTTTGCTTGTTATATACGTTTATAAACATTCATGACTAGGTCCAAATGCTCGTGCTCATCACACAAACATTTGCCCCTTGCGGGATTGGAGCCCGCAACCGCTGGTTGTGTAGTCCGGAGCGCGAACCACTACACCAAGACGGTCGTCGCAATTGTGTACTCGAACCAACTGCGTATGTGTTAAGTCGCCACGAGTGCGCTCATGCAGGCGGGCTCGTTATGTAACGCGTTTAGTAAATAAGTGCGTACATTAAAGGAAACGCGGTTTTATCTATCATGTCCAACTCAAGTGGAACCGTTCGATACCTAACACATGTTTGTCGATACGCGGTCGGTGAGCCAAAGGTAGTCTGATGATGGATAGGCCGGCGGGCTCTCAAAGCGAAGCCTGATAACAGATATCAACCCGTATCGGCTATCGTCAGGGCTGCTCCAATCACTTTACACAAAACATAGCGGAAAAACCAGAGATTAGGGATAATTAATTGCAAATAGGATCGCCCTGTCACCCATTTGCAGGTATATCTGTTATTGAGCTTAACGTCATCAATCATAAAGGATTTTCGATAAGGAAGCATGTTTTATAACTTTCTAAGTTTCATCAAACTGTTTAATCAAATCATGTAGTGCTTACAAGGTCATGTAGATAGGTAGGTATTAAGATACCTTAGCCATTTCACGCAGAGACCAAACAAGAGACCTCCCCCCCATGTTGCTAATAATAATCATATTTAATAATGATAAAACTGATTATTATTTCCGTTATGCATATTAATTTATACGTACATTTGTATTTTGATTAAGATTGTTTGAGTAAATAGAAGCAGATTTTTTTTAAATTTAATCATGTTGACATACTTTTACGTAAATACGTAATTTTTCTTTATTTGTTATATTATTTTTGCCAGATGTATCAAGATTCAAATGTAACAATCACTTTGCCAATACTTTATTGAGGAAATTATTTACGTGTGGTGAATTCTCTCAAATAAAACTTGTTGATTTAAATAAGTGATTTTATTTGCCTTTCGAATATATGGCGTTCAAACAAATGTACTGTTGCCGACATGGAATTGCGTGTATTTGGCTTTTCAGTAAAGTGGCCAATCAAGTCAAGGCTTCGGCAGAATGCTCTACTATGAAAAAGTATGCTATAAATCAAAGTTAATAACAAAAAATAAAAAGTATCAGTACCTTTGTAAGTTGGTTTATTTGTTAAGCCAGCGTCTTGTACCGTGGTCACATCAGACAAGACTAGAAATTATGTTGCGAAATCGCCTCTATTACAACGGCATATGATGCCACAGTGTTTACCTTGATGTGCTGTCGTCCATACAATTGTGTCCTGGACTGGACAGTACAGTAGGTAAATGTTCACCAGAGCATTTTATCGGCAACCTTTTTAAAGATCCTGTCTTTTTTCTTTTTTCTTTTATTCATTTATTGCGTTATTGGAAAATAATGTAACGTTTGTAAAGTTTGTTTGTAAACTAATGTGCAAATCCTGTAAGGGTGTAAAATTTAGCTAAGAGCACACCAAAACTGTGAAGTGTCAGCCCTAATGCATCCCTATCGTAATCAGGCGAGGCCACTGTCGGGTAAGCTGCCGTAATCTACCTTGTTCATTATCCGCCGATGAGACTGTGCCACTGCAGATTGATGATTTCATAAACTATCCAAATTCACGCCTTGTGACAATATTGACACCACTGTTTATACACGTAGTTATGAACCTAATATTCGATTGGACACTTGACACCAATCACCAATAGCTCCATTGACTGGCGTGGAACTAGTACACGTAGTAACGCGTTTAGATACTCTCAACCTTACCTTCCGCTATGATATTCAAAAGATAAGATACTAAATCCCACCAAACACATTTTAATGTACAATGTAGAGCCAAGCTTTTAACTCTATACATTAGACAAGCCCTAACTTCACAAACTCCAAACCATGGTCAAAATAATTTAGCCGTTTGTCGAGTTAGGGCGTGGTTACGGAAGTCTTATAAACTGCTACCCCTAAGTAAATAAGGGTAAAAGTTTCAAGTTTGAGGTTTTTTTTCGTTTGTATACTTATACTAGTTTAAATACCAAATATCAGCTTTCCAGGACTTTAGGAAATAAGTATACTAAGAAATATGAAGATGTTTAGTGAGCGACGAAATCGTTTTTTTTTAGATTTCAATAAAATTTAAAATATAAGAGCTATGCAACTAAAACTTAAAGCTCTAATAAGTCTACTATTGACACGTAATCACGAAAGTTTTGTTTACCAGGTATAGTATATTCCAAACCCAAGATATGAAGCTCCGCTTTGTAATTTTTAAATTAGCGCACAAAGCGCTTCCACAAAACGTAGGTATATTAGTGCGCTCATGCGCTTTGCTTGGCTCGTCTTGGCAAAGTAGTGTTCTTTAAAGTTAAAAAAATAATATACCTGGTTTACTATTAAAATTGTATCCAATTATATAAAATTGAACCTGGAACGGTTGAATGAACGATGAATTTTTGTAAACTTTAGTAAAATTGTAAAATTACATTATTTTAATTATATAAAAATAGTTTCCGCGGAGATTTTTGAGGGTTGTTCCCAAAGGTCCATGGTGTATTGTTCTCAAAATATGAAAATTCATACTTAAGTTCCCAAACGGGTCCACTACTTTTTGAAGTAGTAAATTTTTCTTTCCCGTGGGGTCCATAAGAATGTTTCATTCAGTTAGCAATGAAAGCTTGGCTAAGGGATAAATGTATAATATTTATATGAAATAAAAGAATACATAATCTGTCCTGGGGACCACTGTAAAAACTTTGGAAGCAAATTTTACACCTAATTTTATCGAAAAAAAAGCGAACAAATGTGTTTACTTTTAATCAGATTAGTAAGAAATGCATGAAAGTAGAGCTGTTTTATGTATGACGACAGGAAAAAACATAAAAAGTCTTGCAAATTTCACCTAAAACATAGAATTTTATTAAAATATTGTTCTTTCTGATAAGAATTGGTTTCTACTGACTGTACTTTTGGAAAATCTCATGGACCCATTGGGAATTCATGTATGAACATTTAAAACATTATTGAAAATGTTCATGGACCCGGTAGAAAAAGAAGAACAATAGAATCGCGGACCTCTGGGAACAACCCCTTTTCCGGAGGTCAGTACCTGAACTATTGCAATTGGTTCATGTTTAGACAACACACAAGCACAGCAGATTACCTATTTGAACTACAAAAACAACTTTTATTACGGAACTAGAGGCGATCGCTCAGGTCGAATTGAGGAAGTCTGACGTGCGTCCGTGTGCACCAACTGGCAATTAAGTTAACTACTGGCATATCTATACTAATATTATAAATGCAAAAGTGTCTGTCTGTCTGTTACCTCTTGACGTTGAAACCACTGAACCGATTGAGATGAAATTTGGTGTTGAGACTGTTCGAGACCCTGGAAAAGACATAGGCTACATTTTGTCGTGATATAAAAGCATTAAGGTGGTGAAATGGGGGATGAAAGTTTATATGGAAAATCCAACTCTCAAATCTTGCGGGCGAAGTCGCGGAGAACCACTAGTAGTATCATAAGTGAATAATGTTATTAGTATTTGGTAAATTAGATCTGTGTGTGTAATCTTTCATAAATAAATTATTATAATTGCAACAATTTTATTTGCATATTTGTGACTTATAAACTTAGCAATAAAAACAAACCTATCAATTTGCATAATGCGATATAAATATTATGTTAAGTGTGCAATCAAGATACTAACATGCAATAAAATCGTCGGTTATCCCGGACAAATAAAGTAAGCGATGAATTAATCAAACCTTTGTTATGTTATCACGATAATGATCTTGTAAATGTTTGACTTGCTCGTGTTCTGTCACGTCTTTGTTTTGATTGTATTGCAAAATTCATTCGTTATGTTTTGTTCGATAAATGTAAGTGTAAGATCAGGTTACGATGGGACTGACATACTATGTAAAAGTCCTAAATTAATAAATAGAAAAATAATGTGAGTGTAAAAAAATTGTGTTAATATTTTAATTAATTATTAAGCAATAATGAATGAGTGACGACCATCTTGGTGTAGATGTAAAACCGGCGCTTGCGGGTTCAATCCCGCAAGGGGCATATTTTTGTGTGATGAGTCCGAGTACCTAAGTCATGTGTTATGTACCTAGTGGTGTCGATATAGTAGTAGTGTTGGACGCTCCCCTGCTAGATGGACCGATGACCTGAGGAAGGTGGCGGTGGTGGCTGGATGCGAGAAGCGGAGGACCGTGAAAGTTAGCGCCGTCTTGGAGAGGCCTATGTCAAGCAGTGGACTGCAATAGGCTGATATGATGACCTAAGTCATAGATGTTTAAAAACGTATAAAAGTATGTCTATCCGTTGTCCTAGTCGCCATAGCACAAGCTCACGCTTAGGTTGGGGCTAGGTAATTGGTGTGGAGTGTTAAAACAAATTATTCTACTTTTTAATTTATAAAAACATTATTTTACGTTTTACAATTCATTTACAATTCGATTTACGATTACAATTCATATTTATTTATTTATGGCTCACAAAACAAGTAACAGTCAATAAATAACAAAATACAAAAAAGACATACTATAAAGATACTATACATATGTCATTGCTTATTGCAATTGCTTTTTCAAGTTAGAATAGGATTGCTCTCAAGTACTTTACTTAAATCACATTGATATTTAGTTACTTTTATCTTGAAAGCAAAGCTGTTTTTATTTTATGTGCTTTGAATTCATTAATGGGTCAGTTAAACAAAATGTCCAGTATTTTCTGAAATTCGTTTTTCATACGACAAAATTATCTACAGTTTAAAAAACCCACAGTTTCCAAAACGATAAAGCCTGCTATTGTCGGTGTTACTCGGGTTTTAGTCTAAAACTAATATGAGGTTGATTGCGTTCGTTTTATCAGTAACGAATTGATGTAATAACACCGTATCGTGTCCCTGCGCCGATATCGACACCACTAGGGTTGCTGAATGTCCTATTTCCTATCCTAACTAATATTATAAATGCGAAAGTAACTCTGTCTCTGTGTTACGCCATCACGCCTAAACAACTGAACCGATTTAAATAAAATTTGGCACAGAGATAGTTTGAGACCCTGGTAAGGACATAGGCTACTAAGGCGAGGGCATCGACTCGAAATATGGACTCCGTACCGCGATACTAAAGAGTGAAGCAGGGTTCAAGCCTGTGTGCGTGAGATCATAGGGTTACAATGGCGGCCGATCGGCTTACTTTGGTGTGAGTGTGTGCGTGAGAAGATCGTGTATTTACGACGATGATTGGCTTACTTTGGTGTTTCAGTTTTAATGTAGGCGACACGGAGTCCATATTTTTCTTCACGTCGATGGGCGAGACGGGTGAAATGCGGGATGTAAGTAGGCATGTATGGAAAATCCGACTTTCGGCGTGTCTTTGCCCGCGGGGAACTGCTAGTTTATCTTATAAAAGTCTAAAAAAAAAAAAAACTGCTTTTAAAGTACAATTCCCATTTGTTTTGCGAGTGATAGTCTAAATGAAATATTTATGTCTATGCAGCAAAATTCAATCAGAAACTTTTACTAATAGAAATCCACTGGGTTAAAATTAGTAAGACGGCTAAATTGGAACTATTGACATGACGGGGAAATCTTTATAAAATTAGTCGTTGTTTCAAATTTATTCCGAGTGTTTTAACATATTATTATTAGTGAGGCGGCAAAAGCATAAAACGTAAAATCAGTTATGTTATATGTGTCATAACGATTTTTAACACTGCTACAGTTGGGCAGTCCAATATTTTATAATCAAGAGAACATCATAATTGTCATTTCGGTCAATTTATCTGGCAACCCTGGTAGAAGTAAAACAATTCAAGTTGCGCACCATAGTTATGCAATAACACCATCTGCCGTCGATACTCGTATCATTTTTGCGTCAGCACCAGCTTTATGAACTGGCCAATATCAACTGCTGTTAACTACACCTTGTGTTATGTTATGAGGATGCAATTATTTGTAGTGTTTTATGATAGATAGGGGTCTTAGGTCAACCTTCAACCTATTTGTTTGTTATGTGGAATGAAACACACAAGTAACTTTCTTTGCAATTTTAATACAGTGGTTGCTGGTCGGCCATGGCCTTCTCCAACGATAAATGTTCAACCTGCCTGTAGATATTGTACGAAAGTGACAGCAGCAGGACATTTTCAAGTCCCCATTTGACAAAATTTGGGGGACTTGCAGCATCGCTAAAACTTTATGGTCTTAAAAAAACATGATTTAAGCCTTGTCCATTGTTACGACGGCCAATTTCAAATGTTACGAGTATAGTTACATATTTACAGTAGTTGACATAACAACAAGGTGTCATTTAATTAAAATTGGCCGGTTTATAAAGACAAGGCTTAGCCCCGATAGTCGATTTTATATTGTGTCTAAAACATGATCTCTGAAGTATTAAACACAGTTTAATTTTTTTTTGTAAGACCGTCAATGTTTCAATGGTATCGTCTGTTGCTAACCAGGAATGGATAACTAAATGTCACTTGAAGTGTCAGTTAAAAGTCGTGCCATGCTTAGGTTGTGATTTTGAAAGACGTAGTATATCCCAGTGGAATTCATCTAAGTAAAAAACATAATTGACGACAGACAACGGCTCACTAATACTAATCTTGACGATCGTCTTGGTGTAGTCGTTCGCGCACCGGACTTCTATACCAGGCGGTTGCGGGTTCGAATCCCGCAAGGGGCAAATATTCGTGTATTGAGCACGAGCATTTGTACCGAAGTCATGGATGTTTATATGTATTTAAGTATTTCTATCCGTTATCCTAGTCACCATAGCACAAGCTCACGCTTAGTTTGGGGCTAGGTAATTGGTGTGTTTGTTGAAACAATTTATAATCTAATCACATACATTCGACTCACTGCATTGAACTACACAAGGGATTTGAGCACGAACTTTTTCGCAGTAATCCAAATATTAATAACTGTCTAGATTAAGTTGCAGATATGTCACTTGCTATTTGAAATGTGAATACAACTTGATGGGGTTTAGAATATTATAGGTAGGTATATTTGCATACTATTAACTTTTTGATTTACGTGCAGCATAGACTGATAATTATATTTCTTAAATGTTAACCAGTCGTTGCATTATTATATCAGGTAAGTATTTTGTGATGTAACTTCGAAAGTTTCGGGTTTTTTTACCGTGCAAACCAAACTTGTAAGTAATGGTGACCGAATGTTCATATCAATCAGCTTTTTATTTGTGTTTAAACATCGTTTCAATGCCGATAAAAATTCCCTTTCGGACTTTATTATATTTGTTCACATTTCTATCTGGGAATCGTATGAAAATAGATTTTATAGGTGAGATAAATTCTACACAGCGTACAGTCACGCTAAAAAATTTTTGATCATTCTCCCCATGGTATTAGAGTTCAAAAGTGTTCATATGTTATATCTGTGTGTATCGTTCATTGAGTACGTTTTTATTTACGGCGGTGTCGTAAAAGTATTAGGTGCGCTTGCGCCTAATCCCGGGTATTAAGCCTCGCTACTGGTTAGAGGATATGAATCTTTTATTAATGTATTCCTAAATGTGTAAGTGAGTGCATTGGAATGTTATGTATTTCAGTGTACTTTATTATTTCAATGCGAATTCATGGTATATTATCAAATTATGTAGCAATATTTACAATGGTCTATTTTTATAAATTTAAAGTAGGTATTGAGATATTTTTATGCACTTTATTTAGACCTTAAAATATTATTTATTTCCATACATATTTAGTAACGTTTTGCTTTAGGCAAACCTTAATCAAACTCTTAACCACCATTTTAATTTAATTTGATTCACAGAGCGTTAATCCTTATAATGGTATGTACTGTACTGATTTCCATTTTTTTTCCTCCAGGCAATCGTCCGCTAACAGAGCCAACAATAAAGACGGAGTCAACGACCCCAGGAGTGGGTCCTGATGAGCCTTCCATGGACGACAAAGGGGACAAGAAGAACAAACGTCAGCGTCGCCAGAGGACGCATTTCACCAGCCAACAGCTCCAGGAGTTAGAAGCAACCTTCGCCAGGAATCGCTACCCTGATATGTCTACACGCGAGGAGATCGCAATGTGGACCAACCTTACGGAAGCGAGAGTTAGAGTGAGTGTACATTTGTACTGTTACTGTTGTGTATTTGATAAAGTTTTCAATTGTTAACAAGAAAAAGTTAAATTATGAGTGTCACGATTCCAAGCCCAAACTTGTATGGATGTTTGCCCGTCTTTTTTGGTACTTTACTGTCACCATAGGTATGTTACTGACTCGTTGGTCTAGTGGTTATCATGCCGCACTGGCTTCTCTTTCGAAATTAAAAATTTGATCGTTTTTGTCTTAAAATAACTCAGAAACAGCTCGGAGTCAGGAAATTGGTGGTCGCTCCCGTGCCTCGCCGTTGGTCTGCGCCTGATCTCTCTTCGTCGTCTTCGGTCATGTCGAATGTCATTACGCGCATGCTTGTACTTACTATAATAAATCCCACGCCGTGGTCACAATTCGACTAGCTAGGAGGATATTATCATCATCTATGTAGTTGCTGTCACCTTATAAGTCACCTTAGGGCGCATGAGCGTCAACAACAGCGGATTCGAAGGCGGTCGCTGTAGCCGAAATCGGCTAGGAGTAGCATCATCAGCATCATTATAAAATATCAACTTTCTTGATTACGATGACTTCTGGTTTCTTTAAGTAGGAGAATTTAAAGTTGTTGGATAAATAACTTGACTCTACTTATGCGGTGATCGATCGGCGGTCTATCTAGGACTAGATAGATATGATAGATGCTCTGCTTATGGTCGGCACAATAATTGCGCACTGTGCAAACACATTATAAATCCATGTATTTTTCACGCATTTGTTTCCTGGGCAATTATGACTACTTAAATAAGAATAAAACGTTTAACTCAAATATACTGCGTTTACCAAAATTCGTGCCAAAACCGTTGCATTTTATATAAATTATCTCTTGTATTTTTGAAACATAAACATTTGGAAGTTGTAAAAAATATGTTATGTGAGACATGTGTCAGCTGCTGGAAGTGAAATCGTTTCCGAGGTGTAAAAACAAATGTATATTACAGATGTGATACGTAATTTCTTACAATCGTATAGACAATTTATCGCTTTTTATAACGCGCCCTAAAGAAATATTTTATAGACTTATTTATGGTAACGATGACAAAAACATCAGTTACAGACTTTATAATTTAATTGTTATATTGCATAGATTGCAGTGTAGTAGCGAAAATGAATAACTAATAGGTAGAGATAGCGAAGGTAATAGAGACTCTAGTTACCTAGTATGTACCTAATATTTTAGGGTTTGTATCATTATCATACAATTTTGTTCCTTTTTTATTATACCCTGTGGATATATTACTACATTTTTATTATAAAGTCCTTCGCCGCTTCTGTATGTATTTGTATGTATGTATGTTTGCTAAAAGCTCAGAAACTACTGAAAGGAATATCTTCCGGTTTCTACTAACAGAGGTCGTTAAGGTTTTGTGTAAATTAGTTGTAATATGACGATGATTGTAGAGGAGCCGGCGACCAAAACAATGGAGGGTAGGATCGTTTATCTTTTATTAGAGTAGGTCTACAAAACGCGATGAAATATTTTTATCTTTAATAATAAACTTACTATACCTATTCTGAATTCTACGCTGGGCGCCAGTTAGTATAATAACGACATTCCCGTGTTTACCAAAATGTGTCAAGTGCGTGTTTGCCATTCGTTAACGTAACGCGACATCGCAAAAGGTGCACCGCAATACGTAGATGTTTAGACTAATCGTCGCATCCGGCGCGCCTTAGGTATTTTTGTGCCGGCCGAAGGAACACGGGATCCCTTAATCCAGGAGGATTTGAGCCGTCTATTTCGGTCTCTTCATAATCCCTGGCTTAATTTTGATCGCATCCACACTCACTGTCAATAGTTTTGGAAGGCCCGACAGATTCTGCGGTGGGGCGACGTATTTGCCGTCGGCATGCATTAGATTCCTTTCGGTTTCTTCGCTATTTCTAGAATTACGGTAATCTTTAAAACACGTGTACGACTAGTTCCTACGCGGAAATGCGGAGAATTTGGAATGGTACAAATCTGCATGGATTGTGGACCGTATTAATTGGACTGACAAATTGAGAATGTAGCACTTGTCAAATTAGGTGCGTAGCTGTAACAAAAGCATGGTGAGTAAGCAGGAAATAGAGCTCTGTTGCAGTTTTCAATTCAAACCTGTTAGATCAGGAATACTATGCATTCAATGACCTTGATAATCATCATTACGAGATATCCCTATCTGAATTTAGTCAAAGACGTTACTTTTGCCAATTTTGCTTCCCCTCACCTTTTTAAAGGACTCTGATGAAAAGAGAACCCTTTAGGTTGAAATTCAGGAAGACTTATTTTAGGACCAATTAACTATGATTAACTTATAGTAAAAAAGTAAAGTTAGCCTATTAGATCCCACGGCTGGGCAAATGACTCAATTATGAAGAGGTAAGTACGAGCCACACTCCACCACGCGGGCCTAAACTTGAGTATTTATTTGTATTTAAGTTTAATCCAGTACCAACTTGGTATCTTTTCTAAAAATAAATCACAATCAGTTGTTCTTAATCAAGTGCGCATACGAACAGCGAGCGAAGAAAACGCGCATAATGATTTTATTAATAGCCAGGTGTAAATCGACACTGCTCGATCGCTAACCACTCTCAAGTGTTAGATATTCATTTCGAGCAACAGAATCGGCCCTGTGTGTTCATCAAAACAAACCGATTCGAAACGACACTAGGGTTGCCACTTATATAGTAAGTTTATTTGTTGTGTCAATTATTTGTTAGTAATATATTATTTAGACAGGTCAATGTACGATTTTATAATCCAGATATTTCTGTAAATTTGGATCGTTATTTAGTGTAATAATTTATATTTATTTAAATCATGGCAAAAAATCTTCGAACAATTGTGGAAAATACTCCATCAAAAGAGGCGTAAGTTGATTTAACTACTATTGTTTTCAAGATTTCATTTCGTAATTCTTAAAGATTAGAACAAAAACAAATTTCGGTAGAAGATACTTATTTGTAGTCATCTGAACGAGGAGCTGAAGGTGGCGTTCAAGAAACAAACACAATTTTTTTTATTAATTGGAATAGGCATGCTGTCTTAATCGGCGCCATCCTTAGAGCGAGGATTAGCGCAGCCGCCGCGCGCTCTAAATCTCTGCTCCAGCGCACCGATAAATCGTCGCGCAGTATTTTTGTTGCATCGCTGAGGCAATGACCCTCATCGCCTTATTGACTCATTAGCTGTAATTAATTTGTCCCCTTGTTTCAAATTATACGCGTATTTTTTTTTCTTGACGCTTTGTTGGGTTTCTTTTTGTGTCCCACTCGTAATAGAGATGAGAATTAGTAAAGCTATGATAATCATGATTTGATATATCGAATTATTAATTAGAAATCTATGAAATTCGTCATTTGAACATCTTTTGCGAGGTATTTTAAAGTGATTGCAATTTGAATATTGCTTTGTTGCAGTCGGTCTATGTTGTTGTCAGCCATTGTCAGCTTAGTCCTGCTATGTTTTTTGATAGTCATCATCATCATTTATTATTATTGATCATTTATTCAATTAGGGACAGAAAATGCCACTTACATGAAAAAGATGGCTCATAAAGAGCCAGAAAACGTGGTCTTCTTATTTTTGTATCCTACAACCGCTCCACCCAAAACCATACCTCATCAAAATAATCCCGGCACTATACCTCTAGTTTCGCTTCAACAAGCCCATCTCTTTAAGGAAAAGCAAAAAGATCCTCACGTCACTCCAATCGGCCGTGAAACAGCTCCGGACACATTTCATTCGGTGCGAATATCGCGTCGCACGCGTGACGGGTTTTAGCTCCCGATACAAATAACATTCTTCCATTGGAGCAAGTACTCGCTTTCTGTCATGTGGAGCAGTTGGCGGTGGGATTATTGACGATTTTGAAAACGAGTGTTTTGATATTCGGAAAGTACAGGTTAGCACATCAGACTACACATTTACGTTCTAAACTTCCCCTATCACGATTGCGCATAATGCCGCAGTGTTTAACTCAAAGTAATATAAATATAAGAAGCGGCTGCATTTTTATGGTATTTAAATAGGTACTAACTACTCGTTAGGAGGTGCTTGTGGCGCAGTGGCGGCAGCGCTTTGGTAGTGATACCAAAAGTTAAGCAACCCACGGCGCGGTCGTGATTGGATGGGTGACCATTCCGACCATTTAAGTGACGTCCATGACAAGCATCTCCGTGCTTCGGAAGGCACGTTAAGCAGTTGGTCCCGGCTAATATCTGTGGTATTAGTCGTTAAGCCTAGTCAGAGGCCCTAGGGCGGCTTGATAACTTCTGACAGTAAGGTTTGTCACTTGCCTTACATACACCCCTCCACCAATCCGCACTGAGCCCGCGTGGTGAAGTATGGCTCGTTCCTCCTCATAGTTGAGGTGAGGCCTTTTCCCAGCAGTGGGATCTAATAGGCTGACTTATATTACTCGTTATATACGTGTATGAATAGGTCTTGAATGTTTACAGCATTCTCTTTTTCCATATTATTAAGATGTCAACCAGAATTTTTACAAACGATATGGTTATGGTTTTTAGAGTTGAAGGTAATACGTAGAGACCCAATCCCTCAAGACAGATCCCGCAAAGCGACGATCGTGACAAGCTTGTGAGGTTGTCACGCAGCTATCTGAGTTCTGCTACTTATGTTTGACCAAAAGACACGTAATAATAAGTCAGCCTATTAGATCCCACTGCTGGGAAAAGGCCTCACCTCAACTATGAGGAGGAACGAGCCATACTTCACCACGCGGGCTCAGTGCGGATTGGTGGAGGGGTGTATGTAAGGCAAGTGACAAACCTTACTGTCAGAAGTTATCAAGCCGCCCTAGGGCCTCTGACTAGGCTTAACGACTAATACCACAGATATTAGCCGGGACCAACTGCTTAACGTGCCTTCCGAAGCACGGAGATGCTTGTCATGGACGTCACTTAAATGGTCGGAATGGTCACCCATCCAATCACGACCGCGGCGTGGGTTGCTTAACTTTTGGTATCACTACCAAAGCGCTGCCGCCATTGCGCCACAGGCACCTCGTCAAAGACACGTAAGCATCAAATTTTTTGAATACTTGTGTCCTTGACATAGCTCCAGACATATTTCATTCGGTGCGAATATCGCGTTGCTCCCGATACAAATAACATTCTTCCGTCGCGTCGGAACAAGTACTGATACCTGTCACGTGGAGCAGTTGGTGGAGAGATTGACGATTATGAAAATATGTTAAAAAAAATAATATTTTAATATTTGGAAAGTACTGGCTACACATCAGACTACACATTTACGTTCTAAAACTGCCCCTATTAAAATTACATACGATGCCGCAGCCTATTACAATTGCATATGTTGCCGCAGGGCTTATATTTAAGTATTTTTTTCCGCATCTTTATAAATGTAAGTAGCGGTTGTAACTAACCTGCATTATTGTTTTTGGTAGGTATTTAAATATTAACTACTCTTTATAGACGACTATTAATAGATCTTGGATTTTGACGGGATTCTTTCCATATTATGAATATGTATTAATATGAGCATAGAATTTTTACAGTACCTATGGCAAATGATTTTTGAACTTGAAGGTAGGTAAAACGTAGAGACCCAATCCGTCGAGACAAATCCCGCAAATCGACGATCGTGACAAGGTTGTGAGGTTATCATCACGCATCCACCTAAATTCTGCCATACTGTGTTTGACCTAAGAAGACGCAATGATTAATATTCTGAATTAAGTGACAGAACTTGTTCCAGTAGTAGGTACTGTCTGTTGGTAGTTTTAAAAATCTCGTGTAAGGCGTGCCGTACAGGCGTCTGGCCGGCACGGAGCGATATTTATTTTACGGCGAGCTGTTGTTTTTGCAACGCTTTTAGCGCGCCCTGTAAACAGTTAGGGCTTTACACGACGATCGGAGATGATCAGCAGACCCACCATGTGATGGCTTTCTAATATCAATAGTCATAGCCTTCAGTAAAGCAATAATAGCCTTCTAACAAAAGTCAGAAAAGTAACGACAGCTTTAAAGTAATGAAAAGATGACAAATCATAGTCATTGCTTTGTAATTGCACTCGCCATCGCGGTAGTTTTAAATTTAGGCGGTAGACCTGCAGGAAAGTAAATGTATGGGGAGAAACAGTGGTGATGTATGTTACTATTAATTTCTAGTAGCATTAATTACTAGTGGTTTCCCGCAACTTCACCCGCAAGAGTTGGATTTTCCATATAAACTTTCACCCCCCATTTCACCCCCTTTATGTTTTTATATCGCGACAAAATGTAGCCTATTTCCTTTCCTGGGCCTCAAACTGTCTCCATACCAAATTTCATCTCAATCGGTTCGGTGGTTTAAGCGTCAAGCGTCAACAGACAGACAGACAGACACACTTTCGCATTTATAATATTATATGGATTATATGGATGATGAGCCCCTGAAACTTTCAGAATAAAATCGGGTGACGGAGGTGAGAATTATAGCTGCTAAATTCATATTTGTTTGCTATATAGAAGAGACCACAAAACTTTTCTCAAAAACTTGCCCGTCTACCTATTATCAACCGGGCATCCAACCTTGCTTTGGCCAACCTAACCACTGAGCTTAAATATTGGCCGTTCACAGCATCATGACATACTTGCTACTGACGGCCTTAATTAAGTTATTTTAGTAATATTATTTTTTTTCATTTTGATCATCTAAAGTTCCGATATCCTCATGAAACGAACAGTGTCACGACGACCCAAAGCCGGCGGGCTAGCGGCACGAATTATTTACACGCGGCGCCTGCCGTCCTCAAACAGTTTAACGGGATTTGCACAGTTTTTACACGACACTGGTGTTCTGTGCTGATAGAATACTAGGCTGTTACAGTTACAGGCCTTTACCTTTGCCGATGAAAAAGTTTTTGAATGGCGCGCTTTTTTTTGTTTCCCGAATTTTTGACGAGCTGCATCAAAGTAATGTCATTACTAGGATGTTTTAATAGGTTAAAGGTTATCGGCAAAGGGTTATGCCTTTGCCGATGACCTTTTTTAATGTAGCAGCGCTTAGATATTTTTGTTTTATTTTTGAGCAACCATCGAATGTTTAGTTATGAAAATAGCTATTTTATAAATCTTTTAATTTGATATAAGAGCTCGTTCACACGAGGACGATTCGTGATTTTTGACGTTTCGTCTTTTTTCACGATACGTTCTTTTTTTGACGGCGGCAATGCTTTTTGAATGCCTATGTTCACACGGATCACGAATCGTGAAAAATGACGATACGTCTTAAATCTAGTATCGTGATTTAAAAATCATGAATCGTCAAATACACGGATTTTTGACCAAATTCAATTAGGATATTTTGACGAGTCGTGAAAAAACCCGATCCCGTATGCAATGTCAATGTCAATGATGGATCCCGTGTGAATGAGCTCTAAGTAAAACAAATCTTTCTAAAAGAAATATCAACATGGATTTAAAATGATTATGTAAGTTTCATATCACTTCCCCATCGAATAAGAACGTTCATATTTTATTGATATTGCAATTTTCAAAACGAATTAATTCGGCATATAATTAATTCTAATATCATCTAAAGCATTTCAATTGCACCCGCATACTTTGTACAATGTAATAAACTACGTCTAGTCTAGCTGGTTTATTTCAACGCCACTAAATTTTGTCTAAATGCCACTTGATTACGCCTTGAGTGTGTCTCAAAAAAGCTCAAAATTATGCAACACTTTAGTACCTTATGTCTGGCCGCAATGTCGCTGGCTGAGACCCAGCCAGTATACCGAACACAATATAATCTCGCGAGAAGACTTTGTTTTAGTAAATAAGCGATAATGGTATTAGCGAACTTCAATTGCAGATTTATTCCTTTTTACGCGCTCTTGCCAAGAAATTCATACTGTTGAAAATGAGCTCTAAAATTTACATGCCAGAGTTCCTTTCCACCCGTCGGCGTGAGTGTTAAGCGCCTAGCATACTAGATGTCCAATGCGTTATCCTACTTGTTTTGATAGGTCCAGTGTTGTGATCTCGCGGCTTTCTCGACGCCTTAGCAAGGGATTTGATTCAATGAATGGAGGCTGAAGCAAGTCATTGTGGTCGTTCGATTGTGGGCCAAGTCATCTCCGGTAATCTTTATTTATTAGCCGCAAACACTTTTGCGCCGTACCGGAGTTGCTGTTTGCCTCATTTGAATTCCATTCAATCCTATTTACTCGTATTCTTGCATAAATTATGATGATTAAGTATAATGTTTATTTCAAATGCAGAGGCAAAGGATTTAGCGAACATTCCAACGTTCAAACCAAAGTCATAAATCATAATGTACATTCTAATTATTAATATTTGCTATGATATTTCGCTTTCTGTAACTGATAGTCATAGTTCAATAAACGGTGTCAAACCGTTGATGATGGTTTCCCGTGGTTCAGGAAACTACCGCTTACTCAGTAGGGTGCATTTAATATAATCCGCCCGAATTAGGGTTGTCAAATGTGAACATCCGTTTTTTGAACATAAATAACTGTGCTATCCTATAACGTACGGTTGGTACGTATTAAATAGGAAACGTATTCTTAGAAAAATTTAGACTGTGTTTCAGTGGTTTTCTAGTGTTTTTTAAGTAAAATATTAAATAATGACATCGAGTAAATAGAAAAATATACACCAAATATTTTCAAACATTTGACCACATCACAAAGGTTTACCATGCAGTTTCGACTTGATTCGCCCTAGCTTTAAAATGTTTGTTACTAGCGACAGCCCTAATTTCGCCACGTGTCAATTCTGAGTTATACGCTCTATCCGTTTATACGAGCGCGTGTTTATTTGACTTCACAATAGTCTCTATCCAAAAACCCTCATTGAAATGTGCCCTTTGGTGCTATACAAATAGGAATTATTATCCCGTGTCGAAAGTGGCGACCACCCGTTCGGGATAATACGCCGTTTGATTGATGACATTAATAAAACTTTGATTCCAGTTTAATTTAAATTTAAGGCAATTTAGCGACCCTGCGGTCGAGCCGTAAAACGTCCTTTATTAACGACAGAGGGTGACACGTCTTAATATACCAAGAATAACGAAACTGCGTTTAGATTGATGGCATAGTTTTGGATTGTGCCACTGAACAATGGCACAACTTCATGGATTTAGAAATACTGTTTATTGAAGTTCATAGTGGGCATTGAAACAAACTACGAGCAAACAGCTGTATGAGCTGGTGATATTATGGGATTACTATTCCTTGAAGACAAGTGCGTTAGAGGAAATGAGAGACAGGCAAAAGTTTATTATATGGTGTGTGCGGAGCAGACTGAATCGGGCACTATATTGTATAACTATTGGTTTGGTCCAACCGGATGACACAGTCGATCAATTTTTGTGAGAAAAATTTAATTTATTTTGTAAAAACTTGCAAACAAATTCCTTAAGTTATAAAAATAATTATAACTATTGGATTTGATAATTTATTTGCAAAACTTTGCAACCCACAAATGAGCTTTAAATATTGTGCTGCAGTGTGGAAGGTAATTAAATAAACAATACTAGAAAGATGATATGTTTGCAAATATGATAAGTTTTACCACCTCTATGTCCAACTTAATTTAAAAATTCTTCACAAAAATTTCAAAGGTCATCTTTTTCCTTCGTACGACCTCCGTAGCTGTGGTAATAGAGTAGCTCGTAGCTTAGACGCCGATTTTCAATGTGTCACCACCCTGACGTCCCGAGTTCGATTCCCAAAGGAAAACCTTTCTATATTGTCAAGGCATTGGGTGTTGTGGTACCATTTGGGATCAGAGCATAAATGAATGTAATAATGTTGTACACTATTTATACATTTATCTCTTAAAAACCTACATGAACAAAGACTAAACGAACTCCTCGAAACAATGCCCGTCACATTACCAGGCCGGGCTGGACAAGCCTCATTAATCTTCCCTCGTGCCCCGCATGATAACTTCACGTTTCGGACACTGGAAGCTGAAGTAAATGACTTGTTCTACCCTGGGTGACGTGAAAAAACCAAACCACTTTACGTAAAAATATATACGGAATGCCTAGCCGCTGCATTGACTGCAAACTCATATAATTGATTAGGAACTTAGATAAACCTATGATTAGAAATAGTTAGTGATAGAAATAACCCTAAACTCTGAATCTTAAAGAAACGTTACAAAGTTATTTTGACCTACTGATGCATTACTGGTCTTTATGGGGAAAACTGTGAAGCTCTCGCTTTGTGTTTTTTAATTTGGGAGAGTAACATCTCCTGAATTACGCAAAGTGTAAATACAGCACTTACAAGTTCTTTGCCTAAGACATTTACGTAAGGTGCAATCTGAGATGTGAATAAAAGCACCGATGCAGATATTTTTATTTTACACTAGCAGTTCCACGCGAATTCACCCGCGCCAATAGTCGGATTTTCCATACAAATATTTCATCCCCCATTTCACCCCCCTGATGATTTCATATCGCGACAAAAAGTTGCCTATCTCCTATGTACTAAATTTCATTTGAATCGGTCAAGTAGTTTCGGAGCCTATTCAGTACAAACAAACAAACAAAACAACTCTTTCTTCTTTATAATACGAGTATTAGCGTAGATAAATGACGTTTGTAGATAAAAGGGTAAATCTCTAAATAGTGCGTATTCAGAGATTTACCCTTTTTGTTTTACCATGGTACTGATTGCTGAAGTTTCCCTTAACAATGATGAAGCAATTATTTCTGTCGTCGAGATCTTTCTAAGATTACATTTAATGAGATAAATGAAATGTTATTTTTTCTAATTAAGATAACTGACAAACAAACCTGACGTAAATTATACTCATATTTGTTTATCGTGTGCGTGTTAATTGACGTAAAAATTGCAGACGTTACATCAACACTAAAGATTGGTGGGCGCATTTTAGCTATCTCTTTAGTTTACTTGATCAAAGTTATTATTTTGTTTATTTTATTTTTTGGCTTAAGTTAAAAGGAAGAGCCTCTTACTAACAATATTTTTGTATGTATGTTTAAGTTACATAGGGTAGTTTAATCTTATAAATGACCTTTTTTGTTTGAAAAAAGATTTAAGGACAATTTCACTCACTAGATGAGAACAGCTCTCTGTCACCAACTCCTTCCCTTATTGGTATACTACACTACACCTATGCCAGGCAGTTGGGAGTCACATCATCGTGTTGTGATCTAGCCATAACAATAAAGGGGGTTATCTGTAATGCCGCCATCTGTATTCGGCCGCAAATGCCGTATTTACTATAAACGATAAAGACAATCTAATTATATTGTGATATGCACGTTAACCTGAGCCATTCTGTAAAGGTTCCGGTTTTCGAGTGTGCAATATAAAATTAAGTTTATATTAGCTGTATGATTTGATGAAACGTCTTCACTTTTGCAGTACGGTCACAATAGTAATAGTCCGCTTTTGATACTTATGGCCATTATGGTAACTTTCCCCAATCCATGGACCGAATTATTTCATAAACTTTACGTATTATTAAAAATTCTACTTTATTTAATTATTTGTAGGAACTGTATTAAGCGTAATGATGACTCTTTATGAAGTAATTAACTGACGAAACAATCCTATTATGTTGTAATTCTATCGTATTACAATCTTGCACCCTCATCTCTACCGGTTATGCTAAATGAATGCGCACAAACATTAGTATTGATTTCGTAAGCATTAAAAAATTGTCCCTCCTTTGCGGGCGAGGGCGAGAGGGCGCGGGCGGTCACCATCCTGCAATAATATATTTAAAGGATTAGCCCCGTCGCAATATCGCCCTCCGCGCTCCTACGCCCTGCCGCGCTCTATTCAAATAATGGAAATTATTTCCACATATGTGCACCTAAATAAATATCATTGTCATTATTGAACACCCCAACGCGCTGTGGAGCTATTTTCACCCGTTTGTTCGCGGTTTCGATGGGAAACACCGGCTGGCACGCCGCTTTTTGTTTCGCAATAACGATGTGTTGTTCTGATGCGCGGGGATTTAATCAACTTAGCCAGTGACTATTAACGAATTAAAACATTTCGTTTAATTAACTATTTGACTTTTATATTAACGTTGGATCGGTTTAAAAAAGGCCCAAGAATAAAATAAAACACGGCTACCTGAACAAGAAACATGCGTTAGCGAATGTGAATTTGTGAAATTTATGTTTCGAAAAATAAACGATTGTATATGGGGTGGAAACGACCGTTTATGTTCACTTAACCGAGGAAAGAGGGTATTATTTACCGTTTCGGCCGGATGAACCCGCCACAGTGAGCGAGACAAATACCGGCGGCGGCACAATATTTATTGCACTCGGTACGTGGATTGCGCGATTTATCGCGAGGTGTCGCCGCGGCGCGATCGATCGCCGCTGACGGACGCGCCATACGTCACGCGGCGCGTTATCTGCGCTCACGGCGACTTATCACGCCTCCGCTGCGTCTTCGCTAAACAACCATCGATTGCGGAGGCGTCACGGTGGCCGCTCATTTATTGCGGCCCGATCGGGCCAGCGGTCCCGCCCAATCGCGACGCTCGTTTATCTTCATTTCGCGACCACAATTAGACGGGTCGTTGCCTGCGGCCGGGCCCGCCGGGCGGGGCTCGCCGCTACGTGGCTCGAATACGCCGCACCGTCGCTCTGTCAACTTTGTAATGAGTAAAGTTAATAGCTACGCAACCCAGGTCGCGTCCCGATTCTGAATCTCGTTAAAAGTTGGTAGATTTCGTTATGGTGACAGCAGTCTGGCGATATCTACTTTTTTAGCTTCCTAATGGACTACGACCCGAGCATCGATAACGATTTACCCCTAGTCGTTCCCCTCCTCTCCAGAAGTTTTCAATCGTGTAACAGAAGTCGTCTTTGTTGCAGGTCTGGTTCAAAAATCGGAGAGCGAAATGGCGGAAACGCGAGAGGAACGCCATGAACGCCGCCGCGGCGGCCGCGGCCGACTTCAAGAACGGTTTCAGCACGCAGTTCAACGGGCTGATGCAACCGTTCCCGGACACGGACGCGCTGTACTCCTCGTACCCGTACAACAACTGGGCGGCGAAGGTGCCGAGTCCGCTCGGGACGAAGAGTTTTCCGTGGCCGGTGAACCCGCTCGGGTCGGTCGTGCCGGCGAGTCACCATCAGGGTTCGGTGAACTGCTTCAACACGGCGACGTCGATGGGCGGCGTGGGTGGTGGGGGTATGGCCGGCGTCGGCGGATCGGGCGGCGTCGGCGGCGGAGTGGCGCCGTGCCCGTATACGGCGCCGCCGAACCCGTATAGTATGTATCGCGCGGAGCCGTGCGCCGCGATGTCGTCGTCGATCGCGCAGCTGCGGTTGAAGGCGAAGCAGCACTCGTCGGGCTTCGGCGGCGGGTACGGGGGGGTGTCGCCGGTGTCGCGGGCCGGGTCGGCGCCTCTGTCGGCGTGCCAGTACGCGGGCGGGGTGGGCGTGTCGGACCGCGTGCTCTGAGAGGAGGCGCGCGGGCGCGAGGAGGGCCGCTCGCCGCCGGCGCTGCTGGCCGCGGCGCGCGCCTCCTAGTCGCCGCCCGCGCGCCCCCCCGACGCCGCCGCTGCGCCCGCGCACGGCCTCTACAGGCACCTGTGGGATTGGTTCGACTGAGCCATCGTGATTTGCCACGGTGCTCCGACACTCTGAGACGGCTACCACCGAGTTCTTTGGTTCCTCAAACCTATTTTCTTATTGTCTTTCTTCATCTTCTTTCCTCGAGGAAAATGCATAACCAACGTACCAGCAGTTGTGGGAACAATATCAGTAATAACGGGGCTGGTCTAAGACGTGACAGACATACGAGTAAGATGCCTATGCATTTGCATTTTATTAAACAAGATGATTGATTTAAAAGAATTGTTGAAATGCCATGGAAGCTGTTATATTCTCATTACTTTCTAAAAATAGTCAAAGTTGTATAAAAAGTCTACAAAATAGATTATTTCATCAGTTTGATCTTTTGGTGCAAGCCGTCTCAATGTAAGAACATTGATCGTTGCTGAGAGACTCTTGAGACGTCATCGATTGTCATATGTTTTTAAATTATGAGTAAGTCGATCCGGACAGTGCGGTTAAAGGGAGTGATTCGCGTTTTAATATTAATAATATTCACCAACTATTTTTTAAAGTTCGTTACGAAACTCGGGCAATAAAGGTTAACGATTCGTTTAGACGTGTTAATGTAAATATGTAGTTATGTATGTACGTATACCAAAGCGATGTGTGCAATTTTTATAAGCTTACTATGTAATTTAGATTTATAAGTTGTAACTTGTAAGTGTGTAGTTTAATTACTGAAGATTGTAAATACGAAATTAGGCACAATTTTTTTCGCAATTTTGATGGCAGAGTTTGTGGATGACTTACTACGAAATTGAAATACCAACTTAATTAAAAATCGCTTTGTCAGTTAATGTGACACATTAAGCCTGGAGTTCTTCAACACATGTTTAATTTTTAATCGGCCGGTTTGGCATTAACATATTTTGTATGGATATTCTGTCATATTAACCGTCAACCGAGGTTTACCGGCTGTTTAAAAATTGGTGAACTCGGTTCTTAACTACCTAAACCATAAACGAAGTTCTTTTTTTAATTCATGATAGTGTTAAGTCAAATTTAAGCAATAAGTAACTGGCAATTTAATTTGAGCTTTAGCCCAGGCTTTAGATTAGAAAGATAAATCCAACGAAATTAAACTGGAATAGAATACGTTGTTCCGGTTAAGAGTTCCTATGACTGCGTTCAGTCTTCAGGCCAACTTTATGGTACCATAATATTGCATTATCACTGATATACTGATAATATTAGGGTGATTAATTTGATGTACTTTGAAAGTGCTGGCATATGGACATGCCTTTTTGAAGAACCGATAGCGCAAAACTCCGGTTTATATTTTACTAGCAGTTCCCCGCGACTTCGCCCGCGCCAAAAGTCGGATTTTCCATACAAATTTTCATCGCCCATTTCACCCCCCTGATGATTTATATCGCGACAAAAAGTAGCCTATGTCCTTCCCAGTGTCTCAAACTATCTCTGTGCCAAATTTCATTTAATTCGGTCCTGTAGTTTCGGAGCCTATTCGATGCAAATAAACAAACTAACAAATCTTTCCTCTTTATAATATTAGTATAGACTGATTTTACGTCGCCAGAAATTACTTGGTTTGGTACTTTACACAACTTTGTTCTTTTAATTTTTACGACTAGAATACCATTTAAGTCTAATACTTTTGAGATTACGGAATACCTAGGCCAAATCAGTACACCTACTCTGATCTCTGCTGATCATACATAAATTTCAGTTCAATCAAGTGATAATAACTCGTCTAAAATTCAGTTGACAAACATGGTAGGTTAATAAAAAGCGAGTTCAATAAAAACTCGTAAAATAAAAGTTTTCATGCCATTGAGCTTCACATAATTTTACCGGGGTCTACCTAACACATGATGGTTGTTGGGGTTTTATTTAATGCCAAGTTGTCGATTACTATTGCAATTCCAAGCAAACACATGAATTTTTGATCATATTGAAAGCTATCATTGCCTACGCCACTTTAGTTTGAAAGCTATTATTATTTTCCTTTAAGCTATATAGCTATTGAAATTGCAGGCGGCAGGTCTGATTTTCTGTCAAATACCAAAGGTCTTGAAAAGAGTTTTGTTTTGCTATGTCAAAAGTGAATAACAGTACAATTAAAATTGATACCAAAGTTTTTTTAACGCAAGCAAAATAGGATTTATCATGTTCGTATCTAACAAGTTCTGTACACATCTTTATGTTATGGTATAAAATATTTGCATTTATCAGCTAATTACCAAATAATCTAAGAATGAGATTTTCTACGAAATAAATGTACATATTTTAATGATAGAAAGAACTAAATATCTACTAATTAATCAGCAAAAGGCTTACGATTTATTGATATCATTGATTAGATTTTGAAGGTGATTTTTATATCGAAGCTTATTATAATTTAACTGGTTAAAGTACATTTCCTACACTGAGTAAAATACTTTTATAATTTCAGTCGGTGGTTGTAAGTAATGTGTATTTTTGTTCAATAGTAAACGTTTTATTTTTGTGGAAATTGTGAAAAGTGTAACTCACCTACTTTGATTTAAAACACAGTATGTGCAACTAAAAGTAAACAATTTTAATAACACACAGTAGATAACTTTATAAACAAATTCTACTAAAACAAATATTCCACCATCAAAGGTCGGCAAAATGTTTCATGATATTATTATCTTTAAAATAATTTATCTTTGGCATTGTGCTTGCGAAACTTACACTGTTAACATAAGGTATACCATTTGTTATCAAATGTATTAGTATCTTCCAAATATCTTTAATCATTTATTTATTTCATTGTTACTCGATTTTATTAAATGTTCTTTCTTTTTGATCCATTATTTCCCTGCATTACGTTACATTATATACATTATAAATTGTATGACGTTTAGAAACAGAATGTTGATAATGTTCCAAAATAAGCATAAACATATAACAGATCATTAAAAGCTATTCGCACGAATGCCGCGATAAACCAAATCCATGAAACACATGAAATTAACATGAAAATGGCCGCCTCCGCATGAGATTAACGAAACGAGGATCTCATAATTTATTTAAATATTTATTAACAACAGCATGAGGATGTAAATAAGTGTAACTACCTAGTTGATAACTATAGTACTAGTTTACTACACGAATTAGAATACCTACTTCCGTGTGCCTATTAAAAACAGTGTAAATGGGAGACTTCTCACGGCGAATTCAAAGAAATTTCGTCACACTTTGTACATTATAAATCTTCACTTCAAGTTTATCAATCATTGTAAAAATAATTGTGAATATGTACATTACGACACTTGCAATCAAGGCAGTATCCATATAAGTATTTAAATAGTAGTAAATTCGTCGTGAAGAAAGTTCTTGTTTGATATGAAAATGTGTAAATAATTTTGACGTATCCTTATATTTATGCGAAAGGTATCGAGGTTTTCGTTTTATACATATCAAACAAAATATCTACAAACTGGCAATAGTTTGTTGAGTTTTTTTGTAATATAAAGGAATAACGATTGTTTTGTAACTTAAAACCTCTAGTCATAATAAAAATGTCACTGAGTCATTTTGTGGTTTTATTTAATACTTATTTACATACATGTAGCCCTCAATTTTTTTTCTTAATTTTGTAATAAAAATTCATTTAAACAATAAATAAATACCTAACATTTGGTATCTATGTCTACACCCTCATACCTCGGAATAATAAATAAAAGTATGTTTCAGAGGATCCCTATAAATACAGTCGGGCAAGCACTTCCTTCTAACGTACAACCCCCTATTGCTCACTAATAAACGTAGAAAGGGTGTGTGTCAGTCTGCTATGTTCAGAAAGGCCTTTGCACTTAGGTTCTTTTGCTTCCTGAGTGATTACTTGTATTGTATTGTAATTATTTTTATAACTTAAGCAATTATTTTGCAAGTTTTTACGAAATCAAATTAAATTTCGCTCACAAAAATTAATCGGCTGTGTCATCCTGTGTGACTCGAACCCACGTTCCTTCGCTATCCGGGCGAGTGCTCTTACCAACTGAGCTACGGAGGACGTTAGTCAGACGACGTATTTGTATTGTAAGATAATAAACGCGATTTCAACTTGCCCTGTGTAAGAATTAATTTAAGTTAAAATTCCGTCTTTCTCTGCTAAACAAACAAAATAGAGACAGACAACAATAATAATATAGAAACGGCAAAGTAGTGCGTTTTTTCGTACTTATTTATGTGATGAAATGACATCCCTCCTAAATATGGATTCTCTAATTTCCTTAGCAACTTGTAGCGGTTTATTCTGACGTTTTAACATTAATGTAGTCTATCTCTTTGCGTTTGTAGAAAGTTTATAGAGAGGCTGAACCTAAATTTAATCTAAGACAGGGCACATTAGATCGAGGATTAGACCTCCTTCTGTGCTTGTACTATTTACTCTGTGGTCCCCTTAAGAGTTTCTGCGAATCAAAGTTCAATTTCCTTGACCTATATGTATGACAACTGGCAATCAGAATAGAACTGGTTTCGTTATTACATTTACCAGCTCATCCAACAATCTTCAAAATCTCCTCATTGGTCTTCTTTTCCACCCTACTAATCCCCTCCATCCTGCGCCAACACCACATCTCAAAGGCCTATATTCTCTCCCTGTCGCGCTGGGTTATCAGAGGGAACTCTAATCTTATTAAAATCTTTAAAATCTCTTCTTCTTGCCCACGGACCACCATTTGATAATCACTGAGCTAGAGAGCTAGTAACTTCCTTCCTAGAGGTTCCGTACCCAAAGGGTAAAAACGGGATTCTATTACTAAGCCTCTACTGTTCGTCTGTCTGTTTATCTGTCACCAATCTGTATCTCATGAACAGTAATAAAGACAGTTGAAATTTTTACAGAGTATCTATTTCTGTTGCACGCTATTACTACAAATACACTTTCCATACAACAAAATCGTTGATTTTTTTGCCTGTTTTTGCTACATACCAAACGCCTAAAATGGTTAAAAGATAATCCCCTTCCTGAGTTCCTTCATGCGCGAGTCCGACTCGTACTTGGCCGTTTTTTTCAACTTCTTGAAATCAACGATATTGTTACCCCTTGTTGTTAACCAGTTTGTGATGTTAAACCTCCTATTTAGATACAATTAGTTACAACTTACAGGCAGGCACATCTTTAAAATATTACATATAACAATCTCAAGGCAAGTTCTATCCAAACATGTACTATGCGCTATACAAAACCAATCCAATAACAAGGAACTACTACATTTTGTCTGTACGCGATCGACTGCTCCGCTGAATTTCCTCAACAATATAGCTCCGCAGTAGGAGCTTACAGCTTGCAGCATGTGCAATGTGCATTAAATTGAAATGGAAATAAATTTCCTGCCAGCTCCAGCTATTACCACTACTACTATGGCCCGTATTACAATAAGTGCCTTATTCTCTCGAAAATCTGCATTGAAGTTATAACAGTAAGTAAGAAAGAAATCATGAAATGTGAATTCAATTCTTACTCCTTATATTATACAGTCCCAAAAGAGCGTGCCAAAGTTAAGAAGAAGATAGACTAATGGGTGACCATCTAGACAAAAAAAAGTTTCGCACGCTCTTAACACGGCACTAATAATGTCTGTACTTACAATTTTTTTTGTAGTTTTAAAACATGACAGTTTTAATCATGATTTAAAGTTGGGACTTTCATCAGCAAATTTAAGAGCTAGGCTCTTGTCGGTGGAGTTTTTTCCATTCCTCTCTGCTTTCCGCCCTTCTCTTAACCTCCTGATACGACCCGACATTTATATTTTCTTTTATTTGCTGCATGTAGCTTATTCTTGGTCTTCCTCGCTTCCTTTTTCCTTCTATTCTTCCTTCTATTATCGTTTTAATAAAATTTTCGTGTCGAATCAAGTGACCTAACATTCGTCCCCTCCTACAGTAAATCATGACAGTTTTAATCATGATTTAAAGTTGGGACTTTTAATCATGATTTAAAGTTGGGACTTTAAATCATGATTAAAACTGTCATGTCATGATAATAATAATATTGAGGAGGAGATAGATTTACTGGGGAAAATCTATCTCCTCCTCAATATTATTATTATTATTTACTTAACTTTTTGGGACACCCTGTGTATGAGTCTGGCACTGAAAAGCTTCAGCACTCATTAAAATGCAAGACATACCGCTTTTTATAGAAAGTTGTTAAAATCAACAGATTGTATAGAATACCTACTACTATACCTGTTGTGAAATAAAATAAAATATTTCAATAAAATAGGGTCATCAAATATTTTTACACAATAATAATAAATTGACATAGAGCTCTTCGTTATGAGAAAAAAAAGAAATATTGATAGATTTACTCTTCCAGAATACTGAAGACACTACACTCGAAAAGCGTACATAATAATTATTATTCTTAGCAGTTGGAAAACTGGATGGATAACTGGGCCGTGCCTACGTTACTCGTAACGTAGGCACGGTCCTGCACTACGAATTCGTACGGGGCGCGTCCGGGACGATCTCCGTAGCACAGGGGCAAACGCTCGTAGCGTCGTAGCTGCTACGATGCTTTCGTAGCGCAAGCTTATTCTAGCTAACTTTGTTAGAAATTGTTATTCGATTGATAATTATTTTACTGTTTCTTCTCTAAATAAGCCTGCGAAGTAACACATCTAACAGAGTATGTTATTATTGCTTAGTCGGCGTGTTAGTAGGAGGAAAACAATGTTTAAAACATACAACGTCTGTCCAATTCCATAAAATATGTATTTCACAGATTTTATTAAAAATCAGAAAATATAATGGACTCTAATAAAACATAAAACAAGAACAAAAATTAATGCTCACCCAAAGTTAATTGTTTACCGCGCAAAAGGTAAAACCTTTAAATCCCATCGAAACCCGGGTCAAAACTCCGAACGGCAATAAATTGCAAACAATTGATTCACGACAATCGCTGACACTAAGCGGAAAGTATACAATAATCCTCAATGATTATCAGGACCGCGGCAAACACAGTTTCCAGGTGGTCCGATCCTCCCGCTTTAAGGATTTAGCCGAGGATTTGCTTTCAATATTAGCCAGCGGCCGCCGAGGCCAGGCCATTTCGTTCCGCACCTTTTTTATTATTTTGTCGCATCGTTTTGGCTCTAAATGGAATCATTCCGCCATCTACATTTTTATTTTTCAATTGCAGCGCGATTAGTGGGATTAGCCGTATCGCTTTCCGATTCTTTGCTCGTTTTGTTGGCGCTCGGACTAGGCGCCAATAGCGATCATCTAGAACCATTTGACATTTTTTCTTTTGATTGTATGACTTAGGATACTGTAGGTACGTCAAGGTAAAATAGGGGCTATTTTAGATCGGAAATAGTTGATATGCTGGTCACTATACACGCTCCTCCCCAGAGCATTTGTTACCTAAAATCCAAAGAGTGTCTGTATTAACAGACAGATTTTTAAGGTGTTGTATTTGAAGTAAGATGAAGCAGTTAGCATATCTGTCGATCATTATTTCAAACCTTTGACAAAAATTGGTGTGTAAAGTGATTGCAATATAGGTACAAATTAAGACTATGAGGGTTCCGTTCCTCAAAGGGAAAAGGAATCCTCTAGGACCATTCTGTTGTCTGTCTGTTCGTTTGTCTGTCAAGACCCTCTATCTCAGGAACGCCTTGAGATATCAAGTTGAAATTAAGATTAAATAATTATCTCTGCATCCCTTGTAGCTGTGAAAAAAATCAAGCTTCTAAGACAACGCAGCTATTTGAGCCCATCGACTTGACAGAAAAATATGGACACCATACCGCGATACTAAAGAGTGAAGCAGGGCTCAAGCCTGTGTGTGTGAGATCATAGGGTTACAATGGCGGCCGATCGGCTTACTTTGGTGTGAGTGTGTGCGTGAGAAGATCGTGTATTTACGACGGTGACTGCTTACTTTGGTGATTCAGTTTTAATGTAGGCGACACGGAGTCCTTATTTTTCTTCATGTCGATGTTTGAGCCATGTTTTCTAACATTTCGCAGGGAAATCAAAACCTATAGTAGACTTTATGTAGACCTAGAATCATAAAATATTGCAAGAACAAAGTTCATACAGCACAGTATAAGAAAAAATAAGAACCGCTTTGTGGTTTACTTGTAGAAAAAAAAACAGTGTTTGTACAGCACCCTCTGTGCGCGAGTGCGACTCGCGCTTGCCCGGTTGCTTAGCTCAAAATTGCTAAGTTCACAAAGACGCAACTTCATTTTAAATTATCGTCAATTAGGAGGATTTAAAAAAAGAGCAGAAAATACTTTTGATTCGACTGGTCCTGCAAGTAACAGATAATATTTTTCACACTACCTACTCGACAATGTTCAATTACACATCAAGTAAACCTGACTCAAAGTAAGTAATTGCATCCCTAGGGACGTAATGTTGTATGAAATTTAATTACGCCCCTAGGGAGACAAAGTGATTTGAATTTCGAATAAGAGTTCGTAGGCATGATAATCACTAGCCCGTCCCGCACCAAAGAGAACATTACTTAAATTTTAGCACGAATGAAATAAAAAAAAAACGCGCGCCTACAAAAAGAAATAGAAAAAAATGTATTTTAAGTAATTACAAACAATGTTTTCGTAAAACTGTCGAGTGCTGAAGTTTATGACACCGGAGTCCATTAGATGTAAAGCTGCTGGTATTGTTAATAATAATAATTTACTGCCAGATAAGTCAAAGGATATAATAAATAATAAATAAATAAACTGTTTCAACAAACACACCAATTACCTAGCCCCAAATTAAGCGTAAGCTTGTGCTATGGTGACTAGGATAACGGATAGAAATACTTAAATACAAAAAAACATCCATGACTTAGGTACAAATACTCGTGCTCATCACACAAACATTTGCCCCTTGCGGGATTCGAACCCGCAACCGCCTTGTTTAGAAGACCGGTGCCGGACCGGAAAACACACAAAAACGCAACATACAACTTATAGATAAAATAAGTTTTTTGTAGTAATTTTTTTATTGCCTCGTAGGAAGTGTGAAAAGCAGAGTATTCTCCTCGGGGATAAAGCTCGCCCAAGTCTTCGTCTTGGGCGAGCTTAAATCCCTCGCTCCACTCAGGATTCTACTTTTAACTCTCTCGCTATGCTCGAGAGTAAACACTAAGCTCCCTCGCTGCGCTCGGAAGTTAACTCTCGAATCCTTCGTTTTGCTCGAGATTCAAGATGACGTCCGTGACGTAAGACCACTTTATCCCCTTGGTGAATAATCTACTATTATGGTCCCCTTCCATATTTCGCGCATGCCATGCTTGACGTCACAGGCCGGCCATGGAGAGTCTACGAAAACACTAGAATGTTTACCAACGATGTCATTTATCTGTAGTCAATGCCGAGTTTTTATTATTAGCTGTTTAATTAGGCGACGTCGTATTTGCTCACCGTTCCTCTCTCTCTCACTCTTGAAAGCACGTGTGTGGTGGCCGCGTCTGCAGCGAGCGTCATTCAGTTATCTTTATGGCAGCAAACATTAATGTTTTTTATTTTATCAAGGATCTCTGCCGGCTGAGGTCTGGGGTATGTACACACTACACATGATACCATATCAACCCTTAGGCGCTATATTATATTTACACGCAACAAACAGAAAACGGCATATCAACTTGCATTATACAAATGTGTTACCATGTTACTTCTATACAAAAATGTTGTGCTACAAGCTTAAGATGATGATAGTGTTGCTGTAAGACTTGTGTGGTCTGAAAATTTCGCGTAAGTGGATTTGAATTGACTTGTAAATGTTAGTAGTTTTATTCGTTTTTTAAAATCTATACTATGAAGTAGTAATATACAATATAAGTATGTAGGTATAGTTTGAAAGTATGAGTATGTATCACCCCCTTCCTGTGATTAAGTATTTCCTATACCCAAAGGTATTCTGGAAGAGATCGCTCTTAGCGATAAGACCGCCTAATTTGTGCATCTTTCTTTGTAGATTATATTGTTGTTACTTTTATGGTGTGCAATAAAACGTTTTATCTATCTATGTTTCTAAAAAGTTCTACCGGATCTACAAAACCGATTATAAAATTTTCTTTTAAAAAAGCTACACTATTCCTGAATGATAAAGGTTTTTTTTTCTTTGTAGCCGGGGTGGGTCCACTACTGTAGGTACAATCAAATTCATAGGACCATTTTATACCGATTTTGTTCCAATATTTTTAGCTGCTACTAACTTCACTTTTAATATTCGCTTTTTTAGGAACATGTATAGTCATCCCTTCGCATCAGCATCACATTATAGTTACAATTATTTATAAAATACTAACCATTACGTAGCATCATTTTATCATGAACCTATTCGAATTAAAACATCTGAGATGAACAGCATTTAAAAAAAAAAAATTAACACAATGTTTGGTGCCGTGTAGCACACGTTCAAGTACCATAACAATCCAACCCTCGTTCATACATAAATTAAAGATGCGCAGAAACAGGTACGTACTCACCATGTCAATAGTTAACCAAGAGAAGAGGGCTAGGTTTGGGTGGAAAGGATCAAATCGGGATTAGAGGAACGACAACCAATCAAGGGTAACTGGACTGATATACCTACATGAAATAAATAACTTAAAAACCGGCAGAGTATTCTCGACTGTATGCCCTCGGGGTAGAGTGCAAGATGTCGTGTGTTGGCGGGTTTATTGATGTTTTGTTTGGTAGGGAGGCGACGGATGGGGAGAGGGCGCGATGCAGCCTCCGCAGACAATCTTACAAGTTAATTGTGTTCCGTGCCTCGGGCCTGACTACAAAATAATATCGTGTTCAGTACGTAGCTGTAGCTAGTACGCTTCACCTGCTATGTTGCTGAATTATTTTGTGGAGATGCTTAGACCTTCGATGCATGTTCGGTTTTAGAACTTCATAACTCAATTAATTTGCCTAACTTGAAAGCTATCATGGATGTTGTTGCGATACCAAGTAAAACTTCATCTTGAGGGCCATCTTCTGTCGAAGTTCGGCTACCATCATAGCAATTCGCACTCTTGATACCGCGGCTCTAAACAATGATCAGGTACTCTTTGAAAACCATTGCCGTAGGTAAGGAATACAATAATTTTGTATTTTTTCATTAGTTTGAAAGCCACAATTGCTTACCCGACGTTAATTTGAAATTATTACTATTGCTTTCCCGAAAGTTATTACTATTGCATTTAGTAAAGCGAGTTAGCCTGTAGGCCTGCAGTAATGATGATATATTGTTTATGACATGTGTGTATAAGTGCTTGTTCATACTTTACTTCTATTGTATCTTTGTTTCAGTGTTCACAGAAGGTAGAAATTATTGTAAACTCAAAAACTTGATCATCCGTCTCAACCAGTCTCAACACACTTCTTACAATGTAACGAACTTAACTTGCACGAACCAAAGAAACTGTGCTGTAAAAACTGTAAAAGGTTTTAAACCATTGCAAGTTTCCAGCAACAAAGTAGCATGCAAGCCTTACATATAGTACGCTATATGCTAGGGCGGGTGACTTGGGCGGCGGGAGCTGGGCGGGGGCACTAAATAAATACAACGCGACGAGGATTTATTACAAACAATACTCGACTCATGCAGATACATTTCTTTCCGAGAGCTTACACGTTCTAGCTGAATTAAACTGTAAGTGTACACTAACTTAAAGGTATGTGTCCACTACACTTTAGATACCATAGCATGAACGGCTATGAATGTATCTGAAAAAAAATATATATTTAAAAGTATGAAGAAGTCAAGAGTAGGGTGGAAAACAGAGAAACATGGAAAGACTCCACCAACAACAGCTAAGCTCTTAAACCTGATGATAATGTATTGAAAAACCAGCACCGCGCCTATACATATTTTGTGGCTGGTACGTTCAATACGTTCATATTTTATTTTTATTTCAGACAACAAATCCCTTACGTAACATTGGCCCATATTACAAATACCTTATATACTAATATTCATACAAAATATAAACAAGAACTTTGAAAATAAACACAAATATAACACACGTCAGCTACTTGATAGCATGCGCGTGGTTTCGGCTGGCAGCCGTCCTCGTAACTTTCTAAGGACTCCCTGCGGCCAGAACTCCTCCTTCATGAAGGTCGCCAGATGGTACTCTCACCACATATGAACTGTAATCCGCCACAAAATTCCAACCGCTCGGCCCTCAGGTACTAGTACTTATTCTGTGCTTCAGGCTAAAGATAAAGTCATAGCACGGTCAAGCTATAATAATAATAAATAATAATAAATTGTTTCAACAAACACACCAATTACCTATGCTATGATGTTGTGGGCATAGACCTTTATTCTCAAGACTCCCAAGTCTGTTTGCCAGAAGAGAGCCTTTGATAGAAAGTTAAGGCGCGTTGTCTCCCAGATAATTAATGAAGGTCTTAACGTAGATGTATGGTGGTTTGACTTATGTTGGACGATCAAAGACTATGTATTTGCCTTAAGGCAAAATATTCTCAAGGCCTTGCAAATTTCATATGCGTGAATTGCGCAGCGACGATGCAATGGGACAGAACGAAGGTTGGCTTTAATTAAGTGTGAGTACATTGCTTTTATAGGAACTCCTCATTTTATAATATTACGAAAATATTGTAAAAATGATTTTCCTCAATATTTTTAACAGAAAAAACCTTAACCCAACAATAATATTACACAGTTGAGTAGATGGATCATTTGCTAACTAATCAAAAGCGAATCTAGTACCTAGCTTAATAACGCCTAAAATAAATACTAATATTATTTTATATTTCCTCTATAATACTATATATCATATAAGATTTCCATAGCCCGATTTGATTAAAGTCGCAATTGATTTAATTATTAAATTTACCGAACACAAAGCTCAAGTCTTTGTGGTTGACTCTAACTCTATACTTAAAGGTTGAAACCTTTAAGTATAGAGTTTTCTAAAAAAATAATTTAAAATCCAATCAGCTTTATCCGTTCAACGATAGGAGCATAAAGAGTCTAATTCCTCCATTTATGATAGGTGATACCCAAGGTTCGAGTGGTGAGGAGGGTGCTGTAGGGGGAGGGGAGGGAGGGGAATGAAGATTTACGAGCGAGGCATAACGAGGGCTAGATGAGGCGTAAAGAAGCCCAATTCAGGTTATTATACGTATACTGAACTATAGTACAGGCGCGGTAATTTCGCCCTTTATGCCAAGAATTTTCAAGTTACGTGAATTTATTATGAAAATAATTTTATATGTATATAATTGTATATAAATGATTTGAAGGTGATTCAGATTGGATTTTACTTGTCCATATTTGTCTGCAACTTTCATGTAATAATAATTATATTTTTTCACGCCGAAGCAAATAATCACACTGTGCGATGAGTTCGATGGAGATGCTTTTTCATACTTTATAAAATTAAAAGGAAATGCGAGCTAAAACGCTGACGCTGAACAAACATGGCGCGGTAGTTAGCTAAAGGGTTGCCAGACACGCCACTAATTTATGGATTAAGCACATTTGCAAAACGTAATTTGTATTCATTAAAACAACGCCGCTACGTGGAAGTTTTTTAAACGCACGCTGTGAGACTTGCAAAAATATTGCAGAAAATTTTAAATGACGAAGTACATACATTAGGGAGTATTCGCTTTAGGCTGACGATTTTACTTTCCATTTTTAGTCAGGATAAATCAGTTTAGGAGAATTAGTAAAAGCCTAGCGCTTAAATTGAAGCATACTTAATTATATTAAAAAAGTAACTTAAGTAAGTTATTATATGCTATGCCAGCCTGGCACATTACCTTAGGTACACCAAAGACCATGTACCTAACTAGCATTAGGTGTTGGTATGATTAAACATTAATATCGTACACGAAGGCATCTACCTCAATGAAAACGTATATCACATTTTATAATCAAAAACAGTTCTAATGAACCGACCCATCCGTGTATCAACTAACACCCCAAGTAAACTCAAACCGAACGGCGGAATATCAAATAATCGTATTTCAATATGCGCTATCGCCGCGTCTCCCGGCACTTTATTGTCCTGTCGTTCAGACTCGACAGATCCTAATAGAATTAAATTGGGAGACGCGGTGCTCGCAATGTGGAAAATAATAACACGAGCTCAGCTATCGCGGAGTTTTCACGCGCCGCCGGCAGGGGTCGACAGTACACACTAATGGAAATCCGGCCAATGATAATCTGTTTTCTACACCATTAATCCTAAACTAAGTCTGAGCACAATCTGCGGCGTCTCCGGAGTATGCCTCGAGTTTTATGCCCTCGTTAAGGTCCGCAATTTGTGGAGTCGGGCTGTTAAGGAGCTTGCCCCCATTCGCTCCGAAATCCTAATTCCGTGGACTTTCTTAATCTTGCGATATCGAGCTGGAGGTAATTGTTTCAAAATTGTAGCCGGGATAGTGGCGTGCGGCAATCTGGAGTAAATTACATTGGAACGATGTAGGTAACTACCAACCAGTTTAGTTTATTCGAGAGCGGGTGCAATGCGGCTTTCATTTCGGGGGTGGGCGCGGGTTATTGCTTGCATATTGCATGAGTCTACTATTGTTCTAGTTTTCGGATAATATCTTCAGCCAGCTTTGCATAGCCTTTGCTGAGAGGAAAATTAGATTTACAACATTGTCCACCTATCTTCTACATTACATTACTTTTTACAGCAGATAAACATTCTCGATTACTAAATGGGATGCCTGAATTGGTCTTATGTTTAGTTGATGGAATTACACAGACTACTTAGAGTAGGTACTATGGCCACTGACTGCCTCGTTGGTCTAGTGGTCAGCACGCTGGGTACTATCCACGAGGTCCGGGTTCAAATCCTGGGTCAGGCCGAAAGTGTTGGGTTTTTGTCTTGAAATAACTCAGACACCAGCTCCGGAGTCAGCAAGGTGGTGGTGTTAACACCCCCGTGCCTCGGAAAACACGTTAAGCCGTTGGTCCTGCGCCTGATCTCTCTTCGGTCATGTCGGACTGCCGTCTCACTGAATTATGAGAGTGAATGAACAGAGAGTGCATCTGTGTATTGCGCACACATATGTGCACTATATCTTCCGCGCACTTGGCTAATCTCTATTGAGATTCGGCTCGAAATTTGGCTAGGAGGACATTATTACTATGGCCAGCACATCAGACTATACATTTTTGTTTTAAATTCACTTCTCTTATCCTAGTCGCCATAGCAAAAGCTCCTAAGCGTGAGCTTGTTGCCTTTGGGGCTAGGGAATTGGTGTGATTATTGGAACAATTTATTAAGTATATTTATTTATTACAACTGCATTTAAGATGCCAGTGTTTACCTTGACGTGCTGTCGTCAATATAATCGAAAATAAAACCTTACAAACTCCTGAGTATGTATTACCCTCATCCACCATACACATAGCATTGTAGATACTACACTCTACACTCAATATCCCCGGAGTGTGCAAGTCAGCGCGGCCGCATAATAAAAACGAAGTAATCATGCAAATTGGTGTTGGAGGAGGAAAGTTGAATTAAAAAGCGGTCTGCGAGGGGGGAGGGGCCATGTGTCTTAATGACCGCAATGGATGAGCCCGTAATCCGCCCTCTAGAGCAACCTTTTGCTTTGCCCGTTCTCTATTTGGCTGCTACAAGTAGTATCTAGTTAGTAGATACGGCGATAGTCAATTGTTTTTCTTTTCAAAGCCATAACCATTGCAGGTATTGAGTCTGTTTTCTCATCAAAAGTTTTTACCTTTAAAAAAAGTAAACAATTGTAGACTGTTTTAAAAGAAACCAGCGACATTTGTTTTGATAATCATAAATATGGTGAGCTAAAGACCTACCTAAAAGTATCTACCTATCTATCTATTTTGGTTTTAAAACATGCTATGCTATGGGTGTCTTACTCCCAAAATATTTACTGTATAAATAAAGTGACTTGGGCTCGATTCCTATGGTACTTAGACAGTGGTATATCTACGATATAATAAATTATAGATTTACTGACAAAGTACCTCGGAAACGTCTAATTAAAGATTAGAAGGGTTTATTCGTCACAAACATACGAATATGAAAGTCTTTCCTGTTTAGTGGTAAGTATGATTCTTAATATAGTAAATCATAGTAATTAGTATAACTACTATTGTAATATTAACAAAATAGAATAACTAAATGTTATGTACCTATATATTTTATATTTTGAACTAACTTTCTTATACTAGTACTGACCCTCGTGTCGCGGTGAAATGTTGTGGATATGAACCTTAGGTTTGTTCTCGGGCCGCTAATTGATTAATTAATTAACTAATTAGCTAATAAATGAGTAGGTAGGTATTATAAACAAGCGGCATCGAGTGCGCACGAGTGCAATGATGTACAATAATTAGTATGCATAAAAATCTTGTCAAAAAAGATGCCAAGTTCTTCTTTTTCCATTGTTTATTTACACTCGGCCGCAGGTCAAACTATGCATGTTGACCTTAAGTCCGCGTCTATTCCATACGTAACAAAGGCTGTTTTTGTGGTTCGGATGTGTGACCTGGCGTGCTTCCACTGTACAATATTTTATGCTGTTAACGTTTAACTTCACAACTTTATACAAAATGTTATGTTAAAGAAACCTAGTATTGGCCTACTAAATTAGCAGTACTTATAAAATAGCATATTTCATTGTAGCTGTTGGTTTCTTAAATAAATAAATAAAATAAAGCTTTTAATAAGTTAAGTAAGAAGCTTATTTGACACTGTTCTATTGGATGATACCTTCCTGAATATACGGTGATCGGTCAACTAATTTTAAATACATATATGAGTGTGACCTAGGTTCTCCAGATTTCAAAAGATCTTTACTGTTTTTTCTTAGTATACCTATCTCATTTATATACATACCTATTTAGAAGTAGGGACTTCTAAATAGGTATGTATATGTAGGCAGTACTTTGTTATCACTGACGTAGGGACGTCAGTGATAACAAAGTACTGCCTACTCGTAGGTATTTAAAACTTTACGAATGACGTTTAAAGAATATGACGCCAGTGTTTTTGGTTATTTGCGAATTTATCTCTACGTAAATAATGTTAAATCAAATGTTTTCGAATGTCATAAATATTGATTAACTACGAACTATCTGGGGCTTATAAGATTTGAGGCGGACTTTAATGTTGTTCGATAAGAAAATATGTTTTCCATATTATTTGACACTATTTAAAAGTTAGTCCTCACTACTCTATCGCCAGAATATCACCAAGTCTCTATAAGTAAGCACTTATAGTGGGTTATGGGTTCAGTTTTTAGATGGGGTACTTAAATTGGAAAATAAAAATAACTTTATAGTTCCCAATTTGGTTAAGTCGCAGTACTTTTAAGATCTAAGCTAATTTTGAGAGTACTTCAAGTTATCACCTCCAGTCAAATCTTGTTTAAGTTAGTCCCTTTATTTCAAACTCACCAGACCCCATTGGCATAATAATACCATAAACAATAGAAAGAAGGAAACATCGACGCATTTACCTACGGCACGACTCTATTTTCATACTTAGGAATAGGGCTGTGGATGGATATCAACCTAAAACTTTTAAGACAATCATCAAAGCTTTAAATTGTTACCATTAGGGATTACGTAATGCAGAGAAGTTACTCTGTACTATCCAGATGTAAGCATTTAAAAGGTAGGTAATATCTAAATACCAATTTTCGTTTCCTAGGGTTAAATTCAATTCCCAGGCTACACTGCCAATAAATGTCAGGTCAGCAGTAACCTGCGAGGCAACAGCGCGACGGCGCGACATCATCAAATCAACATTTGCAGATTCGCGAAGCTTTCCCCGGAGATTTAGAGGTGGAAGGAAAATAAAAAAGTTCGTACAGGAATCCCAGTTGATCCCTGTTGCCTTTATGGTAATGCTCGGATGCGTGTATTCGACTATTCAATTTATATTTTTTTCCCTCCGCCTTATTTCTTTCTCCGAAATTATCTATCCTTCGAAATTCGTTTCGCACTATATTGTATAGGAGATTCGATGTTTGCGAATAAGGTACGACTTCGGAAAATATCGCAGATAACCGCGGATTGGCTTTGTTTGCGACTTCAAAGGAGTTTTGTTTGTTCCAAATATTATGTGTATGAAATCGCTGGGGCGCTGGAAACTTGGAATATTGCGCTTGTTCGCCTACAGTTTAGTTTTGCAGTGTGATTGAACGCCTTGGACACTTTCAGTTTATTTAAATACGCTCTGATGTTTTTAGTTTTGTCTCAACTGTTTGCAAAATAGAATGAAACGAAGTAACAAGTCAAGGGAAAAACAGGTGCCACTTTAACACTTTTTGGCAGTGAATCTATTATTATAACAATTGATGCTTAGATATTTTGAGAATGTTTAGTTTTTTTACGATCCATGAGCTTATGAGTAAAAAATACTTACCTAGTCACTCAGGTATCCAGACACAATACATACTTAGTCAATTGTTATCCGATCGCGGGTGGTCTTACGATCCTCAGAGGGTTAAGATAACTACCTTATCAACCTTATGACAAGTAAAATAGAAAACCCTAACTCTGTTACAGATCAGAAAATCGACTTCGCCAGTCGGCACCTCTATCAAATTAGCTAAAAGGGCTGTATTGTTATCAATAAATCTTTATGAAAACAAATTACTTAATAAAACACTTGACGTTTTAAAGCAAACCGCCCCACAAGGCATGTTCGAATAACATCGCTCCGTCCCATGGACTCATGAATAAATCATAAGCAGTAAGCGCAAGAAGCGCCTTTATAATTCTACATAATACATTAAAACGCGTACAGATTGCCTTCTACTTTAATAATATGAACTTAATGGGTATTAACATATGGAACAACCGTTACACCACCCTTGTAACAGCTCATGGCTAAGTATCCCTTATAACAATAGAGGTAAAGCCTTATTCTGAACCACCCGGGTGAAATTATAACTGAATGAAATTTGAATGTATGTAGAGCAGGCCAACACATTGTACATAAATAATGTTTTGCACATAATAAAACAGAATTTTGTCGACAGAGTTAAACAACCTACATAGTTAGAAAATTTTACACAAATACATAATGTTACCTTTTACAGGCATGAGTCAGTACATATTACGTTGTTTAATTAATTAGATTCGGAACACATATTTCAAAACACGCATCAAAATTAGTTATACCTACTTACCCGTAATATAACTAGAAATTATACCTTAAACCAAGAAATCATAATACCCGTAAGTTCTCAGTCAAAACAAATATTTTTCATCACATAGTTAGTCGTACAGCAAGTATCGGAAGTCGTAACCTTCTTCATTAATGTGGCTTAATAATTGTGCACAATTCCTCATCGATTCCGAAATCGGTTGACAGGAATTCGAGTAAAAAGTCAGTTTACTGCCACCAAAAAACCGGTGCAATTTTAATTCAGTATTCAGCGCTGAAAGTGGACGCGCAGCTAATCCTGAATAATGGGGCGATCCATCTTCGCTCTCGGCGGGCATGGCCGGCAGGTGGGCGAGGCTAGTCATAAACGGCCGATGATACTCAATAACAATGGACCAGAGACTAGAGACAACGCCGCATTAATTCATCCTATAACTGCTTAAACTCCAAAATTACTGTAAATTTTACCCTAAATCTACCCTACCATCTACAGGTGGGACTCGAACCCACGGTCTTTCGCTATCCGGGTGAATGCTCTTTCAACTGGACTACCGGGTACGTTAGTTATTTAATGATTTTTTTACATGCTACGTTCATAAGCGCGATATCCGTGCGGAGAAAACTTCACTTCTCATTCGAGATCGTGAGTTCGATCCCCGCCTGAACCACAGAGTTTGTATAAAAACTTAAGTACAGTCTTTTTCAAAAATATCGCTGTCTAACGGTGGAGGAAAACATCGTTAGGAAACCACCACATTAGTTGGCTAGTGTGTGAAATGGAGAAGGCAATGGCAAACCACTCCATTAAAATTGCCAAGAAAGTCGTTGTGTGTGGGTTTCATTCCACATAATGATCACGACCCTCAGTCATTGAAGTTGCTACCTCTGACGCGTTCTGTCAACAACGTATTAAGCTGAAATTAACATCAAATACTTATGGGTGCTGTTCTTTAGAGATGACACCATACAACGATATGGCTATTTTAGCCCCGTATTTTCTAACATTTTCGCAAGGGGATCAAAAACTGTAGGGTACCTACTTGCAATAGAACCTCGAGGCAGTGCAATTAATTACTATGCACCCGGCAGCAACGGTCGTGGTATTCTCGCACCAAGAAGCAGACCTTGTAGTCTGTTCTTTCTCTCAAATTACCAATGATGTTTTAATGTGAATTACAGAAATTCGTTTTCTGAAAATGATGATATGTTCTTTTATATATTTATATAATAAAAATGAATCTCTGTTTCCCTTGGTCATCGCAGTACGCGTGAACGGAAGGAACAATTTCGCTGATTCAATATTTTGTTGTGTTAATTATTGTGAGGAGTAGGTTCTTATATAAAAAAGGACGTTGAGCGGAACATTAAAATATGTAGGACAAAATATTTTTTTATTCATAGTTAGGACGGGTCAATAGTCTTTAATAAAGATCGAAGGAAATAATTCATTCCCGAAAATACTGCAAATCAAATTAATGTAAGATGTTTTTGTATTAGTTACTTACACTTTATAGCAACAAAAAAATAATAATAGGCGGACTTAATGCCTTAAGGCGTTCTACCAGTCAGCATGCAGAAACCTGATTCAAGTCGCCTACTGAAAAGTTTGCCAATTCGTTTTAGTTTGAGGCATTAAAACTACCACAACAAAATTGTAAAACAAACTTGCAACAGAACCGAAATTGTAAAATTAAACTGAGCTTCCATAAATTGAGAATATTACCCGAAGGCACTGACTCTGGCGAACGACCCGGGAGAACCTTTTAAACATATCGAGTGTTTCAGTGCAATGATACAGTGGGTTGTTTACAGAGGTGGCTAAGGGGGGCCCGGGCCCGGCAGAGGGAGGGGGCAAGATGGCGGCGTCGCCAAGGCAACGCTGCACTCTCTTCCTTCATCGACCGTGGCAGCCTCCCTCCCTTCTAGCTTCATTTATGTATTGTATTGCATTTGTGAACCGACTCCCAAGTTTCATGACGGTTTAAGACGGGATGCGTTTACGGCCACCAATTTTCCTTTTATAGTAAGATTCGGGCGATTTAAACTTTTTAAGGGGAGTCGTTAACTTTCAAAAACGCTAATAGCAGATTATTTACGAAAGACAGATTGAAACTTGGCTCGTAAGCGGTTGTATTGTACCCCATAATGGAATAGAAAATAAAATACAAGTGCTAAGTAAAGTAAGTGTTTAAAAGATGATGATATAGGTACTTGGTATAAAGCTAATTGACTGCCTCGTTGGTCTAGTGGTCAGCACGCTGGGTACTATCCACGAGGTCCCGGGTTCCAATCCCGGGTCAGGCCTTAAGTGTTTGGGTTTTTCTGTCTTGAAATTACTCAGACACAGCTCCGGAGTCAGGAAGTTGGTGGTGTTAACACCCCCGTGCCTCGGAAAGCACGTTAAGCCGTTGGTCCTGCGCCTGATCTCTCTACGGTCATGTCGGACTGCCGTCTCACCGAATTATGAGAGTGAAGGAACAGAGAGTGCACCTGTGTATTGCGCACACACTTGTGCACTTGTCCCGCGCAGGCTAATCTCTGTTGAGATAGGCCGCCGTAGTCGAAATTCGGCTAGGAGGACATTATTATGATTATAAAGCTAATTATCCTCAATGGCGGTTGCAGGTTCGAATCCCGCAAGGGGCAAATGTTTGTGTGATGAGCACGAGCATTTGTACCTAAGTCATAGATATATAAACGTATATAAGTATGTCTATCCGTTATCCTAGTCACCATAGCACAAGCTCGCGCTTAGTGTGGGACTAGGTAATTGGTGTGTTTGTTGAAGCAATTTATTTATTTTATTGCTTAATGCAAAAGCTCTGTAACCTTGATAAGATTCTTATAGAAACTACTTAAAATAATGTACAATTGGTGCTTATTTAAAAAATACTACATAAGTGACTCATATTATTCTGACGTGCCTTCTTCATCTTCCAATCCCTTGCAAAGAAGCCGCAAAAACTTCCCGCCGTTCTCCCAACAACAAATAGATTTTTCAATAAGTCCGATCACGCGATTTGTAAATAAAGTACGTTCAAGAGCTCCTTACCGAGTGATCAGTTAGGTCGGGTAATCCAGTGGCCGGCTGCGAGCAATAAAAAAGAGTTATAGTTGAGAAGAAAAGGAAAGTCTTGTGTCTCCGGACCGCTCGCCGTTAGTTACGGATCAAGGGCTCAGCTCTCGCCGGGCGATAATCATAATTTTTACTTACAAGGAGTAGCGGCATTAGGTGTGGGCGCCCGACAAATCTTCCCTAACTGCGCCAACTTCGCGACTCCACTACACCGATCTTTGCCCGCCGTATATTTTGCGCCAGGTGATTTGGATGCGATTGCAGTTTCGTGATCTCGCCGCTACTTTTCAGGAATGAAATACACGTTTTGGATTTTCTATTTCAGTTTTGAGACAATCGTTTTGTATCCCTCAAGTTTTAAAGTGGTATATGCATCCAACTTTTAAGCCGGACTTTATTCCATGATCTTGATAGCTCTACTAAGCATGTTCATCATTCAGTAGCTTAAAAATGATTAACATGCACACCATCGTTGTTTCATCAATAGTTTGACACAAGATGTATTATAGATTGATTAGGTACAACAACCTAACATGTAACTAAGTGGATTTATATTTTCAAGAGTTTGTACATAATAGCTATCCATGCTCTACATTAGAAAACATAGTCGAAATCTTGGTGAAAAGGTACCAACTCCACGAAAAGGTAAGCTATTTGTTACCCCAATTATAGTTATTAGGTGCGAGCGCCGTATCCAGTCGCGTCACGGCGACTCCACTGCGTTACGGCGATATGGGCTCGTATTGAAGTGTTATTCAGAATATGTGAACATCGGGCACGTGGGGAAAACTGTGGAGTCGCTTCGTTCACAATATTTTTCAACAGGCTTTCTTTTTTAAACCCATTGTTTCTTTTCTGCACGTGGATATAAGTAGTGCGTTACTTTAATAAGAGTTTGTTGGTATAATATATGATATATAAGAAACAGAATTAAAATTAGATAGATAAGTTACTATTTATTGCAACCAGAAAAACATTACAAACAGACGAATAAGATTTTAAAAAGCATGTTAGTAGGTACAATGTAGGTGGTCTTATCGCTATCGATCTCTTAAAGACAACTTTTGGGTAAAGGTAATATTCAAGTTTGAGATAGAAGAACTACCTACTTTCTTACTGCAAATACAGAAAAAAAAATAACTTAAATGTTTCAAGAAGCAAGAGGGATACGATCTGCAAGAGTCAAAAACAATACCCCAGAGGCTGAAGTAACTTTTTGTTATCTAAGTAATATACTTTCTTATATATAATAGTAAGTAGTTCGTGTACGTATTAGTAGGTATCTACTAACTTGGAACGGCTTTATTACTGCCTATAACAAATTAAATATGTATGAACTCATTAAACGTAGGTAGGTACTTAATAAAAGCTCGTGCAAAATGCATTCCTGGTAAAACAAGTTCAGGTAGTTTCAGCAAAAGTTGACTAGCAAGTACCTACCTATTATACTAAAGCTAATTATTGATCTACCTAAGTACCTAAAAGTTCAAAGTGCAGGAATAACTAAATGTGGTTATATAAAATCCGGCTCATACAAAGCTTTAATTAAAAGTTTTAAAAAAATCTTACACGTCTCTACAGAATTCTAAAGGCTGAGTGCTCACGGGCTCGCTCGGATTTGTTTTATGCCCACCGAAGGCACCGACTTACCGCGACCGACCGCTCGGCGTCTCCTTAATTTTATTACGGACAGACTCGCCCGTTCCCTGAGGAAAACATCCTAATTGTGTCTCAGAAAAACGGACCTGGGAACTGAAATACCTACCTATTTTGTACCGGAACCTGACCGGGCGAGGTGCGTCTTATGAAGCACCAGATGTACCTATAGTTACTTTGCTATACTTTTGAGGTATCTAAATATGAGGTTCGTGGTCAATTACTGGGCAGACGTTTTGGTCGATTTACTAGCGATTAGCTATACGACTAGCTCGTGGGGCAACTCAGAGTAAAATGCAATGCGAAATGCAAATGCGATATTTTTTCGTCAAACATCCACGTTTCACATCCATAATAATACACATTATGGACACAGGACTTATGTGTTATGGATGTGAAACGTGGACGTTGGTAGTTGAGAGAGACTGGAAGCCTTTGAGTTGTACTTTGGTAGTGCTGGAGAATGAAGCATGTAAGTAAATGTAATGTGACAGAGAAGATCACCAATGAAGAAGTTTTGTCTATAGTTGTTATCTAAGTATCTATAGTGATGGAAAAAAGGAAATTGATGAAAATCGATTAGCAAGTGGTATACTTAGACTTGTGCACTATAATATGTCCTGCGCAGTTGGCTAATCTCTGTTGAGATAGGGCGCCGTAGTCGAAACCGGCTAGGAGGGCATTATTATTATTACTTAGACTTAGTTGTTATCTCAGTGAATTTAAACGACATGCTATCATACAATTTGTTATGAATAGTTTAGTTTAATTTATTTCAAAATAAGCCAACTGTGTTTGTACTATCGCATTGTGATGGTAAACCTGTTAAAGATGGTTATAAGTTTGTGTTATTAAATAAACAAATAATAATAGAATGTTAAGGAGGATGAACTTTGTGACACGACGACACGACGATAGCATCAAAACTATCAATAGATGAAAAAATTGAAAGAAGGAAGCTAGTAATCACAAGAATAAGCTACATGCAGGAGTTATTGGAAAAAATATATGTCTTGTGTATAAAACATGTGAGCTTAGTAGCTCATTATATTATACACGAGGCTGTGGTTAGCAGCCCGAGCTGTAGGCGAGGGCGTAAATCAGCCGTGTCTAGTATAGTGAGCAAGTTGCTCATGAGTTTCGTACGAACCTTTTCAACACACTTGTGAGGAAAAGACGAACATGTATTACTTATTGTTTTTACAGTTATCTACCACACAGCAACAAATGCGATACAAACAAAAAATAAGAATTATGGGAAATGGCGCGTATTTTTTTTCACTTGCCAAATAATTGGTGATTGATTTTACTAATAGCCATACAGTAATTTAGTTATAGTAGTTTTATTACTTTAAAATTATAATTTAAGTGATAAAATGCAAATATATTATAACAGATTATTGTGAATTATAAATTATTTGATAATAATAAATGTTTCTAAAGTGTTTTTATATTATTATTTTTTTCACTTAAACTTATAGGGATAATTCTATTACGCACTGGTTTGTAATTATTATTATGCACGTCTGTGATATAGTTCGGTTTATGTCCCTAAGAAAGATGTATTAAGGCTCACATTACGAGCATGTGTTGAAAATAATATAATAGTACAGTACCTACCAACCTGATGTCACAGATTATATAATAGTAGATGTAGAGTCAAGTAAGGCATGTTATCACTATATAGCTCATCATCATCATTCGCTTGCCCTTTTCCCAGTTTTTTCCCATCTGGGGTCGGTGCGGTATAGTTTTCTCTTCCCTTACTAATCCTTCTTCTTCCCTTAATAATCAAAATAAACGAGCATATCTAACTAAAGATTTGGTTTTGAAAATTAAGCTTAGTAAGTGAAGCTAAATCGACTCAATTTGCGTTGCATTTAGCTTTATTGATCTAATTTACATCCCAACGTCCTACATGTTGATTTAATTACTATGAAAATATAAAAAAGCCGCTTTTTAAGTTTTCAAAACTTATTTTTAAGTGAAATTTACTGTGATACTGCCATCTATTGACGAGAAGTCGTATCTTTTTTAAACAGCGCCATCTAGTATCGAGTAAGAAAACCTTTATGTTTTGAGAACAAGCATACCAATAGATGGCGCTAAATAGCATGGCTGTCAAAGTTTCACTCACCATTCATTCATTTTATTCTCATTCATTCACTCACATCGTGTCATTTCATTTCTTCCTCCTCCCTCCTTCAGTCAAAAAACAGCAGTGACTTGACATTTGTTTATCAATCAATAGGTACGCAATAAGTTGCAAGTAAAATTGTTGGGTAGTTTCTTATACTTTTACGTGTTCTCTTTGAAGTCAGACAAAACGGATTAAATCAAGGAAACTTTTGCCGACACAGGCAGCCATGGCGAACGCGCTAGGTGTTTGTCTTCTCTCCATCGCCCTCTTTTGTTGTACAAGTAAGTAAACACTATTGCTAATTGGTTTTGTCGCAATTATTCATCGTCCTTGCCGTACAAGTGTTTGTTTCGCATGATATTAACACCAACTATTCGAAGTAAACTATTGTTTGAATAACAATGTTACCCACATACACCACACCACCTGTAAGAAAAAAAAACTATTGTGCTCCCTATTTTTTGTCTCAGGCTCATTGTGCCTTACCTCTAATATCAGAGCACTCAAATTTCTCACGCTTGTGAACCATTCAAACTTGAACCACTAGATGGTATTTAAACTATGGATGCAAACAATCCTGCCTTTTACCTGTAAAGGGTCAGGTACAGCTAAAATAAAGTAAAATTAATTTCAAATTTATTTGGGTAACTTGGGTACTGTAATGTAGTAAGCATGCATGTTACCACTTGTCACCATAATTAGATGTGTCATCTTAAATAATAATAAACAAGAAATTTGTTAATAGTATTTTCATTTTAACTATAAATTGTCGGAACACTCTCAAATTACAAATAAAGCTACTGATTGTTATTTATTGCTTACTGATAAACACAGCAACAGTATTATTTGTTACACATGAAATTTGATCAATCCATTACCTAGTGCAGGTTTGTCATGTGAAGTGACTCATTTGTTTTAAATAGTTTCCTGGGAGACAATTCTCATGCATTTAAACTTTTTCAGGGTGGTAATTTGTAGACAAAGTTGTCCGTTTAACTGAAAAGTTTCCAAAAAACTAAATTTCCATTGTTAAGTTCTGAAAATGTATAAACTCTGTTGTGTTTGAAAAAAAAAATAGATTTTTGAACTTCATTTTATGAATGTAAACTTGTTTCTATACCATGAGAATCATATCCCTGATGTTTATATACATTAGCAGTAGACTCAAAAATATCCTTTTCTGTATCATGCCTAGCTCATTAATCACAATCATATTTTTTTGAAATTACACATACATACTGTGACTCTTTATAAAAAACTTGGTGCTTGGCACATCAGACTAAATTTTTGTTGAAAAATTACCCTTATACAGCAAAATAAGTTTTTACAGAGTTAGTCATGCCACAGAATAAGTACTAGTACTCTAGTCATGCTATCATTCATTCAATATATTTTTTTATTTAAAGCAACTTGAGTTATTGTCTTTCTTTACATACTTGTTGCTAAAAATAAAAATCACAATGTAAATATCCATTGACAGTGATAAATAAAGATATTTTATGTGTGAAATAAGTAATTGACAGGCTTGGTGATGAACTGGTGACATTATGATAAAGATTGAGGTCAATCTGAACTATACTGAACAATAACAGTCATTGACATCATCTTTGTGTCCATTAGATATTTGTTTTATACCCAACTGACTAACTTTTAAAATGAACCAATTTCTTATTGCATATAGTTCTTCATAAAAGGTATTAAATTTATCCAATTAACCCCTTGAGGATCATAAGACCTGCAGTCTCATAACAATAGATTTTCTATTGTCTGCAAACATGATCTCTGAGTGGTTAAGGTTGTTAATGACTTTTCTTATAACATGATTTAAAGTCTCACACCTTTAAATATTCATGTGATAATTGCATTCATTTTATTTTCATTAAGCCCTTTTTTTTCAACAGATTTGTCATTAGCTCGACAAGTACCAAAGGAATGTTCTAAAGGACCCACCTACTGGTGCCAAAATCTTAAGTGAGTACAATAACAACTTAATAATAATGTAATTAATATGCATTATGTTTATTTGTTTGTTTTAATATTTCGGAGATGACCTTTCATTCCACCATGTTGATGTATGTTAAAAGTAACCAATATCATGGAGAAAGAAAGTATTTATGCAGTGAAATCTTCAAAATTTTAATCGATTTCTATTTTATAACTGTCCAATTCCGAATCGTACATTAAATAAGTAGTTATATAGTTTATTTGTTCTAAAATAAATTATACTGTGTGTGACTCAACACGACTTGATCATTGAGTCCCCTTCAGTCTGTGATTGTCTAATAATGCTTGACTCATTGTGACTCAGACAAGGGGCCGAATGCGGGGCCGTGGGGCACTGCAGCGGTACTGTCTGGGAAGCGCAGAACTATGACGTGAAGAGCAACCATGTGTCCGACAAGTTTGTTAGGCTGTTCAGACAGCTTAAGGATGTCAGGGAACTTATTAATGAGGTGAGTATCATTATGGATCGGTTTTGAAGATTGAAATGTGAATTGATGAACAGAAAATTAACAGTAAACTTAATTTTTTGCTTTACTGAAAGTAAAACTACTGCAATTAGTAAGCAATCAGTTAGGTGGATAGGCGGTAGGCTTGCTGGACTCTTATGACCCAGCCAAACCATTGACTCCCGGATTTGATAGTGGAAAATGGTAAAAATATCTTAGTTCGAACATTGGAGAACTAAAATTAACTTGCTTGTGGGACTAAAGTGAGAATGGCCCTGTATAAGCGTCGGTCCGATTGAGCCATCATGAATGACAGACTATTAAAAGAGTCTAACAACAGTTTATTTTTTAACGTTAGTTAAAATCTAAACCATTTTTCTGGAAGAACAACTCATGTTCAAAAACATACGCTTACTCGTTAAAACCTATTTATTTAACAGTTTCTGTTATGTATGTAGTTCAGTTGTATAATGACAACCGGCGTAACTAGTATCCATGCATACGTATTTAATACGTGTTGTTGTTAGCTGTCTTTATATTACTCATCGATTATGCTTCAGAATAAATGAATTTATTATATATTGGCCTTATTATAGATATTTACCACAGATTTGCTATCTATTATGAACACATTTAGCTATAATAGTCTTATTATCTTCAGTTAACACGTTTTATTATAGTGTTAACAGCCTGTGGTTCATATTTATGTTATCGGAATATGTTTACGTTTCTTTATGAATTTCGCACGCCTTCTTTCACAGAGATAAGAAAATGATGTGTTTATTTTATGCTAAAGAAAAAAGAATATTAGAGTTTTATTAGCGATATTGATTTGCGGCAAAATTGTTTTCAAATTTGATTGCTGCCATCCATTAAGCTGATGATATTTGATTTTCAAAATATTACAACTTCTCGTCGGCGCTGAATTTTTAAACAAAACCTTGAAAACTTCTTACCCACCTCAAAATACCTATTAACTCCTCTTCCGGGTATTTGTGAGGCTTTTTGCCATAGTTAGCAGATTCGTAGTAGTAGTATTGTTCTTTTTAGCGAAGGTTAATTGGTCATAATCTTTATGCAGATGTAATGTTACAATTACTTAGGTACTTCATTGCGTTAGTAACTAAATAAATAAAAAAATACCAACAGCTGTACGAGATATACTCTTTTTCTTAGGTCTACCAAGATCTGTCATCGTCCTTAACCCCCGAAATAATAACAAATTCATGATTTCAATAATTTAAATAAATGATTTAGCTATTTAAGTATCCATCGAACAGTCAATGGAAACACGAAGAAAGGAGAAGACAAGTGATTATTGCGGAGCGGTAGGGTGAAGTGGGAAGAAGTAGAGACGATTTGGTGTATTTTAATAGTGGTTCTAGCACCACGCCTCGGCCACGTCGTCGCTTAACATCAGGCGAAATTGCGGCCAAATGTATGCCTAGAAATTAAAGAATAATAGAGCCGAATAAATTAATAACCAGTTAAACGTTTCATCTATATTGATAAATAATACTACAACCACATTGTCTCCCCTAGGAATACTTAGGCAGCCGCATCGCCTCGGCGTGTCACGACGTGCCATACGCGCCCATAGCGGCCGTCTGTAAGGAGAACACCGCGTCCCTTCAGAAGTACCTTTTCCATGTGCTGCTGTCCAACACCAGCCCTGAAGCCATGTGCCAGATCATCGGCATTTGCAATAATGACAAGTTGGACAACTTCGTCGCTGGCAATGTAAGTGTTAGATTTATGACTTTGTCGATCTGTTATTGAAGCAGTTATTACACTACGCAGTATTCAGTATTCAGACAGTCTAACTGAAACAGTCTATCTCCCATCAGCGAGATGGGGCAGACAGACTTACAGGCAAACTTTTCATTAAAACACAATTTTACGGATTACTTCGCGATTTATTTAAAACCTGACGTTTCGAACACTTTAAAGAGAGAGAGAGAAATAGTTAACCGTGTCTTGAGATCTTGCACTGCGAGGCAAGATCTCAAGACACGTGACGGTAGTCTTAATTTTTCAAAACTTTGTAATTGACAAATAATACCTTAGTCTCCCTATGACCACGAACCCTGTAAAGTGTTCTAAACGTCAGGTTTTAAATAAAATGTAAATAAATCGCGAAGTAATCCGTAAAATTGTGTTTTAATGAGTTCAACAATTCGTGTAAACGTAAGAAACAAATAGGCTAACTTTTATTACACTACGCTGAGTCTTAGTAAGACTGTCTGAATACCGCGTAGTGTAATAACTCCCTAAGCAATGGATAACCTGGTTACTTGTAGATTAGTAGTTGCCTTGTGTCAGTTGAAACTCGTACTCGGCACTCGCCATTTTAATACCTAGTCCTGTAATCTTTGTTTGTAAACTTTCTGTGTGTGGATGCCGAATAAATGTCTGTTCTTTCTTGCGTACCATGTTAAGATTTTGTTTTTGGTATGATGAAGATTATGATGTATTGTATGTGTTTCAGAACCGATTTCTGAGGGTTCAGAAGTTCTAAAATATCTGAACCGGCCATTAACTAAGTAAATGACTATTTAAAAACAGTGGAAGGTTCACAGTTAAATCTAAGAGTGAGAATTACAATAACATCTAATAACATAACATAATTCCAATAACATGATGAAATTGAACATTAATTAACCTAGGATTGGACACATTGTAGACCTATGAGCAATTATGTGATATAATTAGCGTCTTTGTAATGTTATTGCGATAATAGTTACGCTTTTTTTGTATGCATATATGTATACTCGTATCATTGATTTATGAATCTCTGATTTAGAAAAATGTAGAAAAACTAGTTTCTCTATCAGTTTTTACCCGAAATGAGTGCATATTTTAATGGATGTTGTTAATTACAGAAAAAGAAGAGTGAACCGAAGAAACAAGCCAATCAGAAAGGTAAGCAGATATCATAATATTTAAGTTACTTTAAGAAGACATTCCAAATATTTAATAGGTCATTATTAGGTTATCCAACATAATGGACGACAGCACATCAAGGTTAACACTGCAGCATCTTATGCATTTGTAATAGGATTTTGCAACGAAAATGTTTAGTCTGATTGGCCACTGTACAAAGAAATGCAGGAGAAAAATAAGTAACAGTTAAACCTTTTTCTGAATGATTCATTAATGAAGAGTTGTATGTAAGTTAAAAACATTCTGCGCCAGATAAAAATACATTCATCCTTAATTTACCTATAGGGGCGTTATCTAAAAAGTATTTTCCAAGATTTTGTCCTTCGTGTTTCTCGATGCGAGTGATGTAATGTCCTCCTAGTCGAATTTCGACTACCGCGGCCTATCTCAATAGAGATTAGCCAACTGCGCAGGACATATTATAGTGCACAAGTGTGTGCGCAATACACAGGTGCACTCTCTGTTCCTTCACTCTCATAATTCGGTAAGACAGCAGTCCGACATGACCGTAGAGAGATCAGGCGCAGGAGCAACGGCTTAACGTGCTTTCCGAGGCACGGGGTCGTTAACACCACCAACTTCCTGACTCGGGAGCTGTGTCTGAGTAATTTCAAGAGAGAAAAAACCAAACACTCTCGGCCCGACCCGGGATTCGAACCCGGGACCTCGTGGATAGTACCCAGCGTGCTGACTAATAGACCAACGAGGCAGTCGAGTGATGTACATTTGTGCCAAATTGCAGCTTTCTAGTACTGAAGGTCTGTTCACTAAGCCGAACAGCCGATAGACAGACATGCCAAAACTATAATGATTCGTTGCTTACCACGGAACACTTATAGTTAGGTTTAACCTCCATGTTACCTGGTATATAAGCTACTCAATTAATTGCCAGGATGTGTTTCAAATGTAGACTGTCTATATGACAAACTGAAAAACTTATTTGTTTGCAGTTCATCTTGTCGGCGCATCCCACTGCACATGGGGACCTTCTTACTGGTGCAGTAACTTTAGGTAAGATTATTCTTTAACCTTTTCACATATTCTTCATATCTACATCATTTTCTCTCATTCAAATTTATCCTCTTACTTATACATAAAATGCCTATGTGCGTATATAATAAAATACGTGTTACAAAAATCGCTTTATCGTTACCTATATCAGAATCCGTTTATCGTGTGTCATGTGAAACAATCACTGCATCTAAGCAGTCTGTTAAATATTATAACTGTCATGTGCTAAGCTAATCACTGTTTTCAATGCCTACATCCTGCCACCGAATCGTGAATTCATGACTGATAAATAGGCGGCATTGTTGGTCTTTGTTATATTTTTTACCCGACCCTTACGTACGTAACATTGTTGATAAAGATAAAGCTAGAAAACTGCATAAAGACTTGAACAACAAAACATTTTGTTTGATAAAACATGTTTCACGTGTAATATGCATGTATAATAGAAGATAGTCGCTGCCCACCTCAGTACACACACATATAAAATACCCTAACACTACGGTATTTATCTATCCAACATATTATAAAAATATTTCAACTGTAAAAAATTGCGTACATAAGGGTGGGGCTATTAATAATTTAACCTAATGACTAATGTTGCCAAGTACCCAGAACCGAACGTCTATGTAGCACGAAAATTGTATTGTCTCGCTTGAATTGGAACAATGATTGGTTGCATAACAAGCCGGCTAGTTCCGAAACAAACCGATAGCGTGCTAATGTAAACCCCAAAGCATTGGTTCTCAACCTTTAGAGCCGTTTATTCAGTAGTTATTATTTTCATTTAAAGAACGTTGCGTCACAAAATCTAAATCTGCTATAACTTTACGCGCGCGCAGATATCACATTCCACACCGTTTGTTGATAGCGGTAAAATTTGAAAACCATTACGCACTGTTTGTTAATAGGGTGTGAAATGTGAATGATTGCTATGAAATTTAAATTACTGATAAAGTATACATAATTATTTATGCTTTCCTGTTCTATATTAATTACTGATATGACATTTGGGATTATGAAACGTCGGGATAATAAATCTAGTTGATGAATTATTTTCAATAAAAACATTAATTTAGAAACAGTTTAAAGTTTTCATTTCTAAGCATTTAAAATGTTGTTGTTTTTTTGTAATTTTAAATAAAGCATACATAATATTTATCAAAGTACTATCTACATTCTGTGAACTATGCACCGCTTTAGGACAGATTTTCAGTTTTTACTATTTTCCACGAAAATCTTTCTCGAGCTATGTTTCAAGTTATAGCGTGACCAAAGAAATAGGATTCATTTTAATTTTATTCAAGTATCATCGTATCTTAAGCGTACAAAGACCGAACTGGCCACAGTAGCCCCAAAGTTTGGGAGCCGGCGCTCAATAGTGGAAGTGTCTCAAATTACAAGTCAGTGTGTCAACACTACCAGCACGGTTCCCTTGCACAATGCGCCTTCTTGCAATTGTTTTGAATAACGAGAATTCGCTTATCACCATATTCAGAGTACTCGGACTGAGAAAAAAATTTATCACCGATTTTTCAATTAGTCTGACAAGATGTTGATGTACTGAGTTATGCATTTTTTACTGGCGCAATGCCCATAAAACGAGCATATATTAAGAGGTAATGCACTTCTGCCAAATATGTTTTAAAAATGTTGAGCAGACACTTTATTTGTTGCAGTCGTCCGTATATCGATCAATGCGAAAGAGAACTCGTAAATAAAATATCATATTGTACTGATGCACTATTTGTACACCGCAATAGAAATGTTACTATACAATCACTTTTGTTATGCTATATACGAAATTATGGCTTAAGATTTGATGTGTGTACGCAACTATTCCTCAGGCTCCATAGTAATTTGTCTAGATATTTGCTCAAGAAACTGTTGAGGCTCTTCATAGTCATATGTCTCGTGATTGAGGTTCACGCACTATTTTCGACGAACATTCCCTTTAACAACTATTGAAAATCCCTTCATAACATTAACAGTACGACACACGAATGCGGCTCCGGCGCGAGGAAGCACTGCGTGGAGCGGGTGTGGTCCAAGGCTCAGTACCCTGAAGACAGCGACAGCGTCTGCCAGATCTGTACCGACATGGTGAAGCAGGCGCGAGACCAGCTTCAAAGCAACCAGACGCAGGTAACATACCATGAACAGTTCTTGGCCTATAACATATTGACAGCCGTCTTTGCAATGGATGGTGAGGATGCGTAGTGTAGTGCGGGATGTATTTGTTAAAGATTAATAGTTTTAATTTAATTTAATTTTTTAATTAATAGGATTTAGGAAATCAAAATCGACATATGACAACCTTGCTTACTTAATTAACCATATTTTAATAGGCTTCTCCCATAAACAACATACTCTAGCTTGCTTTATCGACATAGACAGCGCCTACAACAATGTTAACATTAACTCTTTGCTCATAATAATGGACCATCTAGGAATGGGCTCTAAAGTATGTCAATACCTCTGGAATTTCCTCCACGAACGAAAGCTAAAAATTCGGTGCCAGAACTAATCTTTTACTCGTACTACCGGTCGCGGACTAGCCCAAGGTGATCCTCTGTCACCTCTTCTTTTTAATATTCTCACTATAACCATTTGCAAATCCATGTCTGAGGTTCACATATCACAGTTCGCAGATGATTTTGTACTATTCACTACAAACAGCGATTTTAATGAAAGTTTAAATAAACTACAAGCTGCCCTAAACGTCTTTAATAACAATCCTGCCGAAATAGGTTTAGAAATATCAACAACAAAGACAGAAGTCTGTAAGTTTAGTAGAGGCTTTAGAAGAAGAGAAGATGACGGGCGTATTCAACTAAATTTAAACAACAATATATTACAAGTAGTAGATAATGTCAAGTATCTCGGGGTTTGGCTAGATCAATCACTTCGATGGACAAAAAAAAATATTAGCTGGCCCCCGTTGGGGTGTCCATCCCAGACACCTAAGACGTCTTTATGTTTCTGCTATCCGAAGTAGACTTGTGATGCCTGTTTTGTATACGACAATTGCTGCAAAACTACCTTGGCCAAACTTGATAAAATCCAAAACAGGTGTTTGCGCATCATCGGTGGCTTCATCAAATCGACTCCTATCCATGTGATGGAGTGTGAACTATACCTACAGCCCCTTTATATAAGACGTCATTACCTAGCTGCGAAATTCTGGCTTAAGTGCAAGTCATTTTACAATAATTTAACCATCCAGACTTTAGAGACACTAGCCCATGATTGCGACTACAAAGTTTACTGGCAAAGAAAAAAACTACCTCTTCTGGTTCTCATCCACAGATACTTACACAATGTCACTATACATAGAAGTAAAAAATTAGATTTGTTCTCACTTGATACCTGGGTTCGAATGTTAGACTTGAAAAACACTATTAGTACTAATATCAATAATGTCAATAGAAAAAACAATTATAAAACAGTAGAACTCCAAAATTTGTGCCTGGAGTTTATCAATAATACCTACCCTGACTTTTATGAGCTTTTCACCGACGGGTCAATCTCTGACAACGATATAGTTGCCGCTTTCTTTGATATTCAGACTGGAGACAAAATTCAACTACAAATTAACTCAAAAATTTCAATAATGTGCACAGAGCTTATAGCAATAAGTGAAGCTCTGGCTTATATACAATCCCTAAAAGGACGAAACTTCGTTATCTTCTCTGAGTCCAGAAGTGCGCTACAACATGTGGCTCGTTGTACCTCGACTTTTCGAGGCACCCCGATAGCCTATGTAATAATAAACTGCCTACGTGAGCTTCAACGACAAAACAAGCATGTAGTACTGCAATGGGTACCTGCACATGTGGGAATAGAGGGTAATGAATGTGCAGACTATTTAGCAAGGTCAGCACCTGTGGACGGAATACCATATGATTGTCGGCCTTGTTTTTCGGACTTATATATTATTGCTAAGAGTCATTGTAAAAGGCTGTGGCGTGAATACTTTGACGAGCGTTCACTTACAAAAGGTATATGGTATAAGACCATTCAATCAGAACTACCAGAAAACACTTGGTTAGATAGTGCTAGTATGAGTAGACATGACACAGTCTTAGCGCTAAGGTTTCGCTCTGGACATACTCCATTAAACAAATTTGCCCACATGATGCGCAAAACAGATTCACCTGACTGTACAGAATGCCACATGATAGAAGATACGCACCACATTCTTATGGAATGCGTCCGCAACGAGGCCGAACGGCAAGAATTTATTTTCCGATATTGTATCAGAAATTTGGACGTAGGCTTTTGTAATGGCATATTAGCTTCACCAGTTTCCGATGACTGGCTGAGTGCATAAGACGTAAGACTGATAGTTCTATATGGCTACAGGCTAGGGTTCAAATCTCGCTCAGTGACGAAACTTTTTTGTTTAGTTTTTCGGGCGCCCAGGTACTTTGTTTTCACAAGGCGTCACACGTTCTTAACAGCATAACATCACATTCTTTACGTGTTGTAATCTCGGGAAGATAAAAATTTGATAACGGTTTATCAGTTTTGTCAACAAACAAAGGGATTCTGGATTCCTGTTCTGTTATCAAACTCATAGTTTTATAATAAAATAGAATAGGAAACTGATTTAAAATATTATTGATCATGTGAACGACAATTATATGCAACAAAATATAGTCATTCTAGTAGTAGTTAGTGAAAAAAAGAAAATATAATCATTTTAGTAGTAGTTAGCCTGATCTCGCTACGGTCATGTCGGACTGCCGTCTCACCGAATTATGAGAGTGAAGGAATATAGAGTGTGTATTGCGCACACACTTGTGCACCTGTGTATTGCGCACACACTTGTGCACTATAATATGTCCCGCGCAGTTGGCTAATCTCTGACGTGATAGGCCGCCTAGTCGAAATTCGGCTAGGAGGACATTAATTAGTTAGTGAAAGAGTCGTCTAGAGGTCATTGACCGATAGTGCTAAAGTCACGTCATGTCACGGACCAATCTTGTTGAACCGGTCGTTTATTTGTCATCAACGAGAAATAAATACCTTGACAACAATACGATACGATTGTTCTTTTATTAACATTAAAGAACAATCGTATCGTATGAGATCATATATTAAAATTATGTTTCTTGTTTTTTGTAGTAATAATAATAATCTGGATACATTCAAGAAAATAGGTTGTTACTAGTCAGACATGACTCACTCTCGGCCGCATAGTCGCTTACCATCAGGTAAAATTGCGGGCAAATGTCGCGGTCGGTCTAAAGAAACAATATGGAAACCTAGACTTTTAGTTTTAAAAGTCTGCCAACATCACAAAAACTTCATGAAATTATAACACTTACTCGCGTTACTAAATTACAGTATTGTATGTCATAGATGTAAATGGTATTGTTCCCTCATTCTCTCGTTAGTTAATTTGATAGACACTCGACATCAGACACTGCAATAATATCGAGAATTGAATGAAATAAAATACGCGAACCCCTCACTTTAATCAATTTGACCATCTACAAAAACTATATTATACCACTGCAACTAGTAATGTAAGGAGAAATTGGTTACTTTAGTAAAGTTCGGAGCGTCCGCGTCGGCTTCTTCCATCATTCGTGACCTTCGGCCGTAGCGTCACTTACCATCAGGTGAGATTGCGGTCAAATGTCTGCCTATTAATTTGAAAAAAGACCTATGATCCGCAGGTTGGACGAGTGTTGTGTTTTTGATTATTATATGTCAAACAAATACAAAAGAAAATTTTTGCATCCAAAAATGGATCGACCATCGACAATACACTAATTACAAGTCTTGGTATGGTATTGGTGATGAAACGATCCGGAAATAGTTTAATAAATAATTCTATATTTGTCAACAGCACTAGTAGTGTAGAGTAAAAATGTAGTATTCTTTTCCAGAACGACTTGAAGGACGTATTCGAAGGCTCCTGCAAGTTGATGCCTATCAAGATCGTGGCCAAGGAATGCATGAAGCTAGCGGACGACTTCGTGCCCGAGCTCGTGGAGACGTTGGCTTCAGAGATGAACCCGCAAGCTGTATGCTCGGTCGCTGGCCTGTGCAACAGTGCTAGGATCGATAAACTGTTGGAAGAACATGTAAGTTTTTTGTATTATTATAGGTGAACCTCTCAATGAGGGTTATGTTTGCCATTTCTCCCACCAGGCGGCGCTAGTTTCTGGGAAGACCTCAAAACGTGGTTTTGGTAGATTTGTGTGGTTTTGGTAGATTTGTGTGGTTTTGGTAGATTTGTGTGGTTTTGAAGTGGTATTTTAAAAATGAGTGATAAATATGGTTCACGGACTGTGACGGAGTTGTGATTAGAACTAAATAAACGTAATGAAAAAAATACTGACAAAAAGGTAGCTCTAAAGTAATATTTTGTCTGAAGATAACCTTATTTATTTGCAAAGTACACAAACAAAAGTGCTGTCTTAACTTAATTGTTTTGCAGTAATAATTTGTATTGAACGGTTTATGACTTTTTGACTTAATACTATATTAACATATCATTGTAATTAATATCTAATGCGTATGCCGCTCAAGAATTATGTCGCTTTGTACTAGGGAAGGAATTCCTAGATATTACTCCTCACAAACATATTTAAAAAAACTTAACCTCTATTTATGAATTATTAGTATAGATATCATACTTTTGTTTATAGTCTGTAATGGAACTGTAACAAAGCGTGAGAGTTTGAACAGCTGCATGTATTACAGGGTTTTCTACAGCGCAGTTAATGTGATCTTTAGTCATAAAGCGCTGAATACCGCGCATTTCAGTGATTTATGACTCATAAACATTAAATCAACAATTGTTTGAAACATGCAACAGTAGAGTCATAGGCCAATGTTATGTTTGCCTTCAATATTGCAAATCATACATTTATTTTAAATTAAAGCTAGCAAATATTTACAAGTGTAATGACAAATAAACATTTAACGAGCTGCTAATTTATCTTATCCGCCTTTTAGCAATATTAATTGTGACCAGTAGCCCCATTATCAGTGAGTGTAAACAAATATACTGTATAATGACCTCGCCGTGTCACGCCACTAGAAAGTTCTTTCTAGACTGAATTTCCTAACAAAGTATAATTTTTTTAGCATTTTAAAATTTTTCTTCTTTTGTCAAAAACAACTTTATATCCCTCTCGCTCAATTTGAGTTACCCAAAAACAACTACAAAATCGTAAACGAAATATAGCTGTAGCCTATCTTGACATTTAGTTGAGAGGTTGGATGGGTTACCGGATGACCCGCGATATTTGAGCTCCTGGATGGACTTCTATGTTCGACATCCTGAAGTGTTGTAAAGTCAGCTTATATAGATCCCACTGCTGGAAAAAGGCCTCTACCTCAACTATGAGGAGGTACGAGCCATACTTCACCACGCGGGCTTAGTGCGGTTTGGTGGAGGGGTGTATGTAAGGCAAGTGACAAACCTTACTGTCAGATGTTATCAAGCCGCCCTAGGGCCTCTGACTAGGCGTAACGACTAATACAAGTATCTACAGATATTAGCCGGGACCAACTGTTTAACGTGCCTTCCGAAGCACGGAGATGCTTGTCGTGGACGTCACTTAAATGGTCGGAATGGTCACCCATCCAATCACAACCGCGCCGTCGGTTGCTTAACTTTTGGTATCACTACCAAAGCGCTGCCGCCACTGCGCCACAAGCACCTCTAGTGTTCATCCTAAAGTGTTGGGGAACTGGGAACCGACGTTATGCGTCCCGAACTGGGCCAACTTGGACTTGGACGGAAAACCCGCCCGTAGGTCACAAAATTCCATCCTACTACGAGTACTACAGTATTGTTTATTGATATTTGGGAAACAACAGTTTTATACATTACAGCAAATTACTAAATTAAAGATTTAATAAAAATACTTTAAATTTCCTTATAATATTTTTCTTTGTGTAGACCTAACGAGTGGATTTGATTTTGTGTTTTATTTACAGGAAAAAGAAACTGCTCCTAAGAAGGAAACAAAACTACTCGGTCACATCAAATGCACCCAAGGCCCAACGTATTGGTGCACCAACTTCACGTAAGTTATGTTTTTCAATTTAATCAGCAGGTAAAATTGTAAGTCCATAGCTACCAACAGAGTTAGCTTAGTTATCGTTGTAAAGTGAATACAGTAACAGGTTATATTCCTATAAAACAGGCTAAAAAATGTTTACACAGATGTTTTGAATAATGCATATTCGCACAACAATTAAAGGCATTTTATTCAATCATCTTTGTATTAAACAGTAATTTTCTATGTTTGCACCATTCAGAAATCGTATTTGCTTTGGAGTTCGTTGAAATCAGACATATGAAAATAGAGTGTATCAAAAATTTGTGACAAACAGTACATATTTCAGAGATAAATAAATATTGCTAAAGATAATCGCATTAACGACGTTATTGCACATTTAGTGCAATAACGTCAAATGTGCAAAAACTAACAAAACTTTTAATATTTTATCGAACTTCTGAACAAAAAGTCGTCACTGATAAAGCCCGACAATCTTATTTTTTTTCTTATTTTTAAACACACCAATTACCCAGCCCCAAACAAAGCGAGAGCTTGTGCTATTAGGACTAGGATAACGGATAGACATATTTATATACATTACAAACATCCATGACCTAGGTACAAATGCTCGTGCTTATCACACAAACATTTGCCCTTTGCGGGGTTCGAACCCGCAACCGCCTGGTTTAAAAGTTTGGGGCTCGAACCACTACACCAAGACGGTCGTCAAACAACGAATCAAATCCGATGCGCCCGCCGAATGCACAGGCCATGATCCCCGTTCTCTTCTACCCCGCAACCCCTGTACCCCGTAGGCGTGGACACAGTTCGGCGGTGGGACTATAGCTATATCGTTCTTACTCCGGTTGACGATGTCCGTATTTTCGAGTCTAGCTATCTCGCTCGTTCGCGGTGTCATTCTGGCGTGAGTGACGGCTACAGTCGAAACTACGGGCATCATCACCGGGGATGAACGGTTCTACAATTTTTATAAGTATTTGAGTTAAAGCGTTTTAATAATGTGTACGTTCAGGACCACGAAAGAATGCAGCGCCACGAAATACTGCGCGGAATCCGTGTGGCCTGCCACAGACTTCCCAAAAGACAACGACAGCATCTGCAAGATCTGCACTGATATGGTGACACAGGCTCGCGACCAGTTGGAAAGCAACGAGACACAGGTACTTTATATACTAAGATATCCTAGCAAGTATAGTATGGGTCCACTTTTGTTAATGTTTCACAGCAGCGATTTCCTTGTATAATATAAAAGTAGCATCCTGGAATCTGACAAGTTTTCACTGGCAAAGTGATGCACGCTTTTGAAGCACCTGTATTGCTTAAAAATTACTGAATGGAGGAGGATAGGTAATTCTTGATTGCACTGCAAACAAATCAGGTAGTCAGTACCACATGTTTCATTCATTTGAAAACGTACAACCATCTTAAGCCAGAGGATAATTTTAAAGTATTCTTAAATAAGCAAATACAAATAGTTTATCTTGGTCTCAATCTTTGTGGTGCGAAGACCAAGACAGACTGTACCCAACCAAATTAGGTACGGAAGTTCTATGGTTTGCTTTGGTTTTAACTATAGAAAAGATAAGCAAATATACATCAGAAGCTTTTTTAGGGTCTGGCTATTTCATACTTTTTTTAATTTATTCTCTAGCACGATATGACTTCTGCATAAGTTCTAGATTTCGCAAATAAACTGTTATCTATACTATTCCCACCCTTGATAAAAAAACAATATTTTATAGTAGATTATTCACCAAGGGGGTAAAGTGATGTCTTACGTTACGGGCGTCATCTTGAATCTCGAGCGTAACGAAGGATTCGAGACTTAACTCCAGAGCATAGCGAGGGAGTTAAAAGTAGAAGAAGCTAGGTATTTAAGCTCGCCCAAGACGAATACATCTTTATCTCCGAGAAGAATACTCTGCTTTTCACACTTCCTACCAGGCAATAAAAAATGCATTACAAAAAACTTATTTAATCTATAAGTATATATCCTTTGACTTTTCTGGCAGTAAAATATTATTATTAACAAAACCAGCAGCTTTACATCTAATGGACTCCGGTGTCATAAACTTCGTCACTCGAAAGTTTTACGAAAACATTGTTTGTAATTTCTTAAAATATATAGGTTTTTTTTCTTTATTTATTTCTTTTTCGAAGCGCGCGTTTTTTTTTCATTCTATTCGTGCTAAAATTCTTGGCTGCCAATTGCCTTTAAATATGATCTCTTTGGTGCGGGACGGGCTAGTGTGATCATGCCTACGAACTCTTATTCAAAATTTAAATCACTTTGCCTCCCTAGGGGCGTAATGAAATTCATACAACATTACGTCCCTAGGGATGCAATGACTCTGAGTCAGGTTTACTTGATGTGTAATTGAACATTGCCGAGTAGGTAGTGTAAAAATATAGTTATTCTTCTATTCAAGCAGACGGCAAATCAAACGAATTGAAGACCATGAAAATCTGTCTAGTCTTTCTCGAGTTATGCATTGTGTAAATAACCGGACTTTGTTTAAGGCCCACAAAACAAGTTACAGTCAGTAAACTTTTGGGCGAGGCAGAAAATAACATTGGCGGCCTAAAAAACGAAAACATCGTATTACTTAAATTCTTGTTGTTATAGGAGGAACTCAAAGAGGTGTTCGAAGGCTCGTGCAAGCTGATCCCCATCAAGATCGTGACCAAGGAGTGCATCAAGATGGCGGACGACTTCGTCCCGGAGCTGGTTGAGACGCTCGCTTCTCAAATGAACCCGCAGGCGGTTTGCTCGGTCGCCGGCCTGTGCAACAGCGCCAGGATTGATCAGTTGCTGGAAACTTATGTAAGTATCACATAATATCTATTTTAAGGTTATAGGACTAAGCACACATATCAACTCGAAAAGGGAACTTCACCGATTGCCTTACGCCACGCTGTCAAATAGGCGTCAACCTAACGGAAGCACTTAACCAAAGCAAGCATACCAAACGCAGGGGTGGAAAATGGTAAAGTCAGTAAAAGTCAGTATTTTTGGCTGTGGTCAGTATTTTCGAAAAATTGTCAGTAAAGTCAGTATTTTGAAGATCCGGGGCTACATTTCCACAAAAGTGGTCTGGTTTTTACAGATTAAGCTAAAAATAATGCCGTTTTGCAGTGGCATTTTCTTAAGTCTCTTAACATATCTTTTTCTTTTTGGTAGGTCACTAAAATACACCCGCCCGACTATAAAAAAATTTCGTGCTCGCTTCGCTCGCGTTCTGTGCCCTTATTTTGCCTTTCAGTTCGTGACTATCCAAGAAAACTCAAGGTTCACTACAGTTACGTTTTTGACCTTTGTTCAACCCCTTTCGAGTCGTGTGTAACCCAAAAATTTTACACTCGCTTCGGTCGTGATTTGTGTCTTTCCTGCAACCCTCAAAGCGTGTGGAACCCAAACAATTTCGCGCTGGTCTCAATCGCGGATTATGACCTGTTTTTGACCTCTATGTCGGGTGGCAGCTACCTGTCTAAAATTTTCCGCGCTCACTTCGCTCGCGTTTTGTAACCTCGTGTGCAACTTAAATTTTTTTACGTTCGCTTCGCTTGCATTATGTGGCCTCATTCCCACTTCCATATCGTGTAAATTAAAAAAGAAATAGAATAGAATATTTTTTATTGCCTTCATTACAAATAGAGTGATTACAGAAAAACACACAAAAAATAGAAAGCAAATGGAAGCTGGCTCAGCTTGTGCTGACATAGGATGTGATCTCACACAGCGCTGGTTTTCAGCCTACCTAAGTCATAAATGCTTATGAGTGGTATGATAGTTGAATAATTATTTATTCACAAATAATGTCTATAATTATATTTTTAACTAACAGCAACTGACATTCGTTTTGGGTAATTTCTAAGCTTTGGTCAGTAAATGGTCAGTATTTTTGACCATGGAATCAGTTTCCACCCCTGTAAACGGCTCGAGTTGATAAGGTGGCGATTCCTTAAAGGGTTAATATGTATGCTATGAACTTAACTGCAAACGTTACATAAGAGAGAACAAAAGTTTTTAACCTAAATATGTTCTTAAATAAGTTTTTCTAAAAAGAAAACTAGGAAAAAAAGACTTTCTTTTGGATTTTTTATCTACGTAGTCATAGTAATAATTTCAGAGTTAAGCCGCGATGGAAGCATACTCATACATATCTATATTTGTTTTTATTACCAGTCCCCGTTTTACAGAGACCAATATCTAAGAAAAGAAATCTTTGACTGACATTTTAAACATCTGTGAACCTTATCCGCTTGCATTAAGGCCACTTCTAATCTTTGATATAAGTCAAGAAATGTCCCATGCAATTTGGTTCTATAGTGTGTGTGTGTTTTCTATACTTATTTTTCTTTAAGCTGGTAACATTATTATTTATTTTGTCTAGAACACTCAGTTGACGAAGGTCGTGAGCTGCAACAACTGCAAGCAGACTGTCGGCGTGGCGAGAAAACGGTTCGACGAGACTTCCTACGAAGATTTTCTACTAAGCCTGCTCAAAGTAAGTAATTTATTTTAACTTAATAATAAGTGCTTGATATATTTGAACACACCTTGCCTCTATTGACGACCGTCTTGGTGTTCGTCTTCGCGCTCCGGACTACAAAACCAGCGGTTGCGGGTTCGAATCCTACAAGGGGCAAATGTTTGTGTGATGAGCACGAGCATTTGTACCTGAGTCATGGATGTTTTTAACGTATTATAAGTATGTCTATCTGTTATCCTAGTCACCATAGCACAAGGTCACGCTTAGTTTGGGGCTAGGTAATTGGTGTGATTGTTGAAACAATTTATTTATTTATTACAACTGCATAAGATAGCTCAATGTACTGAGTTAGTATTGGCGATAATATAACAATATGTTTTCTGTCTCTATATAGGTGTGCCGTAACATGGGCTCTCTCTCCGACTCGTGTTCCATGCTGGTCTTCCAGTACTACGAGAACATTCTAGAAGCAGTCAAGAATGACCTTACTCCTCAGAGTGTGTGCCACGTCGCAGGGCAGTGCACCTACAGGTTCCACACGCACGACCAGTTCACCTTCCCCGAGTTGGAGGCCAAACCTGCTGAGTGAGTACTAGTCAGAGTGATCTAAAATATTCTAGAAGCAGTCTAGTGGGACCTCCCGCATTTATCAGCTGCTTACACAAAAGTGTCAGCCAGTGGGTAATTTAGATCTTAGTTTCCTCATCTCATCAGTTACTCCAGTTCAAGAAGTTCTACTATGAGTGTATTTGACTGCCTCGTTGGTCTATTGGTCAGCACGCTGGGTACTATCCACGAGGTCTCGTGTACTATACCGGGCTCAGATCACGAGTTGGGACAAAAGTGTTAAGTTTTTCCGTCTTGAAATAACTCAGGCACAGCTCCGGAGTGAGGAAGTTGGTGGTGTTAACACCCCCGGACCTCAAAATGGTTAAGCCGTTGGTCCTGCCCCTGATCTCTCTTCGGTCATGTCGGAGTGCAGACTCACGGAACGATGAGAGTGAAGGAACAGAGGGTGCACCTATGTATTGCGCACACATTTGTGCACTATAATATCTCCCGCGCAATTTGCTAATCTCTGTTGAGATTGGCCGCTCTAGTCGAAATTCGGCTCGGAGCACATTATTATTATTATTTTATTAAGTGTACCTGTGAGTAGGTTTACTTCATTGCAAGCTAAGCCAACCTAGTAAATACTGTCAATCGCTAACTAAATCTAATAAATTCTTGAAAAAACTGTATTTTAATGCATAACCAAGCTGCTGTCACTTACTTACATACTTCGCTGGCTCAGCGACCCAAAGTGGATAAAAAACTGCAATGCAACTTGCGTAGGTTCTGTATTGATTGTACAATTAATATGTCATTTTAATTTTAGCGATGTCCCTTGCGAGTTCTGCGAACAAGTAATCAAGCACCTCCGTGACACTCTCGTAGCAAACACCACTGAAATTGAGTTTTACAAAGTTCTCAAAGGTATGCAGTATTTTGTTTATTGTATTTTGTAATAATTTACATGTACATTTTATTTAGATTTGCCTATTTGAAAAAAATCGTTTTGCACATTGGGGCCGATTCCAAAGTGCTGTCTAAGACTAATTTTAAGTTCAGTCTACTTCTTTCTGTGCTAACCAAACGTAGAGACTGAGTACAATAATTGAGTCAATTTATTTAATGGGATTCCTAATGTATTTTACAAGTTTTTGCATGTTTTCTATTTTAGTCAGTTCCTGAGCTGTTTAACGTTCCTAAATGAATGTAATCTCTAGTCTAGTCTATCTTTGTTTCTCCAGAGAAAGAGACTGCATAAATTTTATATTAATCTTAGGGATGGAACTAGCGCATTGCTTATTTTACTAAAGTTAAAGATGCTTAGTCAGAAAATCGTCGTATATTATTCTGAGTTCAGTTCAACTACTTATTTAAAAAAAAAAATAAGTCAGCCTATTAGATCCCACTGCTGGGAAAAGGCCTCACCTCAACTATGAGGAGGAACGAGCCATACTTCACCACGCGGGCTCAGTGCGGATTGGTGGAGGGGTGTATGTAAGGCAAGTGACAAACCTTACTGTCAGAAGTTATCAAGCCGCCCTAGGGCCTCTGACTAGGCTTAACGACTAATACCACAGATATTAGCCGGGACCAACTGCTTAACGTGCCTTCCGAAGCACGGAGATGCTTGTCATGGACGTCACTTAAATGGTCGGAATGGTCACCCATCCAATCACGACCGCGCCGTGGGTTGCTTAACTTTTGGTATCACTACCAAAGCGCTGCCGCCACTGCGCCACAGGCACCTCAACTACACACTACTTATTTACTATTTAGTAAAAGTACCACTTTATCGGCACTACAAAATGTAAAGGAATCATTTCAAATGTTTCTTTTGTCACAGCTAGCTATATATATCAGTTCACAGCTGAACCCCCCGTCAAAACTATTGAATGACTAATGTGGTGAATCTTAACAGGTCTCTGCAAGCAAACCGGCAACTTCAAGACCGAGTGTCTCAACCTCGCGGAGCAGTACTACCCTCTCATCTACCACTACCTGGTCTCCGACCTTCAGCCGGACAAGATATGCGACCTCATGGGCCTGTGCGGGAACAACAACACGAATGAAGACGTGCCAATAGCGCCCTTACTGCCTAAAGAATTGGTCATAAAGTCGGTTGCGTCGTCAAAGAAACTGATTGGTGCTGATGAAGCTAATAGCTACAAGGTACGATCATTTGTGTTTCTGAAAAAAACTTTACTTTCATTTCATTATTAAATTAGAACTGCAGATGAATGATACAAATAATAAACACAATTAATCTATTGTAGTAGAGTTTTTCACGAGGTAAATTTTGGAACAGGGAAAAGTTTCCCAGAACGAGATATAAAAGCAAAATTCCGATTAAGTGACATGCTTGTTCCCTCGTTATTGCTGTTAATAGCCTGAAATAATGGAGCCACATCTTCTAAATACGACAAATATCAGGACGATCTCTCTCTTATGACGACCTCGGTGGTCGAGTGGTTCGCACACCAGGTTTCAAGGTGTCGCCATCTCTGGGGTCCCGGTTTCGATACCCAGTCGGGTCAATATAGAAGCTATATTGTCTCGGCTCTGGATTTGTGGTACCACCGTTGTTTTTTGATTTCCTAAGTTGATTGATGCTGATTGCTTTAGCTTTTTACTTTTTTGGGAGACCACGACGTGTGTTGATTGCAGAATTGATATTTATTTATTCTGCAATCAACACACGTCCTGGCTAAAGACATCTTTATACAAACTCGAGCAACGTTCACCAGAAGCACAACCAGTAACTAAGCTAATTTGTTGTCCATAGCTCTCACGCGTGCCGGTAGCTCAGAAGCAAGCGAACGTGCGCATCATGGACACTGAGCAACTCCCGCCGCTCGACGTCGAGCGAATGTTCGTGCGACTTCCCGAAAACAAAGCTGCTTGCTCATTCTGCCAGTACTTCCTACACTATTTACAGGTTGAGATCAGCGACTCCAAGACTGAGGTGAGTACGCATTACTCCTTGCACAGGGAATATTAACACCGAAGAAGCATATGAACGGGCCCGATAAGGGCCAATATTACTGTTTTTTTTTTTAATTTCGACGTTGTAAATTGTGAAATTTTCTGTCCTAAATTAAATAATATCTTTTTGACTTTTGTACGCGGAAGGGATATGAAGTTTTCTCTATTGCGCCTGGCTTGAATAACCTCTAACCCAGTGTTTCTTAAAATTTTTGAAGCCCAAAAAATATTTTAAGAAAATAAGCCTTATTTATCGTAACGTACGATACATTTGACTCGTGGCAAGATCGTGGTTTGGCCGATTACTACAAAATTTTCGAATATTATGTAAGAGTTAACTGACCTACCGCGGACCTCTGATACACATGCCACGAACCCCTACTAAAAAACCTGCTCTAAATCAGGAGCAAAATTAACAATTTGTTTTTCCATAAAACTAACGTTTTTTATTTGGAATGGTTTTTTGGTGGAAATTTGCTCTTGACTCTAGACTAAGCCAGACGTGGCTCAGACAGCTTATCACTGAACATAAAGAGATATACACTTAAATAAAAATATTAGATTCGTAATAATGCTACTATGTTCGACATATTATTATCTATCTAACTAAACAATTCGCCTGACCAAAGTTTTCGCAGTCAAAACTTCATTCATGGATTTTTGATCAACAGGATGCCATCAAGGAAGCAGTAAACAAGGCATGCGACCGCTTGCCGAAGTCCATTAACGGCGAATGCAGAACCTTCGTCACGGAGTATGGGCCAGCTGTTATTGCTTTGTTAGTGCAAGAGATCGACCCGGCCAGCGTGAGTTTTAATTTGTTAGTTTTAACATGTAGAGTACTTGCTGGTCCATCTATATTACTTGCAATATTTATAGTTTTAATACACATATAAATTGTAACAAGTTCCGCGTGCTGTAAAACTTGCATACGTTAACTTGCCATACTTGTTTAAACAGTGGTAACAGCTTGCGGAAGTCAACTGCTGCAAGTTTTATTGCTAGTCTATTTCGCACTTAAGACTTAAATCCAATTTATTTGGTGTGCCTAATCAGAAATATTTTTTTAAAAATTGTAATATTAAAAATTATTAAAAATTGGCTATCGCTGTGTCTAACAAAATGTATATGGAACTGACATGACATGAATCATCGAAACATCGTGTGACTTTTTAGAGATGGTTTGACATTTCTTTGGCGAAATCTGCATGCATCTTGTCTAGGGGCCCAATTGCGACATTCACAGGCTCACTCAGACTATTCATACATATGCTAAAGATACTCGCACACGGCCTCAGACAACACCCACACATACAGGATGCTGATTTCAATCCGAGCGGTATTTTCAGAAGTGATTATGTACCTTATACTGATCACGAATCACTAAAAAAATAGACTTCGAAATTTTTTCTATTTAATTATTAAATTATCACGATTTTCATAATAGTCCCCATTCGATTCCGGAATCGGACCCCAACACTCGCCGAACGAATGCGCTCACCACAATACCTACAAAGGATTAGCGCGCGCGCCGGAAGGCCGGGCGCCCGGGCGGCGCCTGTGATCGGGACCCGCCACTATTGGCGTCTTTGTCACACTTACTCCGGCGCAACTCAGTTGTAACGAAAACATCGCGAATTCAACTCGTCCGTGTGTTTTTTTCGAAATGACGCAAGACTATTCTAACGTTGAGCTAGTTGATGAGCAATGAGCACTGGTGGACTCACCGTGACCACAACCCACAAGTCACCAAGAGAGACTCATTTCAACATCGCTTTAGTCTCAATGTGTGGGCTGGGATAGTAGGGAATCACATGTTGGGACCTTACTTCATCGAAGGCCGCTTCACCAGTGTTACATACCAGGGACTGCTAGAAAACGTCGTTGAAGAGATGTTAGAAGACATACCATTGTCTCTCCATCGGAAGTTCATAATCTTTTCTACCAACACGACGAAGCACCGCCTCATTACGGTCTTCAAGTGCGTGACTACCTGAATCGTGTATTCGGAAGTCAGTGGATCGGGCGTGGTGGACCTGTGCCTTGGCCACCACGGTCCCCAGACTTAACGCCTTTAGACTTTTATTTGTGGGATGATGTGAAAAAATTTGTGTATACGGAAGAATCAACAAGTGTTGAGGACCTGAGACAAAGAATAAAGAGTGCGTTCCAAACAGTCAAACAAAATCAATTAGTGTTGAATAGTTTGAAAAGGAATAGCAGACGCCGTGCAAGTCTGTGTTTTGCTCAGTCTGGCGGCCACTTTAAACATCTATTGAGGTTAGTGTAAATAAAAGTGTACATAAAACTAGGTAGGTATAAAGATAAATCGTTGTAAATAAGTTGATTCCACATTTTTAACTACGCCAAAAATACTACATAAGCTTCACGACATTTAATAATGTACTTTTAGGTATTTAATTTTAGAAGGTTTTAGCCTAGCGAAAATTAACATACCTATCGAAAGCTCAGGGTTCGGTTCCCGTTTTATTGTCCGAATTCACTAAAGCGATGTTACAAGACGACTTTCCTCTCATTCATTAATACAACTAAAACTAGGTATTCAATTTAAAAAAGTTAGCTTAGCCTAGTACAAAAAGTTCCGGGTTCGATTCCCGGTTGATCACTCAAGTCGTGTTTAATAAGTTACAGACTTGACTTTGCATCAATAAACAATAAAAACAAATTAATTTTAAAAAGGTTAGGTTAGCAATGTAAAGAGGTATTGAAAGTTCGAGGTTCGATTCCCGATTGATCTCCCGTATCCAGTAATAATCGTGCTCAATAAGATACAGACGACTTTCACGTCATTATCATATTCAATTTTAAAAGGGTTTGGGTTAGTGTTGATTAAGATATTGACAGCCCAGGGACCAATTTCTAATTGATTGCCCAAATTCAGTGTTTTGAATTCATAGGTGTCATAAGTAGTGATGGGTTTTTATCCGGATAAATACTCAAAATGGATAAATACTCATAAATATCCATTTTTACTCGAGTATTTTCCAAAAAGACGGATAAATATTTTATAAACATGTTTTTGTTATAACACGCAAATTTATAATTAATATAATAGTAAGTTGGTAGTTTAAACCAAAACAAGTGCTAAAGAGTTTTTGAATCTAAATAATATATAATAATTACAATTAAAAGGTGACCGACTGACTTACATAGTGATCTAGCACAGCCCAAACCACTGGACGGATCGGGCTGAAATTTGGCATGCAGGTAGATGTTATGACGTAGGCATCCGTTAAGAAAGAATTTTGATCAATTCTGCCCCCAAGGGGATAAAATAGGGGATGAAAGTTTGTATGAAACATTGTCAATTTTAAACCGATCGGGCTGAGACTTTGCATGCTTAAAGCTACTATGAGGTAGGCATCCCCTAAGAAAGGATTTTGATAAATTCAACCCCTAAGGGGATAAAATAAGGGATGAAAGTTTGTATACATTTTCTCTTAGATTTTCGACTGATTGTACTAAAATTAAAGATTGGAGCTACTATGATGAAGACGCTTAAATAGGATTTTGATAAATACAACCCCCACGGGGATAAACTAAGGGATGATGGAGGATGGAAATGTATTAGTTTGAACCTATCAGTACTTGCCTAATGAAACGAATAAATTAAGGCGAACAAAATATTTTTTAGTTCTAAATGTTGACAATAGATGGCGTTAGTAGTATTTTCGCCATCGTTATGTTTTCACTGAGTTACCCAATGATGAGTGGCCGCCTTATCTAATAGTACATACTATACCTAAATTCAATTCGGATATTTTGACGAATCGTGAAAAAACACGATTCCGTATGTAATGTGAACGTCCATCTGTCATGACGTTATTCTGTATTTTGACGAATCGTCAGTGACGGATCCCGTGTGAATGAACCCTAACCTATCCAAAAAGATTGCCTATTGACTTCGATTTTTCATTCCTCTCTTCTCCATACGACATGGTAGACTAAGAGATCATGATAGCTGGATGGCGCGACGGGAGTAAAAAATACTTTGTATCATCGAGTCCACGCAGACGAAGTCGCGGGCAACAGCTAGTTCCATATAATTAGCTATAAACAAAAATAATCGATCTTAATTATTAAATGACCAAGATTTCGGTTTCGGTTTCGACTGAGAATTATGTTGATGCTGCCGTAGGGTGTCCACTGCTGAACATAGGACTACTCCATGGTTTTTCACAACGACCGATTGCAAGCGGCCTGCATTCAGTTAAGTGTGATCCTGCAATCTTTACAAGATCATCTATACATCTTGCCGTAGGAAGTCCGTCCTACGCTGCGCCTTTGATCAAAGGATCTCCAATCTAGAACTTTTCTGCCCCAACGGCTATCAGTTCTTCGCGCTATGTGCCCTGCCCATTGCCACTTGAGCTTACTGATTCGCAGGGCTATGTGCTTTACCTTAGTTCTTCTACATATTTCCTCATTTCTGATTCGATCTCGTAGAGAAACACCGAGCATAACCCTCACCATTGCATGAACTTAAGCTTTTTTATGAGGCCCATAGTAGAGATCATGTTTCAGATCCGTATGTGATCACTGGCAGCACACATTAATTAAAGACTTTCGTCTTAAGGCACTGAGGTACTTGTGCTCTTGCGTAGTTTCCCAAACGCTGCCCAGCCAAATCGGATTCGTCGGCAGACCTATTTTCTCGAAGTTGGACCTACCTAATGGTCCAACTACTACCTAGTTGGACCACAACGTACCAATGCATGTAACTACTTGTCTCAGGTAAACGTATTTGTCAACAACTTTGAGAGTTGACTTCTCAACAGATACTGCAGTAGGTAGGTGGCCACTCTGGAGCTTGACATTACTTTCGTCTTGTCTATGTTCATTGTAAGACCCACTTGTTGGGAGATTTGGTTGAGGTCTTCGAGCATAGTTCCAAGCTCCTCCAGCGTGGCAAGCCGGAGGTATGTGATGTAATCGCCGTTGACGTTGATCCAAATCCATTCCGGAAGCTTGAAGGCGTCTTCTAATGTCGCTGTAAACAGTTTCAAAGATATTCGTCTTCCTGTCTCACATCTTTCCGCAGTGTAATGGCCTTCGAGCTCTGCTTTTGTTCACGGACCGACGTGGTGGCATTGTTGTACAGACACTCTAACACCCCTATATACCTATAGTCTATGTGACACCTCGGAAGACACTGTAGCACCGCCCACGTTTCGATCGAATCAAAGGCCTTCTAATAATCCACAAACGCTAACCATAGAGGCATATTGTACTCCTCAGACTTCTGCATAATTTTCCTTAGCGGTTAGATATGGTCTATTGTACTGAAGCCTTTTCGAAAGCCAACTGGTTCAGGAGGTTGGAAGGTATCAAAACAACGTACGAGACAATACGCGATGACCTCTGAAAACAATTGGTGGCTCAGGAGTGATATAGATTTAGTTTTTTTTAGTAAGGTTTTGTCTTTTGTCAAAGGAACTACCTTTCAAACCTGTTAGTACACTAAAACTAAAAATAATAATTATATTCTGTTATATAGCCAAATTTCAAATACGGTAACTAATCAACAGAGATTAGCCAACTGCGCTGGAAATATTATAGTGCACAAGTGTGTGCACAATTCACAAGTGCAGTTATATGATCCTTCACTCTCATAGTTCGATGAGATGGGATAACCAATTTCCTGACTTCGAGCTGTTTCTGAGTTATTTTAAAACAGTAAAACCCAGAAATCGGCTCGAACCGGGGTTTGAACCCGGGGCCTCTTGGATAGAAGTAAGCTTGCTAAAAACTAAATCAACAGGCAGTCTCAGTACACCAGAATGTTTCAAAAAGGCGCAAACGGAGCAAGCGCGAACATTTATTTTCTCTGGGTTTCAGCATTAGATCCTGACTTGGTGACACTGAGATAACCTCAAAAGTATGCTCTTTAAATGAAAAAAACAATAAATTTTGAAAATAAGTCCACAACAAACAAAGAACTCTGTCAACGTAGATATAACAAAACGAAAAAAAATCACATATGGTGGAACACAAAACTTCCTTCCTTTTTGAAATCGGTTAAAAACTTAAATGACAGGTATCGTACCTGTCACGCTTGGTAAAGTAGGGCCCAGGCCCAATTAGTTATTTTTATCCGCCATTTCGAGTAAATATCTAATAAAAATGGATAAAAACGAGTATTTATCCATTTTGGATAAATATCCGAGTATTTACTCTTTGAGTATTTATCCACTGCCCATCACTAGTCATAAGGTACAAATAAATTTTAGGTATGTTTGTCGGTCCTAAGCCCGTTAAAAGTAGGAAGGGAAATTTGGTATCAACTAATCGAAGTAGGTACGTGAGATCAGTTGTTTTACAAATAGCTATTTACACATTTAGGAACAACGCAGACGTCAGATAATAGTAAGCAAGGATATACTAGCTGAGTAGGTACCTATCGCTAGTCGCGCCTGCTATTCGTACAGTGCAAACGTATCGCAGTATCTTACGCCACAGTACAGTAAGGGTTTTATAAAAAATGATCGTTTATAATTTCATTTTATTTTCTCGTATTAATTGGTTATTAATGCGTGTTTTGTAAGTGATCTTAAGTCGTTTTACTAAATATCGCTCGGATTGAAATAAGCACCCTGTATAGACACGCACTTACCCACCCAGAATACACGCACACACGCGCGCACACATACATTTAAATACAAACACACACAACACACACACACACGCACACACACACACACACACACACACACACACACACACACACACACACACACACACACACACACACTCAGGTCCGCAACTGGGGGGCCGGAACTTAGTAACACAGGGTATCCTAGTCTGCACAAGGAGGAGGAACCTGCGTTCCGCTCCCTCACTTTGGCTTTTTGCAGGATTGTATGCTTTACATACTTTAATACTATGTCAATCAGTATCGAAGTGACGTATTACGCCATTGTGATGGATGAATAAACTGATTTTGATTGATTGATTGACAGGCCTGTCACACTAATTATACGATCGTCTCCACAGATATGCCCAGCCCTGGGCCTGTGTCCGCAGACGCAGGAGGTCCGCCGTGTTTCGATTAACTCGGGCAAGTCCAACTGCCCGCTCTGCCTCTTTGCCGTGGAGCAACTCGAGACTATGCTTAAGAATAACCACACTGAGGTCAGTACACTACACCAACCTATTGTATTTATAATCTTCAGGACCTCGGTTCACTTCCAAGCTAACGTGAAGCTAATATTATTAATGCAAGAGTTTCTCTGTCTATCTGTTACCTCTTCACGCTTAAACTGCTGAACCGATTTAGATGAAATTTGGTAAAGAGATAGTTTATGACACTGGGAACCCTTTTTGTCGCGATATAAAAACATTTTGGGGGTAAAATGGAGGATTAAAGTTCATACGGGACATCTAACAGTTGCGCCTGATCCCAAATCGGGGCGGAATTTGTTTCTGAGTTTTCTATCTTGATATAACAAAACAAGTTAACGAGTCTTGGAAAGGACGTTAAACGGTTGGGTTCCAATCCGGTCCTTCGCTTACTAATCTAATGCATTGCGCATACACTTGTGAACTATGACGTCTCACACGTAGTTGTTTAATCTCGATTAAAATTGGCCGCCGCGGTCGAAATTCTGCTAGGATTTCATATTAATACTTTTTCCTTAGGAAAACATCCGCCATGCTCTAGAAAACCTCTGCAACCATCTGTCTACCAAGCTAAAGACAGAATGCGTGGACTTCGTTGAGACGTACTCCAACCAGCTCATCGAGATGTTGGTCGCCAACATGAACGCTCAGGAGGTCTGCGTCTACTTGAAACTGTGCACGGTGAGTGAGAAATGTGTTAAGTTACATAGTTACTGTCTGGAATCCCTCATATAAGGTACACATCAACCGTATAGAAAAAATTCAACAGAAATTCGTCAAAGCACTCGATTATCGAAAAAACTTTACTTGCGAATCCTATGACATTTCTTTAAAAAAACACAAATTGCAGACTCTTTCCGACCGCCGTAAAATGTTCGATATACTTACATACACAAATTTTTTTTAATTTAATTGCAAGAAAATTTGTACCATTTTTTGGTTTATTTGTTGCCTACATATTGTTGTTCATTTAATTGGATCACGTCCGACCATCTTAGCCTTATTTAAACCCAATATTTGTGTATAACTTTTAGGCACTATAAGGTCTATTTATATAACACGATTCTCACTATTACCTGTTTATGTACATGACTGTTTGATGCCAAAATAAATGAAAAAAAAAATATGTATGAGTCCTGCGAAATTGATCTCGCCTTCAATAAATGTGGTCAGGGCAAAAGTTATGCTGACTAGTTAGTCAGATGAAAATATTAAGTGTATTTGCCACATGTACTAAGATATATTTAGCAAGTAAGTACTTTTTTCAAAACACTAAAAATCGGTTAAATTTTATCATTCCATCATTTGAAATCGAAGTAAATTCCTATTTTTACCTGACTGCGGGAGGAAGGTAATGTTTTTCTTGAGTATGTATGTATAATCGTTTGGCGCGACCTATAGCCTAAACAGCTGGTCTGTTTTTGACATATGAGGTGTAATTGAATTCGTCATAATAGTAGTAGTGACATTTAAAAAACGGTGCCCGCAAATGGAAACAACGGGGGAGGCTTTTTCCTTAACATAGCAATATGGGTATTAATTATAAGCCAGTGAAAAAAACATTCAAAAATATAATTATTTTTGTAGTCAATTTTCAATAATGTTTTTTTTATTTAGGATTCGGGTACTGATCCTCTGAAGCTAACCACATCGAGCATCGACAAGTACCACGAAAAGCCCCATCTGATGGCCGACAGGAACAACCACAAGAGGAAGTCTCTGTTGCCCGCGCACATGCTTGTCAACAATGGCGATATCGGTACGGTTTTTTTTATAGTCTTTTGAATAGCTTTAAGATTTTTCAACACTCAGTGTTATTTTATTTTTATAAATTCACATTCATGCCTTTTAAAGAGTTGTAAACATATGTAGCTACTTAAAAACATTGTATGGTACCTGTCGTGCTTTCCAACTTCTTAAAAAGAACACTCTCTTGCGCAAAATTCGGTATGTAAAGTAAAAAGCAACCTTTGGTAATTTTAAAACCATTTAGAGATTTTATGCCCATAATTACTATACAGTTACTTATACAACCTAAAATTTAAAGATGGAGTGGGGCTTATTTTTACGAAAATAAGGAGTGTAATTTATCCTTCAAAGCCCTCTAAGCGCACCGGAAACCGTCATATGACGTTACTATTGCATTTGTGAGAGTTTCCAATCGAGAAAAAAGTTTTCTTCCAAAGGCAATCCTGTAAATATCAATGTGTGGGAGAGAAAGTCGTTACAGGCGTGCTTATGACGTCACAAGTTTACATTTAAATAATTAATTACAAAATTACTACTGAATAAAAATACTGAAATTACTTTCTTAATTCAATCTTTTCTTCAGGAAAAAAATATAAATACCTTAAAATTTACTTTCCACACCGAATTGAAGAATGGAAGGCAAACATGCGTAAGTTTTCATTTTTGAAAGACGTATCGAAAGATTATATATTTAATTGGCAATTTATTTCTACAGAAACGAACGAAATTCCCGACGACACAGTGAACGGTCACCCAGTGTCGCAGAAAACCGTGTGCGTCGTCTGCGAGTTCGTCCTGAAGGAGATCGACGAGCAAATCAAGGACAAACACAATGAGGTCAGATTATATAAATAAATAAATAAAAATTAGCAAGTTTCAAATTGCAGTTAAACATACAATTTACTAAAAAAAACGTCATGATGATCACTAAATTGTTAAAAAACGACCTCATAGTACGCGTGTATCAAAAACATGCTAAACATAAACATTATAACATATCAAACGCTAAAACCAGCCTTTTTCTTAAATAAAAACGTACCTGACTTAGATTTGTCAACGCCATCTAGCGGATTTTTAGTACTGATTTTTGACACTAGCAAAATCCCTTATTAGCGAGTGTTTTTGGGCGACCGGCGATTTGAATTTGGAATAGAATTTAAGTTGATCGCCAACCGAGTAATTTCTTTGATAGCTCTTGTCAAATATGACAAGCTAGTAAAGCGAGTTCTCGCCGGCAGTGTGAACAGTCGGTGATCAACTATTAATGTAAGCATCTCTTTTGTTTACACGAAATGTATATCTATTGTACGTTTCTTGAGAGAGAAAATATCGCCGATAGTTTAATCTCGTATACTCGTTTACTTGTCGGCAAAACTGCCTAAAGTAGGTATGCGCTTTTAAAGGGAGCCGATTGCGGTTATAGTACTATTATTGAATTACCGAAAAAAGCAATTTGTACCTTGTTACATCCATCATTCAAATAATATTAAAAAGTGGTGGTTAGTATCTAAAATTAAATTTAGCAAAACATTGAGTTGTGCATGACAGCGGAAAGGTCTGTCTGTGGCCATATTCTGATAATAATCTATTCTCATACAACTAAAGTTGTTTGAATATTATGGTTGTCAACATTATCTCATCAAACAGGACGAAATCAAGAAGATAGTGCACGGCGTCTGCCGGCACATGCCCAAGTCGGTCCGCGGCGAGTGCGACCAGTTTGTGGAGAAGTACGCGGACCTCGTCATTAGCCTACTCGCACAGGAACTGGAACCCGATCAGGTCTGCGAGGAACTCAAGCTTTGCGCGCCCACCGACAGGGGACTGCATGCTGTCAAAGGTAAGGGAATGAAGATAAAGTAATACGGTGCTATATGATCGTGTAATATTCACGTGTTGTTTTTTTTTGAAAAATAATGAACGTCTCAGAAATAGCAACACTTTTACAACATTTTTGAAAAAAAAAATGGGTATATAGTAGGGACTGGTATCACGAATGTGTACCTAAAGGATTGTCCTTCGACTCGAGACACCTTGTATAAGTAAACTAAAGTAATGTAAACGAAGTTGTTAGTGCATGGCTATAAAAAAGTATAATACATTACATCCAAGTTTTAAATCTTTACCATTACCATTGTTTAAACGAAAGTTACACTCATGGCTATTGACCAAATGTTTTTATTAAATCCAGAAGTATTTAGATGACCAAGATAATAACTTATGATAGACGTATTTGTGTATTCTGTTTTAATTTGACATGTGAATAATACTGTATACTGACATAAATAGAATGATTAATGACATTACGGCATGATCTGACTTACTTTATCTCATTGTGTGTTATTTTAGAATATTTTTCACTTTATTTTAATGATAACCTAAAATGTACCTTACCTAAGTTCCAACTGTAAAATTTGCATGACCTAATAAGTCAAACGTGAGCACATAATTTTAATAAAACACCATTGAACCACCATGTTAAAGCAAATAAATATTTCTGATTTCTGAACTAAAGTACCACCATTTCCCCAGTAGAAGAGATCCTGGACTGCGCGGTGTGTGAGACGGTGGTGCTGGCAGTAAAGAAGGTTCTAAACAACGACCGCGTGGACCGGAACATCGTGCACATCGTAGAGAAATCCTGTGCGCTGCTGCCAGCCAAGTATAGCGGCAGGGTAAGATACAAAAACATAGTTTTTAATATTTTTTTACACTCACAGTGTACTTTCTTATATATAATAAAAAACCGGAAATTTGCACACGGGTAGGATTTGAACCCGCGACCTTCGGCTAACCGGGCCAACGCTCTTACTAACCGAGCCACAGAATACTAGTACTTCGTACAGAAGTATGACTAAGCAATTGTATTCAAAGAAATGTCTACTCAATGTCGTCAACAATATGGCGTAATTTAGTTCGCCTCAGAGTCAAACACATTTTCGTGTAGACACCTACAAAAATCCATTGCAAGATAATTTTATACTTATTGCTCTGGAATATGATTCATAATTCACTACACCTATTCAGTGACGTAATATAACGCGACGCGATAGGGTTGACTGCTACGAGAAGCTTCTAACGCAATCTAGCGCCTCTTTCTAGTACTTTATTCATTCTCGTCCAGCCAGCAACGTAGCCGCGCGGCCGCCGGTGAATAAAACGCGCGAGCGTGTCGCTGGCCGGTACCGACACGCAACTTGTTTTAGCCCCTAAGTAAGGGGCGTAGGTACGTTTTTGCTACCTCCGCGGGGAGATACACAGGCCTGACCGAGCTACCGTGCAGTCCATCCACTCGTGCGAAATTCTTGGTCTCTTTTGAATACGTCATTGCGTGACGTCAGCGACATCTACCCGAGCTGTATTGCAAAGGTCCTGGGTTCAAATCCTGCCCGTGTGCGATTTTTTGGTGTCTTATTCAAACTTATTTAAAAATAATATTATATAATATTTTTGACATTAGTCTGCTTATATTCTACTACTAAGGAATCCGAACTAGACACGACTTTCACTCATTGCGTAGTTGGAGAATGGATAAAGATTTTATTTTGTAATAGCCAGCTAGGAACCCCCGTGACTTCGCCCGCGCAATGGTCTGATTTTCTATATATACTTTCATCACCCATTTCACCCCTTTCATAATTTAAATCGCAACAAAATGTAGCCTATGTCCTTCACAGGGTTACAAACTATTTCTATACAGAGTATCATGGAAATTGGTTCAACGGTCTAAGCGTCAAGAAGTAATTGACAGACAGACACACTTTCACATTTATAATATTAGTATGAATATTAAAAAATAGTCACGGGTTGCCTAAAAAATCCTCCCACTCGCTATATATTTTTACATTAAAATACTTTCATCCAATAAACAGATGGATGAAGGTTATTTCACTTAGTTTCGGTTTTTTTTTGACTTCACAGTTTCAGTTTACTATACTTAGAAAATATAGGTCATGGATTGTGCTATCGAATACTGTTGAACTGAGCACCAATAGAGGGTTAGATAATGGTCTGATTCACCGCTTCAAAATATTATCTACAGCCAAGCGGTCTCCCTGTGACCACGAACGCTGTAAAGTGTTCGAAACGATAAATTATTGTTTTTAAGTGATAAGCATTCACTTTGCAATCTAAATTATATTATTGCACTTGAAAAGATTACACCCTCAACACTCGAAAGAAATACTATTGCAAGTATTTAACAATCGAAAGATGAAGCTTGTAAATTTTATATAGTATTTCTTGCGAGGAACGCAAGGAACGCGGATTCGATTCCCGCCTCTGGTGGTCATTTTTTCAAGTGCAATAATAATTTTGTGTTCGAAACGTCAGGTTTTAAATAAAATGTAAATAAATCGCGAGAAATCCGTAAAATTGAGTTTTAATGAGATGTACAGCCAAATTCCCTAGTTTTGCAAGAAGACATAATCCAAATGTTAATAGCTAACGTCAAACAAAGAATAATAATAAATGGAGGGCTAAGCATAAGAACTGTCTTAGTCACATTCATGAAATTTTACAGTACACACCGGCTGCACGACTACCCATTTTGACCTTAAGACCGCCTCTATTATTTTATTAGAAGCACTAGTAGGGCCTAGAAGATGAGGAGACATGTTCGGGCCCCCTAAGGGCAAATATTAATGATTTTTTCATTTTGAAGTTCATAACGACGACCGTCTTGGTGTAGTGGTTCGCGCCTCGGACTTCTAAACCAGGCGGTTGCGGGTTCAAATCCCGCAAGGGGCAAATGTTTGCGTGATGAGCACGAGCATTTGTATCTAAGTCATATATCTTTATAAATGTATATAAGTATGTCTATCGGTTTCCTAGTAGTGATGTACAAGACTCGAGGCTTCGAGTCCTATTTTTGAAGCCTCGAGGCGGAATGGCAAGGCTCAGTAAGCTCGGTAGGCTTGGTGCCCCGAGCTTAGCCAAGCTGCGAGCTCTGAGCCATGCCTCGAGGCTTTAAAAGAGCTCGAGCCTTTAAAAGAGCTCGAACCTTCAAAAGAACTCGAGCCTTCAAAAGAGCTTGAGCCTTCAAAAGAGCCGTAAAACAAGGTCAAGTCCTAAAATGAACGCAATCCTTTAATAAAAGCTCAAGTTTATGTTGATGACTAATATCTCCGTAACTAAGCAATCAATAATGCGCGGTCGCAGTGCGGTGTCCATGAGCATCGGTGCTTTTGGGGATATGTTTGACAGTTTATATTTCATACCATTGTTGATTTTTTTTTCATAAGATCTCGAGCCTTCAAAAGAGCTCGAGCCTTCAAAAGAGCTCGAGCCTACAAAAAGGGCTCAAGCCTTCAAAGAAGCTCGAGGTCTGAAAAAGACTCCCGAGTCGTCGGGCGCCATACAAACGAGGCGAGCCCTGTAAACGAAACCGAGCTCTAGGCAAAAGGGCTCGGACGCCTCGAGCCTTGTACATCACTATTTCCTAGTCGCCATAGCACAAGCTCACGCTTAGTTTGGGGCTAGGTAATTAGTGTTTGTTAAAACAATTTATAAAAAAAAATATATAAGTGGCATTTTCTGTTCTAAATTGAATAACTTATGTTTGACTTTTATTACAATTACAAAAAATCTATTAAAAAAATCAACTTAGCAGTTTTTCCACTTTAGCTCTTCAAATATCGACTCTAGTAACAAATACAACCGGAGAGAATACTTTATCTTCCAGCCAAACAGCAGAGTTGAACTATAGATAATTTTGCATGATTTATCGTTTGACATAGTTTAACTCTCGATTTTTGCTACATTTACTAGTTTTTGTGTTCCCATCTTTAAACCCGAATTTACCTATCTAATTCAATTTAACAGCCGATAAACGTCGATTGACGGTTTATTTACAGTACTCTAGTATTCCTATACAAAAAATGTCAAATAAATCTAAACAGACGGATTAAAAAATAAACATGTGTTGGTGAACTCTAGGCTTAGTGGCCCATTTCGACGCACCCTGTTTATGGTTTTTTCTCACAGTGCCACACGATGATGGAGATCTACGGCGACAGCGTGATCCACCTGATCGAAGAGATGGGCGCGAAGGGAGTCTGCAAGAAGATCGGCCTCTGCAGCGCCACCGACGCCGCCTACGTCAACATGTATAAGAATTAGTGAGTTGCTGCTTGGATTTTAGTATTATCAGGCCTTCATCAGCAATTTACGTGTCAAGCTACAAGTACACGTGACAGCTCTCGTTGGTCTAGTGGTCAGCACGCTGGGTACTATCCACGAGGTCTCGGGTACGAATCCTGGGTCGGGCTGTAAGTGTTAGGTTTTTCTGTCTTGAAATATCTCAGACACAGCTCAGTCAAGAAGTTGGTGGTGTTGTTAACACCCCCGTGCCTCGAAAAGCACGTTAAGCCGTTGGTCCTGCGCCGGATCTCTCTACGGTCATGTCGGATTGCCGTCTTACCGAATTATGAGAGTGAAGGAACTGAGAGTGCACCTGTGTATTTTGCACACACTTGTGCACTATAATATCGCCCGCGCATTCGGCTAATCTCTGTTGAGATTGGCCACTGTAGTTGAAATTCGGCTAGAAGGACACGTGACGGCTACGACAGGTCTCTAAGCCAATTTCCAAAAAAAAAATGTCTGGTCCACCACCCTTAGTTGTATGAGAGAAAGAGAACCGTGTCCGACCGGACCGAGAACCTAATGAGGGATTTTCTGACAACGCAAAATTTTTGTTTTATTTTATGTTAACAAATGGCGCTATTTATCAAAGTTATATAAATATTGTGTCGAAATCATTGAGCATGAAACAAAAACAAATTACAGTCAAAACCTGATATAGTGACATTGAAGGGACCGTATAGTTGCCTACGTTATATCCGATAGTTGTTATAAGCAATAGACATACATACATAGTTATATTAGTTGTGTAGTTATATTATTTATTATAGGTACATATCTATCTAGGTATAGGTTATGTATGTGAACTTGATGTCAAATGAAATGTTACTGAACAATTGGTGTAAAATATGCAAGGTCAAATGGCCGGGAAGAGGTTCGGATGAGGTGGGAGAAAGTGCGTTGGTAATAATAATACGCGCCTAATGCTTATCAACAAGATTTAAAATCGTCCGTATTGTTTTGTTTTGCTGGGACAAGAAGCGGTTGGTCGTTATAGTCGATGAAAAGCGATAAAGTTTTGTCGTTGTAAGCGATATGTCGCTGTATCCGATGTTGTTATAGACGGTATGTTTGCTGAATAGTTTACTAGAGATTAGGCCGGGACTTTACAATCTGGCTGTAATAACTGATCGGTCGTTGTTAACGATGTCGTTATAATCGGTTTCGACTGTATTGTAATATTATGTGTACAGACATGTAGTGGAAGTACTTACGTTAAAATTAGCAAGTTTCAAATTGCAGTTCAAAATAAAATTTCATGGAAAATACGTCTTGATGATAACTAAATTGTTAAAAAACGACCTGTTAATACGCGTGAATCAAAAACATGCTAAACATTAACATTATCACATAATAAACGCTAAAACCAGACTTTTGCTTAAATAAAAATCTACCTGACTTAGTTTGGTCAACGCCGTCTAGCGGATTTTTAAGTACTGATTTTTGAAATTAGGAAAACCCCACATTCCGGTACCAATCTTTAATTATTTTACTACTCTTTACATTATTTTAGGTATTTTGTAATGCAATATTGATTATTTTGTATTTTTCTATTTTCAGATCCAACTGGTCAGCAGTCTTGGTGTAAGATTGTAACCGCGTTAGTAATCTCCATTTTAATATTATTTTATAAGTCTCGATTTTTTACCAAAATGCGTAGAAATAAGTTTGGTTTATTGCAAGAAAAGCATTGTGACTATTTCCTTAACTTTCTTCTTAATTTTCTTATTTTACGTTAAGTAAAATTTAATTTCAAAAATATTAATCATGAATATTGGATTTATGAGATTCAAAATGAAGACTATTTTTGTAAATTTTGAAATTTTAAAGTGTACTTACCCTTGATGCGTGTAATAGTCACAGTGAATATTTTATTTTTTAGTTATCACCATACGTAAAGTTAGCTCGTATAATATATGATATGAATAACCGCAGATCATTCATTGTAGCTAACATATATTTTTTGCCAAGATGGAATAGTTATCTCACGCTAGCCTGTGATAAGTCATTTGTAAAGTGTTTCTATAAAAATAAAGTTTGGAAAGTAAACGGTGTCTCATTCTACACCTGCGCACATACAGTTTTCATAATATTAATGTTTTAAACAAGAAAAACAAGTTATTAATTTCAAAAAAATTATATTATTTATATAAATAAACACAAAATAGTTCCTGATACACGATTCTTATGCCTGTATATTTGTTTGCACCACACTTGTAAATTGATATAACATCAAATTGACGAAACATTTATAATTCACAACACAAAATCGGGTTAAGACCAATTAAAAAATAAGCCCACCTGCACCCTTATTCACAAAATATCGGAAACTACAGTTTTCGAATCCGAGAGGCAGGTTTCCGAAGACGTTAAAAAATGCGATTCGCAAACGTTGAAAGTCAAAAAGCCAAAAATAATTTATTCAATTTAGGACAGAAAATGCCACTTCTGAACGTCAAAATTTAAAAAATCTGTAGTATTGGCCCTTAGGGGGCCCGAACACGTCTCCTTATCTTTTGGGCCCTACTAGTGCTTTGAGACAAGACACACAATCAGGCAAGTGCTGAGAAGAAGCACCGGAACAAACTCAGCCATCACTAGCTGCCTAAAAAAGGTAAAAAAGTTACAATAAAAAGGTAAGTGCATCAGTTTGGTGCAGGCTGAACTGTCCATACATTCTCGTCATCAAGATAGTCTTGAATTTTATAATACCCTTTAGACATGAGGGTAGTTTTGACATGCGACTTAAACCTTCTTATGTTCTTCATCTATAATATCGACATTGAAATCTCCACATACATACAACTACTTTCCTTTTTTTAAATGACGTTTCCATTTGACACAAATGACATTATTTGACAGCTTTTTGGTGTCCGAAACTTTTGCGGAAGCTTTATTAATATAAAACATTGAGTTTTTTTGAAGAAAATAAATAAATACCATACTTAAAGTGTACATCCGGCCGTCTGAGCCAGAGTCCTAGAGAGATCTTGCATATCTAGGCTGATAACGAATCGTAGGTGACGGCAATATACCAACGTTTCATCGTTTGTGATGCAATAGTTTCTTTGAAAATTGAAAAAAACCTGGCTCAGACAGCCAGAAATTCACCTTTTTGGACACTCTGGATCTCAACTTCCAGAGAGTTTCAGAGCCCCGTTTTTTATAAAAAGTATAGTGACGCGTTATGTGACGGCATCTAAAGAAGTTTCATCCATTTTGGTGCAACAGTTTTCGAGATATCTTGAAAAACGTGTGGTCAGACAGCCTGATATCCGGTCGTCTGAACCAACTTGTTTGTCTCAATATTTCACGAAATATCACATTTTGGACTAATCTTTATGGATTATACTAATGTGACGCGTTATGTGACGGCTCTCAACCAGATTTGAACCACCGAAACCCACGCGTTTAGGAGCTATTCTAAAAATATTGATGGTTCAGACGGCCGGATGCTGGCTGTCGAGCCAGCCAGTTCTACTACTTCCAGGTTTTCATAAATATTATTTTATCCTTAGTGACGGCGATGGTGAATACGAATTTCGTTATGTGACGGCTCTATGTGCCGGCAAACAAAAGTTATAAGCATTTCAATTATTTTCCATACATTGATTCATTAGGGTAACCACACTTCCCTCTTTTTATAGGAATACAAATACCAATATAGTGAAAATGCCTCTGTTTCACAAAAGCTGATTGCCTTGTTATTTAAATACGTATTTACGTAGGTAACTAGTTTGCCGATAAAGGAAAATGTAGTAATATATAAATTACTTTTTGGGTTCCCTACCCTACTTAAATGCTTTAAACTAGCGCTTTGAGATTTTACCAGTTTTTTCTTCAGTCACCGGGTCGATCGTGAGTGCGTGTAGCTACCAAATAAAAATTCGCACTGTGCTCGCACTAAGCTTTCTGCACAAGTCTCATTGACAGATGACTGACAGGAAAGAGAGGGCGAATTTTCATTTGTCAGTCACGTGCTCACGATCGACCGTGTGTCGGAAATTTCTAGAAAAAAAACAGGTTTTGCAAATGTGCCGCTAGAGGCCCTGACCAAATTTTCTTCACATGGACGAAGACGTGATTATTAGACATTTAGCAGGCTAAGACGGAGCAGCTGTCAACATAGCAATGTTTTCCCTATCAGCTCTAAAGATTGCAGCGTTAGTTTTTCTAGTTGGTAATATGTCCAAATAGCTTAATGACGACTCCAAATCAGTTAATCAGCGATTCCTCAGACGGCAGAGGCGTATGACATCGTTTTTCCTCCCCCTGCCCCGGCGGCTGCGGCGCTAGCGAACCATAGAAGCGGCTCGGCCAGCTTCTTGTGCGCGAGGTGGGCAGTAGGGTGAGAGTGATGTGCTGTAGTTCGTGTTTGTATCTGTTGCTGTTATATAAATAACCTGCTCACTAACGTTTCTTTAATGAGGACTGAGCCGCTATCAACTTAGGAGTGCTTCTACTAAACCGGCAGTAATCTATGAGCTCTAAAAATTGCATAGTGAGCTAAGCGTTTTCTAGTTGACATCTAATGCAGGTGTAATAAAAGTAGCTATTTTAGAACGAAATGATGTGCTGGCCACAAACAGTTTAATTGACCACTTTAAAAGAAGCAGTCAGTTGGGCAACGATATTTCCGATGGAAGAGCCGTATGACAATGCTTCCCAGGGTATACTTAGTTAGGAGGGAGTAACTATCATCTTTAGCAGTATCGCTTCTAGTGATATATCAGAAACGTTTGAGGGGGAATGGCATCTAACTATAACGGTTGCATTTAGCTTTTGCTAGTATGCCTTCAGCACATTCTAAGTTTCAACTAGTATATTGACAACCCCAAAAACAGCGGTCAGTCAGTTAATCAGCGATTCCTCCGACGGCAGCGGCGTCTGACACCGCTTCTCCTCCCGCTGCCCCGGCGGCTGCGGCGCCAGCTCGGGCTCGTTCGGGTTGTGTCGGCGCAGCTGCTCGGCCAGCCACAGTATCGGCTCGGCCGGCTTCTCGTGCGCGAGAGCGGTTAGCGCGGGCAGAAGGGTGGGGGTGATGTGCTTCTGGATGTAGTCGTTAACTTGCCAGTGCCGCGGGAGTGGCCCGACGATCACTGAAAGAAGACAACATTTGTTGACATACCTAGCAGTTTCTCACTAAATCCGAACCGAATCTGTTCCGAAGTAGCCGTAGAACAATTTATACGACAGTTTAAGCACTATGTCCGTTTTTCACTGTCTGGTTTTCCATATTTACAATCAATTATATTTTTTTAATAAATCATTTTGTTAAAAAGTAATGTTAAGATTGTTTACATTATTCGCCATGCAACGAAACACAGACTATAGGTTAACAAACCACACGTGCTCGTAGACGTGCCGCGCAGGAGCCTGCTGCGACAGTCATCACATTTTATTTATGTTTTTAGCTTCAAATGATATTTTCAATAGATAATGAATCTTACTGTTAGGGAAAAAGAAGTGAATCTCCCTGAGCGCCTCAGCATGGTTCTCGCTGCCGTGGACAGCATTGAAGTAGTCCCCGTACTGCGTGCGGCGGCCGTAGCACGCGCGCAGGCTGTCCGGCCAGTACGCCTGCGCCTCCGCCACGCTGGATTAATGGATAGATAGACCGATAAGTCTTTATTGCACACCTCACCACATCACTCTTTATTGCATTTTGGGTAAAGAATCTACCGCCTAGTGTTTCACCCCGGGCAACGACATCACAAACTCCAGCTTGTGACAGCGGCTGAACGATCATAACAGCGGTGGTAGGCTCCACGTGGTACCCACGCGTGGGTAGCTACCACCCTCCCACCGGAGCTCGGTGTTTTGCTTGAACTCGCTCCACCGTCGACTCTGCCCACGCCAAATCTGGCTTAAGGTCTTTGCCCACTACACCGTACCATACCATGACCGTGCTAGGACCGGATAAGACGTACATATTTCATTTTCGACCTTAGTGTGAAACGTAAAAGTTCAAAATGTTTAAGCTCGATGTTCGTCGTTGCACCGTTCTGGAACTGTCAAAACGAACACCGCAGTTATACACTTTGAACTTTAACTCTTCTGTTTAGGGTTGAAGATCAATTGTATACTTTTTATCCGGTCCTAGCACGGTCATGGTATGGTACGGTGTAGTGGGCAAAGACCTTTAGTCGAGAGTCGAAAGAAAACCCATTTCTAATAAAAAAACCTAAAATTAACAACAAAGTAATTGACACAAAAAGTAGGCGGTCTTATCGCTAAGAGCGAACTGTGTATTATAGGCTCTTCTTCGTCTTCCATCTCTTCCTCCTTTCTACTTCCATTGTCAACCTAACGTAAAGTAGCACGTCACCAAAGCGGATTTGCGGCTCCGGTACGGTACGTCAACACCACGCTCCTCGCAGATGGGCCACCGACCACCGCCACCGGTGGCTGTAGGACGCCACGCCGTTTGGTCCCGCGCAAACAAAGGTGGTCAGTGGCCGCTACAACGTTTTGATATTAATTATTGACGTTAATAAGTGGAATTTTGTGTCCTAATTTTCTAAATTGAATAAATAATTTTTGACTTTGGCCGCCACCGGTGGCGTGACGCGAAAACTGAGTCGCGAGTGGCCGCCACTCGCTTCACGTGTGCGGCGACTTCATACAAAACGTAAATAAAATGTAAACAGCTTGTCGCTAACCACCGGAGGCTGTGGTCCGTGGCCCATCTGAGTCGTACGGCTCGCCGGCCGCGAATTCGACAAATCTCGGTAAAAGCCGTTACGGTGATGACGTTTCGTTGATGAGTTGTGCTGTGCTACGATCTTGGGTAGGTATGCGTCAGAAGGGTACACTTACCGAGCGGGTCCCATGAGCGTGCGCCACCTCTGTATGCAGTTCTTAGCGGCGAGCACGAGCGCCACGATGGGCCCGCTGGACATGTGCGCGACCAGGTGCGGGAAGTGGTGGCGTCCGTAGTGGCCCTTGTACAACTCGGCTGCTTGCTCGGGGGTCAGCTTCACTATGCGTTTCTGGAAAGGAGATACATAATGTCTTAGGTCCTTTTCAGCCTCTTATATCTTAGTTGTATTCTCAGCCATCAAGGCGAACGAGCTCGGCTAACAGAGCGCATCTTACACGCTCAATCCATTTTTTTCATTCCTCAATATCATTTTATACTTTACGGGACGGTTTAACTACGAATTTTATTAGGCTCAAGTGAAAATGTAGATACTCATCTATGGCATCCGGTTATTTAAAAGGTCCTAACTTTAATAAAGGTAATTATATATTTTTGTATAGGAGAGTTCCGCACTACATCTGATCCGAATCCGATCCTAGTCTGTCAAAATTTGGTCCGGCTGTCGTAGAAATTAACTCTGAACTCAGAGGCATATATTACTAACTCCAGTTTTTAAAAATGTAAGATACAGTTGAATGCTTCTGAGATAACAGCTATTTATATGACAGTTTACGCACTACGCTTCCGTCATTTACCGTCCTTTACTTAAATAAAATCAAATGACGTATTTTGACGGACTCTGATCGGATGTGTAGTGGAACCGCTCTATGTTTTGGTTTAATGGGTTTGCAACGCTATACCATTCGGTTGAAATTACACATTGTCATCTAGGTACACAACCACGGCTAACTAAACGCGTGATTTATTTCATTTAAGGGAAAGGAACACGTGCTGAAATTGCTGGTTAGTATTTGTTGGTTCTTAGTATTATATATCATTTGCATAACCACCACCTACAGTACTGAGTAAGTGGTCAACGTATGCTTTACTTATTTATAAATCCTTATCGTTTCAATCAAATTAGCTGCAAATTACAGGTCCTAGAAATAGCTCAAGTAAATATGAAATAATAACGTGATGTGTGTCGTTGGCAGCCCCCACTACGAACGTCAATGTGAATGCTTAATTAGTTTTTTTTATGGTTTCTATAGATAACAGCAGTGACCGTCGAGAAGGGGCGCTCTCTAGAATGTATCGGACGCTTAAGGGTTGTCAAAACATATTAACATTCAAGATCATAAGCTTGAAAAATCTTTTGAATCATTTCTAATTTTTCATAAAATCTCTGATCATATTGAAAAAAAAAACTTTGCAAGTTTTTATTAAGACTGTCTTCTAGTGGACGGTCGATGAATTTTTATTTTATTTGTGAATTAGCTATGGCACAGATGTGCTGATGAAAGAATCGATTTTTTTCGGCTTTGAATTTTGAGTGAACACATCGATTCTGCCAATTCCTATAGATATTATTGTATCGTTTAATAGTCTATCCATCTATTTTCCCGCAGGATCCAGTCTCAGTTCAGCAAACTGTCTCGCTGTTTGTTCTTGAAAAGTAAAATTTAAATGTTTACTAGTTATACTAGGTTAGTACATTTTTGTTCCTAACTTTTTTTTATATGCGCAAGTCGTGGCAGCCTGTAATTAAGGCAACACTATAAACTAAGTTGTTATTTTTTTGTTATAATGTGAATATCTGTGAGGTGTATGCTTTGTTGGTTGCCCGTAAGTCTATCAGTTAAATCTATTAATCGATACAAACTTACTTTATAAAATCATTATTGCAAAGGTGTTCAAGAGAAATCTTTTTAGCAACCCTAAGCCATAAGGGTCGCATGTGACGCGGAATATAATGAAGCACCCCTGCGTCGTGGTCGCGTGCTTTCCTCTCTCCCGCCACCCGGCGAGTCGCGATTTGCATCCCGACACAGCCCTGCTATGCATCCCCGAGTCTCGACGCAACCCTTTGCGAAAATTGACGGACATTACCATGCGCGCGACTTTACAACCCTGTGATGGTCTGCGTAGATTTTGCGTTTGTTGCGAACTACCTACAGACTTGGGAAGATCACACATAAGTGAGGATGATTGATTACCTCTTATAATGATGGATGTTATTATACTAATGGGCTGGTCATGACTGTCGCAGAACCGGGCGTTGGAGTAGGAAGGTTCTTGAATGGAGACCACGTCTCGGGAAACGTGGTGTTGGCACCCTGCTAGATGGACCGATGACCTGAGAAAGGTGGCCAGTGGTAGCTGGATGCGAGAAGCGGAGGACTGTAAAAGTTGGCGCAGTCTTGGAGAGGCCTATGTCCAGCAGTGGACTGCAATATACTGATATGATTAAAATGGTTTAAAAATTACCACACTAATAGAAAACAGCTGTTAAAATTGACGGCAAGTTAAGTGAAATGATACCTACAAATGAAGGCACAGCTCAAGGATCGATAATTGAGCCTATTGAGTACCTTTTATATGTAAATGACATGTGTAATATAATTAAAGAAGGTTCAATATATCAGTTCGCTGACGATACCTGCCTTGTAGTTGCTCACAGACACTTGCAGATCGCGCAACATATCATGAAAAGAAGCTTTGATCTTTTATGCCAATGGGCACATGATGCTGGTTTAATAATAAATGCTCAAAAAACTAAATTATTACATATTCACACACCTTATTTGAAATCGCCTATAGAACCAACAATAATTGCCCACGAACACCAATGCCTACATTCATCCAAAAATCAGTGTAAATGTAAAGACATAGAATTAGTAAATGAACATACCTATCTGGGACTTACAATTGATACTAACTTTTGCTGGAAACCCCACATAAATAACTTACGTAATAAACTTAGAGTAGTTTTATCTCAGCTATCAATATTAAAATATAAGTTACCCTATCATACTTTACGCATGTTTTATATGTCATTGGCTGATAGTTTAATCGACTATGGTATAAGTAGTTATGGCAGAATATACAAAACATATATTGAAAATATTTACAAATTACAACTAAGCTTACTCAAAACTATTACACCGAATAAAATAAAAAATAAATATATACTAAATGATGTGGACCTATATAAATATTGTAAAGTAATAAACATATTTGATAAAGTAAAAATTCAAATTGTGTGTGAAAACCTAGATCAAATTAAATCATTACAAGTAAAAACTAAAAGCACCGTATTGCGTAACTTATTATACTTACCCAGATATATAATACCTTCATGCAACAATGTTCATGGTAAAAGAATGTGGGAGTATTTCCTGCCATCTACTTTAAATGAATATCCTAGCAATATTATTGAACAAATAAGTAATTTAGAAAATAGTGCTAAATGTATAAAAATACTTAAGAACTACATATTGTCTTAAAATTGTAACGAATAGTGTAGTGACTCTCATTACCACGTATAAATCTAAATAGGTTTTTGTTGGTATTGAAATAATGTTTCTTTAATGTAAATTGACTAACATAAATAAAGAAATAAAGAAGAAAAATTAAACTAAATTAAAAGTGATAGGTAGCAGAAGATTGTGCTACATGGACATCGTATCTTACATGGTATAGTAATAAATTTCGGAGTTGGGTCCAGTCAGTAGTAAATTAGATAGTGTTCCAATTTGCACTAAGTAAAATCATCGAGCACGTAGCACTGTGGGTCGAAACGCCATTTTGAGGGACTTAGCATATGACTTTCTATTTTCACTTTTTTCTTTTTACCAATGGATAGCCTATTATAGCCTTAATCGAAAATGTCATAAGGCATTTTGTGCTAAACCTTATAGTTTAGCTGTAAAAAAATAAATAGTTTTTTTTGTATGGGACGGATTACTTAAGTCTATATTGTTGTTGACCCAAGGGTGATCACGCGTTGAAACCTTTTTATTCTTGTTATTTACCTATAGTACTATAAATAAGCACTAAAAGCTTGTCTATAAGTCTGCAATTCTCTGAGTTATTGCGATCGGAAAATAAATATATTTTATACCTTATAAAGCTTGATTTTTGAATAACATTTATCAAATTAAACGTTAAATAGTAGGTGCAGGTTAAATATTACACCATTTGTGATTCGGTAATAAACAAAACCATTAACCCACACAATCTTTAAGTACTCAAAAACATACAAAGGATTAAGAAATTAGTTAAATTACTTTGAAAACAAATACTTACTATTATGTTTACGCTAATTGGTAATGTTTTCTGCTAAAATAGCTAATGATTACGTGATTAACTAACTATGTTTCACATTATTATCTATTTATGAAATAAATTAAGTGATACCACTAATCACTTTCAAGTACTCATTATTTTAGGTTTCTAATTACTAATTAGGGTTGTTATTTTATTATGAAAATTCAATAGTTGCTGGTGTTACAAAAGGTATATAATATCCGTAATGAGAAAATCATAACTAGTATTCGTTGAACCTTCGTTTAACTGCTATTTAAATCTCTTGTGACTGTGAATTATTTTCTTTTCGCTAAGATGGAAAATATAGTAAATAATTTAGATTTGTTTGTGATTTTGAGAGAAAACTTGGGATCACTGTCGGACAGTAAAAAACTTTTTGATTTTCTTCAAGAGAAAATGAATGTGCCGGAGAAGACCAGTGCTGTACTTAAAAAGTTCTGTGAGCGATTTTGTTCTATTGTGAGTGCTAGATGGAGAAGGAGTAGTCGCGTTTTACCTCAGTTTATACGGAACAATGGAGATTGGCTAGAAAGTCCAATAACTTGGCCTGAAGAAGTTATCTTAAGCAAAGATCATGAAGACACGTGTGATGATACTGATAATATAGAAAATCTGCCACCATCTACATCACAACCCTCTACGTCAGAACCATCTACATCACAACCTTCTACGTCAGAATCTCCTACATCAGGACCTTCAACAGCTATGTTTACACCAAGAAAACCTTTTGAAGATTTGGGCTCCAAGCAAAAGCGAAGACGTGTGGAGGAAATAAATAAATCGCTGTCATTGTCCCCTGAAGAAGTGAATGCGGTTGCTATGAGGAGCTTAAAAATTTCTGGAAACGAAGATGTGGCAAAAATTATGCAACATTTATTGGATAACCCAGAAGACCTTGAAAAAGTAAAAGATTGTATAGGTAAAAGTGAAGACAAAAGAAAAACATATACACCCGAAAAAGCATTGGCTTTAATAATTTCCCTTAAACTTTCGAAGTGGCAATACATAAACCTAAGAGAGGCAGCTAGCGAAAATGGTACAGACTTGTACCCTTCGTACTATAAAGTTAGACAGGAAAAACAGAATTGTTATCCAAAAACAGAAGACATCTTGGTTACTGAAGACGGAGCATCAATTAAGTTGCAAGCTTTGCTGGATTTAACTGTATACAGACTTTTGGATTCGATTACTTTGGACCTGAAACTTGCCACTGATTTACAACTTGTGAGAAAATGGGGTTTTGATGGTGCTTCAGGTCAAAGTAATTACAAACAAAAGTCTGATACAGAGTTTCATGAGAGCAGTATATTTATGGCCAGTCTAGTACCGATTAGGCTGCAGAAACCTGATGGAACAGTGCTTTGGGAAAATGACCGACCTTCTTCAACCTTTTATTGCCGTCCAATTATGTTTAAATTTACAAAAGAATCTCAAGCAACTGTAACAGCCATAAAAGCCAGCATATCCGGAGAAATAGAAGCACTTTTACCGTCAAGAATTGAACAGATTGCAGTAAAACACCAATTACATTTGACAATGATTGACGGCAAGATAGCCTCCTATTTATCAGGGACTTCGTCAGCTGTCTGCGATATTTGTAAAGCGAAGCCATCGGAAATGAATGATCTGGAATCCCATCCCCAAAGACAGCATAATGAAGATATGTATCAGTATGGGCTATCATCTCTTCATGCTTGGATAAGGTGCATGGAGTGCTTACTACATATAGGTAAGAAAAAAAAATATAATTTTCACCACGCTAAATTACATATTATTTGAAGTAATAATTAGTAGTAGTATTAGTATTTTTAATCATTATTTTTCATTATATTTTTGCTTGTTTTGTAGCCTACCGGTTGGAGTTCAAAACATGGAGTTGCAGAGGTGATGACAAAGAAAAAATGAAGCTACGCAAAAGCGCTATTCAAGAAGCATTCAAAAAGGACAGTGGTTTGCTAATTGATGTGGTCAAGCAAGGAGTTGGCACCACTAACGATGGCAATACTGCAAGGAAATTTTTCAGGGAAGCAGACACAACAGCCCGTATCACTGGAATTGATCAGAATTTAATTGAAAGGTTACACGTGATTCTCCAAACTGTTGCGTGTGGAGAACGCGTTGATATTTCTAAATTCTCTCAATTTTGCAATGATACTGCGGAATTATATGTAAAACTGTATCCCTGGTATTATATGCCTTCCAGTTTGCACAAACTTTTAGTGCATGGTTCTGCCATTATTCAGCATTTTGGTTCCATTCCAATTGGTAAACTGTCGGAAGAAGCAGCAGAAGCTCGCAATAAAGACTTCCGTAATTATAGAGAACACCATTCTAGGAAAGTAAGTAGGATAGCGACGAATGAAGATATTTTACACAATTTTCTTTTGTCTTCTGATCCTAAGATTACCAGTCTTAGACCTCGGATGGTAAAACGAAACCTATTGGTTCTCTCTTCGAGAGCCAAAGAGCTTCTTCTGGATTTTCCGACAGAACCAGCAATAGATTTTATTGATGTAGATAATTTACAAGATAGTAATAGTGATAGTGAGTAAGTTTCATTGTATTAAAATTCCTTGTGATTTAAGTTAATTGTAAATACTTGTATTATTGATATTGGAATGGTAGCTTTGTACATATTATTTTATTAAATTCTTTGTTATTTAAGTGTAATTTATGATTTTGTGTTGTTACTTTTATGATATATTTGTGTAAATGTTTTAAAATATTAAGGCAAAACGAGAAGTCAGTGGTTCGTTGATGTTTGTATGTTTTGTTGGCTTAATTTTAAGTAATTTTCTAATAATTTTTATGTTCTTAATTATGCACCTACTTAAATGTTTATATTTTGTGTCAATGAACAATATTTTAAAAATAAATGCTCAGGTGCTTAACGTTTAATTTTATTGTATTTATCTAATCCAATTATCTCTGAAACATGCAGAGCGATTCCAGCATAAACGTCTATAGAATAGCCACAAACCAAAACTTTTTTCTTTTTAAAGCAGCATCTATAACGTCTCATTAACATTCAAGTACTCAAAGATTGTATGGGTTCATGCTTTTGTTCGTTTCCTAATCACAAATGGTAAAATACGTAACCATCAGTTACTATTTTACGTTTAATTTGATAAATGTTATTCAAAAATCAAGCTTTGTAAGGTATAAAATTTATTTATTTTCCGATCGCAATAACTCAGAGAATTGCAGACTTATAGACACGGTGTTAGTGCTTGTTTATAGTCCTATAGGTAAATAATAAGAATAAAAAGGTTTTAACGCGTGATCACCCTTAGGTCAACAACAATATAGACTTAAGTAATCCGTCCCATACAAAAAAAAACTATTTATTTTTTTACAGCTAAACTATAAGGTTTAGCACAAAATGCCTTATGACATTTTCGATTAAGGCTATAATAGGCTATCCATTGGTAAAAAGAAAAAAGTGAAAATAGAAAGTCATATGCTAAGTCCCTCAAAATGGCGTTTCGACCCACAGTGCGTAGGTTACGTTCTCGATGAGTAAAATAGACCGTGTTCCAATTTACACCACTCGTTAGTACCTACTATTGATGCTTGGACTTCCCAATTAGAATTGTAAACGATGTCCGCGCCCGTCGTATTGATCCTGTTTATTTGTTCAACATAATGGAGACTTTGACATTATCACAACACATAAGTAGGTAATATGTAACACCAAAATTGTAGACGCTTTTCAGTCATTAGTTTATTATAAAAAATATAACAAGGACCTTTGCTTCTGTGTACCGTAGTTAAAAGCCCACCCATACCAATGAATGACGTTACATCGTTGAGAAATTCCGTGAAAACTTGGAATAGTCTTGGTGTAGTGTTCCGCGCTCCGGACTACAAAACCAGAGGTTGCGGGTTCGAATCCCGCAAGGGGCAAATGTTTGTGTGATAAGTACGAGCATTTGTACCTAAGTCGTGGAAGTATAAACTTATATAAGTATGTCTATCCGTTATCCTACTCACCATAGCACAAGCTTACGCTTAGTTTGGGGCTAGGTAATTGGTGTGTTTATTTGAAACAATTTATTTAAAAAAATAGATAACTAATAAAGTACTTATCTGGACAAACCCTACTAACGCTTATAAATACTTTTAATCAAACATAAGTAAGAACAATTTTAACTTTGAAAAACATGCTATTGAGCGTCTGAGATATTATTTAAACGTAAATTACATTTTTTTATTCGCAATGGCATAGCTCTTGACTCTAGAAGTCTAGACTAAGCCTATTTTGAAAGTTAAAAAATTATTTATTACCAAAGCAAAATTCTCTTTTCGATTCTAAACATCTTCAAAATCCAAAAAAATATATTGTGTGTGAATGTCGTATAATTAATGTCTGCTTGGCTATCTGCTGTCTTTCTTTAATAAAACTCACGAATGACGTCATGGGAAAAGCTAGTTCCTGACATCAGCCTCTAACCCTTACGTCACATTCGAAATTCAAAGCATTCAAAGTCCGCCATTAGAAACGTCAGAAGCAGTTTTGCATACGTCGGGCCCTCCGTCGCCGTCGTCCCGGAACGCGCTCCCTAGCGTTTCCTGGACACGGGATGACCCCTTTTAGTAAATCGCTACTTGATTAAAGCTGACTATCGTTATGAATTATGTGGGTTACAAGTATCGACTGGTAGGGAGCAGTGCATCTCTTTGCTTACTCCTAAGTACGAAACTATTGCCTAAAACCAGTACTAAACGCAACAGTAATATAATTATTTACTGTAGCGTTGAGTATGTCTATGTGCACGTGGGATATTTATAACTTACATATTTGTAAGACATTATGAGCGCCATAGGCGTTTGCTATAGCTTGAACAGACCGAAACGTGCACTTTGAAGCACGGAATCATATTACTTATCAAAAAATAAGGTACTTACTAAAATAAAATTCAAGTGAATAACTTATTTACTTAAGTAAGTTAAGTTTGCTCGACAGCCCCGTTATTTCGTTTCACCCTTGTTGGTTCGGAAACAACATCCTATATCACTCGTATTGTACACAAAATAGGCACCTACATTCTCAATCTATGAAGCACTCGTATTGTACACAAAATAGGCACCTACATTCTCAATCTATGAAGCAACGTATCCACGAAGAAAATGCTACGGGCTTTAGGTACTACCACAGGTACTACAAAGAAATTAAAATACCTACATGTCCTACAACACGAAAAAAATACTTATACTAATCTAACCCACTGCAATAAAGTAATGCTTTATACAGGTCAGACAGATTTGTAAAGTAGGGATTTGTCCGGGTTTCGACTAGCGATAATTTAAGGGCCTTTTATTTATTAAATTTTAGAGACACAATCCTAACGGATTTTTTTTTTGAAAAAACTATTTGACTGTTTTAACTTTTTGGCAAGATTTCGCGTCACCTTTGAAATGAATCATTTTCATAACTTTAAGGACATCCAGATCCAAAGATATTAGTATTTTTAAATAATTAAAATGGCTGCCATTCCAAGAGTTAGCACCCAACATGGGGGTTTTTGTCGCTAGACCAAACCCAGACACATTGTATACTTGGTGCCTGTTGCGCTGTTCTGGAATTTGAAATATAAATCATTCATGCACAGAAACTTTAACACCATAGCTCAAAATTATTATTTTCTTAGTTGTAATTATTATTTATCACATTAAAAAAACTAATACTATTATCAAATCACTATCCTACTACAGATTTTAGAGAAGCCATGCCTAGATACGTTTATTTTGATTAGTGAATAATTAAAAAAATCACGTAAACATCTCGTAGCCCAAGAGTCGTAACGTTTCGTAGCAGAATATTAAACGATAAAGTTGGAGAATATGAAATTTTAACTTTTTACTTAATAAACGATTATCAGTCAAACCTGTAATATCTATTTCAAAGCCTTAAAGCCGCTTGATTCTATCCCGGGTTCGAATCCCGGGTCGGAAAAAAATTACTGTTTTAACCAACTGCGGAAGGAGAGTTATGTTTTTTGAGAGTATGTATGTATGTATGTATACCTAATTGTTTGGCACGCCCTACAGCCCAAACGGCTGGACAGTTTTTGACATATGAGGTGTCGTTAAATTTGTCAAAATTGTGAGAGTGACATAGGCTATCTTCTTCTTCTTTTTTTAATATGGCAATCCACGCCTTTCTTCAGTCTTGCAATTTGTAGACTGAGGATAACTTTTGCCTTTTTTAAGTTGGTAATTTTGTTGCGGTTAGGTAGGATTGGCGGGTTGGGATTGGATTATTGGGTGGGATGATAGGCAGGTATATAAATATATTTATTATTAATAATAATATATCATAGTATTTATACAAATTTTATAGGATTACAGTTTGATATTATGGTACTTTATAAGAGAATAAATATATTTTCTATTACAAAGCGATAAAATACATGAAAGGTTGTAAGGAAGAGGATCTTTATTTTTGACTAGGATGTCATGAAGTTGTAAAGACCTGTATAAGGGACAATTAAAAAGTATATGTTGTATATTTCCTTCCTCTAAGCCACATTCACAAATAGAAGAGTCATTGATGTGGAGTTTTGCTAAGTGAGCGGGAGAACTACAATGTCCAAGACGTAGACGAGAAATAGTAGAAGAAATTCGTTTCTCTAAACGAATTTTAGAAAACCAGGGTTTTAATGCTATGTTAGGTTGAAAATTATGATAAAACCTGCCTTTGGATTGACTAGAGCTCTGCCAATCTTGGTTCCAGTCTTGTATAAGAATAGCACGAGAAGCAGTTCATCGACCAACTCATTGCCCTGAATACCCGAGTGACCAGGAATCCAGGCCAGTTTTACTTTTAAGTTACCATTATGACATTCCAATAATTTACTTTTCACCAACAATGAAAGGGCTGAACGAGTTATTATTAAAGGGATTTGCAAGAAGAGACTGTAAAAAACTCAATGAATCCGTGAATATAAGACTATGGCTAATTTTAAGACTAATTATATAGTTGATACACTCTAGGATGGCCAAACCTTCACCACTAAAATTAGATGACATGCTTGGATATTTAAAGAGTTTAAAATGACCGGACGACTGTTGTAAAAAGGCTGATCCTACATGGTTTCTTGAATTTAGGGCAAAAGGATTATCTGATATAACTTTGGATGCATCAGTAAAAAAGATTTCAAAATTGTTAGCATGTTCTTGAACATATTGCACAAGTTTGTGATTTGGATTAGTTGTGTCTTTGTTAATGCCTATTGACAGACAAATATCAGGCTCAAAAATTAATATTTTAAAATAAAAAAAGGATAAATAAAAAAAAACTGGAAAAGTTTCCATGTCATCCAGAGATGGAAACTTTTCCAGTTTACATTCTAGTTCAATAATTTTTTTATAACTGTTTATGAGGTAGGGGATGGGTTTATTACGTAAAAAAGGATTACTATTATTAAAAAAGTCGTTAAGTAATCTTAACTTATCAAACAAGGGATGGTTATCGAACTGTCTGATTTTGAACAGGAACCTATCGGAAAGGTATTGACGTCGGAGATGAAGAGGAGGATCTGCACATTCCACTTGTAAGGCATTAACGGGAGTGCTACGCATTGCACCTAAAACGATTCTAAGGCTTTTATTCTGAATAAGATCTAACTTTTTAAGGGCTGTTTTAAATGCTGTCGTAAATGAACCATAGTCCAACAAGCTTCTTATTAAGGCGTTGTAAACTAGTCTTAATGAAGTTGGATGTGCTCCCCACCAAACACCTGCCAGAGCTCGCATTATATTTAGATTTTTTTCACATTTATCTGATATATAATTAACATAAGCTAACCCATTACATTTGCTGTCAAACTTTTTACCTAAAAATACCTTTTCTTCAGCCATGGGAAGTGCAGAGCCATCGACTATTATATTGACATCTGGAATGGAAAGTTTTCTCCAAAAAAATTAATACTGTACTTTAAGAAAGTGATAATGACAGGTTTGGATTGTACAACCAGCTGCAAAGCCCGTTTAATGATTCTTCCAGATCACGCGATGCAACTTCGATTGAATCATTAACGGAATAAACTAAAACGTCATCAACGTACTGTAGAATTGCACACTGGGACGTAATTGAGTTCTCCAGGTCTCTTGTGTAGATATTATACAAAAGAGGACTAAGGACCGAGCCTTGAGGAACTCCTTTCCACAGATAGCGGGAAACACTAACACCTGAAACTCTTAATTGAATAGATCGCTCACTGAAGAGATTGAAAATGAAAGTAGATATAGTTTTCGGGATACCGAGCTTATCTAACTCTTGTTTTAAAATAAGAAGGTCTATCTGATCATAAGCTGATTGTATATCTAAAAAGGCTACTGTAACCGACTTGTCTTCAGAAAAAGCTAAAAGTAGATCCATGGAAAAAATGCTAAGGTTATCTGATGTACTTTTACCCTTCCTAAAACCAAATTGCGATTGAGCCAAAAGGTTATTGTGTTCTAAAAACCACTCTAGTCTATTTTTGATAAGGTGCTCGGTAATTTTAGAAAAAACGGATGACATAGCTATTGGTCTATAAGAAGATGAGTCGGATGGGTCTTTTGATGGCTTTAGAATAGGCATAACAACATGAAGTTTCCAAGAAGAGGGTATAATACCAGTACTAACAATCAGATTGATAATAATCAGAAGAAAAGTCAAAGTAAAAGAGCTTAAATGTGAAATAAAAGAATAGGGTATACCATCTTGGCCTGGGCAGGAATCTGTAACACGACTAAGAACTAATTGTAATTCCTTCATTGAAAAAGGCGATAGAAATTGGTCATTGTTTGACTCATACTCTGTGTTAATTTCATAAGGGCCAATGGGTATTTGGTTTTTATTTGGGACATAAGCTGGCGCAAGTTTATTGACAAAAGCATTCACCCACTCTAAACTAAAAGAAGTATGATTGTTATAAGCTAAAGAACATCTATAACGCCTAATATTTTTCCAGACAATGGTAGATGGAGTGTCCGGACACAAAGAAGAACAAAATCGCTGCCAACCTTCTCTCTTTTTCCTCTTTAAGAGACGCTGCGTAGCAGATGAAACATTTTTGTAATTCAAATACGTTTGCATATCTAGAAAATCCCGACACTGTGTCTCTGCGGCTTTTCTTTTTTTGATCGCAAGTGTGCAATCTTTATCCCACCATGGTGGAGATGGTATTTTATTGTTGGCAACATTTTAAAGTTTGAAAACTGCATTAGCTGTCGTTTGTATGGCATGAACTAAGCAGTCAAAAGAAGAAATGAGGTTATCTTTAGAGACGATTGACAACAATTTTACTTTTGCCTCTACGAATGACCTATATGTAGCCCAGTCGCAATTGTTTAGATTGCACTTTAGCATAGGAGGCAAAGAAGTTACTGAACTATTGTTTTCTGGCAAAGTTATGACAATGGGATAATGATCACTGCCGGATGAATAGGGCAAACAAGTCCAGGTTAAACATGGTAATAGAGCAGAGGAGCAAAGAGAGATATCTAGGAAGCTTAAATTTTGGCCAGGGCAAGGTCTCCTAGTAGCAGATCCATCGTTGAGAACACAAAGATTAAAATCATCAATAACATCAACAATTGCATTTCCTAACTGGTCGTTGTTTGGAGCTCCCCATAAAGTATGGTGGGCGTTGAAGTCACCTAAGACAATTAAAGGAGCAGTAAGATACGACAAACAATTTCGTAATAGTGGGATAACAGATGTGTGCTTACAAGAGATATAAACTGCCAAAATTGATATTTCTCCAATTTTGGATGCAACAGCATTGAAATGTTTATGGTTGAAGGCTGGAAGTGAAATAGAAGTAAATATATAGTTCTTTTTAATAAGAAGGGCGGCTCCGACGTACCCATCGTCTCTATCATCATTTAGAACTGAGTACCCACGTAATCTAAAGTTGTAACCTGGCTTCAGCCAAGTTTCTGAAAGAGCAAGTACGAAAGGTTGATGTTTATTAACTAAAGAAATTAGTTCTGTTGTTTTAGAGGACACACTTTTACAGTTCCACTGAAAAACTTGATCCATTTTTAATAAGATTGTAGATTGATACTGATAAGTTGTTAATTAGAGATATGGCAACGGTGTACGGTAGAGCAGAATTTACTATTATGTTTATTAGGGAAGACAATAAGTTGTTTAAAGCATTTGAAGAGATCGAGTCATCATGTGCAGATTCAGTAGAAAAACCTCCATTTTGAGGTTGTGGGATATGATCAATTAATGAGTTGTGTTCAATCTTATCATACCCTGGGCTGATTTTATTGTTATGAGATATTTTAGGAATTGTAACTGTTTTTTTGTATGACTTCTGTTCTTGTACTGGTACTGGAGCTGATTTTTTGGGACTAGAAGTAATTTCTGAATAGGTTTTTTTTTATGTAATGGAAACTGGTTTGCTGCCTCTTGATAGGAAACAGAGTGATGGGACATGAAGTGTTTAATATTTTTCTGCCGGATGAATTCAGAACAATTTTGGTCAGTTGCTTGATGGTTATTGTTACAATTGATGCATCTAAATTCTAATTTATTACAGTTTGATCCTGGATGATTATCTGCACACTTAAAACACCTGGGCATACTTCGGCATTGCACTCGAGTGTGCCCAAAACGACAACAATTGAAGCATTGTATAGTGGGAAATATGTACTGTTCCACGGGTAAAGATGAGGAAAAGGAGAACACTCTACTTGGTAAAGATTGGCCATCGAATGTAAGAACCACAGTTTGTGTAGGTTGCCATGAAACACCTTCAAAGGTTGATATTTTCCTGCTCAAACGTCTGGACCGAATTATGGGCCCAAAACCATCAGGCACTCTGAGATTTTCTACTATCTCCTCATGAGACCATTCTGTTGGTATCCCCTTAACAACACCCATTTTAGGAATATTAAACGATGGTAATAGCAAATTATACTCTCTCAAGATTATTTCATTTGTCAAAAACAAGTTGGCTGCACTTGGAGTTTTGAAAGTAACAGATAGTCTATTTCGGCCAATACGCTTGATGCCATCATCAATAATATTTTTCAGGTTGTTTTTGAACAAGAAATTGCCAAATTTAATGGGATGAAGAGTGGAGCCAGCATTGGGAGAATTTTCTTTCAAGCTAACATGCACAACAAAGGGGCCAACATCAGAGTCTGCATATTTGCTGCGAAATACCGATGGGGTTGATGAGGAATCAGTTGTAAGGTGTGATATTGTTGAAGCCTTGTTGGAAATTTGCTTTAATAAAGCATCTGGAATGTGTATTTTTGGAGGAGTTGTTTTATTTTTAAGTTTATTGGCAGCAATGTGCTGTTTCTTTTTTACTTTATTTCTCCTATCTGTTACGAGCTTAAAACTTTCGTATTCCGACTGTTGGTTAGAAATAAAGCTGTCGGCTTCTAACAATGTAAGTAACGAATTCGTCGTCGTTGGAGGAGGGTCAGGGTCAGGATCGGGCTCTGTCTCTATGGTACTGCTGGCTGCTTTATACAATATGTGCAAAAACTTACCAAATTTTATGAATATACGATATTTAACACTAAATACACTAATATATTATAGAAAATTACAGTTTAAATAATAATTTACAAGAAAATACAATAAGAGAAAAATAGCTAGACCACCCTTTTCAACTTCCCGCCAAGCAACATAGGCTATATACATTTCAAAAATAGCGCCCGCACATGGAAATAAAGGAGGGAGGGGGAATTGATATTTTCCTTAGCATAGCAATATGGGTATCAAATGAAAGCCAGTAAAGAGACCATTTCAAAATATAATATTTTTGCAGTCGGGTTTTTTAAATTATTCTCTATTGAAACAACTAAGGAACAGTTTCGGAGTCATGAAGATGGTGGAAAGGTAGTGTTACACCACTGTGAATCGAAAAATACGCTAAACCGTTGGTCCTACGCCTAATCACTCTCCGGTCATGTCGAATTTCCCTTTACAGTAGATAAATAAATCAAAAATCTTACAGCAAGGATAGTGAATCCATGGTTTCTGATATGGTTCTTAATGGCCTCCGCGTCTTCATATGCCTCCGGTTTGATCAGAGCCAGGGTCCTCTCTGAGTACGCATGGTACTCTGCCCCAGAGTCAGAGGAAGCCACAGACATCACTACCACGTGCACAGTTACGAAGTTAAAAGTTCTGCGCACGGTACAGAGTATATGACTTTCTGTGACTCGTAACGAAACAGGTAAAGCTCTTAATGTATTTTTATGTGTAGTCAATTTATAATTTGTGGATAAATATAAAAAAAACAGCACCTGCAAATGACAAGTATGACAACACGAATGACGCATTTGACGTATGTAGGTCGAAGTTATGAGGTTGTTTGTTGGTACAAATGGAGATTGTTCATTGAGGTTGCGTTTCGCGCTTATCTGTCCTTGTAAGTTATTTTAGGATTTGGGTTAATTTTGTAAAGCTGTGCCCACTAGATTGATTCGTTGATTTTTTTGTCAATAAATCCAATACACCATTACAAATCACATAAGTAGGAAACCTATGATGTGTTTTTAGATGCTTTTCAAGTATTTAGGCAAAATACGAATAGCTAACCTGAGGTGAGCATTGACGTCATAAAATAGGGGGGAAAACAAAGTCGGGTTTGGCTAACCACTTATAACGGCTAGACCGATTTAGATGATCTATGATTTGTTGCATGCCTAGAATATCAACAAAAACATCGAGAAATTTCACATTAAGAGTGTGAATTGGGGGAAAACCAGTTTGTGTAGGAAATCTGACATTTGCGTAGAAGAAGTCGAGGGGACCCGCTGTAAGTGATAATTACCGATCAACGTGTGCATTTACTGTTCAAAAAATTAACTTTGCATATTAATTACATTATTTTTACAGGATCTTTTTCTCCGAGACAAGACGTTTGTCCGGCTGTATGGCTGTCTGATGAAAACCATAACCCATAACCCATCAATACTCAAATAAAATTTACAACAGTAATTACATGAACTATTATCAGACGATTTCTTTCTCTAAGACAAGCTTTGTGTCCGGCTGTATGAAAACCATAACCCATCAATCCCGTCCACCGATTACCAATCGACAATCGCAGACGGAAAACTGTCGTTTTCCCGGCCACCCCTGCGTGCGGGGGCCTCGGGCCAGGGTGCGAGGGGGCAGGGGGCGGGGGGGCAGGGGGCGGGCGGGGCGGGAGGCGCGCGCTCCGGCCCAGTGCCCCCCGGACGCAGCGGCGGCGAGACGCGGCCCCTGCCTGCACGCGGAATGCGCTGACCGACTCCCGCCACCCGACACACAACGCCGTCTACATGGACAACTCCTGCCTCCTCGACCTCCTCATCAGGTGCTTCGCCATGACCGAGCCCGAGGACCTCAACTTCACAGCGTTCACCGACCTCTGCCGGCTGTGCTCGCTCAAAAGCGGACCCCGGCTCCATATATTCGATAAGGAATCTGAGCAGAGGCAGATCCTTTTCAAGCTCAGGACCTGTCTGCCCACTATGGTGAGTCACTAATATAATTAACCTTCACATCAAACACTTACGCTTACCTTATTTTTTTTTAATAAACACACATGTTATTGAGCATATCAAAACATCAAAGAAAAAGTGCAAAGCAAAGCCAGGAAGCTCCAAAGAAAAGAGGTGGTGTTGTAGCGGCCAGCCGTAGACGCGGTCCGTAGTCCCGTAGTCCGTAGACGCCTGCGCGCTACGAGCTACGAGAATTAGATTTGGGATTAGACTACGGCGAGCCAAACCTGTTGAATTTTTTAAAGATATTTTCATCATAGTATACTTGTATTTATGTAACGTTTCGCATCCTATGTAAAGTATCAAAATTAGAAAATATACATGATTAAAAAATTTAATTACGTAGATTGATGATTTGTTGTATGTAGTGGCCTTGATTTTGTGATAATTCTAATTGCATGTCAGTAAATACGCAAAATATAAATCGGAAATATTTAAAAGTAATTATGAGCGGCTCTAACTAATGTGATCTAGCTCTGACAATATTTGCAATTTAAAATAGACTGCTGAAATGAAAGTAATACATAAATAATAATACTGTAGTATTATTATTTATAATAATACTTCCCAAATGCACAGAAAGTAAAAAAGCTTTAACTACTTAATCATTTTGACTAATCTCATAACAATAGCTACAAGGTTATGTGATCCACTAACAAGGTTCTCAGTCCTCGAGTTTAGCCTCGAAACGGCGGGAATAGCTATTTGTACTCTTCGCGCGTGGATTTCAAACATTAATAACGGTTCTTTAACCTTTAGTCTGAAGTGTTTAGCATATAGTAAGAATAAAAACATTTATTTAACACAATACAGAGAAAATTATTAAAATATAAAGTAAAACACATAAAAAAGGTAACAAGTGTGCCAAAAGATCCCCGCTCAGTATAAGCTAATATTAGTTGGTATTAGCCTAGTCAGAGGCCCTAGGGCGGCTTGATAACATCTGAGAGTAAGGTTTGTCACTTCTCCACCAATCCGCACTGAGCCCGCGTGGTGGAGTATGGCTCGTACCGCCTCATAGTTGAGGTGAGGCCTTTTCCCAGCAGTGGGATCTAATAGGCTGACTTTACTTTACAGTATAAGTCGTGACAAAAAGTAAATTTTGCCACGACAGTTATTTTCAGCAGGAACCTTTATACTAAGTAATACTCTACTTTTCATACATTGATTATAATAGTATGATATTTAGTATTATGTTGGAATAATACACATATATTTTAAATAGGAAAGTCTATCTGTTTGTCTGTTACCTCTTCACGGTACTTTAACCTTTAGATGGTATCGACATGGGGCACCCATGTTTTTGCCGTGAAATAAAAACTTTAAGGAGGTGGAACTGTGTATGGAAAATCCGCCATTGGCGCGGGCAAAGTCGCGGAAAATCACTAGTGATTTTATAATTAAGGTATGCGTGTGATATTATGTTACGAAATTTTAATATGCTAAGAACATATCTAAAGGTGAATTTACAACAACTTTTATCAACAGGCATATTTCGAAATCCTTAAAAAGTGCGTGGTCATACTAAAATATGCGGGACCTACCTCACACTTTGAATTCCAAAGTAGCCTAATTTTATTAAAAGTTGTTGTAAATTAAATTTTTAAATAGGTTTATTTTGTAACGTAACACATTGTAAACGACGAATATTTTAGTTACGAGTTTTATAACCACGAACTACTATATCGGTCAAAAAATAGTCAGCAATCCGAAAAACACCACTAATTTGAAAGTTCGGCAGCAGAATAAATGTTTCCCTATTATTAAGAGAGTAGGTTTCCGAATTGTGTTTGGAAACTCTCTTGAAAACCAACGCAAGGGCACTAATTATAGACAGAGCCTTTAGAGGGTCTGGCTTATGCTGAGTGAGGCCCTCTTCATTTGGACATCATAGACAAACAAAGGCACCGTGTGATTTGATTAGAGAAATAACTCTTTATTGCACACAATAAAATATGTACAAAGTTGTCTCTTCCAGACAACCTCTGGGTGCAGGAAATTCTTAATCACAGAAAGGGGGAGTTTGCGGTCGCAATCGCGACAGGTGTATAGGTTTACAATAATATTGAATTGCGTAAAATACCCTGCACCCGGCGCACTGAACTGGGTCAATGTGCTGGGCGGGATTATTCTAGGAATTCACACCGTGTCTGTCACGGGGCAACACACGTAGCGATAGTTCGGGGTCGGAGGTCAATAATAGTGACCTTTGGGATTTCAAATTTAAAAATACATTGATTTCGGTTATTGACCTTTTATGTTTCTTTTGAACCCTTGATCTGACCTTTAAAATGGGATTCCCACTCTTTTGCCAGTCGAAAAGTAAATATTATTTCAAAATAATCGTGGGTATGTATATGTCTCAGGGTGTGATAATTCATTATGGGACGCGAATTCTTCAAATAAAATACGACTGATTTTATAATGCCATTAACATTTGATATTTTAAATATTGTCATTTTAAATTGGCCTGCGTAAGTTATTATTAGACCAGTAACTTTTTATCGTCTACATTCTACCAATGGTTCTACGCACGTTACGTGTCATCCACGTTCATTAATTCACACAAAACGTTTTATAACCTCTTGTCTGACTGACTGAAATGTTTCCTCTATAGTGCTTAATATAATAACAAATAATCTGGATTCCTTTAAGAAATGAGTGAATAAGCTGTACTAGTCAGACTCAGACATGACCCATCCTCGACCGTACAAATACAAAAAAAGACTGAATAGGTAACTCTTATTCATAAAGCGATTACAACCGATTGCAGTATCTACCGGCTACCGTACCTATTTGTACTCGTACCTACATTTATTAAAGCTCATATTTGATGATTTTTTTAAATTATTCATTTCATAGTTTTCAAACTTTCATTGTTTCACCATACCAAGCCTAACTAGTCAATATAACGTCTTCCCAGCAGATATCAAAGGACGACTTCCTGCCAAAGAAGATCTGCGAGCGGTGCGTGACGAGGCTGGATCAGCTCTACGAGTGGCGGCAGAGCTGCCTCAGCACGGACTCGGTGCTGCGGAACTACGCCGAGTCTATGAGGATCGTCACTTCCACCATCAACTTCCAGGTAAGTCTTTACCAAGTGTTGCTGGCTAGTCTTCCTGCCGAAGAAGAATTAGAGCAGCTCTTCTTCGACAAGAATACTAACCTGCTGCGAGCGGTTTGTGACGAGCAGGGCCCTGACTCCGCTAGCATAGTTACAGAATCGTAATTGAATAGCAAGATTTTGACAGTTGTCTGTGGTGGGACAGCTGTTCGGTATGACTTGACAGAAGACTGGTCTTGATGCGCTCCTAAGCGCTCGTTTGCGTGTGCTGGACTGGGCTCAATGTAGAAAACAAGCTGTTCAATCACGACATTTTAGATAGCGGTTTAGTTAGCGGAATTAGGACCAGCTCTACAAGTGGCGGCAGAGTTGCCTCAGCACGGACTCGGTGCTGCAGAACTACGCCAAGTCTATGAGGATCGTCACTTCCACCAGCAACTTCCAGGTTAGTTCTTTCTAGTGGTTAGACTTTCTTTGCAAGATCTGCGAGCGGTGCGTGACGAGGCTGGACTGGACTAGCCTCAACACCGAGGCGGTGCTGCTGAACTACGCCGTGTCTATGAAGATCGTCACTTCCACCATCAACTGCTAGATTAGTCTTTGATAGTTAAGTCTACAGCCAGCTTTGATCGTAAGAGGGAGGAATAGATAAGATACACCAGCAGACATACCGAGTAACTTGAAAGCTATCTCGATTAGAATGATTGCAATTCTACAGCAATGGCATATTATTTCATTACTTTAAAAGCTATCATTGCTTTTCTAAAAGGTATAACCATTCTTTGTAAGGAATTAAGATAGGCGGTGTCCTGCTGAACGTGGTAAAAGAGGTACCATAGATTGATATTAAACATACAGATAAGAACAAGACAAAACAATTACCGAAAGAAAGGTTGAACGTTATACACAGCCTTCTGTTCCACTTAGGATTTATATCCCATAATTAAAAAAGATATATTCACCAAGAAAAGTTTTTTGGTGATAATAAGTAAAGATTTACTGGGCGTATATATTCGTTATATATACCTATACTTGTCACTATAATTATTGTTATTAATCTGAAGTAATTCTCTGCACAAGAGTATACAACTCAATTTTCGTACCACACGTGCTACGGAACTGCTACGAATTAATCTAATTTATTTATTTATTTTAGGAAAATCTGGGTTTACATATGGATGATAAAAGTACAGTCTAAAAACAATTAAACCACTTATAGGTCTTCACAGATAACAATTGTTTAAGATAAAGAAAAGACTACGTATCGAGCACAAACTGAGCACTGAAAAACAAGTAGGTATACATAGGCAATTGATTTAAATATTAAATACTACCCAAAAAGAGAAAATATAAATAGTATTACTATTGATTAACGATGGGCGATTGTTCAAAAAAAAATAATCGAATGAATCGATAATCGACCATTCGACCTATCGAATGTCGATTTAGTATTTCTTAAAAAAAATAATCGAATAATAATCGACAATCGAATGGGCCCTTCGATGCATTCGATCGAATTGCCACGACTGTGCGCACAGGACAGGCAGCGACCGAATGATGACGAATGACGATTCATTCGTTAGTAGTTAGTATTACGGCCTGTATTGCTCGCCGCATAATCGAAGAATAATCGAATGACTGCGGTTGCTTATCGAATACATTCGATTACAGAAATCATTCGAATAATTCGATTAATTTAGTAATAATCGCCCATCGCTACTATTGATATGCTCTATTGAGTCCAATGATTATGGCTTGTTAAAAAATTGTTCACTTAACAGCCGCCTCACCGCTGCAACATTTGTGTAAAATATATCAATGCCTGTGTCCGCGACAATGGGGATCCACACGCAAGCTCGATTCAGATGGCGCTAGCATAGATACGCCTATGTCAAACATTTTGCTATTTTTATGTTGGGCTTTTTCGTATCTAATTAACAGTTTTTCGTGACTATCTGATGTTATTTCATCATTATGTATTCGTCCATTGACGAATACATAATGATCAGATAACTTCATTAAGTTATCTGAACTAAAATACGAACTTCTAAAACGAAGATCAAAAGTATCTGGTAAAAAAACCGATCTTATTGCGAGGTAAACATTTGGGTGTTAATTCAGTTTAATTAATGTAAATGTTACATTTCATTGGTTGTTGAAATTGTTTTTGTTGTATTTGTGTTACAAATTAACTACATAACAAGGTTTTAAATAAATATAACTAAAATAATAAAACACCTACATGTTTGCTTTTTAGGTTAGAATTCTACGATCGGAACCGCGATGATACCGGGAATTTTGGTGTCGTAGCTTCACAATCTAGTTATACGATGAATGTTCCCTATCCAGAAGCTTATCATGATGTAAATAGTTCCAGTAAACTACCTAAAATTAATTAATTTTCTTCTTATAGCTGTTTCCCACTTCTTTTTTAAAACTGGGTCTTTTGGAAATAAATGAACACTATTATTGTAACAACCTGGCACAGCACATAACGGCATTATGCTTTCGTAGATTGAAAACACAAAATAAATAATCAAAAAAACACAACTTCTGTACTGGAATGAGAGATAGCTTTGGGCGCATCAACAATGCGCCACCTTTAGGGAGAATTTGGCAGTGTGGATCCCCATTCTGTTGAGCTCACTACAAGCGCCCCAAAGGTAACTGTTTTGCCTGTAGTTTGTATTTACAGTCGATACATGTAGTGGGTTATAGTGACGCAGCACCCTTCTCGGGGCATGAAAATTTATTTTTGAGAGGAGTTCGGGACAGTTTGTCTCTGCTCTGATAATTTTAAGCAGATAGGTAGCATCGGCAATTTGACGTCTGGTGATGAGGGGGAGAATGTGGTGTTTCCTACAAAGTTCTAGGTATATATCGGAGCTATAGTTGACTCTGGTGCGGTAACAAATATACCTAATAAACTTCCTCTGTATGCTTTCTAGACGATCGATATAAGTCTGGTATCGCGGACTCCAGATCTGTGATGCGTACTCAAGGTGGCTACGGACAAAAGTACAGCAATAATTTGATTGTTTTAATTTTGTTAAGAGATACGAAACTTCGCATCACAAACCCGAGAGCCTTCGACGCCTTGGCGCAAATGCTGTCAATGTGATCATTAAACAATAGCTTGGTGTCATGAATTGCCCCTAAATCGCGGATAGATGTTTTACGAAGCAAATTCTGGTTTTTCAATGCGTAGGAGTGCAGGATAGTGGTTCGCTTGCGGCTAAATGTGACAACAAAGCATTTGGATGGGTTCAGGTCTAATTTGTTCAAGTGACAGTAATCAGATAGTCGTGACAAGTCAGCCTGAAGAGCATCGACATCGTCTGGTGTGTTAATTGTGGCATAGATTTTCATGTCGTCTGCGAAACAAAGAAGGTGGGAGGATTGAAAGCATGAGGTGATGTCGTTAATAAAGATAACAAACAGCAAGGGACTAATACAAATTGTTAAATATGTGAGTGTCTAATGAAAGTTAAAAATAGGATTCAAAGACAGGCTCAGACATCTTAAGTATTATACTTCTATACAAAATAACACTTTCTAAATCTTTCTCAGTCAGCTTAGCTAATGAGACATTTCAACATATGTGAGTGAAGGCGTAAAAACATATTTTTACAAAGAAGTCATCAACGTTTACATTAATTTTATCAACCACGTGTCTTATTTTAAAATATATACCTAGCCACCTACCGTTCCCTACCCAATTAGTTAGCAAAGTTATTATCTGCTCCTGTATAAAATACTTTGTAGGCATTACGTGCTTAAAGCGCAAAGCGCACCTTTGAGGTCAAAAAGAATTTGTTTACTTCAATAAACCACAACAGGCTCTAATCTTTAACTTCTACATAATCCACCTTTTTGGTAATAAGACGATAAAGTTTAAAGGGACTGAAACACAAAGCACTCGCTTTTTGAAAGCTCTTTGTTTAGCCTTGTTACGAACAAATTTTAACGGCGTGACCTCGCAAAAAACTCGTTTCCTTATTTAAGTCGGTATTTTTAACTTGTCTATATAAATAAAAACGTACGGGAATAGTATGGTAGATTAGTAAACGCGTTAAGTAGGCACAGATATATTTATCATTCGATATCATCGATCGATTTGGCACTCGATAAGCGATAACACTTATCAAGTACAAAGGGCATTTGTGTCAAGTTTGGGAAAAAGTTGAATAGAAAAATTTGAAAATACCTCTACATTTTATATTTATTTCTAGTGCTTCAAAGGCGTCATCAACTTTTGCCAGCGTCTATATTTTTGCAAATTAATATGTAGAGCTTTACGTAAACAACTGAGTACCTGTATAGTAGTGTAAGTAGGAACTTACATAAGCAAATGGGACAGTTAATGTAAAGATATGAGTTGTATTGATGGTTTGATCATATCATTTGCATACGACAGCTTTATTCGTCACCTTCCTTTCTTCAGTGGCAAGTGAAATCTTAGTATTGTCTCTTCGTCTCCCCTCGGAGACAAAGTAGCGTTTGTGCGAAATCTATTGTGTCGAGAAGGCGCGGCGGGCGATGCACTCCCCTGCGCCCGGCACCCCCGCGCCCTGCGCCCCTCCGGCCCTGTATCGACCGGCGCGGCCCGGCCGTATCGACCCACCACCCACCACACACGCCAATCTCAACCTTAACCCAACACAATAACAAACAACGACCCTCCACACGAAACACGACCTAAGAAATACGAGCCAGAACTCAGTTTCGTACTCTATCTTCGGGATAATGAATTATACGCTTTGCCGCGGTAGTTATAAGGTTGTCGAATGCGCAATACCGCTATTGGAAAATTTGGGCATCGGCTACGCATGTCCGAGACCGTTTTGTTTTAACGCTTGAAATTTTCCGATGGCGCAGTCGATTCTCTTTGCGTCGAACTTCAAAGGGAGAGTTGGATGTAACGATCCAGACTAAAACAAATCCCTTCATTAGTAAAGATAAAGTTTTTCTGCCCTTTAATCCCGGATAAGACTTACGCTACGGCGTCATCTCTTTGACAGCTCTAACAAAGTTTATAATGTTAAGATTGTTTTCCCATTCTGCACATGAGGTGGAACGCTAATGCACGCAGCAAGGTCGAAGGTTCCACCGTCACCCGGGGGCACAGTTAACCCTGACCTAGCGGGGTGAAGGATATTCCTACTACGCCGCCCCCCCGGCCCCGAACACTTGCACTGAACGTTTCAAACCTACCCACAAGCCCCCGTCACTCTGACGGGTAGGAAATCTAAACACCATGGCCTGGCTTCCGGTTGGGGGTTATGTTAATTGACAGGTTTCATAGTTTTTCGTAAAAATTGACGCGACTTAACTTGGCAATGACTCTTCCTTTGTTATACAATCCCTGAAATTGTTTTGTTTAGACACAAACTGAAACAAAATGTTAGATACTTAACGTATGCGACTTACACAAACTGAACTGGTTTTTTTGACTTTTTTGAGGTAGAAAATACTTTCCGCAATTCAGAAATTCAAAAGTTAATAGGTAAGTGTTCTTAGGTAAGTACTACAGCATACAATTTTCATAACTTAGCTTAGCATAGCTAACTACCTACCTAGTAAGCTCTCTTTTCTTTAGAAATGTGACGCAACTTTCGTGACGATGACTTTGACGTCTGAAGACAGAACCACGGAATACAGAGTCTAACAGAACCTAGCACTTGTATCGCTGCTTTTATAGAAATTAAGTGATAAACCATACTACAATATAAATAAATATTGGACGATATCACATACACTTTGATCCCAAAGTAAGTAGCTAAAGTACATGTGTTATTGAAATCAGAAACAACGGTGGTGTCACACCGAGACCCGAGATAATATAAGAAATATGTATTTCTATATTGACCCAACCAGGGATCGAACTTGTCAGAGATGGCAACACCTTTTCAAGGTGTGCCAAGGTGTACCAGTGTGCGAAGCACTCGGCCAGGAAGATAGTCAATATGTTAGAAAGTTGTGATAGCATGAAAGCGAGATTGATACAATGTCATATAAAACCTTAACCACGAGATAGAGCTGTGAGCTAATTAGTTCATTATGACTTTTTATTAGATCTAAAATCAACGATACCTAAAGATATTGCATTAATGTAACTAAGCGCCGTGAAAAGTCGCCCTTGGCAACATTTGGGGACTGTAAGGGATCATAAGATGGATGTTAAAATGGAGGTTTTTGGCATTCTGAAATAATATAAACAAATGTCAAACTATCCTTCACAATAAGGATATTACTTTATGTCAGTTTGTACCAGGTGTAACAACACATAAAATATAGGTTTTTTAAATCGTAAGTAGGAACGAATTTGTTTTGGATGATTTTTGATTGTTTTGCAAAAAAGCACAAGTAGTCGCCCTTTTTCAGTCGATTGCGTGATAACGGATCCTCCCAAATTCAACGATGTATTCGCTTACGTTTCTTGCGTCTTCTAAGTAATAAAGCTAACGATGTGATTCCTCGTCGGAATCCATTATGTTACTGAGAGGTAACGGAAACGTTGCGCGCCCGCAACGTGTTCGCTGCGCGGCCGCAACATCTTCGCCGCGCACCCGCAGCGTATTCGCTACCCTATGATAAGGCCCTAAATCCAATTATGCGTATTTTTTGCCGTTGTCGCTAAAACTTCAATGTTAAATACATATTATTATCTGTTGTCATGCAGGAAAGGAATAATAACTTGAAGATGTGCCATGTTTACGTTTCAATTTTGCAAGGCGTAGAATATCTTATCGTTATTCTTCTAAGCCTTAGATCAAAAAACATTTTAAACTGACAAAAAATCCACCTATTAATGAAATAATAATTCAAATAATATTAAATTTTAAACCTAATTTTTGTAATATAATTAAAACTCGTAATAACCCATAACCTCCTAATTTTAATATAATTCCAGCTAAAATTATTATGTTAATGACGTTTGACCTGTTCTAACATTAGCTTTTGAAACCCATAATTGGTTGATGGAGCTTTCTGGACAGCATCATGATTGTTAATATTAACTTAAATTTTAAACTAGTACTATGCGGAAAATTTTGAACTTACAGCAGTACTTATTAGCTAACAGCATTTTTTGTTTCACAACTTTCAAACAACACCCGAGTTCTCCGTGAGATGTCTTTCACAATTACGAACGAACAAACGGGGGCACAGACATTTTCCTGCCTTCCTTCCACCCCAAGGTGCGAATAAGGAAGGCCTCAGACATTACCCGGGCCCCATTTTCTACCACCCCAAGGTGCGTCGAGGATCGATGCAAGTACTTCGATAGCGAGTCGTGCACTGAGTGCATAGGGCCGGCCAAGCGCGCCCGTCTCCGCCCGCCCTTAGCTTGCCTCTTACGAAGTTATATTCGCCTGATGGTTTTGTCACGAGTTCGTATGCAGATTTATTAAAAAATGCTTTTTAGAGAAGTTCAATATTATAAATATTGTGTTTGTGTTATATGAACGTGTACTGTGTGTGTATAAAAATGGGTAAAGTGAAAATAAATGTGCAGTTTAATTCGTATTACAACCAACTCTGGGATTTAGAAGTGAGTTTATTTGTTTACTCCTTCTTCGTTTATTTTGTATTAATCGATAAAATCGTATAATTTGACGTCAGAAATAAATACGTTTCAACAGGATCCAACCCAAATCTCATCTGTTTACCGCGTTTTTGTTTCAAAACAAGACGTAGGGTATTTTAAACAGCATCATCTAATATTTACGCTTTAGGCTTCGGTAACAGTTCTAGTTAAAACATTACCAATTTCAATTGTAAAAGTAAAGTTGTAGGTAGCATCTGTATCATTCAATAACCAAAAAAGTCCAAACAAACGCCGCCACGCCAACTTCCAAAAAAAGAAAACATTGTGTACATAATGTACAGTGCCTAGCACATCAGATTATACATTTTTGTTGCAAAATCGCCCCTTTTACAACTGCATAAGATGTCACAATGTTGCTTAATGTGATTTCGTCCGTCGTAGCATTTTTGCATACGCTGTGCTACCCCATGAATTCCTTCACATACCATACTCGCAAGTACTTGAGTTACCCTTGCACAAGTTACCCCATCACTACGTACCCTCTGTTTGTGCGTTTGCTTTTAATCAGTGGTGATAACCGAAAGCCTCCCTCCGTTTTTATCTATGAGGGTCCATAGACAATGGGTGCAGTCGGAATATGGCAAAGTAAAGATTTAATTTAGGGTAACGAGGTGTTCATTGATCACCTTCTTAAAGTTCTACGTTGCCGTGAAGTTATACAAGCAAATTCGAATTCGTTACTGACATTATTTGGTGTCAAAATCTGTCTCTCTTCAGCGTGACCATATGGGTGTAGGCCTTCTTTAATCTACGCCATCCGTCGCGGTCTTGTGCAAACTAGATCCACTTTATCCCAACACCTTTTAATGTCGTCCACCATGCACCGTCACCATACCACCGTCTATGTGCGTTCCGAGGAGGCTTTTGACCCTATAGTCGCCATTCAAGTAGTCTTGCGCGCCATATGACCTGCCCATTCCCACTTCAATCTGGCTACGCGCATAACAACATCAGAGACCATGCTCTGCTGTTTCAGCCACACATTTGTTTCACGGTCCCTGAAATATGCTCGAAGCCTTGCAAATGCTCAGTCAGGATTGGAAGAAGCGCGTTGAAAATTCGATCGAAACTTCAAGACATCGTTAAGATAATTATGTACTTTTAGACACGATTAGAGGTATTGGGTTCTACAGGAAATACTCCTGAAGTTTGGTCTTTACTTTGCCCTTTTTGCTTGTTTGAGCTTTCGGATCCCTCTCTTTTATCCTGTTCCTTAGTACACAAAGACGAAAACTATGGGACTACATTTTTTATTTGTGTATCATTCATGAAATTGCCCAAAAAAAATTTCATGTGTGAAATCTGCGAAGCGACGACGCAATATGTTGGGATAGTTGGCCCTTAACGTGAGCTCAACCAGTTTTCCATCTAGCTGAATTACTATGTAATATTATGTCTGGTTGTAATTTGGTAGTTTCGGGGCAACATCAATATCGCTAAATTGCTTTGTTACTAGGTCATATATATTAACTATTTCATATGAATA